>OU015753.1:54262112-54307403 GCA_907169655.1 Acomys percivali | reverse complement strand
AAATAAATAAATAAATAAATAAATAAATAAATAAATAAATAAATAAATAAAAGTGAAGAATTATACCTGCAGGAATCATATTCAACCCACGGGGAAGCTCTTGGTGGGAAAATTCTTGGCTAGAACACGCTGTTGGCTTTGGAATGTACGTGCATTCTCTGGGTGTTTAAAGCAAGACGCTTCCACCAGAATTCCATGGCCTCTCACGTGCTTCTGGCCTCTTGAAGTAGTGAAGCAGATGGCCTTAGAAAAATCACCCGCAGCTTTTCAGTCTGTAAATTCCCTGTTCTATGAAGAGACCACATAAACAACCACACCATCCACTTCCCAGTGAGGAATCGTATCTTCTGCTTCTGCTCACATACACTGTCACTCAATGCCAAGGCTGCTCACAGAGCTGGTGCCGTGAAGTGATTATCTTTTTAAGGGAGTGTTTGCTAACCCCCAAATCTCATTTTTACAAAAGAGAATAGAGTTCTAGAAGACAGAAGATTAGATGCAGTAACTTTTTCTTTTCTTGCCAAAAATTTCAGCGACAGAGTAGCTTACATATCAAATTGTTAGGTTTATAACTACAACGCTTTAATGAAATACACGCACAATAAAAGCTTATGGACTTTTCTATGTCAACCCCAGCTCCAAATAACGACAAGGAGACTCTGTTTATACTAGCTTTAAGCCTTAGCTTACTGTTATTCCCAACTAGCCCTGATAGCCTAGGTTAACCTATTAATCTATGTTCTGCCACATGGCTCTTTACCTCTCAGTTTCTCAGTCAGGGCACTGTTTCTTCCTCTGTTATCTGGCTGGCCAACCTTCCTGCCTTCTGCTTCTTTCTAAGACTCCCTATCTCTGCCTGAAGTTCCCGCCTCTCTCCCTTGCCTGGCTATGGGCCCGCCAGCTCTTTGTTCAGCCAATCAGAAGGCAATGGAGAACAAGGCTTACAAAACACTGAGACAGGTGGTACTTCACAATACCAAAGTCCAGACATTGGCTTCTCTGCTAGGGGTCACAGTGGACTAACGCTGCTCTGGATGGCCAGGAACTGAAAGCCAGATAGCCCAGAGACCTAGGGTAGAATCAAACCAAAAACCAGTGAAATGATTCTTAATTATCTTCTGCTATACTTATCATCTACTTATAGATTGGTGCCTTGTCATCAGAGAGGCTTCCTCTGGCAGCAGATGAGAGCGGGTACAGAGACTTACAGCCAGACATTATACAGAGAGATAGTCTAAATCACAGGTCTCCATTGGTTACCTCCCCTTGGAGCTCAGGGTATCCCTTGAAAAAAATGGGGCAGAAAGATTATAGGAGTCAGAGGGGATGAAGGACACCAGGAGATTTTGGATCATTGGATCAACTAAAGAGGACTTATAGAGCCCCCAGAGACTGAAGCAGCAAGCACGGGGTACACATGGGTCTGAACCAGGTCTTCTGCGTATATGTTATGGCTGTGGGACTCCTAACTGTGGAATGGGGTGCATCCTCGACTCTTTTGCTTGTTCTTGGGACTCTTTTACTCCTATTGGCTCGCCTTGTCCAGCCTCCATATGATGGCTTTTGCCTTTTTGTAATGTATCTCATTTTGTCCTGTTTGGCTGTGGTCTCTTGGATGCCTGCTCTTTTCTGAAAGGGGATAGAAAGGAGATGGATCCAGAGGAGAAAGGATGTTTCAGGATTTGGGAGGAGTGAAGGGAGGGGAAACTGTGATCAGAATGTATTGTATGACAAAAGAATCTATTTTTTTTAAATCAAGTTTTCAGGGCACAGTGGCGCACGCCTGTAATCCCAGCATCCAAGAGGCAGAGGCAGGTGGATCTCTGAGTTCGAGGCCAGCCTGGTCTACAAAGCAAGTTCAGGACAGCCAAGGCTACACAGAGAGACCCCGCCTTGAAAACAAACAAACAAATAAATGAACAAAAACAAAACAAAAACAAAATAATCAAATTCAGGAACTTGCACTACACTGTTGAGCATGTATTCTACTATTTAGCTATGTTCTGAACTGATTCTTGAGTCTGGTTGTTGTCCATTTAGACCTTGTAAATCAAGACAAGACCAGTATTTTGAAGGAAAAATTCCTCCCATTAAAAAGGGAAACTTGATGCTCTGTCAATCCTGAGGTGTTTCTAGATGGTAGAATAAGATAATTTGGAGCCCACTCTAAGGCATGCTTCCTAGTCCTCTCAGATGGCCATCTTCCTGGCCTTGGCCACCTCTGCTTGTTGACACCCTACATGTCCGCTAAGGGTATTGGGGTTGATTTCTCTGAAGAAATTCTGAAATTCTCAGCCCCTACTCTTTGCTTCTTCTGAAGGGCACCTCCCTGGTGGCCTCCAGCAACCTGGAGTCTCTGGGCCTCGTCTGCTCTGCGTAGTGAGCTGCTGGGCTAGCAGCTACTTGCCTTTGCCATGGTGTGGCCTGGAGATTCTTTAGGCAGCAAGCTGAGCAATCCTGGGCTCTGTCCATTTGTGTCTTATCTCCCAGGGATTACTGCCCTTTGTCATCCAGTGTTTGAAAAATCATGATTTCTCATGTTTTTGTTGACTTTTTAAAAGTTATTTTAGGACATAAGGTAAATTCCTATTCCTCTTGCCTTTCTGTAAATCCTTTATTTCTTACACTTGAATAATGCATCTGGAATTTGTTTTTGATGAGGGGAATAGAGTTTTGTATTTTTCTAGTGGCCTACCAGTTCCCCAACATCATTCTTTGAATTATTCCCTCTTTACCCAGTTTGATATGCCACCTTCATGACAAGCCAAAACTCAATAGGCATTTGAATCTGTTTCTGAACTATTACATTACATATATTTTCCATTTTTCTTTTTTTTGCATTTTCCATTTTTATTGAATATCAAACTCATTTATCAAAGTGTCAAAATATGCTTCACTTTATTATGGAAGATATTCTTTTTTATTTCTTGTATTTTATTTACAGATTTCCTGAACAGCCTGACATGTTTTGACAATTTTTAATATCATTTTCAAATCCTTCTTTAAAGGTTGTAGATACTATTTCAGGGGGTAAGTTGTCTTAAATGTAGAAAACTGATGTAAATTTGGAAGTGCCAGAGAAAAGAGCTGAGGAAATATAAGTTAAATGGCTTTGGTATTTGTCGTGAAGTAGGAGACAAAGACAGCACCTGGGAATCAGTAAGGTCAAGTTGAGATAGACTAAGAGCACATGGCCAATGAAGGAGTGGATCAGATCCCAGGTAGGTCTGAGGAAACTCAAACCTTGACTGATCATTGCAGGACTGAAGCTGGAGAGAACTCAGCGAACTTTTGTACATCCATGTTGCCTTCTCCTGAAAACATAAACACACCACAAAGGAAAAGTAGTATTTATTACTAAAAAGCCGTGGCCCTGTCCAACAGGCCTCTCACTATAAGTTTCTCTGTGGTTCATTGCTGCAAGCAGGTCACTTGCCCAGAGATGGCACTGCGTAAAAGAGGGAGAATGAATTGAGTTCTCTTTGCTTTCCTCTGACTTCTGCTTATGGTAGCTATGATGTGAGGTTTCCAAAAACCTAAACAGTGGCTTGACCAATTGCCTGGAAATGTAGAATTGCTGTTATATGTCTTCTGCTGTTCCAATTGGTGAACTATCAAACTAGCATTTGATGAAGTACTTCATTCAGTCTTGGTCTTTTCCCCCCACAGGACTTAAGCTTTTAGGCCATTAGAGATTTAAGGTAAAGGAATGTTTTAAGACAAAAGTAATCTGATTTTTTTTTGACCAGCCAGAGACATTAATCTTAGCAATGAAGATAAGAAATGTGTGCTGGCTCGTTTTATGTCAACTTGACACAAGCTAGAGTTATCTGAAAGAATAGGACCTCAACTGAGAAAATGCTTTCATAAGGCCTGGCTGTAAGGCATTTTCTTAATTAAAGATTGGTGGGGGTACCAATCAATTAGCCCATTGTAGGTGGGGCCATCCCTGGGCTGGTGGTGCTGGGTTCTATAAGAAAGCAGGCTGAGTAAGGCAGGAGAGCAAGCCAGTAAGCAGCACCTCTCCATGGCCTCTGCATCAGTTCCTACACTGTTTGAGTTCCTGTCCTGAATTCTGTCGATGATCAACAGTGATATGAAAATGTAAGCCAAATAAAGCCTTTCCTCCCCAAGTTATTTTGGTCATGGTGTTCTATCATGGCAAAAATAACCCTAACTAAAACAAAAGGGAAATAGGCCCCCTGCTGTTCTACTGTAGCTAGTGATCAGTGGACTGTACTCACCACTATCTGAATCACTCAGTGATCTTAAATAAGTCAATTGCCATTAGTTCAGAGTAATTTTCCAGCTAGCATCTCTTGAGTTCTAGGTATATAAACAACATGTGGTGTCAAGCGGTACCTTGCCTTCACTTTGAAACGTCTCCACATGGCTCCTGATGGAGAAAATAAAAGGTGATTTGGTTAAGTGATGTTTATGCTTCTGAAAGGAAGATGTGCTTTAAGCTGTAAAGGAAGTTTTTGTGTGAAGTCAACTACTAAACAGGAAAAAGAGCCTAGAACATGCAGAATTCATATCTCTTAGGACTGAGGGAAGCTTCGCAGTCCATACAGACTCACACAGAACCTGCTTCCTCCTTTAAGAATGTTATTTTATTTTTATTTGAAGGAAGCAAAGCCCCAGAGTTTTAGCACCCCCTTAGAGACTGTTTGGCCACTCCATAGCCCATAAAAAGCAATATTTGGATGATTTAATGGGAAATGAATCAGAACTTTAAAAGCTCCTTGTATAACACAAACTCCCATGCTTCCCCCAGACAGAGAACTGGTCTGTTGGGTAAAACACGTCTTCCTTTTTCTTTTTAAAAACAAAAACATTATCTGTGCACATGGCGATAGTAATACATATTTGAAAATATTTTTATTTGAAGTACTTAAGACACTGAAACTTGTATCTTGCTATGAATTAACAAGGAGTTTAATAGTTTTCATAATTTCTGCAGAAGGAGTCATTTCCTTGAAGCATACTTGATTACGTTTTGAATCTCAGAGCAGGGTAGCAGTGTACACCATAGACCCTGGGGTTTCTCTCAAAAGACCTTTTAGACTTTCCAGTTACTCAGCCCAGAAGCTGATGATAGTGTCGTTCAGAGGCATCACACAATTGGCTAGCGATGTCTTAAGTGTTCGTGCGCATATTTAACACTTATTTCTTATTATATTTAAACAAGGTTTTCACTTAGACATTGGACTTGTGTGGTGTGTGCATTTCTTTCTTTTTCTTTCTTTCTTTTTTTTGGGTGGGGGGCTTTTTGATACAGGGTTTCTCTGTGTAACTTTGACTGTCCTGGACTTGCTTTGTAGACCAGGCTGGCCTCGAACTCACAGCCATCCGCCTGCCCCTGCCTCCTGAGTGCTGGGATTAAAGGCGTGCGCCACCATGCCCGGCATGGTGTGTGCATTTCTGAGGAGGCTAATAAGTGGCTTCAACATCCACTGGGTGAAGGCAATGGGGTCACCAAGCCTGGCTTCTTCCTTCCTCTGTGATTATTCCCCTGAACCACACAGGTACAGCTTAGAAGCCTCCAAGCCCCAGTACTGTCATGTGCTGTGAATAGCCCCATGACTGGTAGTGGACAAAGTAGCTATGTTGTAACTAATTAAAAAATAACCTTTACCTTTATGGATGAACTCGCTTTGTGGTAAATACTGAATATCTTAAATTTAAATACTTCTGGATATTACATGGTCTAATATTTTAGCTAATTGCTAATAATTTTCATAAAACAATGTATAACATAATGTACATGGCATTGTGGAAGATTCCAGACTTCAACTTAAAAGCATTGGAACTTATGTTTTATGTATCACTTATTTATTAGCTATATAATCATGAGATTTCCCCTTCCATTTCTTGAAGCTTTAATTTCTTCATTTGGCAAATGGAGATGAAGGTAATACTATTGTGCATAGTTGTTGATTACAAGTAGTAGAATTTATAACGGCTAGCTTAGGCAGAAAGAGAATATGTTAAAAATATAAGCAAGTCACATAACTCTCTGGAGAGCTAGAGAAGCAGATTTAGAAATGAGGCCAGGAATAACATTAAGCTGCACCATAGCGTCTACTCCAATGAAAACACCTTTGCTGCCAACGTTTGGTAACAACCCTATTTCTGGTAGACACTGTAGCTCAAAATGATAATACTTGCTCTGCATGCCAGAAGCTCAGCCAGGGGGCCATGTTGCTCACGTGGGCAGGTACTGTGCACACCTATCCCCTAGGAGCAGGACCTTCAATGCTCAGGAGTCTCTTGATTAGGAAAAGCTGCTTCGCTGATGTACCAGCAAAGGAGCCTGGGGCACTGAGCTTGGGAATTGCAAAGTAAGAACTGCTCAGAGTGCAGTTATCCTGAAAGTCATAATTCTCACCCAAATAACAATCAGCCAATACCTTGGTAAGAAACCTGTATTTAACTTCTCATAGAATAACAGAACAGATGAAGTTTATAAATGAAAAATTTCAGAAAAATCTCAGCAAAATTGTTTTATATTCTTAACTATGTATTATTTATATATGATTTAAAGGTTTGTGTGTCATGAAAATTAGGATGAACAGAAAATTTATAGAGGTTAATCCCATGATTTCTGATGGTTGACAACTACTCCTAACATTTCATCCAGTTACTAATCGTTTAATCACCCAATGAAGTTATAATAGGTATTAATAGCATATATGCCTGACTGTATATAACTACAATATATATGCACATAATACTCACATATGTTTTAGCCACTTTAAAAGTTTAAGAACCAGCAGGATGACTCAGTGGAAAATAGAGCTTGCCTGGCAAGCCTCGCCACCTTAATTTGACTCTAGAACCCAATTAAAGTTGGAAGTGTAGAACCAACTTCACAAGAAATTGTCCTTTGACCTCCACTTGCATTCTGTGGTACCCATGCCACCTCCAACAGCACCCTCATCATGGCATACACATACACAGTCATAATAAACAAAATTTAAAAGGCACAATAAAAAATGAAAAGAAGCATTTAAGCCCAGTACCTCAGAATCCTCAGGGAGTTTATCCTCCCAGGTCAAAGGTTACACGTTCCACTCTCTAGTTCCCTAACAGTCAGTATCTCAGGACACGCACAGAGCTTACTCCCCAGGTCAGAAACCACATTTCCTGCCCTCTAGCCTCCTTTCCCATTGTCTCAGCATTGTGTGGAGCTTAGTCTCTCCAGGTTAGAAGCTATAACTTTGCTTCCCTTTGGCACACTAACACTATCATATCAGAGTGCCTCCTGGCCACTCAACCCAAGTCAGAGGTCATACCCCACCATCCTTCAGAGCCCTAACTTCCATAATCTCAAAAGCTGTATGGCATGTCTGCGTTTCCTTCAGGTGAGAACTCAATCCTCCATAAGGTCACTTTCAACATCTCACTAAGTGCTTACAGGGCCCACACTTCCCACATCTGAAGCCACACATCCACTAACACTAGCAAACCACCTCAGGAAGAGTGTCCTCTGGTGAAGTAAGAGTCCATGTCTTCCCATAGACAAACCTGGGCCACCTCAGCTAGCTCATCCAGAAATCAATATCAAGTGGCCCTAAGACGGAAGGTCGAGCATCACTTCATTGATCTCAAATCAGTGGAGAAAACAAAGACTCAAATGCCCACTCAACACAGGTGGGTCAGAAACTCATAATTCAAACTGCAGCCAAAGCCAAGCAAGGAAGCTCATGCATTTAATCCCAGCACTTGAGAGGCAGAGGAATGTGGATCACTGTGAGTTTGAGGCCAGCCTGGTCTACAAAGTGAGTCCAGGACAGCCAAGGCTACACAGAGGAACCCTGTCTCAAAAAAACCAAACAAAACGAAAAACAAACAACTGCAGTCCATGAAAGATGCACAATTCCAAGCATAGAAACAGGCAACATGAAACACAAAGACAATATGTCTCCTTCAGAAAAAGATTTGTGTCTTTTCTCCGTTTCCCCAGATCCAACACCCTGCCCCCCAGGCTCATCCACAGCTCTGCAGCACAAGCCTATTGTGCTCTCCCAATCCTCTCTGACCCCATCTTCAAGAGACAGCACAGAGCGTCTCCTCAACTTCCCTTCCCCCAATGCATCCCAGTATCCCAGCCTCCAGTACCAGCAGGCATTGGCTGGGAGCACATCCATCTGCTGAGCAGGCCAGGGAAAGAGGCCAGCTGAAGACCTTCAGCACTCCCTCCTCCATGCCAGATTGAATCAATCCTCTAGTCTCATCCCCAGCTCTGCCGCAGAATACCAACCACAGCCATCTTTCCCCTGCCCACATCTCCTGTGGGTCCCTCAGACCTTCTCCCTCCTAACTTCCCTCCTACTTGTCACTCTATCCCAGCCCCTAACTCCAGTAGGCATCCCCTGATAACTCACAGGCCATGTCTGCCAGAAAACCAGGTAGCCTGCCCCCAGATCTTCTCTTCTCCCCTGCTCTGCAGCAGAACACTCTTGGCAGCCTCAAAGACCTTCCATTCCTAACCTCCCTTTCCTCATTTGCTGTTTTATCCAAGTCCCGCAAATCCAGTAGACACCTCCTGCAAACCCACAGGCCACTCCTGCCAGGGAAGCACAGAAGTTGTCTGAAAATCTTCCCCTATCCTTCTGTTCCTCTTTATTAACCACCCTCTCCCAGTCTATACCAAGGAAAAAACCTTAAAATCACCTGTATAAAGATGACAGCATTCCTTAAAGAGGAAATTAATAAATTATTTAAAGAAATCTAGGAAAACACGAACATTGGGAAGAAATGAACAAAACTGTTCAAAACCTGAAGATTGAAAATAGAATTAATGAAGAAAACACAAACTGAGAGAATTCTGGAAGTGAAAAATTTAGGAATTTGAACAGGAACTACAGAGGTAAGCTTTACCAACAGAATAGAAGAGATGGAAGAGAAAACCTCAGACACTGAAAATATGACAAGAAATGGATACATTAGATAAATAACATGTTAAATCTCAAAAATAAAAATCCTTACACAACACATCCAGAAAACCTGGGACATTTTGAAAACACCAAACCTAAGAATAACAGAAATAAGGAAAGGGAAAGAATACTATCTCAAAGGCCCAGAAAATATTTTCAACAAAATCATAGATGAAAAATTTCCTAACCCAAAGAGGGAGATGTCTATAAAGTTACAAAAACCATACAGAACACTAAACAGATTGGACCAGAAAACAAAGTCCTCTTACCACATAATAATAAAAACACTAAATAAACACTCAGAGCAAAGACAGAACATTAAAAGCTGCAAGGGAAAAGACTAAGTAACTTATAAAGGCAAACCTATTAGAATTATATCTGGTTTTTCATTGGAGACTCCTAAAAGCCAGAAAGTCCTGGAAGATGTGCTGCAGACTCTAAGAGACCACAGGTGCCAGCCCAGACTACTATAACCAGCAAAAAATTTCAATAACCAAAGATTGAGAAAACAAGACATTCTGTGATAAAGTCAAATTTAATCAATATCTATCTATAACTCCATCCCTTCCAAAGGTACTAGAAGGAAAACTCCAACCTAAGGAGATTATCTACACCCATGAAAATACAGGCAATAATCTCAGACCAGTATCTTTACACAATGGAGAATTATTCAGCTGTTTAAAAAATTTGCAGACAAATGGGTGGAACTAGGGGAAAAAAAATCCCAAAATGTAGTAATCAAGACCCAGAAAGATAAATATAGTATGTATTTGCTTATATCTGGATATTGGCCATTAAATAAATGATAACAAACCTATAATCCCTAGACCCAGAGAGGTTAGAAATAGAGGAATGGGGCTGGGTGGGGCTGAGGTGGCATGGATCTCCCTGTGATGGGGTAATAGAATAGATTTTATGGGTACCCTGGGGGCAGGGAGGCTGGTGTCAGGAGGATCAAGTGGGGACAGAGAGCGGAGCTAGGACTGAGAGAGGGAATTCAGGAATTGAGAGGCATTTGAGAGATGATATGGAAAATTTGGCAGTAGAAACTTCCTAAAATACATCATGGTGAACCTAATAAAGTCCCAACTGGCCATCTCTTGTCACCAAATGAGGCTCTCAGTACTAGGGCTGGGTTGCATTCCATTGAGTTGTTGGCCAAGGGCGCTCCATGGAAATCCCAAACAACTCAGGCTTTTGCCTAGACAGTGGGTTGCTCTCCACAAACTGACAGGAGGACCCCATTGCTGAAGAAAGCACCCACGCAACTCACTGATCATGGAGACGTCAAGCTGGTGCCTACATGAAGCCTTCACTCACACATCCGGCATCTTTGGTGTGGGAAGATACCCTGAAAGCTATAAGAGAAATGTAAATACCATCCCAGCCACAAAACCTTGGACCTACTGTCTGTTCTTCCTGTAAGATATGCCAGGACAATGGTGGCACATAACTTGTGGGAGTAGCCAACCAGTGTCTGACTTGACTCAAGACCCATTTTACAAGAAGGAACCCATACCTGACACTGCTTGGGTGACCAAAACCCAGAGATTAGATAACCAAACACTACTGTTCTTAAAAAAGTATCAATAAAAGGACTTGTAGGAATATTCTGCTATACTCATAGGTCAATGCGTTATTCAGTCATCATCAGGGAAATTTCTTCCAGCAGCAAATGGAACAGAGGCAGAGACCCTCAGTCAGACACTGGCACACACATGCACACACACACCCTCCCAAAAAAAAAAAAAAAGAAAAAAAGGAAGGAAGAAAGGAAGGAAGGAAGGGAAGAATGTCACTGGGAAGAACAGTGTCAGTCAACATACAAGGCAATGAGATAAAGTGATGTGGGTTGAATCAGATCACAGTGCATTGTACCCAAATATAATATTGTCAAATATAAAAGTTAAAAACACACTTAAATGCTAAGTGACAGGCATCTCTCCATGTTATTAAATATTGATCCATGTTATCTTTTTTATTTTGTTTCTTTGTTTGTGCTATGGATTCTGTGACCCATGGGAAAAGACCATAGACTTACTCTAAGAATAACGAAAGGATTTATTGATTAACCACTAGCAGAATGACAGTCTCTGAGCCATACTTGAGACTGTTGTGGGAAGAGAGGTGAGGGAAGAAGGTTCAAAACCTACAAGAAGTCCTTGAGTATGTATGCAAGCAAAGCAGGAGCTGTTTGCCCTGCCAAGATTAAGTGGTCAAGATGACCTCAAAAGGGAGGGACTCTGACGTGAACTCTGGTGTCCCCTATTTGACCACTTCCCCTTGGTGGGAGGCCTGGTGGCACTCAGAGGAAGGGGAAGCAGGCTACCAGGATGAGACTTGATCAAGGCTGTGATCATATGGTGGGGGAAGAGGTCCCCTCTGTCACAGGCCTAGGGACAGGGGTAGGGTAAGAGAGGGAGAGAGGGGGAATGGGGAGAAACAAGTGACGGGATAACAATTGAGATGTAATCTGACTAAATTATTTTTTTTTCATCCTTGACTTTCTGCATGAGAGGGCTACAGAAGCTAAAAAGCAGTAGTTTTATCATAAGAGACGGTCACAACTGTACATTTCTGGGTGGGGCTTATTGAGTAGGATTACTTATCTTCCAGGGACATTTGAGTTTACATTTCCTCACAATATTCTCCACATTTGCTATATCAACATTTACATTTTTGATCATTTTATTAGGAAAATAATATCTCATTAATGCATGACTTGCATTTCCATACTCACTACTTATACATACTGTTTCACATATATTTACTTGCCACTTATATTTCTTTATGAACTATGTATTCATATCTGTTGTCCAATTGATTGGGGTTTACATTTTAGAACTTTTACATAAGGAGACAGCAAATGCTTTTTCTATATAGCCTCTACATACATTTTTCTTTTACTGAAATTAAAAGTAACAAGGCACACAGGCCAAGCCCTGGGGCTCCGCATGCGGCAGCTGCCCTCGGGTGCCCCATAGCCTGTGGGCCCAGAGCCAGACAGCAGCCCTGCACGGGGCACAGCGTTGGCTGCTCCGGCCCCTGGGCTGGGCAGTGGCAGTACTGGGCCCCGAGTCTACTTCCAGAGCCAGGAAGGGGAGATGCCAACACTCGAGATAGATTTGGATGAACTCTTGGACGTAGGAAGTGATGGTACCCGGAGCTGCTAGAGTCAAGGAGCTTGCTAGTTGACTGTTACAACCCACTGAGGCTTTCATCTCTGGCCTGCTGGACAAGATCTGGCCATGCAGAAGCTGAGAACACTCCAAAAGGAGTAAAGGTCCTGACTCAGATGACTGTGGCTCCCACAGAACAGTGGCTGCCCCCGAACCTCGTAACAACAGCAATACCCTGCAGCCAAGCCTGGTCCCCTGAGCAGGGATCCCTATTCCCTGCCTAGGGACCACTTCCCTTGCCCTCAGTTTTCCATTTTTGTTTTGTTTTTTAAAGATTTATTTATTATGTATACAGTGTTCTGCCTACACGTACACTTGCATGCCAGAAGAGGGCACCAGTTCTCATTATAGATGGTTGTGAGCCACCATGTGGTTGCTGGGAATTGAACTCATGACCTCTGGAAGAGTAATCAGTGCTCTTAACCTCTGAGCCACCCTTAATTTTTTTTTTAACTGAGACTTTTTATGTTTTTATATTGACTCTGCTGCACAGGCCCTTTAAAAATAAAGCTAGGATACACCTTTGGAGCAGCTTTAAAAAAAAAAAAAGTAAGAAAGCACATATAAAGCACATACCCCCTCAGAGGCAACCACTGTCCTGACACAATGGATTTGTATTGTGATTATTAAACTGTATAAATGGAATCAAACATGGGATGATTCACCACTTTGTCTGCAGCCACCATCTGTGTTTATGCCACTATACTTTTTTCATACTGATGCTTCTAGTGAATAGCGCCTTTACTGCCTGACTGCCCGTGTCAACACTTTGGAATGACACACACATGAATCTAAAGTTCCCACCACATCTCTCCTACATGCACTCTGGGTCTCATGACCTTCCCCCTTGTCCACCTCTCCATCCCATTTTTTGCCCACTGTGATAACTGGTCTCCCCTGCCTCTTTCTTGTTGCTATCAGGCTAAAAATCTAAGTCCCTTGCCCAAATCTATCACGCCTTCCTGTTATGATTCTATGTAGCTTCTTGTCCTCGGTTTACACCAGGGGTCCTCTCAGCCTTGCTCTTTCTACATGTCCAGCAACTTGCTCTGCATGCCCAGTTCTCACTGAAGCCTTTCCTGATGCAGTAATATATAGCTCCCTGTATGTCTTTCTTCTGGACATTGTTTCTTAGGTCTCAGAAAGTGTGTAATGATGCACACACATGATCATTTGCTTAATAACTGCCCTTGGCATTGTGGAATGCTACTTTGCTTGTTTATTGAATGAAAAGCTTTCCATATGGGAGTTATTCAGCTTTGTTGGGTAACAGATGACTAAATAAATGATTGATCTCCATATAGTCAAACATGCAGACAAGAGTCATGTGAGGAAAAGCAAAGGTGGGTGTGTACAAACACACTGAGGTCACAGGAGAGAAGAAAATAATGCATCGCACTGGAAGGTCGAGGTCACAGTGAGAGTCGCCTTTGATTACCCTTTCCTGGAATGTCATTCTGTCATACTCGGTGTGTCATCAGAGGTATGCTTTTGTTTAATACATACGACGTTTGCTTCATACCATCTATTAGGTGCATAAGTCAAAGAGGCAAAGCCGTGTTCGAGTTCGTAGCTCTCACACAGCACACAATGGCAGCTCTGAGGGGCAGACGGCCGCTGTCCCCATAAACTCTGTTTATTTTCTCCTCTAGCGGAGGGTGTAGCACAGGTCAGTTGGACTGGTGCATCATGATGAATATTTATTGACCCAAACTGTCATGCTGACAGACATGTGGACAGGCAGACAAAGATTTCTGTTACACAGGCCTCAGGTTTTTTTTGATTCTACGCTTCTGACAGGCTGACATTCCCTGCGTGAATCCTGACTTCCCCAGCTGTTCGTGGGATGCATGTGTCTGACTGGATTTCCCCAGACCCTGCTCCACACGCTTTCCTGAGAGCTGTGATGTTGTCCAGGACTTTCCTACCAAATAGTCCTAAGGTATTCATTTCTGGTTCGTCTCGCCAACATGTACACTAGCCTAGCAGGTCTTCATCACCTGTCTTCTCCCTCAGCTTTCCTATCTCACAAGGTCTACAGTAGCCAATTGAGTTGTGTCTTTTAAAGAGATCTGTCCTGGGTAGCACAAAGACTCATCTTTGCTGTGAAGAAGGCAGTTCTGTTTTTTATATTTAAAAATAGTTGTTGGCTGGGTGTGGTGGTGCATGCCTTTAATCCCAGCGCTCCGGGAGGCAGAGGCAGATGGATCGCTGTGAGTTCGAGACCAGCCTGGTCTGCAAAGAGAGTCTGGGACAGCCAAGGCTGCACAGAGAAACCCTGTCTCAAAAAACCAAAAAAATAATTTAAAAAATGTAGATAAAAGTAGTTGTGTGTCTAAGAAGAGACTTGATATCCTATGAGCATATACAGGGGGAGGTAATCCCCCTCAGGAACAGTCATAGGGGAGGGAAATAAGGGTAAAACTGGAGGGAGGGAAGAATGGGAGGATACAAGGGATGGGATAACCATTGAGATGTAACAAGAATAAATTAATTTAAAAAATAAAATAAAAAAAAATAAGAAAAGGAAAAAAAAGTAGTTGTGTGAGGCTGGGCATGGTGGCACACACCTTTAATCCCAGCACTCAGAAGGCAGATGAAAGTTGATCTCTGTGAGTTCAGGGCTAGCCTGGTCCACAGAGTGAGCCCAGCCAGAGCTACAAATGAGAACCAGCAGCCCTCTTTGAAAAAGTATTTCTGTGGTCTCACTTGGATCCCTGATATTTTGTGTCTACCATGTTTTTTCTCCACATCCTCCATTAGCCTACGTCAATTTTTTATTTTTAAAACTCTTTGTAGTGCCCTGTCTGCCCAACTCCCTGCACTGACAGGCAAGGGTCCCTAGCCCTTGCTGACATAGGCTAAACTTCCTTTTCTACCCAGCTCCTGGTGATTACACGTAACTGGAAACCAAGACCAGGGCTCTTATGATGTCCCCCAAGCTCCAGGTGTGAAAAGGTATGTAGTTCTCAGACCATTAGCCCTAAGTCTACACTGTCCCTCACCTAAATAATTTTAGATATGCAAGTCCCTGGCCAGAAACAACAACAATGTGAAAATATAAGGTAAGTCTGCTAACTCAATAATACTAGATCCCAGTAAAATTTTGCTCATAGAAATTCCAGGCAAGAATAAAAAATGATTATAACCATGTTTGAACAACTCAAATAAGATGTGAATATACTTTAAAAAAAACAAAGAAATAGATGCGTGAAATAGGAAAACCAATACAAGATATGAAAACAGAATCCAACAAAGAGGTAGAACCGCTGAAGAAAATCAACTTGAAATGATGCCAGAAATGAAAAGCTCAATAAATAAAATAAAACGTCAGTGGAAAGCCTCCAATAGGATGAATCACATGGGAAGCAGAGCACCAGGGCTGGAAGACAAGGTGAGAAGTTGGGTCACACAGGAATGGTCAACAATGCAATTATCAAAAGACACGAAGTGCTTTGAGATACTATGATTAAGACTGTAGGCATAGACAAAGGAGAAGATTAGCATACCACAGGCATGGAATGTATTTTCAACAGAGCCATAAAAGAAATATTTCTATATGTAAGAATGAAGCATACCACGGTCAAGAGAACTTACAGAACTCCAAGTAGACCAGATCAAAATGAAGTTGGACATATTGTAGTTAAAACACTTGTTTTAGTTACTGTTCTAGTACAGTGAAGAGACACCATGCAAGGCATGTTATAAAAGAAAATATTTAATTATGGACTGCTTATAGTTTCAAAGGGTAGGTCCATGATCATCAAGGCAGGGAGCATGGCACCAGGCATGCAGGCACGGTGTGGGAACAATAGCTGAGAGTTCACAAACAGGACACACACACACACACACACACACACACACACACAGAGAGAGAGAGAGAGAGAGAGAGAGAGAGAGAGAGAGAGAGAATACCTTTTAATCCTTCCTAAACAATCCACCAACTGGGAAGCAAACATTACAATCTATAAGCCAATAGGGGCCTTTCCCATTCGAACCACCATACACTAAAACCACAGAATAAAGGGTATTAAAAGGTATAAGAGGGGGCTGGAGAGATGGCTCAGAGGTTAAGAGCACTGGCTCCCCTTCCAGGGGTCAAGAGTTCAATTCCCAGCAACCACATGGTGGCTCACAACCATTTGTAATGAGATCTGGTGCCCTCTTCTGGCCTGCTGTTGTACCTGCAGGCAGAACACTGTACACATAATAAAGAAATACAATAAAAAAAAAAACTCATTAAAAAAAAAGGTATAAGAGGAAAGGAAATCTTAGTGTTAATGGCAAGCACATCAGAATGACACCTGATTATTTGACAGAAACCTTTAAAGACAGAAGGCCCGAGAAAGATGTATTTCAGGTTGTAGAAGATGACAGTTATCAATACAGACTGTTCTATGTAGCAAAACTAATAAAGACCTAGGACAAGATGGATTTAGTGAATTCTACCATAACTAACATGAATACTACTCAAGTTATTCCATGAATTAAAAAATGAAGGAAGGTTTCCAAACTTTTTATGATGCTAATATCACATTGATACCAAAACCAGATAAAGACAAAACAAAAGAGAAAATTGTAGACTGATCTTCCTGATGAATGTCAATGCAAAAATTTTTAATAAAATATTGATGAACTGATATAAACAATAATGGTAATTCAATGCAACAAGGTGGAAATATAAACTAATACAGCCACTCTGTACATCAATGCATATTTATGACTCAGCTATGCCACTCTTGAGAATAAACCCATGGAGCCTTATTTGTTTGTTTGTTCGTTTTAAGATTTATTTTTTATTATGTATACAGTGCTCTGTCTGCATGTACACCTGCAGGCCAGAGGAGGGCATCAGATCACATTATAGATGGTTGTGAGCCACCATGTGGTTGCTGGGAATTGAACTCAGGACCTCTAGAAGAGTAGTCAGTGCTCTTAACCTCTGAGCCATCTCTCCAGCCAGCCCAACCCATGGAGACTTGTATCCTACTACAGAGACGCCATGACATAAAGCTCCACCATGTCCATTGGTGTTTTATTCACAGTAGCAAGACAATTGAACCAAGCCAGATGTCAATCAGCAGATGAACGGATAAGAAAGATGTGGTATGTACACAAAGAAACATTACTCAACTGTAAAGAAATTGAAATCATGAAATTTTCAGGTAAATGGATGTAACTGGAAAGAAATTATACTGAGTGAGCTAACTCAGTCTCGACAAGACAATTGCTTCATATTCCTTCTCATATGTAGACTCTAGCTTCAAATCTTTTGTATGTTTAATTTGAAGCATAAATAAAAGCCAGGAAACTAGAAAGGAGCCTTTTTGGGGAGACATATTAAGAGAGGGGAGTAGCAGATAATAGATAGAAGTAGGGTGGAGCAGTGCTAGGGGGAAGAAAGGCTTAAACAGGGAGAAAGATGGGGGTGTGAGGCAAGTGAGGGCTTGAAGGAGAGGGAGAGCCCAAAAGAAGGGAATATGGAGTCATACAGAGGCTTATTACCTCATGAAACAGCTTTTAAAAAGTGGTGAGATAGTAGAGCAGTGTGAAATGAGAGAAGTGGGAGCACTGAGCCTTACCAGATGAAGCAGGAATGTACTATGGAGGGGCTCCAAGAAGGGAGGGACAGTGGGTGGGTTTTAATGGAAATTAACCTGTTTTCTGTGGAAAAGCCTCCAGGAACCCTACTGCTACTTAGTAAGCTAATTTTCACACAACACTTAAGAAGTTCGAATGGCATTACCCAGGATAAGTGGACAATGCCACTCCCAGAAAACATGGGTAGTTAAATTACAACCACAGTGCAAGGCACGGGATGCCTCCTTTTGGATTATTGGTCAGGGAGACCCCGGAGGTAAGGACTTATTGTTGAAAACACCACACCTTTGGCTGCAGGACATAGGGAACGCAAACTCAATCCTGTCAGGAAACTTCCTTCCCACTTGCTGACTTTCATAGTGCCAGAAGGTTCTATGCAGGTGTTTTTGGGGGTGGGGTGGGGAATAAAAAGACATCAAAAGTTTCACCAGTACTAGACCCTGAATTCTGCATTACTGCCCTGGCAGGCAAGACGCATCTACTAGTGCAACAGTGACATGGCTCTTGTGGAGTAACTAACTAGTTTCTGATTGGATTTAAGGTGAGACCTGCTCCACAGGAGGGAATTTCCATGCCTAATACAATCCTGGTCAAGTTCCATAGCTGGGAGGTATTGGCCCTAGGTTAGAACATACTTTGATTATTTTGGTAACTAGCCATACTTGCAAATTGCCATCCAAATATATTCATTTTTTACCCATAGACCCAGGCTTCTCTCAGCTTTTGGGCAGAGAAAATTTGTTCTGTAATGTGCAACAGTTGATAGAGAGATGCTGTCATGACAAGCTTCAGCTGTCAACTTAAGACAAATGAAGAGTCACTTGGCAAGAGGAGACCTCAACTGAAGACTCACCTAGGTCAGGCTGGTCTTTGTCAGTGAGGCATTTTCTTGGTTGTTGATGGAGGTAAGAGAGCCCAGACCACTATGAGCTATGTTATACTTAGGCAGGTAGACCTGGGCTGTCTAATAAAGGTAGCTGAGCAAGCCAGAGGAAGCAAGGCTGTAAGAAATGTTCTTCCACAGTCTCTGTGTAAGTTCCTGCCATGATTTCCTGACCAAATTTTCCTCAGTGATGGATTGTGACCTGGGAGTTGTAAGATGGAATAAAGCCTTTTCTCCTGGAGTTGTTATCGGTTGTCAAGTTCACCACAGCAAACTAGAACACATGCACAGCTGGCCAAAGTACTGAGAACAAGAAAATGAGTCTTCTGCCCTAAATGGATCACCTACATTAACCTTACCATCACTGAAGCTGAGCAGAGGATGAGGAGAAGTCCTAGAAAATATTGTCTTCTGGACATGACATGGCTGTCACACTCATGAACTCACAGCAGCGGTGGTGACCTGTGTAAGACCTATACAAGATGAAGCCAGCCAAAATCCCAGCATCAAAGGGTAGACAGTAGACTCCATTCCTCACTGAGATGCTGTTGGAAGTGGGTATTTGCTGGAGTAAGAGACTCACTCGTTTTTGTAGAATGTGGCCACTGATGGACTTGCTCCAGTAGGTAGCCTCAGAACTATGCACATGTGGGTGGCACGGACTTAGTAGGTTCTCAAAGAGATCGAGAGTGAGGGCAAGTGTTAGAGTTATATGAAATTGGGAAAGGGTATTTTAGGGGGATGGAGTGCAGGAGAGGAGACCTAGGATGGCTTTGTATGCATGCATCAGAGTCTTAACAATAAAGGAAATTACAAAACCCATTTTATTATGAAGTATGGTATGGTTCAGGAAATCATAAGAAAACAAATGTGTAGGTTGAAATAATCATTTTAAAGCTAATACCTATGTATTATTAGTATTGTAATGATCATTCCAATCTATCATTCTTCCTTTATAAATTTATTGAAATAATTCAATTAGGTACTCATGTAGTTTTGTTTGTACCCTACAGTGGTACAATTAACAGAATAAAAGCTGAATTAAAAAAACTTCATTTCCAGTTTAAAAATTAGTTGGTTTCCTATAACCTTTTAAAAATCTTCTGTGAGAGTGTGGGGGAATTTTTATTTCATCATAATAGGACATATATGGTGCAATCTACTCTCAATAATTTTTTATATAGATTTCACATAAATTATCATAATGTGTATCTCCAGAGCTCATGCATCTTGATGAACGAAAACATCATGCCCATTGATGGATAACTTCTCTTTGTCCATTGCCCCAGACCCTAGCAAGTATCATTTTACTTTCTGATTCTATGAGTTTGACTTTTGTAGATACTTCACACAAGTAGAATCACACATTCACTTTTTTTCTTTCCTGTGACTGACTTATTTCACATGGTTTAGCATCTTAACCTGACTTATGTTGTTGTTAACGAATAACTTCCTTCCTTTTAAAGTCCTAATAGCATTCAAGGACATGAAATTTTCATTTACAATGTTCCCCAAGGGTCCACATGTCAACAGCTTGGTTCTGAGCTTGGCGTTAGTGTGAAGCAAGATAATCTTTTATAGGTACGGCCAATTGGAGTTCTTCGTAACATCGAAGGCACAGCCTTGAAGGAGACAAGTGAGACTCGGACCTTTCCTCTTCTTCTCTTTTGCAACCTGACCATGTGATAAGCAGTTTTGTTCTGCCATATGCTTTAACTATTATGTGCAACTGGCCCTGTTTTTGATGGACCAAAACTCTCTAAAACCGAGGCATAATAAAACTGAGTCTCCTACCCATTCTTCAGTTTAAGGAAAATTAGGCTACTGGGACAAAATGGATATTGTGAATAGAGTTGTAAGGCACATGAGAGTGATAACACTTCTGGATCCTGGTTTCAATTATTTTGGAGGAATAGCTAGCACTAGGATTGCTGAGAAATGTGGTAGTTGGTGTGTAAGTTCTTGAGGAGCCTTCATATTGCTTCTCTAACTGTCACACCAACTTGATTCCTGCCAGTCTTGGCAAGAAGATGGAAATCTCACACATCATTAATTATAGTCACGGATTTGACTGTGCAGAGAGAACTTTTAAGTACTTAAGGAAGAAATGGCTCCTTCATTTGGACATCTCTCCTTCTGTCTCATACATCACAGATTAGGAAAGGGGCTCAGAGAGAGACAAGTGGGAGCCCCCGATCTGAGAGAACTTAGTTCAGCAAGATCCAAGCAGGAGTCTAGAAAGACTCTCGTTTTCTCAGAGCTGACGTCCATCTTCCACCCTCTGTCAAATGCCTCCATGTGGAAACATGATGCTGGCTGTGCTCCCTGGAGTCAACAGAGTCAGTGCTGGGGTGGGAATTAGGAAGGGGTCCCATTGACAGGCAGCCCTCAGGCTCAGCTAGAGCCCTGCTTGAGGTGTGGTGGCAGCTTCCCATTATTTAGTTTGGTTTCTTTGTCTTGCATTCTCCCACTAACCTCCATGGAATGTCTACAAATGAGTGTCGCTCATCGCTTCCCGTTGCTGATTGGTGCCTTCTCTATTTCCTTCCTTTCAGCAAAGCTAGGGGTTGCAGTTCTCAGCTGCAGTGAGAATTGTAGTTCATAGGCTACTAGTCCAGAGAGTTTTCTAGTTAAAATCCTGCTTTTCAGCAATGTCTTTTTTTTTTTTTTTTGTCCTTTGAGTGATTTACAGTTTTGTATATCTACATTTTTATTGGCATAGAGTTCACATACTACACCAGTTACCTTAAAAAGTGTACCGCTCAGTGGTATTGGCACATTCTAAACATTGTGAACTTATTTTGACTAATCCAGTATATTTTCATAATTTCTGAAAGCAACCCTGACCCATTAGAAGTCACCTCAGTTCACCTCTCCCCAGTTCAAGGCAACCGCTACTCTGTGTGTCTCTTCCTACTCTGGGCTTTTACATTCACTGAAAGGCACAGTGACTTTTGTGGCTGGGTCTGGTACTCATCAGGAGGAATTCAAGCATGTTTCATCTCCTTGCCCATCTTCCTTCTTCCCTAACTGCTTCATCTACATCATAAGCATCAGTAATTTGTGCCTCTGATGGCTGGATCCCGTTCCATTTTAGTCAGCTTTCCCATCATTCATATATATATATGTATATATATATATTTCAATAATTAATTTTATTATTTTAATTATGTGTGTGAGTCTCTGTGTGGCACATGAATATGTACATGTGACTATGTGCCCACACCCAGGCTCTCGGGTCCCATGGAGCTTGAATTACAGGTGTCTCTAAGCTGCCTGATGTGGGTGCTGGGGTCCCCTAGAAGAGCAGTATACACTTTCAACCCCTGAGCTATCTCTTCAACCCCTATATACATAGTTTATTTATCTATGCATGCTTGAGTTGTCTCCACCTTTTAGTTATTATGAATAAAGCCTTTATGAACATTTACATGTAAATTTTGTGTGTCTGTTTTCTATTAGTATTTTTAAGTTAGCATGAGTTTCACTACATAGCTCCGATTTGAGTTCCTCTAATGACTAACAAGGTTGAACACTTTTCCTGTTCTTGTTGAACGCTTACGTATATTTTTGGGAGAATTTTTTTTAAATGCTGTCCATGCTCCTGGAGAGAGTTTCCCTTTGTTGCCCACTCTCTCAGGGTTGCTTTTGTGGCCTCTCCTCTTCTGTTTTAGACTATCAAGGGGAAAGTCCCGGGTATCTGCCTTGTGGTCCCTTGATCTCCTCTCTGCACAGGGGGACTGCACAGCAGACCCAGGGTAGGGATGAGGATGAGGAAGGAGACAATGCTCTCATTTACATAATTTCAATAAAGCTCCCCCATGGTGAGCAAAGCATCCAGGCTGGGAGTCCCAGCCTGTCTTTGGATTCTGCCTCTGAACAATCTTTTGATGTCTGTGAGGGGCTGAGAGGGAAGTGGGTGTTTCTGTCTTCGATGAAGGAAAGAACTCGTTGCAGTTCACGCATAGGTTATGAAGCATCTGTAGCTGGCCGGCCCGGGAACCCCCACCCCCTATCCTTTGTACCTTCTTTCTTCCTGATTTGGCCCTTTAAAGGCTTCTGCATGGCTCCCCTCAGCAAATGGGAAAATAAACCCTGCGTCTTGATGCTCTGAGACACTACCACACCCAGGGGAAAATGGGTTAGGAATGTCAAATACGATTTCTGTGCTTAGTGCTCTTCTAAATTCAGGGACAAGGACATAGGAACATCAGTTTTCTTTCTCCCCCACTGTTACCATGAACATTCTAGAATGCTGACTCTGCCAGAGCCTCTGCTTCCCTTCAGAAAGACCAACTTGAGAACAATGAACTCTGAACCTGTCACTGGTTCATACAGTTCACAGGGAGGGTCCATGTACAAGGCAGAGCCCCAGAAAAGAGGCAAACGAAGCAGTGAACGATGTTTCATAGAGGTGCTGAGTCAGGAGGGAGCAGTGCTCCCAGCACTGGCCAAAGAAGCTTGGACAGAGACTCTCAAGGTCCAGGGGGGAACATCAGTGGCAGCCATGTAGATGGAGGCCGTGTTCTGTGCCATGGCATATTACCCTGAATTTCTTAGGCAACACTTTATGGGAGGCTCTAATTCACATGCTAATTTTATTTATATAGACAGTAAGTGAAAGTGAATCCATCAACAGGTACTAGGGAAGTATCATCATTCAAAACATCGTCTTCTATTGAGCTCCCGGATCAGTATCATGCATTCTCTATTGCTGGTTTCCGTCTCCCACTTGATAAGCAGAGGTTTTGAATCCATCTTGATTAAAGCAGCAAGGCCCAGACACCATCCTGGCTGCTCCCTTTGAAGTTCGTGCACACTCTATATTCAGATCAGCTGCCAAGGGCACAGGGGAAGATGAGCTATGAGCTGTGACAACACAAGGGCATGAGGCCAGATGCTTCAAGGCATTCGGCTTCCTTCTGGGACTAGAACCGCTCGAAGTTTTCCTCTCCCTAGAACGGTTTAGATATAGTTGAAAGGGGGGGTAACAGCAACAAAAATAACAAAATAAGATAGTATTTTGGGCCTCATCAATTGTATTAGACCATACAGTCCAAGTCAAACAAGGGTCTCTTTATTACAGCGAGTAGCGGGCTTTCCGACGCACAGGCTTGACCAGAAATTTGGATTCTTTTGAAATGTCTCACCTTCCAGTTGGAAGGTCTGTTCATTACACAGAGGCCATCAGGAAAGTAAATGTTCTATGATATTTCCACATCGCTTTGTGTCACATTTTGTCTACTGTGTTATTACAAGACTGCCTTCCCTGCGTTAAGCTTCAGTCTCCTCACATCCGCCTTGTCTTTTCCTGTCTCTAAGTCTCTCTGTACTGTCTTTCCTTTGCCTCACTCCCCATTATTTTCAAGAGAGAGTTATGGCCACACATAAATGCATTTCAGCCAAGAGGACTAGTTCTTCATCTATAAAACACAAGAATTTTTAAACCCTCCTCGAATGCCAAGTCGTTCTTGGAAATACCTGACTTATTTACCCAATTTAACTTTCTTTTCAGTGTCCTAAAAGCTGCTGTGGTTGGCTATATGAAATGATGGATAAGCATGTGATCACTCAGTGCCCCCCCCTTCACTATACTAGGATGATGGATAGAAATCACAGTCCTTGGCATTCCTCTGTCTCACCTACAATCCCTGCCTTGTCATCTTCAGAAATGTCATTAGGATCAGAAACTCAGAAACTGGGAGAGAAAATAAGGTGTGGAGAAAGCTGGTGAACCATGTTTTCTAGAGATGGTTTCCGTGTGTGGTACTCAACTTCCAGTGGTTGAGGAGCTCAGGTTACAAGCGCTGCTCTCTACAGCGTGCATTTGTGTGTTCTTTCCCAGATAGACTATCCAAGAGAAAACCCCTTCCCCTAGAAAAGACTGATTTTTATTTTCCATATGGCACATGCTAACAATCCTGGCATTTGACCACATCTATGTAAACATGAAGAGATACCTATAAATTATTGGACTTACCCCAGTTTGAATTTCCAGCTATGTACTGTAAGCATTACAGATGTTTGTACTTCAGCCTCAGAAGATATTTTGGCCCATTTATATGGATTGTTAGTCACCTAAGATGTGCACTACCTTTATTACACTGTTTAGGGGGTGGGGAACACAAGACATGCCCGCGAGAGCACTGTGATTGTTCACGTACACCAAAAGTTCTGTAAAGCAGGGGAAGGCCCCAAATCTGAGCAGTCAGGCCAAATGCTAACTGGCTCTCAGTCCCCAGGACCACCGTGTGGTGTGAGATAGATGTGAGAAGCTTGGGGTCTTCACTGGAGTATGTTGATTGAAAAGAGTGCCGACCTAGAGGAACGGATAGTCTCTCTTGCACAAGTCTGACCTATATCCCCAAAGACCTGGTCCTCGTGGAGGTTGGGGTGGGAGGGAGTCCTAGTGGCCCTTAAATATAACATTGCAGGGTGCTTGCCAATAAGCCCTAAAATGATCGTCCTCGTTCTCCTTCCCCAGGGACCTATCCTTATCGATGATGGCCTCCGCGGTTTGCTCAGGGAGACTCAGCCTGGTGACTATACCTGTGTCATCATGCAGGAGGCACCCTAAGGCAGATGCTGCCTCCCAGAACTGTTTCTGCCCCATGCTGGGGTCAGTTTTTCCAATGTGACCTATTGTTTAAAACCAACCTGTCTGGAGCCGGGGTGTGGTGACTATACATCATTAATCCCAGCACTCGGGTGGCAAAGGCAGGTAGATTGCTGAAAGTGCGAGGCCAACCTGGTCTACAAAATGAGTCCAAGACAACCAAGGATATACAGAGAAACCCTGTCTTGAACCCCCCTCCCCCCCAAAAAAACAAACACAAAACCAACCAACCAAACAAACAAAAAGACCAACGTGTCAGACTTCAGCCTATCAGGTCTCATCTGGACAGCCTGTATCCTATTCCTCTGTGGCCTGGTAAGGCTACCTGGCCAGGGGGAAGTGATCAGCGAATGGAGGTAGCCCCTACTCCCCGTATTATAGGACCCACAAGGAGACCGTGCTGCTCACCTACTACATCTGAGCAGAGGGTCTTGGTCCTCACCTTGCATGGTCCCTGGCTGCTGTATCAGTCCCCGCAGCACCCCCTCCTCCTCCCGGATTTGTTGGCTCCGTTGGTTTCCCTGTGGAGCTCCTGTCCCTTCCAGGTCCTTCTATAGCCCAACTTTTTCATAAAACTCCCTATACTTGACCCCAAAGTTTGTCTGTTTGTCTCAGCATCTGCTTCAAACCCCCACTGGGTTTCAGGGAATCTCTATGGTAGGCTCCAATCCTGTTCCTTTTCTTTACCCCTTCCAGTGTCTACTCTATTTGCCCTTCTGAATGAGAATTAAGCGTCCTCTCTAGGGTCCTCCTTGTTATTTAGCTTCCCTTCTTTCTGAGGACTAGGGAAGGTGAAAGATGGGGGATGAGGGAGGGAGAGCTAGACCGGGGGTGGGCAGAGGAATGAGGGAGAGGGCTACATCGGGATATAAAGTGACCAAATTAATAATAAAAAAAAAGAAGACATTACAGACTGGAATGCAGAAATGACACTACCAAGAGAAAGAAACTGCATGAAGTGTGCTCAGAAATATAAGTTCAAAAATAAATGATATAATATACCTATATATAGAATAGTTTATGTATGTAAATGCAGACATGAAATAAATTTTTGCTTAGGTTTTGGGAAAGTTACAGCTTAATAAATGGATGGATGTCTTGAAATCTTAAAAAAAGAAAGAAAGAAAGAACAAGAAAAGAAAAGCAAAAACAAAACAAAACAAAACAAAACAAAAACAAAGACTCTAACATGTAGTTTACCCATATAGCATCTCAGCCTTCGGCACAAAAACTGTTAAGAGTTCCCTCTTTTAAAGGTAAGCCTCTCAGTCACCCAGCCAGGTATGGAGAGATGAGAAGCAGTAATCCGCGTCAGACTGGGGTGCAAGGCAAGCATCCAGCTTGTAGACCTGTTGTCTTCCTACAAGAGTTCGTCACATCCGGGGTGGAAAGAACAGAAAGCACTTCCGCTACTCCTGCCCCCTTCATTCTCCTGAGACCAGCCCCCACGAAACTCTAGTCCTCTCTTGGCTGCCCTCCATGTTCAAACAATGTGGAGTAAGATCTCCAGCCTTGTTTTGATTTACTCAGCAGATGTAGGCTTATTATCAGTGTTTCCTCAGAGCTTGAGGGGGTGCTTTTGGATGATAAGGTTAGTTTTCATTTATCATCATTTTATCCCCAGTGTTGGGATTTAAAAAAAAAAAAAAAAAAAAAACTTTTGTTGTATGAATGTAAACCCTGAGGCTGTATTGAACTTGTTATCCAAGCCGGAAGGATGATATTCTAGCTTAACTTGCATTGCCTGAATAAAATATCCTGAGAAAAGAGCAAGGGGTCGGGGTGCACAAGAGCAGCTGAGGAAAGGAAGGGAAGGAAAGGAAATTATGTAATTATGATTAAAATAAAAATTATTATTTTATAAAAAACAACATAGCAGAGGAAGGGCTTTATTTGGCCTACAATGCCTGGTGACAGTGTATAGTTGCAGGGAAGTCACAGTAGTAGCGGGAACTTAAGTCAGGTGCTCACACAACACCTACAGCCCAGAGCACAGAGAACCGACTGCATCTGTGCCACCTACTTGCCTATTATTTTTCTTACTAGCTTCCTTCCCTTTTATATATTCTAGGGTCTCAGCCTACAAAGTAGTTCTACCTACCTTAGAATGGATGTGTTAGCAATCAAGCTAATCCCCCACATACACGTAAGGATGACTTGATCTAGACAATTTATAAACTGAGAATCTCCCACTAGGGGATTCTAGGCTGGCAAGTTAAAATCAATCACCACAGATGGAGACCAAAACGCAAAAGTGTATAGAGGGTTCTGGCAACTTGATGGAAAAAAAAAAATCAACATTGAAGCAGGCCTTTATTCTGACCTCTTTAGAACAGGAAGATGTCATAATTTCAATTCAAGTCTTTCTTTTTTCACAGTCTCAAGAAAACCCAGAGAAGTCAGGGGTGTCTGAGACCACACAGGTATGCAGTGCTAATGCTAGAATGAGGCACAGGTCATCGGCACAAGGTCCATGACATGGAAACTTCTCATGTGCTTCTCTTTTTTTCTTTTTTATTAATTCATTCATATTACATCTCAATTGTTATCCCATCCCTTGTATCCTCCCATTCTTCCCCCCTCACTTTCTCCCTACTCCCCTCCCCATGACTGTGACTGAGGGGGACCTCATAGGGTATCAAGTCTCTTCTTGATACCCTGCTTTCCTTCCCCTGAGTGCCCCAGCAGGTCTCCCCATCAAGGGGACGTGGTCAAATATGGGGCACCAGAGTTCATGTGAAAGTCAGTCCCCACTCTCCACTCAACTGTGGAGAATGTCCTGTCCATTGGCTAGATCTGGGTCAGGATTCGATGTTTACTGAACGTATAGTCCTTGGCTGGTGCCATAGTTTGAGCAGGACCCCTGGGCCCAAATCTACCTGTCATAATGTTCTTCTTGTAGGTTTCTAGGACCCCCTGAATCCTTCTATTTCCCCATTCTCCCACGTGTCTCTCACCTAAAGTCCCAATAGGATGTCTTCCCCTCTGTCCCCATTTCCTGATAAGTGAAGACTTTCATGGGACATGCCCCAAATAACCCAATTGAGAAATGGGGCTGAGAACTAAACAGAATTCTCAACAGAGGAATATCAAATGGCTGAGAAACACTTAAAGAAATGCTCAACGTCTTTAGTCATCAGAGAAATGCAAATCAAAACAACTCTGACATTCTGTCTTACACCCATCAGAATGGCTAAGATCAAAAATTCAAGTGACACCACATGCTGACAAGGATGTGGAGAAAGAGGAACACTCCTTCATTGCTGGTGGGAATGCAAACTAGTACAACCACTTTGGAAATCTATCTGGTGCTATCTCAGAAAACTGGGAATAGGGCTTCCTCAAGACCCAGCTATTCCACTCCTTGGAATATACCCAGAAGAAGCTCCAGCACATAACAGGAACATATGCTCAACCATGCTCATAACAGCTTTATTCATCGTAGCCAGATCATGGAAACAGCCTAAGTGTCCCTCAATAGAAGAATGGATAAAGAAACTGTGGTACATTTACACCATGGAATACTACTCAGCTATTAAAAACAAGGAATTCCCGAAATTTGTGGACAAATGGATTGAACTAGAAATGATCATAATGAGTGAGTTAACCCAGAAGCAGAAAGACTCAAATGGTATATACTCACTTATATCTGGACACTAGCCCAAGGGGCATGTCCCATGAAAGACTTCACTCATGTGCTTCTCATTGTGGAGAGGGTTTCCTCCCAAGCCACAAAGACGGTTAAGGACTGGGAGAAGAAAAAGCATTTCAGATGTGGAAGTCAGTGTTCCTGGGTGAGGAAAGGAGACTACTTATGGCTGGTGGTGGCTGGGATTGGAAACATGAAAGAAGGGAAACAGAAGACCAAGCATAGGTTTGCGCCGATCAGACCACAGGCATGTCCTTAGACGCTGGAGCCCTGTGGACTCTGGGGAGGTGGAATCCTGGCTGCAGGTCTGACTGGGATCCCATCTGCTGCTTCCCCCCTCCTTCAGGGGCAGTGGGGAAGGAGGCAGGATTGCTTAAAGTATCCATGGACTCTGGGACTTGCTCTTTTCGAAGAATCAATGGAATCAGAAATGAGATATTAACTTTAATCAGTCACAGATGTTTAGGCTCTTAGCTTCTAGGAAAAGAATTTCTGGCGAAGGCTCTTCACCCGGAAGGGAAGCTCAACTACACGGAAGAATCTACACCTTTGGGCAAACTCAACTACAGGCTGCATAGGAGGACCTACATCTGTGGACAAACTCAGCTGCCCACCATGGAGGAGGAGCTACACCCATTGGTGTGGCGGGGTTAGTCTTCTGCCCTCAGGAGGGGCAGGGTAAAAGTCTTTCCTGCTGACCTGTCTCTCACCTAGTCTGATTTGACTGCCTCGCCTTCTGGGTAAGCATCGTTTGTTGGCCTTTCCTACATATAGAGGATTTCAGTGCCAAGGTAGGTGCAGGCTGAGCTCTAAATTGGAGTTCTAATGAAAGGTGGGGGGAAGGCCAACCTGTCTTTTCTTAAGTGCTTGGGGATTTTTGTTCATTCATTTTTTGTTTTTGTTTTGTTTTTTGTTTTCAGAAGTAAGATGGTTGGGAAATTAGGCAAACGGTAAGAGAATGTATATTTTTATAAAATATAAAGTATAACAAAACCTACATCAAAGTCATTCTCTGGCCCCTGTGCTCAGGCTGCTGGGTGCTGCTGCTGCTGCTTCTGGACCTTGGGCAGTTTTCTGGTTAGCCTTGCGTGCTGATTCCTCCAGCCCATCCTTCGTGAACCTCACATCAGCCCAGGTGTATATTAATTTGTCCCTTAGTCCTCTACATTGCCAGCTCCATGAGTTCCAGGCCGCGCTGTCAACGATGACCTTTCCTTAGGGCCTAGTTTACAACCATAGAAAATAAAGAAGGAAAGCCAACCCCCCTTTCTTTTCTGCAAAGAATGCTCTGAGCTACTATTTGTGACCTTTATTCAAACTCAACAGACCTGCAGTGAAAATAAAGTTTTATGTTCAGTTTCTTGCCAGCACTTTTATACTTCAGTATAATTTATGATTCACATTGAAATTTGGTTTTTATTGCCCTGGGGTTTCATGTGACTGGCAATGTCCTCCATGAATTATTTGTGTATAGGTAATGAGTGTGAATACATGCATGCACACAAAACACTAGAGGACCCTTGAAGAGTCGGTGATTCACCATTCCAAAGGGAGCGAGGGGACAAAGCTAAGTTGCTGGTGAGATTTTAACCCCAAGTTCTGATCTACACTCTATATTCCATGTTCTGTGTCCTGTCACTTAAAATAAAAGGTGTTAAGTAAACAAGGCTAGAGGAGGGAAGGAGGGCAGAGATTGATTTTGGGGAGCAAACAGTAGATTGGGGGAGGTCTGAATCCTAACATTTTAGTCAAGCAGAAATATCACAACTACATATGAGGTTGGAGTCCCCACCTCTCCACAACCCTTCAAATAGCAGAGTATCTCTTGGACCCAACTCTTGGACACAATGGCACTTCTCACAGCATACATGGGTTTAGCACAGATTAGCAGCTCAGTCTTTGTGACTGCTAATAACAGTGCCAGTTCTCAGTTCCCCTGATGGTGGCCTGGACAAGCCAAGGCTCAAAGAGGTGCGGGAGTGTGATTTTACCACGAAGATAACAGTTTGTTTCCCAGGTGACTTCTGTAGCTCGTATCCACCATGCTGAACAACTTCAGGGTGTGTACCCACAGGCTGCTACATGGAGGGAAACTCCAGTGTTGGGCACCTGGCAGCCTTGGCTACGTGCTGGACACCTTTGGGTACTCCATGGTCCTATAAGCAGAGACTTCTGGGGCTAGCAGATGAGACTTATCTGGCCGTGCTAGCCCTGCCAATGTTCATTCATTCATAGATGCTGCTTCCTCACAGGAGGCCGAGGGACCATTCCCCTTGAGGGACCTGGCTTCCCTTTTCCTCCGTCAGTCTCTCCGTGTTTCACATTCTTAGCCTTGTTATGTAAGTAATAACCAATACAACCAACACTGAGAGTATTTGGGAGTCTAAAAGTTGAAGGCATTCCCTTTCTTGAGGCTCTAACAGAAGGCCTTAGAGTTATGGCTCTTGCAGAAATGCAGGATAAATATGATATTTTGGGCACACACTTTTTCAATTATGGGCAGCTCAAACCCAGTATTGCTCCTCATCCATCTCAATCTGCAGGCCAGTGGGGAGGCTGCTCCTAAGCATCTCTGCACACTTAATCTCAAACCTTATTCATGCAGTTTCTAAATTTAAAAAAATTAATCAAATCTAAGCCCTGCAAAGTGCACACTCTGATTTATATGAGTCTTGGCAAACGGGCACACCGAATAAAAACCTTCTTAGTTGGACGTGACAGTGGTGGGGGAATTGAAGGCTGGAGAATGACATCAGGGCACCTGCTTTGATGAGGAGCAGCAGTTCCTGGGACTCAGCTAAAGGACTCAAAACTTGCTGCTGCATTGATAGGGGCCTGGGGTTAGTGTGGAGACAACCATTGTGTTCCTCTACCCTTGGGTTAATTTTTAAGCCCCAATCCATACAATCTCTAGAAAATCCACTTTCAAATGATATGGCACCAATCATGCCTCAGCCTGGAGGTGTTTTGAGTGGACACACTACAGAGTCTCTTTTAGGGCTTGAAGATGAAGTGATTTGTGTAGGGCAGAGAGGGTGGAGATCATTTCTGATGCTCAATTATCCAACATCCACAGCCACAGAGCCAGGTAATTTCAGACTTGATTGCTAGGTAAAAAGGCTCATCATGAGTTGGGAAGGTAAGCAATCAGTGTTAGATAGTAAATGTGTAGCTAGAAAGGCTTGCCACAGCTTCCTGATTCGGAGTCATTGCTGTTCTGTTGTAAGCATTTCCCTGAAACAAATTAACCATAGGATCAACCTTCACCTCCACCAACCTTACCTTGTCCTCTGAGAAGCCTAGAAGCTGAACTCTTTTGGCTGCTGTGATCCACTGTGCTTGAATAGGAGGGAGACTGCTCAGAGCTAAAGCATGGCTCAGCTGTCTGGGCCTTGCGGGGAGAATGGCAGCTCAAGTCTGAAGCATTTGTAGGAAACACTCAGAGACTCACTCACACAAAAATGAGATAGAGACGATGGCTGTATACAGACGGCTCATAGAGAATTTGTTTGGTTGGTTGGTTTGGGTTTTTTCAAGACAGGGTTTCTCTGTGTAGCACTGACTGTCACAGAACTCACTTTGTAGACCAGGCTGGCCTTGAACTCACAGAGCTCTGCCTGCTTCTCCCTTGCAAGTGCTTGTTGGGATTAAAGAAAGGCGTGCACCACCACCGCCCAGCTCATAGATGATTTTTAACAAACCCTCTTCTGTTTTAGTAGCAAGTGTCCTGTAAGGTAAGACTACTTAGTTGTCTGCATCTTACGCAGCCGCTTATTATACTTCCTGATTTTTCTATAGTCCTGTGGTCTAAAATCCTTACTGCAGAATGGACTCTGGGGCCATTTTACTGTAAGAATAAATCATGCTTCAGAAATCCCTTACCCAGGAAGGTGACGAGAACTCAAAGCGGGAGAAGAACTTAAAAAGCATCCACAGTCTGTGCTTTGTTGTTATTGATCTGGGGTTAGATGAAACCTCAAAGGAGTTTTAATTTGCATTTCCCAAAGGGCTAAGGAGGTTGAACATTTCTTTAAGTCTTTCTCAGTCATTTAAAATTCATCCTTGGGAAGCTCTCTGCTTAGTTCTGTATCCTGGTTTCGAATTGGGTTACTCAGAGAAAAGGAAACACTTCTTCAATGCTAGTGGGAATGCAAGCAGCCTCTATGGAAAAAGTGTTTCGGTTCCTTGGGAAACTGCGAAAAGATCTATCCCAAGACCCAGCTATGCTGGTCTTAAGCATATACCCAGAGAATTCTCCATCTTACTATGGAAAAACTTGCTCATCCACAGTCACTGATGCTCTACTCATAAAAATCAGAAACTAGAAACAGCCTGAATGTCCTTCAAGCGATGAAATAAAGCCTGTGTGTGTGTATGTGTGGTATCTGTGTCTGTGCCTGTGTCTGTGTGTGTGTGTGTGTGTGTGTGTGTGTGTGTGTGTGTGTGTGTGTGGGAGAGAGAGAGAGAGAGAGAGAGAGAGAGAGAGAGAGAGAGAGAGAGAGAGAGAGAGAGAGAGGGAGAGAGGAATTCGTTTCAGTAGCGTACCTGATGTAATTATTATTTTACTATTTTACTAATAGGTTTCTGCAGACTGGAGAAGCAGAGAAACCAGTCTATAAAGTTGGATTCCTCAGTGTCTCAGCCATCCTAAACTGGATATGATAGCATCATTTCACAAATGAACTTTTATTCAGAAAAATTCTGACGAAATGATGCAGTATCTGGGATAATGGTAGGAGAATAAAGTTACTGATGTGATATGAAAGAGGCATTCAAAATATGTTACAAATAAAAGACCAGGTTGCAGCATACATAGGATGTTACTGTAGGCATCTATGTGTAGTAGAATTATGGATGGCTTGGTTTTTCTTTTGCTTGTATGTAATTCCTAACCTTGCAATAAACATTGTGACATGATTAAAAAAAAAAAAAAGCAGAATCTAGTATTGAAATAATGAAAAGGCACTCAGGGCAGTGCAAATGGGACAGTGAGCTCCTGATTCTTAATATTTGATTGACAAAAGGATACGTGTAAGTGTTCTCATAGCTTGCACTGGCTTGAGAGAGTAAAGGGTATGCGTGTAAGTCCACAGGTGGGATTGTAAACCGGTCCAACCTCCAGGTAAAATAGTGGTCAGAATTCATCAAAGTGAAGATTTTACATGTTTTGGTGGCCAAATTCTAATTCCAGGAGTCTTTTATATAAAAAGATGGGTCTCAAGGTTTTATCTAGACCCATAAGCTCAACGTTATTGGGTTACATGTTAAACATCTATGATCTACAGTACTAGAAACTCTAGGTGGACAAACAGGGACAAGAGTAATGTACAAGGGCGCATATTATCTTCTTCATGTACAACAGGAAATTAGAAACTGTATTTTCACAAAGGGAAAATATTAGGATGAAAAGATTGTACATACAGAGTGGTCAAAACAAGGCGATTTGCAGAAATGCAGGTGTCAATAATGCTATAAACCACAAAGAACGCACACTCAACATTTTCATTTTTCAAACAGTAAATTCTTTGGCCGCCTGCTTTTAAGAGTCCTCACATTAGGTTCCATTGCCTGTGAGATCGAGCGACAAAGAAGTCTAGCACTGTGCTTCACAGGCAATTTCTGTCAAACTTGCTTCGAGAGTGGCTTAGTGTTCATCCTTACCTCTGCTTAATAGTCAAGAGAAGTAAGAAACACGGCAGGGGAATGACCGTTTGCCCCCAGGCACAGGGGCAGTACTTGAACGTGCAATCCCTTTACCGAGTCCCCAGGCCCAGGGCTCGGTCCACTCCGCCAGGCGTGTTGCCTGAATGTTTCCCCCAACGCTCTGGAATGTGCCATTGCCTTCGCTCGAGACATCATCCCTTCTTACGCTGATTTCAATTGTGTCTTCATCCTTTCTTCCTTTAAAATCTCTAAACATGGAGGGTCATCACGATGCCCTCACTTCGTAGGCAAACTTCTCGCAGGATAGGGGACCCCCTTCCCTGCACTCCTCCAGAACCCCGCGGAGACGTCTAAACCTCCGAGCGGGTAATGATTTGCACCGTTTGTTCTCACTATCTCTTCTGCAATAAATGGCTTTAGTTGTTGAAAACGATGGCAGATTAGAACTGAGTGAGTCGGCTGTTGCTGTGTCAACGATTTGACTCACGGTAACAACGACGTCCAAGAAACAGGCTGCGAGGGCCGGGCGTGGTGGCGCATGCCTTTAATCCCAGCACTCGGGGGAGGCAGAGGCAGGCGGATCGCTGTGAGTTCGAGGCCAGCCTGGTCTACAAAGTGAGTCCAGGACAGCCAAGGCTACACAGAGAGACCCTGTCTAGAAAAACCAAAAAGAAAAAAGAAAAAAAGAAAAAAAGAAACAGGCTGCGAGCCGGCCTGTTCTTGGGATGTAGGAGATCTGAGTGAGACTTTTACAGATGCACTTTCCCAAACAGCCTTGACTTCTGAGTTCTACAAATGCTTCTCTTATTCGTGGAATCAAACCGAATGGAAAAAGATGAAAACAAGCACAAACTAAAGCTGAATACAAACAAATAAATGGACTCCTGTGCCCGGTGTGGAGCCCAACGATACAGAGTAGACACTCCTGGCAGAACTGGGAGCATATACTTGATATGCACTTCCTCAATGCAGAATAGTCTAGTTATTACAATTTTTCCAAGTTTGTTACTAGTTATGATTTTGGACTTATTAAAGTTCTGTGTGCTGTTGTGGTGGTTATTCTTTATCGTCAGCTTGACTAGGTTCAGAACCAACTCAAATGGATTTATAGTCGCCCAGGAAGCACATGTTTGGACATATTTACGGTGGTGTTTGTAGAGAGGGTTAACTGAGGAGGCAGGACGGATCTTCACATGGCACAATCCCATGGGCCACTGTCTCAAACTGAATTTCAAAAGGAGAAAAGAGGGAGAAAGCTGAGCACCAGCATACCCGTCAATGCTTCCTGAGTGTGTGTGCTTACTGTCGCCTTGGGATTGCCGCCACAGCGAAAACTGCATCTGCCATCATGCCCTTCCATCCATGACAGACTGCATTTCATCTTCAACTGTGAGCTCAAATAAGCCTTCAAATCCTTAAGTTGCTTTTTGCAAACCATTGTGCCATAGCAACAACAAACATAAGTCAATATTATTGGATAAAGTATATATTTATATCGGTATCATCGTGTGGTGGGCACACTAATGCCTTCCTTCCCAAGACCTTCCCGTCCGGAACCTATGACTATGTTGTGTTGCACAACGAGAGGAATGCTGCAAATCACAGTCAGGCTTGTGTAATATAGGAAGAGGATTCCAGATTATTGACTGGGTTCAGTGAAATAGCATGGGCCCAGAAGATCATCAGGAGAGATGCAGTAAGAGGCCGAAGAGACAGAGACTGAAAGCATGTAACTCTTCCTCTACTGCTTAAAAGAAATATTTTCTATTGACTTTTTTGAGAATTTCTTTTTTTAATTTTATAAGCATTATTGTTTTTTAAAAACCCTGAAAATGAACAAAATTTGAGAATTTCATGCACTGTATTTTGAGTATTTTTATCCATCTCCTCTACTTCAAGCCAGATGCACCCCTATTCCATACCCACCCAACTTGATGTCCTTATATTTTTAACACATCAAGCCCAATTGGTGTTGCCTATATACTCTTAGGTGTGTGGCTATTCACTGGAACATGCTAGACTCTACCAGGGACCACACCATTAAAAAAAAAAAAAAACTAATTCCCCATCTCCCTGTAGCTACCAATTACCAATAGCTTCTTGGCTAGTGGGTAGGGCTTTGTGGCTACCTCCCACACCATGCTGGGATTTTGTTTGGCTTGAGCTTGCACAAGCCTTGTACACTGTGTCTCGCCTGCTGTGAACTCGTATGTGCAGCTGCCGCCTTGTCTCTAGAAGACATGCTGCAGTCATAGAGCACCTCTGACTCTTATGCATTTGTGATCCACAGTGACTACTGAGCCTTGGAAGGCAGTGTGGGTACAATAGAAATGTCCCATTTAGAGATAATCAGACTAAAGTAAACTACTCTATTCTCTCTACCCTGACCAGTTGTGGATAGCTGTATTAGTGGCCATCTACTGAAAAAAGAAGCTTCTGTGTTAAGGTTTGGGACTTGCACTAATCTATGGATATAACAAGAAGTTGTTAGAAGTTGATTAGAACTGTGTCCTATTAGCAGAGCAACGGCAGTAGGTGCTGCCATCGGGTCTATGATTTGTTTAGGTAACTGGCTATAGGCCCCAGTAACTGTGCTAGGCATGAGTGTATCCCATGGAGCAGGCCTTACACTCAATGAATATATTCAGAAAGTGGTTGGTTAATTCCCTGACATTTGTGCCACTGTTGCATAGGTAGGCATATCTTGCTAGGCAGGTCATTATTGTAGCTGGCATTGTAACTGATATTGTTGACCTGATGAGAGACAGTCATTCTGGGACCACTCTGACTGTTGAGGTATACAGCCTCAAGGACAGAGCACCTGCTGGCTTCTCAGTGGCTCAGCTGTAAATTTAGCTGTCAGTACTATTTTAAAGCTCACTTATACATGTGGATATATATTAAATATTTATTATATATATTCATCCCCTTGGTTTTGTTCCTCTAGAGAAGCCTAGATAAGATGGATGATCTTTTTTTCTCCTCCAATTGTATGCATAGCACTATCTTCCAGCACCACCAAAGCTAAACAGAAGGGTTCACGCTTCCAGGCCAATACTAGCTTGATCACTAAATCATCTTCTATGAGTCAAGAACAGTGTGTCTTTAAGAGCAATGTAGGGCTTTCAAGTCCTGGAGTGCAGCCAAGAGCAAGGACAACAGCCTGCTCTTGTCATCGGGGATCTCCAGGAACTCACCAGCCATCAATTCCAATATACTAGATCACTACTGACAATGAACTAATTTTTTTTGCTATCAGAGTAACTCCACTTATGGTATTTTATGTATGTATATGTTTGTATTTCAAGACACTTCTGAAGTAGTTTTTCTTTTTTTTTTTACCTTTTTTTATTTTTATTTTTTATTAATTTATTCATATTACATCTCAGCTGTTAGCCCATCCCTTGTATCCTCCCATTCCTCCCTCCCTCCCGCTCCCCCCCCCCACTCCCCTCCCCTATGTCTGTGACTGAGGGGGACCTCCTCCCCCTGTATATGCTCATAGTGTATCGAGTCTCTTCTTGGTGACCTATTATCCTTCCTCTGATGCCACCAGGCATCCCCATCCAAGGGACATGGTCAACTATGGGGCACCAGAGTTTGTATAAAAGTCAGATCTCCTTCTCCACTTAACGGTGGAGAATGTCCTGTCTTTTGGCTGAACTGGGTAGGGGTTCAAAGTTTACTGCTTATATTTTCTTTGGCTGGTGCCATAGTTTGAGGAGGACCCCAGGGCCCAGACCCTCCTGTAGTTTTCCAGGACCCACTGGATCCTTCTATTTCCTCATTCTCCCAGGCTGAAGTAGTTTTTCATATTAATTTTTGTTCAGGTCTTTAGTGTTATCTATCCCTCTCTGTTCCCGCTTCAAACCTGCTCTTTTATCCTCTGACCCATTTAACCTTCCTAACACAGTGTGAAAAGTCACCACACTCCAATCATCCATTTACTCATCGATAGACATCTGGTTTTGAAGATAAAAGAATACTGATATATCCCAAAGCATGAAAGTGTCCCCCAAAAGCTGGGAATTGCTTAGCTAATAGAAAAGAGACTGGAGCTTTCACCTTACATTTGAAAAATAAAAGACCAAATTCTTGTAAAAAAACTGCAGTAAACAAGGAAACAGTCTCTCCTAGAGCCTCCAACAAGCAATGTAGCCCTTCTGTTAAAAAAAGAAAATCAAAGCTTCAGCAGGACTTGTTTACCCTGAGAACTGTGAGAAAAAAGATACATCCCAGGAATCTTTACTTGGCTTATAGGTAAATGTCTTCTGCCTGTGTCCAGAACATATCCTCTTCCTATATGTCTCTGTGTCCAATTTTTTTTCTTTTGTAAGCATACTAGTATATTGTGTGACCAGATACTTTATTTGATTATCTCAGCAAAGATCCTATTTCTGATAAGACAATACTCTGAGATTTTTACAGAACAGAGAGACAACTATATTTTCTTTACTTATAATCTTTATTTATTTTGATTAATTTCATTTATAAATTATATACTACAAATGAGGTCATTTATATAATTGATTTATCTAGACAGTCACACACTACAACATGACAATGTTTCAGTTAGCAACAGGTCAATGAATTGTGTAAACAGCATTGTATACGACACTGTAGCCATTGTCATATAATTTCATAAGTGTAATCTATGGCATTGGTATAGTAACAAAACCACGTGATAGAGGGGGTTTCCAAATATGCCCTTATTATTAAATGATGCATGACTGTATAGTATGTAATACATGTATATATTTCCTCCAGACATATCAGCTCCTCAAAGGCGCTAAAGGCAATGAGCAATGAGTAGCCCTAGCACTTGGATCTTCATTTTCCAATACCTTTTTTTTAAACTAAGGAAATCAAAATTCTTTGAAGAAATAACTGCTTCTAGCCATAATGCAAGGTAAACACATATAGGCCCGGAGAATATTGGTGTGTAATAAAGACAGAAAATGTATGAAGATTAATGGAGTTATGTTAAAAACAAAACAAAACAAAACCCCCAGGATCTCATTTGAAGGGACTCCCACTGACCAAGTGTGAGATATTTTAAACATCAATGAGAAAAGGACAGTAATGGGTTATAATACATTTGAGTTTTTTCAGTTCATGACTCAATATTGATATATAAAAAGGAAGCACTTTTTAAAAAAGAATGTCACTTAATAAATAGAGAAGGATGTTAGAATTAGTGACTGTATTTTGACCCCTGGTGTAACCACTGATTAGGCGAGGACAGCCAGCAGATGCTGACCTCCACGGGTTTTGGTAGTAAAATATCCATGAAGCATGAATTTATTATCAACAAATGATTTGATAAGTGTGAAGGGGAAAAGGCACTTTTTCAATGAAGATGCTTAGTGATTCCTGGTTTAAGCTCTGTCACTAGTAGCAGAGCCATCTGAAATCATGTGGAGTCTTTATTAGGTGAGCTCTCTCTGACGTGAAGGACACTTCCAGAATATTTTTGTCAGAAAAAAAGTTAAGTTGAATGTATTCCTGAGGAAAAGCCAGGTAAAAGTAAATGTTGCACTTTTTATTTTTGGCTTGGACTGTGAGAGACAGAAGAATGGTGTTTTTCAGCAGTTGGCATGGTGTGCTGGAGACTAGGAGAGACTGGAAGAAGTTAGCCAGGGGGCATGAGTCTGGGTTACTGTGTAACAAGCTGGCCACAGTTCACAGTGATAAATTGTATACTTAAGTTGTATACTTAAAAGTCACTGTAAGAATATACATTTTTCTGTCTTAAAAATGGTAAAATGATACTTGAGGCGATAGAAATGTTAGTTTGATATAGTCCTTCCACAATATATACAGATATAAAAAATATGACAGTGTATCCACATTTATACACAAGATTTGTCAATTAAAAATAATATTTATAAAATGAAACTAAAACATCAAGTAAAACTTAAAAAGATCACTAAAAGTTGGAACATTTAGTGGTAAATGTATATTAGGAAATATATTACTTTTTTCCTTAAGCCTAGTAATGACATGATTCGTTGGTGAATGTCCTTAATCTTAGCACATGTACACTGAATGAAGGACTTGGTTCAGTGCCATGAAATCTGCAAGGTAATTAAAACACTTCAGACAAAATTTTGATGGGCTAGATAAAGTCCACTTCCAGCAGTTCCTGAGAGCAGATAAATATTCACGAGTTTTACAGGTTATTTGTTAAACCATTGCTAGGTTGAAGTATTCATGAAAGAGCTTCTATACCCAGAAATTAGCAAATACCACAAACAAGGGCCACTTGATCCACTTTATTACTCTGGCACTCTGAGTGGAATCAAATGCTAATGGGTGGAACATTTCAAATGGACCTTGTGTTCAGCATGCTACCCTCTTAACTTTGGTTAAAAACTTGAAAATCCTATAAATAAAAAAAAGTAGGGGAAAGTCCTTTCTTGGGAATTCTGGCCACCAGAATGATGGGATAGAAGAGAAGACCACCTTGAGAGTCACCATGAGATTCCCCCAGGTGACAGTGCAGTGTTAGCAATCCCAGATTTCACTTGAGTTTGTTTCCTTCCCTTGCTTCCTTTGTCTCCTCAGCTGGAGGCTGAAGGTATGGCTGGCTATGGCCTGGAATCTGCTTTCTGTTCAAGGGCTTCTCCTTGCTCAGGGATCTTTCAGGTACCCAACTCGAGGCAAAAAAAAAAAAAAAAAAAAAAAAAAAGTTGCCTAAAAAACTGTAGAAGTCTTGACACACTGTCCTCTTTCAGGCTTCTCATCCCCAGACTCTGCCGGCCTCACAAAGGCAGCGGTGTCAGCCAGCACAGAACTGTCTCACATCTGCATCACACATTTTTTTTTCCTTTCCCATCACCACCCTCGCAACCCCCACCACCGCACGCACTCATTGAATTCTCCAGACTGATTCTTGTGGTAAACTCTCACACATTTTCTCAATCTATATGCAAACCAGGTAGGATTGACAGCCGAAGAAAGCCGCACATTGCGTAGGCTTAAGACTTATCTGTTTCCTTCTGAGGGGGAAAAAAAAAAATCTTTGAGTTTTGTGACAGTGCCTCGAAGCCATGGCCCTTGTCCTAGACCGCCCCAGCCCAGGCAAGCGTCTGACCTCTGTTAATGTGCAGGACCTTTAGCAGCAGAGAGCGGGGGAGGAGGCAACCAGAGCCCACTGCGTGCCAGTCATTCATGCTCTCTGAAGGGATCCGAGTGTTATTAGAAACCTTGCCTGCCAAACGTAGGGCAAATGTAACCAATTTATTAATATTAAAAAGCCAATGTGTGAAATTGGACCGAGAGGAGAGGGGCCAGCTGCCCTCTCTTCCCACTTCCTGCTCTTTGCCAGTGGCACAAAGAGCGCAGGGTACAAAGGAGTCTGCAGGAGGACGTTTGCTGTCCTAATCGCATGTGATAGTGACAACAAATCCTCTGGGCCAGAGCTTCAAAGGGCTGGGAGATAATTACATCCATCGTCTTCATGCTGCCGCTTTGAAGCCTCGGCCTACAGTTCTGCAGGCTGTGAAGCACTGGCTGAAAAGGTGAGGAGTTCCCCTCTTCCGGTCTCCTCCATCCACTCCGTGGTCATGGACCTGGGTGTGCCTCAGTGGAGGGCACTGTCATAGATTTTTCCTGTAAATGATTTCTGCGTCGTGTCCATGTTTATGGCTATTTTCAGTTTCGGTGTCTTCGGTGCATTTCCATATGCCTCCTCCTTACAGATTTACCGTCTAACAGGTAGACAACCCCCAGCATGGATGTGTGGCAGTGGGAACAGAAGCACTCCCCAGAGGCTTATGAATCGTCCCCAGTTGGTGGAACCATTGGAGGAGATTAGGGAGTCATGGCCTTGCCGCAGAAAGTGTGTCACAGCGGGGAGGGGGGAGGGGTGAAATTTCATTATCTTTGCCTCACTTCCGGTTGTCTCTCTCAGCTTCCTGCTCGGGCTACCATGACGGCCCCTTGCTGCTATGTCTCCCTGTTATGATGGCTCTTATCTCTCAGGAACCATAACCCAAAATAAGCCCTTTTTTCCTAAAAGTTACTTTTGGTCATGCCATTTTGACCCAAGAACAGAAAAGCAAATCCATAAGCCAATACATTGATTTTTATGTTTTTTTTTCTTTTTTGTTACTTTATTTCTGAAAAGTGAGACTGAACTGTTGTCCCTGCAAATACTACAGTAGTGAAAACCTTCAAGGACTTGAAAGTTGAGATGTCATCTGAAAATTGAGTTAGTGTGATTCCACTTGAAAGTTGGACTGGCAATCTTCCCAGGAGACATGAGTGAAATGTACATATATTCAACTTAGCAAGAGGTAAAATGAAGTGTTCTAAGGTTGGGGAGATGGTTCAGCAGGTGAAGGCAACTGCTACCAACCCCCATGGTGGAAGGAGAAAACTGACTGCCACAGTTGTTCTCTGAGCTCCACCTAGATACTATGTTACTCTCACATCACACACACACACACACACACACACACACACACATGAACATGTGTGCACACACATACACACACATGCATGCACATGTGCGCACACATGCACGCGCGAGCGCGTGTACACACACACACACACACACACACACACACACACACACACACACACTACTCTGTTCTCTATGGAGAATGAACGTAGATGGAGGCTACCACAGGTGAATAGGAAAATCAGAGGACTGCCTCTCTCAATTTGTTTAAAGATGAGGAAGTAATTGTAAGCAGCTTGAAACACTGATGTTTTCTGGACAAAAGATATTTTTATAGAGAAGTGCCACAGGACAGCACTTGGCAGGCTAAGTCTGGCCCACACTGTACTGACTCATAATCTCTTTTAATTGAAAAGTGCTGTCACCTAATTTCACATAGAAAAATCTAGGTGTCTAGCTTTTTTTTGAAAAAGTAGGAAGACCTGGCTTAGCCAGACTGGGTATGATGGGCTGGAGGAGTAAAATAGTGGCTGTGTCCTCAGAAGGACATGTGCTGTCCCCTTGCCACCATTTGAATCATCCCCTGCTCCCTGACCCTCTTCAGACATCTCTGTTACATTCTTCTGCGCCTTTTGGCTTTGAGTGTGTGACCCCCCTAATAGCAAGCATACCTTCAGCTGCTTGAGCTCAAACTGGCTTAAGAAAACTCTAAAGCAACCCTGCTCTGATTCCATGCTCAGCGTGCAGCCTCCTGAGAGTCTGGCTTACCACGTAGCTTGTCTATAAGAAAAGAATGCATTGATCTTCTTCCACGAGCATTTGTGGTCCTTAAGGTAGAGTTCACAGGGTACATGTGCAAGGTTTGAGAGTTGACAGGTCTGCTCTTAATTCTGACAGTGACACTTGATAGATAAGATCATCGCGGGACCTTGTAACATGCTGCCAGGCTCAATATGATATCTTGGGTCACTTCGTGTTACATACTAAATATCCAAATTGCAAAAGTATCTCATATGTGAAATCAATACCCCCCTATAGCCCAGAAGTTACTGCGTTTGTGACTCAGTAACCAATGGTGGTCTATAGAGACAGGAGACAATATAAAAGAAGGGAAAACACTGATCAGAAACACGAATTCTTTAATAGTTATCTGTCCCGAAGCAGAAGAATGGAAAATAGTGGGAAGAATATGGACTCAGAACATATAAGGTTTGTACTCAGATCCACACACTTCCTTTAATTAGCCATGTAAATTTAAGAAAGTCATTCACTTTTCCGAGTCTCCCAGAGACAGGCACGCAAACTCTCCTTACACATTTGAGAGACACTGTTAAGGATCAAAGGAAGGGAAGGGAAGACACTGTGCAAATTGTAAGATGTGTGAAATTGTTAGCATTAACCTTTTATAATCCCTTTGGGGTGTGTGTGTGTGTGTGTGTGTGTGTGTGTGTGTGTGTGCGCGCACACACACACACATGCATGCTTATTTATCTGTATGCACACTGTGTGCATATCAAGGCCAGAAAACCGTGTCAGATCCCCTGGAACTGGAGTTATAGCTGATTTCAAGCTTCCCAGAGTAAAAGCTGGGAACTGAATCTGGGTCCTCTACAATTGTATTTAGTGCTCTAGACCATGGAACCATTTCTCTAGCCTCTATGATCCCTTTTTTAAGCAAAAATAGAAGTATCAGGGTAAGGATCAAGGAAGCTCACACCCAGGTTTCTAGCCTGGCTGAGAAACATTCACAACCAAGAGATGAGTGCTAGGTTAGAAGAGCCATAGTCATCAGAGCCTGATGTAGATCAAATCAGATAGTGGTGTGTGAAGTAAATCATAACATCCAGCGATGCTGCAGGTGCAAGGAAAGCATCTCACACTGTTGGGTGAGAGACTGCCCTTAAAGAAGAAGGTAATCTGACAAGACTCTATCAAAAATTTAAACACATACCTATTTACTCAGAAATTCCCTTCTAGCCTCCTGATCAAGAACATCCACAGCAACACTGTATGCAGCCTAAAGTTAGCAGGGAATTCATTAACACACTTTTCATGTTCTTCATGTGACTACTATGTCCTATTAACAAAAAGGAAAGACTAATATGTCATATATAAGTAATGGATTGAAGTATGGTATGATTACAAGGTGTGTGTGTGTGAGAGAGACAGAGACAGAGACAGAGACACAGAGACACAGAAAGAGAAACAGAGAGAGCGAGAGAAAGAGAGAGAGAGTGAGAGAGAGACAGAGAGAGACACAGAGAGAAACAGAGAGAGAGAAAGAGAGAGAGTGAAAGAGAGAAGAAGAAGAAGAAGAAGAAGAAGAAGAAGAAGAAGAAGAAGAAGAAGA
>OU015753.1:54233394-54262102 GCA_907169655.1 Acomys percivali | reverse complement strand
GAAGAAGAAGAAGAAGAAGAAGAAGAAGAAGAAGAAGAAGAAGAAGAGGAGGAGGAGGAGGAGGAGGAGGAGGAGGAGGAGGAGGAGGAGGAGAAGAGGTGGATGACCAAAGAGTGGAGTGGGTCACAGCCCTGTTGTCTCTGTGAGAGTTATTTTGGGCGAACTTATTCTAAGCCTCTGGTTCCTGTGTTGTTTCCTCACTAATTCCACATGATGTTGGCTTTCCAATGCTATATTCTAGTGTTTTCTCTACAGTCGACCCACTGCCTAATGGTTGACAAGTCCATAATTCAGATTTCCTTTACAAACTGCACAGGGGGTTTTCCTATACTTTGTCCCTGAACTGAATTACCTTTTAAGGCTCCTTTTAACTGCATGATGTTGCTTCATCACTGAAGTAGCCAACCAAGACCACAGTGGGCTTAATGTCATCAAAGTAATAGCCAAGATGCAAGATCACCCCAGACAGGCACTCAACGTTCCGTGAAGGAGTTCTCGTCATCATGTGTGCCTCCCCACAGAAACTGGGAGAATAATGGGAATGCCTGGCTGGCGTTTCTAACACTGAGGCAATCTAGATGTAGCAAGCCCACCATGGAGTGTGATAGTGTGAGCACTGACACTCAAGATCATTGTTTCAGTTGTGCTTGGTGACACATCAGCAACACATGGAAGGGCCTCAGGAGTGAGCAGGACCCCAGGAGTGAGCAGGACTCTCTTTTAAACCATATAGAATGGATCAGAAGCATGGGCCCGCTTGGTACAGGACCTTTATTCTCAACCAGCAGCTGAAGTGAGATTTCCACAGCGACAAGGGAGATGCTTAGAGAGATATGGCTTTTCCCAAGACTAAAATTGAAACCCAATCTCAATTAAGTTAAGGGATCTTCAATTAAGGCTGTCTGGCCTGCTTGGCCTTACTAGCTCTCAGGAGCCAAGACAGGATCTCCTTTGGCACCACATATAGAAGAAGCATTTCCCAGTAAGACTTCTTTTAGACTGTCAGTTCTCCATGGCTCTTAAACGATCCCGTTTTACGTGGAATATCATTTTCACTTTTGAATCTCAGCCCTGGATTTGTCTATCAAATGCTGTGGGAAAAGTGAAAAGCACTATATAAATAAAACATGTTGTTTTTAAAACCCTCATTGTGGAATACCAAAGGGAGGGGCAGTAAATCTGGAGTCAACCAAAGTTTCCATCACATTTGTCATCTTGCCAAAACATAAAAGGACAGTACTAATTTTGTATTGCCATTCCATTGATAATGACACATGGAGATATTTCTGAGGGAAAAAGAACATGCTGAATAAGTGACACAGATATCATCATGTTATGAAGAGGGGAAGAGAAAGGAGTATAAAGTGATTTCTGTGTTATAAGACAAAGTTTTTTAAGCAAAAAAACATTAAAATAACTTATTTATTAAACTTCCAAGAGAATTTATGACATGCATGCTCACTGGGAAAAAACCATAAGCTGTCCATTCATTGTCTTTAAACCTCTGAAAATGCTGAAAATTGGCTTTCACTCTTTGAACATGAATAGAATATTTCTTCCCCAAATAGAATTTGTTAATCAGTTTGCTCCATAGCAAAGCTAATGATATATTATATGTATGCATATGAGCATATATGCATGCATGTATGTGTGTATGTATGTGTGTGTATGTATGTATGTATCATCTTTTTACATATCTACCTAACTATCTCTTAAGAAAGAAGGTAAATGCTTTACTGAAAGAAAAAAATAAGGAAAAATGTCAGCTTTTGGGGCATGCCCATCTGGGCTGGTGAATGGGTTTGACCTGAGTCCTATTTTGTGAGAGCCCAGCCTTTAAGAATTTTAACCACATTAATATCCTTGAATCCTTACAAGATAAAGATGAAGTTACTCAATAACCCAACTATGTTAGAAGAGTCACTAAATATGTAACATCACAGAAGAGCCATCCTAGGGTTCTCTACCCCAGGCGCTGAAAAGAATGTTGAAATTTCTTGGCAACAAGTTTAGAGCATAATGTTTTTAAATTAGTTTCTTCATGCCAGTACAAACAAATATCAAGTATATTTTATATCAAGTGTATATTCTTGGGATGGAGATTGAAGTAACAAAATGTATCGTTTCTATCATACAAATAAAAAAAAAAAAACCAAACCTCTTCACAGATAGAGGAGAGACAGGTATACAAGCATTGTAAACAAAGGCCCATGCAGCTTTCATCTTTTGTTCTGAGTGCACATCACATGGTGAGGACAGTGGAGGAATTGCTTAACTTCTTGGGAGGTTCAGCATCTGCTTTACAAAAGTGACATCAAGGGAAATGAACCGGAAAAGATAAAAGAACTTTCTAGATGAAGGAGAAGAGAGGGGGCTTACAGAGATAGAAAAGTAAGGGCTTGAAAGAGGAAATAAATGAATGAAAGCCGGATGAGAAGGGACCCTAAGTTAGGTGCTGTAGGAGCGGAACCTCTGTGAGGGATACATACCCTTCAAAGGCCTTGAGAACCTTTGGCCCTTAGGCAAGAGATGGCAGCAGGAGGTTTTGTAGCAGGAGAGATGTTATCAGAGCATCTCTCTTAGGAAGAGAAATTCTGAGGCTGTGGATCAAGACGAAACTCTTGAGTTAGCCCTTAGCCTCTGTCAGAAACAGTAACAGCAAGAGATACCAATAAACTAACTCAATCCTGGACTGTAGGAGTGGGGAGGGCAGTGGGGATCTGAGAAGAAATTATAAAGAAGATAGAAAGGAACATCATTTAATGGATCTAGGCCATGTGACATGTACAGTACACATATTATTTGGTCTTTATAACAACGCTATGAAATAAGTGAGCACTCCCGTTAAAAACAGGTCATTGATAAGGCTAACAACTGACGCAGGGACGCAAGCACTAAATGGCAGAGCTAAGATTTGAGCCAGTGTTCTCTAGATACCAAAGCCTGAACTATTTTTTTCTCTCTACTCAGAATCAGAAGGGGTTAGTGAAGAATTAAATATTTCTTCACTTTCCTCAACTTCGTGAGAATCCGTCTGAACATTCCCACCTATGATAGCCCAGGGGAACGATGATCTGGCAGGCCACATTTTACAGAAGTGCCCAGTCTTGAGGCCATGCCCATGTTCGCCCTGTGTAGGTCTGCCCTTATTTTCTATCACCAATAATGAATTATCATGAACTTCAGTTCCGGAGGCCATGACTTACTCCACGGATCACAGCCTGAGTCCTACACGTATCGCATTCCTCTGGTCTTTATTTGTATCAGCCTCTCTCTTTAATATTGTGTTTGTGCGCATGTGTGTGCCAGTACACACCACAGTGCAAATGTGGGAATTGGTCTTGGTCTTTCCACCTTGTCTTTGCGGCAAGGCCTATCTTGCTTTTGCTGTTCCACTTATGTGCTACTCCATCAGCATCTTATATAGATTCTGGGGATTGAACTCAGGCTCAGCAAGCCCCTTTACCCTGCACGCCATGTCTCATGTCTTCTCTTCATTTCACCTTTAAGGACCAAAATAATCTCCTTTTTATAGAGTCTGGTGATTGACAGCTTTGACTCTATCTGCAATCTCAATTCTCCTTCAGTATGGAAGGTAACATGCTACCGACTGACTCTCAGATTAAGGTGCAGAAATCTTAGGGGAGGGAGACAGTATTCCACCTATCATGAATTTCTTTTCAGTGATCCACCTTTATTTTTGATTTGCTGCTCCTGGACATTTATAAGGAGAAGATTAGAGAATGACTGGCAAGTGAAGAGTTAACTAGACATCCAAGAAGCACAATGTCCTCTTGACAATGTTGAGTGTGGGATATACGGGGGGCTAAGAGCTGGGCAGCTGGAGAAGGCAGCTCACATCGTCAAGAAATGCTCATCAAGGCATGACCAGTGGAAACCAGGACATCAGTCACCTGGGAAACCAAGTAAACATAAACATACAGCCATCCATCACTGCCATCTGGAAGAGATTGGGTAGTGAGGGTCTTCCTGTCAGGCCTTGCTCCAGTATTTATTTGTATAGCTGGAGACTCCAGACCAGCCTTTCTGTCAGCAGCGCTTCAGAGAAGAGCATAGGGCTGAGCTTCAGCCTAGAACTAAAACACACCACCTTCATGCAAGCACGTGGATGTAAATATCGCCCCCAGACAGATCACTCAAGAGATAGGTGCCCGCATTTCCAAGTCTAAACAATCACTATAGGCCATACCAGGCGGCCCAGTGTGTTCACTGGCAGTACTATCTTTAGAAAAGTCTGAAGCCCCATGAATGGTGCCTGTGTTCTGCTCTGTCCAGAAGCTATGGCGTCCAGAGTTGTTCCTCTATTAACTTTGCGAAGGTCCACAAGCTCAGATCTGTGTGTGCTAGCAAAGGATGCCTTGAACTGGGCCCCTGTATAAAGGGCTATGCTAAGAGTCCTCACTGATGGTGGAGGATGTGTTTTCAGCTGCTGGCCTAGTAGTGACAGATATGCCCTGTTCCCATCACATGCTCCTGCTCTGTCTGCAGAGTGATCCAAAGGGTATTTGCAAGGCAGCCAGCTGAGGTTGCAGAAGGCAAGTCTGAAGCATGGAGCAGAGCTAAGTGAAGCGACCCACGCAGGGGACAAACCTATGACCTTGGCCTGAGAAGCATCACATCTTTACAGGCTCAGATAATAGGGTTCTCTGAAAGCTGGCCCTTTATCTAGGTCCATAGGCAGCACTGAAATGGGCAACACTGAAATAGTCCAAGGCAGCCTTGCCTGCTGCAACAACAACAACAAAAAAGAACATTGAGATCAGTCTCCTGCTGTTCTGTCTGCTCTTACCTACCTTCATATGATTGAGGCTGTCTCATGCAGTGATACTAAGAGCCGTCTCACCCATTCTTTTATTGTTACTGTTATGTTCAGTGCTGGGGATTGAGCCTAGTCATATCCCCAGACCAAAGTAGGCTCTCACAAAGTGTCCCAGGCTGGCTTAGAATTCATTCTGTAGCCTAGCCAACCCTGGCCCTGTGATCTTCCTGCTTCAGCCTACAGAGTGGCTGCAGTCACAGGCCCACAACACCAGGCCTGGGTTCAAAGACTTTGTTTTAAAATGTTATCTGAGGCTTATTAAATGAGCAAGGGGAGAGAAGGAAAAGGGAGAGGGGCACCCCAGAGAGAGAGAGAGAGAGAGAGAGAGAGAGAGAGAGAGAGAGAGAGAGAGAGAACAGGAAAAGGAAGAGGAAGAGCCAAAGACTTTTTAAAAAGCCTTCCTTAAAAGATTTATTTACTCAGGCAGGGGAGTGGTGGTGCACACCTTTAATACCAGTACGCCGGGTGGGGTGGTGGTGGGGGGACAGAGGCAGGCGGATCTCTGTAAGTTTGAGGCCAGTCTGCCTATAGATTGAGTCCAGGGCAGCCAAGGCTACACAGAGAAACCCTGACTTTAAAAAAAAAAGATTTATTTACTCACTCTGTGTGTGTTTGCATGCATGCATACATGTGTGCGCACTTGCTGGCATGTGCCTTCAAATATGCATGTTCACCATGTGCATAGTGGGTACCCAGGGAGGCTAGAAGAAGTGTTGGGTCCTGTGGAACTAGAGTCACACATGACTGTGAACCACCTGGTATAGGTGCTAGGAGCTGAACTGCAGCCCTCTGCAAGGGCATTAAGTGTTCTTAACTGTGGAGACTATGGTTTTTCTTCTGCTCCTCCCAGTTCCTCCCTACCTACCTTCCCACCCAGATCCATTCCCCTCTGCCTCTCAGGTTTCTAAGTGATAATATTAAATACAGTTAAATAAAATATAATGAGTTAAAACTGAAGCTATTACATTGGAGTTCGACATAACAATAAATAGAAAAAAAAAGAGCCCAAGAGAAGACACAAGAATCAGAGGCCCACTCATTCACACACTCATGTATACACACACACACACACACACACACATATATATATATCACTCATGCACACTCATGTATACACACACACACATATATATATATTACTCATTAATACTCATGTATACACACATATATGTACACACATACATATATATGTGTGTGTGTATATATATATATATATACATATACACATCACTCATTCACACACTCAGGAATCCCATGAAAACACTAAAGTAGAATCTATATATTCACACACACACACACACATATATATGCACACACATATGTGTATACACACACGCACACACACATCATATATACATGGCCTGGTACAAACTCATGCAGACTCTCACTATCTGTGAGTTCATATGGCCTTTTGCCACATGAACAAGCTGTAATTGTCTTCATCTGTATCCGCTCCGGCAGCCCGTCTCATCCTGGACAAGTCACAGCTCAGTCCCTTGGGCTATTGTACAGCAAACAGTACAGCTCCACAGGTGCCTGTCTTCATTGGTCAGCGCTACCATCTGACTAACCTTCCACAAGCACGCCTCTCATCGGGTCCTTCATGGTGGCCACAGGGTAAGCACTCACCCTTCTACCCTACAGCTAAGAAGACCCAGGTTTAATTTCAAGTTCCTTGATGACTGGGCTAGAATTTGGGAGCAGGTGCTTTAGGTCCATTGTGCTCTCCCACACCGCACATCCTGCGGCGGCTCTGGAAACCCCAAGGAAATGCAGGACATCTGGGGTTGCCTTTCCGCATGTGGGTGAAGAGGCTTTTAGCTTTAATCAACTCGCACAACAGAGCTGCTTTCAGCTAACTGGTTTAGGTAGACACTGCCATGTTATAGATGTCACTCCACCACCAGATTGGCCCAAGTTTCAGCTTGCAAGCTCCAGTCTGACCCCTCCCGTGCTTCTCGCAGTGCCTCAGCCCTGGCTGAGCAGCATAGGCTCTGAAAATAAACACAGTTGACGGGGTAGCACGTGTCTCCCACGCCCGTTCCAGGCACTTCTCTATAGCCCGTTACTTTGTTCATTTTAGAGTTCCTCGTTCTCTTTCTTCCCGAAACTTCTCAACTACCCGTGGCTCACAGAGATGGAATTTGAGTTATTTCCAAATGTTAAGTTTTGCTCTGGCTGGTCTACAAAGACCCGTGGCTGGGCACGCTGCTACTGTGTGTATGTTTTTTTTTTCAAAGTCCAAATCATCTTTGGAATAGGTAACCATTTTCTCACCCAAGCCATGTCTAAAGAGGTCTGGTCCCCAGACTGTATCTGGAATTTTAAAAAGGCTCATTATAGCATACACAAAAAAATGACCGTGATCTAATTTTAGACCAGCCGATTCTTAAAACCTCATGCCTTCTGTCTTAAACCCATCTCTTCTCCCTGTCAGATCAACTTGGCAGATACCAAGACACGTAAGAATGAACATAAAAGGTTGTTCCTAAAATATACATGTGATTTTTCTCTTTTTCCTGATTAACACACCATTAAGGTTCAGTTTATTCAGCAGAATGAAATCCAAACTTTTTAACCATGTGATAAAGCTCTTTGCGTGAGGACTGTGCTACTCCCCACACCCTTTACACACCCCATGCCCATGCCACAGTCTTACAATATATTACAATACAATACAAGCATCTCTGCAAGTATTCCTGATAATACCTGGTGTTTTTGGACCAGTGAGCTCTACATCTGAGCACTGTTTTTCCACCCTCACCCCCATGCACTTTGCTACTTACTCTTAAGCAGAATCTCCACCCCAGACAGAGCAGATCACTCCTGGCCTTATGAATCTCGATGCTGTGCAGACCTCTTGCACAAAGTCCAGTGCAGGCTGCTGCAGGTTTTATTCACAAGACAAACAAAAGTACCAGAGGCAACCGAGACAATGCCTAGGACTTAGAAGCGGGTGTTCTAGTTTACTACTTTTTTCATGAATTATTGGCACTCCTTTGCCTATCGAAATCCCTGCATATGAATAAGAATTTGGCTAATGAGAAGGAAGAGATCTTTGAACAAAGATTTCATCTAATGGTGAAACACATGTTATCAAAAGGTGCTGAACACCACTACCAGCTATTGAATGCAGCCTACGATAGGAGAGTCTGCCACTGAGCTGCAGAAAGGACAAGAACAAAGGACTAAGCGCAGCATATCACATACGTGTATCAAGTTATTTTGCTGACCCATTTTATGCATAAATATTAAGTGCAAATTTGAAAAAGAATGAAAAGCAGCTAAACTCATACTGTGGATGAATGTGTGAAAAGTACCAAGTCTTAGGAAAAACTTTGGCACATAATACATATCACTCATATATACATGTATGTATATTTCTCAAATATATATATATATGAGAAGTAAAAATATGTACAAACATACACACATATATACATAACACATAGATATAGATGATTATAATATCTATATCTGTGATTTTTATAAACTGAAAATTTGAAAGCATTAACCAGTTAGCTAATGAATAAGCAAATATGACAGTAAATTGGTGCAATGGAATATTTTTCAGCAATAAAATAAAGTGAGCTAGAGATACATGTGCCCCACAAATACATCTCAAATGTGCTATGACAAGTGGAACAAGCTCAAAGACCATAAACTTAGATGACATTTTGGCAAATGCAAAGTTAAAAGAACAAAAACATATCAGTGGTTGTTGGTAAGGTGAAGTCTCAGGGAAGGACTGGACAACAGCACATGAGGGGACTTCGGGTCGAGGGCCACGTCTCACAGGGAAGGACTGGACAGCAGCACACAAGGGGACTTATGGGTGGAGGGCCACGTCTTAATGTGACCGTAAGTGCTGCCTACTGGACTGTATGTCTGTCAGAATCACATTGACAATGGATGATATGGGTGATTTCATTGTCTGTAAACCACTCCTCAAATCTCTTTCCTCACTCCCCTCTCTTTCCTCCTTTCTTTCTGTCTCTGTTTCTTTTGGGGGAATAATGCTTAAAGAAAGAGAAAGCTCCCTCAGATAAACAAAGGCAGTTTCCCCCGCCCCCTTTGGAAGAAGACACAGATCTAACCTCATTTTTTCCTATCTGACCTCACCCCTTGATAGAAACCAGAAATGGTGAAATTGATATTTGCTGAATGGAAAAGAAAACATGAGGTTGTTTTAAGTGTATAAAATTAAGTATAGGTTTCAAACAATGAATTAAGGGTGCATTGTGATAACTGAATTATGGGATATGACAAGGGAAATGAACAAAAGGATATTTGAGAAGCACATGAAAGCTCACTCCTTTTGAGTATCAAGTAAAAGTTTACTTCCCAGATGAGATTACTGTGGATCATAACTTTAAAATTAAAATGCACCCAACCACCTTTACAATTTCTTATTTGATTTTTAAACCACCATAGTGCCATTTTGGCTAAGAAAATATCTTAAGCTGTATTTCACATGAGCACCACTCTTAGAAGATTAGATGCAAGTGTATTTATACTTATACTTCATGGTGGCTTTCAGAAGCATTTTTATTAGTAAAGTAAAAGGCAAAAAAAAAAAAAAAAGTTGGGCAGTTTTCAGGCTATATAATTTAGTTAGAGAGAAAAGTTACCCTATTCACCTAGAGTTTATGATATTTGGAAAAAAATCAGAAAATTGTGTGCTTATAATCACAGTGTGTAAAATGTTTTAAGGAGATCTTGCCTTTTAAATATATTTAAAGCGTATGTCAGAAGTACAAAATAAGAAAGTATAAATTCCATAACATAACATTCACATGTGAAACGCTTCACAAACTTTTCTGTATTTAAATTTCAGAGTATTTATTGGCATCTATTTAATGTGAATAGATCTGACTTTAATATAATCAGTTCCCTTCCGGTCACTGATACTCTTTGGCCATGCTCACCTCACCCCCCTTCTCTCCTCTTTAGTTACTCTCACCTCCCCGTTAGCTCCTTTGCCCTAGTCTTGATCTGCTTTCACGTCATTTATATGAATAAATAGATTATTTTTGTATAAATAATTCATAAAAATATTTTAAACAGACTTGGAAGGCATTTGAGATGTAGCTCAATGGTAGACTATGTAGTCACCATTCACAAGGCACTGGGCTTCATCCTCAATACAGCAGAACAGAACCGCAAAAGAAAAAGAATTTGGAAGAATTCACATTTGGGTAGTATCTTGAAGTCTCTTGGGCTTTCTACTTAGTTCTGAATAAGACCTGAATGTTTCATCTTTAGGAGACTCTTTCAAAGTAGCGACTGTTTTGTGGGGAGATTTGCTTTTATAAACTTGTCACTTAAGAACACTTTGTAGTCCATACAATACAGGGTAAGAAGATTTCAAGAAGAAAACATTAATCTGATCATCTTGGGGCAATCTTAAGCTCAGGGTCCCTCGAGTGGATACACACCAAAAGGAAACATTTTTAGAGCATGCCACCCAAGATTTTGATTATAAAGTAAATGATTAGATTCGAAACAAAATAAGAAAATATGATTAAAGAAATTAATAATCAATGTAAAGGTAATAGTAATTAATAGGGATCTACTATGAGATGGCCCAATGCTGGGGTTTTAACTGTGTATAAATATTGTCAAAGACAGAGAGGAAAGAACAGTTTTAGATACCCAAGGACATTCCCAAAGATGTTTAGTGTTAGTTACTCTCCTGTTACCTCTTCTTTGTCTTTTCCTCCTTCTCCCACGTAAACTTTGCCACCCGTTATTCCACTGCTAAACTGCCCTCTAACATCAGACCCCATGCACAGACCACCTGCGGCTTTTTAAAAAAATACGGGTTTTGGATGGATTGAACTCAGGTCTTCATGTTAGGACAGCAAGTACCTCACTGACTAAACAACCACTCAGCCCTCAAAGTAAATTTGTAAAAAGATATAAAACTAGTATAGTTCAGCGGTTGGAGGACCTGCCTAACATGCACAAATACCCCATGTTCAATCTCCAGTACCACGAAAGAACAATACAATACATTTTTGAAAGTGAGACTTAAAGGAAATATTTGCAGTAGATTCAAATATTGAATATCTGAGGACAAATACAATCAAGCGAATGTATCACCAAAATAATCATGAAAGCAATTTTTAAAAGAATGAAAACAGATTGATAGACTAGAAAATTCAATATTGTACAAATCAGGTCCCCTCAAATTGATCTACAGGTTTAATACAATATTATATCACTCAGATACTCTTCTAAGAAGTAGACACAATCTATATGGCCATGTAAAGATTTAGGAGAACCATTAGAAAGTACGGGAATATTTTTCTAGCATATATAAGAATTGGTTTATAGCAACAATAATTAACATAGTGCGGGTGTGGCACAAAATAACCAACTGGACCAAGGAGACAAAACATGAAGTAGAATCAGATCCAAATAAAAACACACTGGTTCTTGCAAAACAGTAGATGCTCATATCGGTCAGTGGTGCATAGCCAATTGGAATCTCCAAATGCAGAAGGAGATAAAGCAGAATATTAAGCCACAGATTATACAATACATTTCAGGTGACTTCACATCTCAAGGCAAAATACAAAGCAGAAATGCATTTATAAGTAGAGAATTATATTTTCATGATCTCAGATCATGTAAGGGTTATTTTATTTTATTTTTACTGAAAATGATTTTTATACAGTATATTCTGATCACAGTTTCCCCTCTACCAACTCTTCTCAGATTCTCCCCACGTCCCCAGCTACACACCTTCTTTCTCTATCTTTTTGGCAAACAAAATAAACAAATAAGTAATAACAATATCATAATAATAATATAACTGTATATTTTTTCTCTGATTTTTATATAACAGCATACGCTTAATGTAAACTGTTAACCGACTGAGTTTTAATTTTTACTTCATCAAAATAAGTCCTAACTGTACTCATTTTTTAAATAAATTCTCAAAATTCTTTACTTCTGCATTGCTACAACTGTTACAGTTTCCCTTACCACTCTCAGACCTTAAATGCACATATCTCTTTCGAGACACGGCATACCCCATCTCTCCTCCTTTACTCATTTCTTCCTCACCCTAACTGTGTGGGGCAGCATTGCATGGCCTAGTGTTCCAGACTGTATCAAGAGGAGGGGGCAAAACGAACACCGTAACCATCTCTGTCTGGTCTCAGACACAATGCAACCAGTAGCTTCCCGCCTCTATGGTTTCCCTGGTGGCAGACTGTATCCTGGAATTATGACGACAGGAAGTGGAGCCTCCTGGCCTGACTTCCTTCCTTTCTCCCTTCTTTCCTTAACTTGCTTTTGTCAAATATTTTTGTTATAGTAATGAGAAAAAGTAGCTAATTAACAGAATTTTCATATCAAAGCCGGGGACATAGCTGTGACAAACCTGAGCGTGTACTTGCTAGGGTTTTGGAGCTTGTTTGTGAGAGGAACATAGGAGGTTTTTGGAGCCCTGAGCTAGAAAAGCCCTCCAGCCCTGTAATCAGAGCTTAGCGGGTCATTCTGACGAGAATTTGCAAGAACAGAATGCCAAGAGAGATGCCAACAGTGTGGCCCTAATTCATGTAACTTCACAGGGGAACAAGGACTCTATCATGAAAGAGTCCACAAGCCATTTATCTTAGACTTTTGGAAAGAATATGGTTGCGATCTCTCAGTGCTGGTTAGTTATGCCAACTTGACACATGTTAGACTCATCAGAGAGGAGGGCGTCCAAGAGAAAATACTTCTGTAACATCCAGCTGTGGGCCAGCCTATAGGGTATTTTCTTATTAGAGATTCATGGGGCAGGGTCTAGCTCATTGTGGATGGTGCCATCACTGGGCTGATGGTCTTGGGGCACGCCAGTAAGCAGCACCTTCCCATGGCCTCTGCATCGGCTCCTGTCTCCAGGTTCCTGCCTTGTTTGAGTTCCGGTCCTGACTTCCTTCAGTGATGAACAGTGATGTGGAAATGTAAGCTGAATAAACCCTTTGCTCCCCAAGTTTCCTTGTGTCATGGTTTCATCACAGCAATGGTACCTCTAACTAGGACAATATTGTTCACATTATGGTTACTTCTGACTACTTTTATCCAGGTTTATGATGGGGGAAAAAGCACAAAGCAGAAAAATTTGAAAATTTTGTGCAAAGTGGTGAAGGAAAGATTATGGATAAGTTTAAAGTTACAGATAAAGCATGTTTGAAAGCAGCTGTATTTGTTAGAAATTAACACTATTAATGAGAAACATGGATCTATGCACTGGGACAACAGGAAAGGTGACCCAAGGGAAAACCCCTGTCATCAAAGTCCCCATCTAAAGGAAGTATAAAAATATTTGAAAGGAGAGACCCCAAACTCAAAATGCCAATGCAACTATATCCCATGGGGCCTGGCTCAATCCTGAGTGAGTAGTAAAACTTGGCAGTACCATCCATTTGTTTTTACAGACGTGAAAGATGCTAGATTGAGGGATTCACAGAGTCTTGGGCCAAAGTTCCAGAGGACTTGCCACAATCCCCCTGATGCTAGGGGATGTGTGTTGGTGGCCAGAGTTTCTGCAAGAAGGCCCTGCTAGGCTACTATATGCAGTTCTGAAGGCAAAGCCTAAGCTACAATGGAGACTCCAGGATGTTTGAGGTTCCAGAACCAAGGGACATAAAAGTAAGCCCAGGAATCAAGTGGAAGTGTCCAAAGAGAGACTATACATGATACAGGTGACAGAGATGGAGGGATAGAAATATTCAAGTCCATTGAAGCCCAGGTGATTCTATCATGAGACCCAGATGCCAAACTATAGGACTTTGTGTTTTCCTTGTTAGGCTTCAGTCTTGCTTTGATTCGTTCTTTTCATCTTATGTCTGCTTATCTTCCTTTTGGAATGCGAGTGTTTGTTTACTCTGCATCATGTGTTGAAGGGAGGGAATTTGTTTTCTGATCCTGTAAGGTTTCATAGTAAAGAAACCAACCTTTGCAAGATACTCTGCACCTGAACTTTTGAAGAGTGTTGGAACTGTTCGAATACTATAGAAGTCTGAAGTTGGGCTGGAAGCATTTTGTATGAGACTTTAGGATCAGGGTTAGAATGTTATTACTTATAGCGATGAGCTTGAGTGCCAAACTCACAAGGGATGGAGTTGTGGTTAATCATAATTTTCAACTTTACTGCATTAAGAGGCATCTTAGAAACAAATTTCTAATCATTTGTTGGATGTTTCTATAATAAATTGCTTGAGATGGTAAGACCCACCCAAAATTTTGACAGCACCATTTATTTGATGAGTTGGAGTCCTGGACTAAACCAAAACAAACAAACAAGCAACAACAACAAAAATAAGTTGAGCACCAGCTTCATCTCTGTGTGCTTCCTACCTGTAATTGCAGTAAGACCACTGACTCTGAGCTCCTGCTGCGTGACTCCCTGCCCATGATGGACTGCACCGTAAACCTGTGAGTGAAAAGAAGCTCTTCTTTCCTTAAGGTCTTCTGGAGGTATTTTGTCACAACAATAGGAAAACTAACTAATACAGTATAATTCATATTGTGGCTTAATTGCGAAATATCTCTAATAGGCTCATGTATTGAACAGCTGGTCCCCAGCTGGTAGATCTGTCTGCAGAGGTTACCAAACTTTTAGAAGGCGGAGTCTTCCTGAAGGAAGTGTATGACTGGGGGGTGGGGCTCTGAGATTTTATAATCTCATCCCACTTCCTGTTTTGTTGTTGTTTCTGGACTGCCAATGCAGTAGGAAAAGCCAGTCTCATTCTCCTGCAGGCATGGCTTTCCCACCACGACAGAGTGTTCCTTTCTGGAACTATCAGCCAGGGTTATTTTATTTTTGTTTTTGTTTTTGTTTTTTTTTCTCACAGCAAAACAAATTAACAAATGCAAGTTACTTATGTTAACATTAAAAAATAGATTATGAAGACAAGGTGGTTAGACATAAACAAATAGTAGACAAGGAAAACTGTTGGTTTATACATTCTGTGTTATCATTTGTAAATGTTAAAAAGAGAAACTACCGACAACTACATTGACCATCAAGTGTTTTTGTGAACTTGTAGGTTTGATTTTGGTGCTGAATAATGACAGGATTTAGACCAGAAGAAAATAGTAACATCCACAAAAACAGATTTTTTTTCTCTAACAAATTTAACCAAACTCAGTGCCTATGAATAGATGAGTGCACAACCAAAAGGAGGGTAGAAACATAATTCTATTATATACTGTTACATAAACTACAAATAACATTATGCTAAGTAAAATAAGCCTCATTAGAAAGAACAGTTATTGTTCCTTTTTTTTAAATGAGAAACCTAGAACAGAAAAATTCAGAGACAGAGCTCAGGGTGTGCTAAGTTTTGGAATAAGGACTAACAAATGGGTACAGAGCTTCTGCTTGAGATGATAAAAAGTTCTGGAAATGGAGAGTGGCGGCAAGTCCACCACACTCTGAGTGTTCTCAGTACCCATGAACCATATGCTTCAGATAGAAAAATAGGACCTTGTGCTGTATTCTTTCATTTTAAGGTAGTTTTGTGTTTGACAACAGCAGGGCCCATGCTCAAATATTCTACCATTGAGTTAATAATTAAGCTGTGACAGCCTTCCTAATTGAGTAGACATTCCTAAGAGTTTTCTTCTAACTCTAGGAGAGTTGGAGTATTGGAGGGATACTCAGGGACCCTAAGTTCAGATCACCAGCATTCCTGAGATGTTGAGCAGCCAGTGACCTATTTGTATATACAAGGAGTCCTGACAATCTGCGGGTACAAAGTCCAGATTAACAGGCCCTCAGGTGGTGCTGTCACAAGGGTGGAGTCTGTCTGCCTTTCTGTCCTGTGGTGAGAAATAGCTGCTTTCTGGCTTTCAGGGTCAGGATTGGTAGGGACTCATATTAAAATATCAGAAAGGATGAGAGTTACAGGGACTTGGAGGCTTTCAATAGAAATGGTACCAAATTCAGTTGTGAATCCTAGAGGCCACCCATATGTAGTGCCTTCTGAGCATCATTTCAGTGGAAGAGTGAGAGCTGGGTAAGAAAGTTGAGGACCTTGATGAATGTGTTATGTTAGCCCTTCCATGTCCCGCATCTCTTATTGCTATGAGGGAGTTATTTTTTGGTCCTGGCCTCTGAGAGCTTTTCAAAGACTGTGCCCTGTCCTTGTGGTTCCAACAGGTAGCCAACAGAGTAGAGAAGCTCTGATCCAGGTTGTGGCTCTCACTCTGCAGTCACCTCAAAACAATAGTGGCACATACGTGAGAGCCACAAGAGACACAACCCTCCCCTCTCCTTGTCTTCCAAAAGACTCAGCTCTGATAATTCAGAGACCCAAGTGACCCTTGCTATTTATAGTTTATTGTCCACAAGAAGAAGGAACTTCAAGGGAGCAGGAGAAGCCACAAGAGAAGTTCCATCCCCTAGAAATGGTCACAAGTAACCCTTAGATGAGAAAGAAACCAACTCTCATCCAGCTACTGACCACTTGCTGTTCTTATAGAGGACGTGGGTTCAGTTCTCAGCAGCCACATCACAGTTCAATGCTGTCTATAAGTTCAGGTGATCTGAACTAGGTATGAATGCAGTATAATCTGTGCATGCAGGCAAAACACTCAGACACATAAAATGAAGATAAACGAGAGAGAGAGAGAGAGAGAGAGAGAGAGAGAGAGAGAGAGAGAGAGAGAGAGAGAGAGAAACACACCAGCTCTACTTATAACTAACAGATGGTGTTATTGGCCAAAGCCAGGCCATTTAGGCCTCTGTCGACCACTTTATCTTTAATGTTTGATAAACTTTCTGCATTTGGTCATGGCTTTGAAGTATCTTACAAATACCTCAGACTGCACTTGTAAGAAATACAAAAGTAATTGGAAAGGAGCACAGTTATGTCAAAACTTAAACTAGACTCATTTAAAAGTCCAAAGAGCTGAAGAAATGGACCTTTGCACACATATACAGAGATACTTTTTTAAAAAAGATTTATTTTATTATTATGTATACAGTGTTGTCTGCTTGTTTACCTGCAACCCAGAAGAGGGTACCAGGTTATATTATAGACTGTTGTGAGCCACCATGTGGTTGCTGGGAATAGAACTCAGGACCTTTGGAAGAGCAGGTGGTACTCTTACCCACTGAGCTATCTCTCCAGCCCCCAGAGATACTTTTTAAGCAACAGGAAGAATTATGAATGGCAGAGTTAATAATGAGACCTGAGGAAGGGCTGTGCCTGGAAACTGACAGGAACAATTGAGATTTCAAGACGTCCAAGTGAAAGGTTTGCATGTGTGGCCCGAGCATCACATTGCCCAGTGCATGCTGCACCTCCACCCCAATCAGAAGTTAGTCTCTTTTCTTTCATCATCATTATCTGGTCAACCAAAATTAGGTATACCAACTAGAGCTTGTCTAATTCAGGAGAAGGCCGGGGTCGTCCTGGAATCTGGAGCTCAGTACGGTTCTTATTCTTCAACATCTTACAGCATCATGGTCATCTCTGTCACCTCAAACCCAAGTCAATGTCTCTTCAAGGGAATGATGTGACCTCATCTAACACTAGTCATAACTGTGAAGGTCTATTCCTTTCTGCCACATCCATAAATGATAGAGATGAGTTGAATCACTGGACTTAGCATAGGTTAAAACTGGTCCAGGTTGGCAAAAGATACCCAATAGACTACATCAGCCAGAATAAAGAGGAGTATGCTGAATTCAGAACTGTGGAAGTCTGACATTTCTTTCTATTGAATAAAACTTAATCCCCCCTCTAAGTTTTTATATCTAAACCACACCAATTAAAATCCAGTCAGTGTCACAGACCAAGTACAAAACATGTACTAAGAGAAACTACTCTTGACTGGCTTATGTGACTGTGGAGCTGGCTGGTTAAGGCTCAGTTCCCAGGGGAGACTGTCTAGAGGATGGGCTGGTGCTCTTGGGTGGACCCTGTCATCAAGGACAGAATTTCTGTTTACAGGATAACTTCAGCCCTGCTTCTAGTACTCTAAATGGATAAATCAAGGTTATGTGTTTTGTTTTGTTTTGTTTTGTTTACATTTAGGCTCTCAATGAGGCACACCTTCAGCTGTATCTGTGAGCGTGTTTCCAGAGACTTATAACTCGTAAGGAAGCCCACCATGAGAGTGTGTGGCACTGTTCCGTGGGCTGAGTTCCCAGACTGACTAAAATGGGGAGGGGGAAGGACGCCATTAAAGCTCCACCATTCCTCTTTCTCATTATTGTTTCCAGGTCCTCTGGGAAGTAAGACGTCTCCGCTATGGGCTCTCAGCACCTTGAGCTGTGTCATCTATGCCTTCAGAGCCATGGTAGACCGGGCCTTCCAAACCACGGCTAAAATAAACTTCTCTTCCTTAAGGTTGCTTCCTGCCAGATACTTAGTTACAATTTCACACACAAAAAAGCAACTAATAGGTCTCCTTTATCTAAAAATTTATTGATTATAAATTTAAATTATATTAATGAAATACCTTTACAGCAGCACCTGGCTTCATGTTTAGTTGGATAATGGGACTGTAGCTTATAAGAGCTGTCATGAAAGACCAACAAAAACAGGTATTTGAAAACTAGACTGTTCTCAATTAAAAAAGAAAAAGCTTTCAGATTAAAACATAACACAGAAAGAGGTCCCCCAGGCCCCTCCCTGACACTGGATACTGATGTAGAAAGCACAGATGTCAGTAACTGGAGGGTGTGTCAAGCGATAGTCTTCTTATGTCTACACACTGATGATTTGGTCCTGCAACAGATTCCAGTAAATACCTAATATTTTCCATCCTCTGTAGTTCATGATGGAAAAAATAAAAAGATCTGTTACCTTCAGAGGGTCACAGATTGGTGGAAGAGACTGAGAATGAGTATCAGCCACTATGGTGAATATGCGGTGGCTGCTCAGATGGGGCTTCCAGATCTAGTTTGTGAAATTAATGTGGGTTTTCTGGAAGAACTTAAGCAGAGGCTAGGTGTAGGGTGCGGGGTGTAACCTGTCAGTGTAGGGTGTGGGGTGTAACCTGTAAGTATAAGGCAGAAAAGGGAGAAAAGGGAAAGCAGGAGGGTCGCTGTGGTGACAACCTGTTTTCTGGACCGCACTGGCTGCCACAGAGTCAGCACTGAGGCTATGAGTCACATTGTAAAGGGCCAGATCCTCACAGACCCTCCTTCTTCAAAGTGTTACCACCTGGTCCAGTAAGATGATTCCACCACTTCCTGTGTTCAAGCTTGATAACTCCCACAAGTTGTCTTCCAACTTCTGCACTTGCGCCACCACGGCACAGGCGTCCCACCCCCTCCAAGACACACAAGTAAATAAGTAAACATTAAAATAAAACATTTTCACCAATATGTCTTTTAGATTGCCTGTGGATGATGTTTCTGGTCCTCTGGCCTAAGCATCCATCTTTCATGAAGATACTGTCTCATGAATAACTGGTCAAAGTGCTGAGAATAAGAGATTGAGTGCTTAGTCCCAAATGGGACATCTTTGTCACCCTTCCTACCCCTACCAAGGCTCAGAAAGAAGAGCGAGAGAATGTGGAGGAGTGCGGTGAAATGCTGTCTTCTCGGCATGACATGGCAGTTGCACACATAAACTCACACAACTCACGAAAGACCGTGACAACCACAATTCTGGTAAGGTGGCAGAGGTGCTCTCCCCACTCCTTACTCGGGAGCGATTGACAGTCGACAGCTTTTTCAGAGAAGAAGAGTTGTTCATTATCGAGGCTCGGTGACTGCTTGACTCCACAGCCATTCACATATGAGCAAAACTACTTGGTTTAAGTGGTTATCAAAAGAAAAGACAAAGTCAGTTGGGGGACTTTTAAAAGAGGGAGCAAATAGGAGTCAGAAGAGAAGAATAGGGGATATATAATCATAACTCACTGTATACATCTATGAGAGTCACAAGAATAAATAAAATTATAGTAAAGATAAACACAGAGTTCACGTCTCAAAAACTAGACATAAAAGATGCTGTATTAGCCAGAGGTGAGGATGCTTAGAGCAATGGATTTCTCTTCCATTGGACCTTGGACCTTCTGCTCTCCTTAGAGATATAACCCCTCTAAGCTGTTTTTCCATCCCTTTACCCACATTTTACCCTTGACTTCCTTCCAAGGCATCAGTCAAGTTGCACTGGTCATCTATTTCTTTATTGGCATAAGAATGTCTTCTTCCTTTTCAACATAGATTAAATAACAACTTCCCATCTTCCTTTGCAGCACAATGAGGGTTGAGTAAGGCACTGTGGTGTCACCACTCGGAAGTATAGACTGCATGCTGCTATCCTCTGTCTCTTTCTTTCCATTGTCCATTCATCAACCCACATCTGTCTACTTGCTTCTAAAGTTTGTTGCTGGAAAATGGGGATCAGCTTTGAATCTAGAAAAGCACACATAGATTTCCGCATGTAGTAATTGCCCATTAGTTGTCTGGTGAAGACTGTAACAATGAGATCATCTGAGACTCAGGGAGTCAGACAGTTGTAAACAGCACCAGGAGTGCTAGAGTACCCAGAAGTTGTCTATGCCCTGTCTATACCTGATTGTGTCTTTTGGACTCAGTAACTGCATCATTTTGCTAAGAAACCCTCCTGTGTTCCTCCCAGTATTTGAGTTTCTCTTTCTGTTACTACAGAAGTCTCTGCATACACAGTTATTTCTCTTATTCTGATAGACTTTGTCTCTCGACATGAAGGATTGTGTTCTAGTAATCTATATAAGCATGGCTCAATTTTTAGCATAACCAAAGCATGCCATAAGTAAATATTAATAACAGTGTGTTCATATCTCTTAATATGTATTGTTCTCTTAGCCACATAACAAATAGACTGTATGTTGCTGAGATACTTATGTGGTTTTATTAAGCAGAAAGTGGGGTGGGTTGAAGTTGTTGACCATGATTGTCTTAGAAAAGACATGATTTCTATAGTTAGGCTACTTTTCAGCTTCAGTGTTATGCCACCTCCTCAGGCTGTGTCATCCATAGAGATTGGACATAGTACAATAGTTGGTATTAAATAATGACAGGAAAAGATCACTTAATCCCTCAAAAAAAAAAAAAACACCTTGTAATAGTTGCACGTGGATAAAATTTTAGCCTGGTATTTTCTTTTAAAGTTCAAAATGTTTGTGCATGCCTGAACTATCAGAGACTCTTTATAGGGAGTAAATGTCAAAACTGCTTTTAGTATACCTATACTTAACAGAATAGGCACTCAACAAATATTTATTGACTTATACATCTGCCGAGCATACACCTTCAAGACTGAGAAAAGGTTCTGATTTTATTGCCCCAGGTTGTTAACCTATCTCTCAACTAAACCATTTCTCACTGCTCTGAGAGACCTGAAGAGTGCCTGAATCCACAAGCCACATATGTAGTGGCCAGCCAGGTTACTTCTCTACAGACTGAGTCAGAAATCACCAAGACAAAGAAAGGCATTACACGTTCCACATTCCAAGGAAGACATACTCAGCAAAGTAATAATAACAGGCTCAAAATTATGAATTAAAGCATTAACTAACACCCTGTGGTCTCCTGGAATGTGACCGCCAAAAAGCCATTGCCACAGGGGCAGGTCTGGGTTGGTTCAACAACTCTCAAATGCCGGCTGGACCTTCAGGAAGAGTTTGTAGCATTAAGTAATTTATGGGGTGCTAAGAAGTTCCTTAAGCTATTATTAAAAACACACAGACTCCTCCCTGCTTAGCCCTCTAGTAAGTCAGCCTTCTAACTAAGCAGAACTGATAGGCCCGTCCTTTGATGTTTAATGAGTTCTGCAGCAGATGTGAGATGTGACGGACAAGGCTGCGGTGGTGATTTACTGGTCATGAAACAGAATGATGAGAGCCTTCTCTTAAAAAAAAAAAAGAAAGAAAGAAAAGAAAAGAAAGGAAAAAATGTAGCCAAAGGACAGGTCTTCCCCCCCAACATACCCCCCCCCAGCCTTCCTCTCCCACCAATCCCTTCCCCTGCTTTCTTTGTGCATGTGGTTTTGATTTCCTCACCCCCTTCCTCCACCAGTGCCTCTCAGTACCGGGATCATTTCCAGTCAGGCACACACAGAACACTGCAAACTAATTAGCCTTGGCTACAGCCACAGGAAGTCAAACTGCCAAGCCTTTTCTCCCCCCACAGTGCCTCAGCGCTCAGCCTGCCTCAGGCCTCTCAGAACCGGTTGCCTGCTCTAATTTTGCAGTTTCCTTTCACCTTATCAAATGCACCCAAAGCCTGCCAATGTATGGAGCCGGGAGCTCTGGATGGGCCTCTGGACTCTTTCCTCTGGCCCCTTCTCTGCTTTCTCCCCACTATTAGGCAGACTTGTTTGGATATAGTTTCAGTGTTGACTTGTTAGTCTGACCTTGGTTAATGCTTTCTGCCCATTATGCTAAACTCAGTGGAGGCCCATCAGGCTCTTAGCCTTACTCACCTCTCTTCCCAGGAGCTCTGTGCCTCTGACTTTTTTCAAAGGTTCACCCATTTTCCCATGCGCCTTAGGCATCAACTCTTCCTGAGCCAGTTTTGATTAAGGATGAGTGATGGTAGGCTTGCCTGGAGATTCAGAGGGGTCCCTTGCTAAAGGATACCCCTTCAGTGGAAGCTCTCAGTTATGGGCCCTAAATGTCTAACCCTAAGGATGTATTGTATCTCAATGACCAACTAAAAAATTGGCTGCCATTTTTTTTAAAAGGATATTTTGCATAAAATTTCCAAAATAGTTTGCTTCCCAGGGAAATGTTCTTCCTGCATCATTGGGTTAGGGTTCAGGCCTGTCTGATATGACTGGCTAATGGTAATTTGTTCCTCCCCTTGAGGATGGAGCAAAGGTTCTACAGGTCACTGGAGTTCCCCGTCCTCCCTGCATCTTCCTTACATACACAAAAGTTTGAATTTGCCATTCTTCTGAGTGGACCAATAGTTTCAATGATAAATGCTAAGAGACCCTGACAGAGCTTTGCATAGGTCTATTTTCTTTTCCATAGTTGTGTGGGCATTCCAAGGCTCTGTGAGCATTTTAGAGTATCTGCCGCATTAGAGCCTTGTCTGTGGAGTTCTTAGGCTCCTTTCTCCTTTGACTGTGAGCTTGTTGAAGGTGTGGACCTCGGATACCCTGTTCATCAGTATACTCTCAAGGTTTTGTGCAATCTGTGTGTCTGCAACACTTTTTTGTTGATAGATGTTGGTTTGCCTTCTCACTCACTGAGTCCTATTGAATGCTAATGTTCTGTGTTCAGTGTCATGTGACATATTCTTTAGTGAGATCATTCCACTGAAAATAACAAATCAGAAAATAATATATGCAACCAAGATAGGGAATTAAAGACATAAAGTAAGCTGGGCGTGGTGGCAAATGCCTGTAATCCCAGCACTTGGGGAAGTAGAGGCAGGTGGATCTCTGTGAGTTCGAGGCCAGCCTGTTCTACAAAGTGAGTCCAGGGCAGCCAAGGCTACAGAGAAATCTTGTGTTAAAAAAAAAACCCAACCAAGCAATCAGCAACAACAAAAAAAGACAGAATGTAATGTGAGCTTGATGAAATGAGTTCTAAGGGCAGCGTCTTCAGAGATGAGGAGTCTGAATGGTGCTTCCAAGGTGATTATAAATGGGATCTGGGACTCACCTATCTTAAAAAGAAACTTTACCCTTGTCTTATATTTGCATTAATAATTAATCCTATGGCTTCCAAATTATGTATATCCAAATCTGCCAGTGATTACACTATGTTTATTTCTAATAATTATTCAGTGGCTAAGGCCACGTCGTGGTTGGGGGACAGAAATTGTGGAAAGCCATGAGCTCTGGCTCACTTTGTGGTAAGCCTGGAGACAAATGTGGCATAAACACCTGTGACAGTGGAAGAATTCCAAAAGCTGCTGCTGCTTCTACTGAAGAGGAGGAGGAAGAAGAAGAAGAAGAAGAAGAAGAAGAAGAAGAAGAAGAAGAAGAAGAAGAAGAAGAAGAAGAAGAAGAAGAAGAAGAAACAGCTTAAGAAGCCCTAAAAACATAAATTCGAAAAGGTAAAATTCAAATCTGGAAATCGTTTTATCTTCATCAGCTGCAGCAAAGGGATATCCATTGTCACCTAGTGATGGAGTGCTCTCCTGGGCCTCCTGCCACCCATGGTTAATATGTGTTAAATCGTAACCCAATATATGCTTGAACTATGATCCCATAAAGATGGGGGATCACCAGAAAGACACCGCTGAAAGGAAGACATAATAAAGTTCAGTAATAGCTGTTTCAGTAGAAATTATACATGGTTCATGTCAAAATACAAAATTCAGTAAGTTGGGTATAATAGTGCATGATTACAAACCTAGCACTCAGGCTGAAGCAAGAGGATTGTAAGGCCAATCTGGACTTTATAGGGAGGGTTTGTTTAAAAAGAAATTATTTCTTTAATAGAAAACAACCTTAAAATTTATGTGAAAGCACAAAAGACCCCAGATCACAAAAACAATCTAAATCAAAAGGACGGTGTTGGAGTTATCTGGATTTCAGGCTCTACCACACAGTCATGAAGAGAAAAAACACCATAGAACTGGCAGAAAAACAGACATGTAGATCAAGGAAATAGAACTGGCTCAGATATAAACCCAAAACAACAACCACCTGAATTTTGGCAAAGATGCTCAAGGTACACATTTGATAAAAGATAGCCCCTCCCCAGTTGGTGCAGAGGAAACTATCTCCACATGCAGAAGAGTGAAACTAGATGCCCAGCTCGCACCTTATACAGGCATCAGCTCCATGCCAGAAGTTTTTTTCATTATTTATTTATTTATTCTTGTTACATCTCAATGGTTATCCCATCCCTTGTATTCTCCCATTCTTCCCTCCCTCCCATTTTCCCCTAGCTCCCCTCCCTCAAACTATTGCACCAGCCAAGGACAATACAGACCGTAAACTTCAAACCCCTCCCCAGACCTAGCCAATGGACAGGACATTCTCCACAGTTGAGTGGAGAGTGAGGTATGACTTTCACATGAACTCTGATGCCTCATATTTGAACACGTCCCCTGGAGGGGGAGACCTGGTGGTACTCAGAGGAAGGATAGCAGGCAACCAAGAAGAGACTTGATACCCTATGAGCATATAAAGGGGGAGGAAGTCCCCCTCAGGCACAGTCATCCCAGAAGTTTTAAACTCCCAGAGGAAAAAGTAAGGAAGATCACAGCCATTACAAGCATTTTCTAAATGGGACTTCAGTCACTCAGGAAATAATGGCAACAATGACAAATGGGCTTTCACAAAGTTAAAAGGGTTTTACAGCAAAAGTGAGCAGTCGAGTAAAGAGACGGCCAATGGAGAGGGAGAAATTAGCTCTAACTTCACATCTGGCAAAGGATTAATATCTAGAATATACAAAGAATTCAAAATACTAAACACTAAGAAACCAAAAAACCTTAATAAATGTCTGGTGGAATTATTAGTTATCAAAACATAATGTAATTTTAAAATGTTGAGCATCAGAAAAGTGCAAAATAAAATCACACTGAGATTCCATCTCATCCAGATCAGAATGGTAGTCATTACAAAAACAAACACCAGGGGCTGGAGAGATAAGTTGGTAGCTAAGAGTACTGGCTGCTCTTCCAGAGGACCTGAGTTCAGTTCCCAGCACCCACATGATGCCTCATAACCATCTACAACTCCAGTTCCAAGGGACCTGATGCCTCTTTTGCCCCCACAGGCACCAAGCATGCACATGGTGCATAGACATATATGCAAGCAACACACACATACATAAAATAAAATAAACCTTAAAAAATAAAACAAATAACCAGAATATTGATAAGAATGAGAAGAATTGGGAACCCCTGAACATTCCTCAGTAGAAGGGAGATTAGCTTAGCCACTATGGAAATCAGCACAGACTTTTTTTCTACTTTGTTGTGGTTTGATTGTTTGTTTTCTTTTGAACTAAAAAATATATGTACCATATGATTCAGTTGTATCATTCCTGGGTACGTATCTAAAACACTCTGGGAGTCTGGGATACTTGTATAGCATTGTTTACTTCAACATTATCTACAATAGCTGACTTATGGCTCCAACCTATAAGCGGTGATCAATAACAACAAAAAATGTGGCATACATGCCACAGTGGGGTTGTACATAACTCCAAAGAACAAGTTTACATACGTGAAAGAAAATGGGTGTAACTGGAAATTTTCATAGTAACTGGATTACGTGAGTTTCAGGAAGACTAATATTTCTTATATTTTCATATTTGGATCCCAACTTATATATAATCATATACGACATGGAAGTAGAAACAAAGCTGTCTTGAGGATGGAGGAGATTATCAAGGACTGAGTGGGAAGAAAAGGAGAGGGAAGCAGGCATGTGGGGACTATGTTCAAAGTACAGCTTACCCTTGTATGACCATGTCTTTGTGAGGCTTCGTGCTATGTATGATGCATGCATGCCAATTTTTAGAAAAGGAGACTAGAGTCTGAAGTAATACTAATCTCAGTATCCCCCAGAGAAACATGTTTGCAAATTGTAGTGATCATTAATATCTTTGGGTTACTGAAAAACACAATTCCTACATTATATGCTTATAATAATATTAGAGCTATGCTTAATATCAATGAAAACTCAGTTCCAGAAGTTTTCACATTACCCACTTAATGATGTATCTAAATTCTAAGTAGGAAATACACTGAACATATGTTGCCCCCTCTGTGCTCAGTATCGGTATTGTTAATAGTCATTTACCAACTGTATTGAATGCTTCATGAATTGTGTATTGTAGTCACAAGCTTAGGCCATGGTCCTAAGATGGGCCAACAGGCTTCTCAGTGCTATGCCCAGACAGCAACTCCCAACGACTGAAGTCAGCATTGAACTTTAAAGTTATCTGTTTCCATCATCTACGTAGTCACAAAGTAGAATATGTTGGTTTTGCATGTGTCTACACGTGTATGCGCATGCAAGTGGAGGCCAGAGGTTGACATCAGCTTCTTTTCCAATCACTCTCCATTTTATACATCAGGTCATGGTCTCTCTCTTGACCCTACAGCACACTGATTCTTCTTTCTCTGCCCCTATTATCTTTTCTTTCTTTTCACTCAGTATCCCTCACTTCCTTTTGTTTCATTACACAAACCGTGTATCTATACAGATTACAGCACAAAGCTTCTCAAGACCAGTGCAGAAGTAAAGCGCATGCTCAGCCCAGGCCACCAGCAGCAGACCTCACCCTGACTGATGCCACCCAAGTTAACAAAGCATTCTCTACAGGAAGCCATATCATTCAAACTTTTATTTAGGAAGTCAAGGTGCAATGTGAGCAATGGAACTTATTTGTTCTGTGGGTTTCAGGGACTCCACAGGTGTGGTGACCAGCTTGAGCTTAGTCAAAAGCTTCACCTCCAGGGGTAGCAGCCATTTGTCATGTACGGATTCATGTGACATTAGATACTCTATGTGCCCTACAGGACAAGAGAGGATATAAGAAGCTCTAGGTTCCATAGAATACGGTATGGTGGCAACACTGCCTTATTTGTTACTTTGAAACACATCAGTCTAAGAATTGATATAAGCATTAAAAAAATTCCTCCTCACTGTTTTTTTCTGTCTCTTGTTGGTGTAAATAATTTAGAAAAGCAATGACACTGAAGAGACTACTGATGTTTTATATTGATACTGATGTTTTATATTGGAGTACCTTTGTAGCTTATCAATGCAGACGTGCTGAAGTTTCAGTGGAATTCAGCTACCAGACCAACTAAAACATCCAGAATATTGGGTATTTTTACTCAGTTCTTAAGTTGGAAAGTAAACTAGATCTATGTAGGTCAAGCTAGGCCACAACTTAATGATTGTTTTTGGTATATTAAAAGTGTACATATTTTCTGGATATAATATGATATTTCTATACATCATATGGCTAATTCACACATTCTTTATATCAAATAACTATGATTTCTTTGGCTTGGAAACATTCAAAATTTGTTGAACTATTTATATTGAAAATTATCATTGTTATCAGCCACTGCTGAACTATTTCACCACAAAGCATTATAAGTTATTTCTTGTAATAGATACAAACCATCTTTTCTCTACCCCTACTCTTCCTAGACCCTGGAAGCAAATGTTCTAGTGTCTGCCTCTATGAGGTCTACTTCCTATATGTGTGAGTGCATGTGACACTTGTCTTTCTGTGCCTGACTTATCTCATTAACACAATATCCTCCAGGCTTATCTGTGTTGTTACAAGTGCCAGGAATTTATCCTTTTTTATGGCTGAATTATATGCCATGATGGTTGGGCAGGGTGGTTCATGTCTATAACCCTGGGACTTAGAAAGCCCAGACAGAAGGTTCACAGGTTCAAGGCCAGCCTGATATACTTTATATACTCCATATACTTTATATACAAGATCATTGCTGCTGTAATCCTTATTGCTCTGTAATTGTCCCTACTGGGGCTATGAGGAAATGACAGATATACAGAAAAGGTGGGCACAGGCTCTGATAGAGACACACCAGCAGCCTGGAGACTTGATTCATTTATTACACACCTCTCAGTGAAGAGGTGACAGGCTTACTGTACTCATTGTGAAGGAGGGGGCAAGGTAGCTAATCTCTGTAGGGGAGCAGGCTCAGGTTGTTGTCACCTGGGAGGAGGCACAGTTGATAGTTTGTGCAAACACTGGCTTCAGGTAAGGATCAGTCATGGGTAACATCTTAATACCTGTAGCTGAAAAGGAGAATGATTGTTCCAACAACACATGTTCATTCAGGATTTCATCAACTCCCCACACATTCACCCCAAGGTGTGCAAACTGGACTGTTTATAGAAGGAGCAAGCACCTGCCTGGCTCATAACCACAAAAGTGAAAGTAGCCTCAAGTGAC
>OU015753.1:54186702-54231448 GCA_907169655.1 Acomys percivali | reverse complement strand
AGGTGCAAATGTCTCTGGGAAACCTCTTGAGCTCCGTGGCACACAGTTCAAGAAGGAAAAAGGACTCATTTCTGAAGTACCTTCCTTGACAATATCATGTGGGTTAATGTGTGCGCCAGGAGGCCAGGCTTCTTTAAGGCTCAAAATGGAATTGTATCATCACCAGAACAAGTCAGCTGCCTCTCAGGTCTTCAGGGCAAGGAAGGTCAAGGTGCTTAGAAACCTGTTCCAACAACAGGAGGTCCCCACATCCCCTCCATAGCCCAAATCGTTCATCATAAGCAAAACATCACATAAGGCCACTAGGTGGAGCTAAGACCTTAGCAACAGAGTCAAAGGCCTCTGGAGGCAGCCCTCTTGCACAATTCAGCTCCTTGGTAGTTTAAAGGAAGCAGGGATTTGATTGCTTGGAATTTGAGAAAAAAATTGAGTTCTTTATGTATTCTATATATTAATCCTCTGTTATATGGATATCTAACAAAGAATCTCCCATTCTATACTTTCACTCTAAGACAAATGAAATGATTACCTGTTTTCTCCAATGAGTCCTAGATTTTATATGTAACAGGTAAATATACTTATATACTCATAACATATTCACATATAAGGCAATGAAATAGAAACAAAACTATCTGGAAAGGCAAAGAAAGTAGAGGGAGTGGAAGGAGGCCAGTGAACCTGGTCAAAGTCCATTATTTACTTGATGAGACATCTTTCTGTGACCACCACTGTGCACAATGAATATGAGATAATAAACATTTCCGTGTAATTAGTCAAAAGAAAAGGAAGGAGGGTATTATAGGATGTTGGGACAAGCTAAGCACATCATGAAATGTATGAGGAGGGGGTGCCCTTTCACTTCAACAGGGAAGCTGCTGGCTCATCTTGATAACCTCAGCTGCAGTTTTTGGAGTATCAGAGCCTTGACCACAAGAATGTTACTGTCAGGATTCAGAAACAGCCAACGTCTGGCCACTTGAACACCAGACTCAGACTGACGGAAGGTAATTTGAACACGGAACAAGAGCTGACCTGTCAGGTCCACAGCCTGTAAATTCTGACTTTGACATTGGTAACAAGAACTGACCAATCAGGGTCACAGTCAGAGCTCGGGAATCAGACCATGATATTGGTCTGCTTCTAAGACAGACTCTTATAAGAAAAACTGTAACCAGGTAACCAGGGGGGAAGCAAGCAGTATTAGATCACGTTGACCAGCTGAACACAAGAAGAATCCATTAGAGCTCTTCACATTATTGATTTTGTTCTGAATACAATGTCCAGGTGGCTAGACAAAGCATTTTAAGCTGATTGGCTGGGATTTAGGGTAGGAGAGCTCTGGCATACTTCCCAGTTCTCTGGGAGTAAGGAACACAGCAGGAATTTGCAGCCTCAATTCTAGTAGAGCATCATTTATCTTTAACCCAAGCAGAACATGCATTTGTCATTTATTGTCTTATTCTAGGCAGCAAACATTGAACCTTCCTGGTTTCAGGCACGTCGGGCCTGGGAACTTGAACTTAATTTCACCTCATGATCAAAATGGAGACTTGGAGTCAAAATGGTTTCTGATATGCAAAGAGCTGGTGTTAACAGAGGAGCTACAGTCATGCTAGGAACTAAAGTAGGTCTCAACAGAGGGGTTGTAGAGTTTGAGCAGGTTACAGTAGTTACCTCACAGGAGGAAGGTGGGGAGGTGGGACAAGCAATATTGGATGTTACCAACTACCACCACCTCAAAGTCATCAGTGATAGGGACCTCATGAACATTTGTGGAACCAATTGGCTTTTGTTTCTGCCTCATGTGTCGATCCCAGAATTTTTCCACTACAGCTAACCAAAACTTGTGTCACTGTTTCATCTATGTTTATTTCTAATTTGAGTCTGAGGTTGTAGATAATAAGGTCAACCCTCTTTGTGATGTCTAAATACAGCATCTTGATAACCCCATGTCACTTTATGTGACCAGATTGCAAGGGACATGGAGGCAAGGAAAGGGTGGAAGGGAAGGCAAAAGAATGAAAAATGGAAATCAGAAAATTAACGTAAAAATGTAGGAACGCTCATAGAGTGCCCTATTAGTCCCATCTTTCCTTTGGTTCTATCAATATATATTGCTGAGTAACTGGTACCATACTAACCCAACAAAGAAAATAATGAACAAAACAGATAGTGTCCGTGGCTCTAATAGCATATTCTAGTGAGGAAAAAGGACAGTAATCAATAAAGGCATGTTAACATGCAAATATAAAAAATTCCTGGAAATAAAAGCATAGATGTCTGTGAGGAAATGTAATGTGAGGAGTGTGGCAAGCAGCATTCAGAGATAGCGTTCCTAGAGGACCAGCCGCTTCCATCAATAAAAGTAAGAAGTTAATGAGCAAGTGACTAGGTTTAATGGTTGAGTAAGGACACCGTTGGTAAATGGAAATCTTTGGGAGTGGAACAGAATCAGCCAGTGTAAGATGATGAGGGCTGAGCCCAAATCATGGCGGTAGTGAGTTTGAGCTTCATAATATAGGAGGCAGGGAATTGGAACAGCTACTGAGATCAGGCCTAAGATCCTAGCTTGCTCAAGGTCACAAAGCTGGTCAGTGGCAGAAGAAGTGTGGGAACCAAGTTTCAAATGCAGTAACAATCTCCTCATCATCCCAGCCTACGTCTCCCCTTAAGCCCTTTTGGGAATATTAGGACTGAACAATGTCTAACTATGTGCTCCTCAGATGAAGGCATGTGAGGGAATGAAACGTGTTGATTCAGATGGGAACCCTGAAAGGAGGGTTCTCCATCTGTGCCTTTCTTTGTCCTCTGTCATGTGTCTAAAAACAGGTATTGGGGCTGGAGATGTCACTCAGTTGGCAGAGTGCCCATCTAGATTGTGTAATAGCCTGGTCTTGATCGTCAGAACTGCATAAAATTGAGCATACATACATGCCTGTAATCCCTGTACTTGGAAGTTGATGTTCAAGGTCACCCACTGCTCTATATTAGGTATAAGATAAATTTGAGCTGCAGGGGATCCTGGCTCAAAAAGATGTGTTAGATTTATGCACTCACTTGGGCAACCACCTCCAGTAGGCCTCTGTTACCTTTAAATTTTCCTTGTGGTAGTGTTTATGTGTTAGTGTGTATGTGTGTGTGTGTGTTAGTGTGCGTGTGCGTGTGCGTGTGCGTGTGCGTGTGTGTGTGTGTGTGTGTCTGTGTGTTGGAGAAGTGCAGGTGGCATATCAAATTGTTTACACTGAGTACATACATCTTTTCATTAATCAATTACACATCAATGAAACTATTATAAAAATGATGGTCTGTCTAAAAGGGATTTCATCCAACGTTTACTTGACATTTACACAGCATGCTGAGGAAGTTCATGTCCTGCATGTCCACTACCAAATGCTCTTGGTACCACAACGATTCCTCCTGAATGGAGAAGGTTGCTGCAGCACTGGCTTCTCAGAAGACTTCTTAATAGCAGCTTGTGTGGTCTGGCAGGAAGAGACTGTAGAGACCAGAAAGAAGAGGAGTGTGCCATTTATCAGAACAGAAAAGGATGCTGAGGATAGGTGAGAGAAGCTGTGTTGGCCAGTCTTTGTTGTCAACTTGACTCCATCTGAAATCAACTAAAACCAAAGCAGCTGGTCGCACCTGTGTGAGATTTTCTTGAGTGGGGAAGATCCACCCCAAATCTGGGCCACACCTCCTGGTGGCAGCCCATGTATGAGGACATGGAAGAAGGAAGTTTTTGCTTGGCCTCACTCCTGCTGCCAAGTTCATATCTCCTGATGCTGATGTTCCCTCACTGGTGTTAGAACCTACTTCCACAGGATTCCAAAGTAGACTGAGGACCAGCATCCACTCCAGCATTAGACTAGGACTGCTTGAACCACAGCCAGCAAACCATTCTAATAACACACACACACACACACACACACACACACACACATACACACACACACAAGCTTTTTATGTGCACTGGTGTTTTTCCTACATGTATGCCTGTGTGAGGGTGTCAGATCCCCTGGAACTGGAGTTACAGACAGTTGTGAGCTGCCATGTGGCTGCTGGGAAATGAACTGAGGTCCTCTAGAAGAACAGTTAAGAAGCAGCTCTTAACTGCTGAGCTGACTCTCCAGCCTCTACACATTTTTTCAGCTGTGTTACTATAGAGGACCCTGACCAAAACTGAAGCCAAGGGCATTAGGGCATTAGGGCATTAGGGCATTAGGAACTAGATCCTTTCAAACAGTCTTGGCATCAGTGTGGGATTCCATGCTAAGGCCATGATTGCAGGCACCACGTGGTAGCGTTGCACTGAACGTGTGGCTCTAGTGTAACTAAGATGACCAAAGGCTTTCTGTCCCTTCAAGATGTGCTGCCAGTAACCCCAATACACTTGAGGTAACTACACATTAAAATTTCCACATGCTAGTTCCCAGAGAAAGTCAAGGACACGTGACACCACACAGAGTCATGGTTCAGTTCTGTACTAACATGTCTTCTACCAAAGCGAAACATGCAGGCATACACATTTATAAACACAATAGCAATGAACACAAAGATTGAACATGTATAAGCTAATTCCTGAAATCCTACAGTTTAAGACAACACCGCTTGTAATGGAAGTTTTGGTTTCTTTGTAGACTTCGTTGTGTTATATAAATATGTTTTTGTTTTAATCCCAAGTATGGGATTTTAGCTTGGGCTTTAGTTTGTCCCAAGCTGATAACTGTCTCATGAGGGGTGTGATCTTTGCCAGCTAGTAATTGCCTGCCTATGCAGCATGGAGAGGGGTATGGCCTAGGACTCGGAGAAGGACAAATAAGAGAACCCAGAGGCAGATAGATGGTGTGGCTGCATTGGTGGCGAGAGGTGGGTAGCTGTTTGGAGAGACCAGTGACAAATGGTGTGGTGGACGGAAGGAAACGTTTCAATACAATGGCTCAGAGGAGACTGCTTGCTGCGTTTGCTGCTGATGGAAATTGGTGTTGCCCCAAAAGAACCCAACTGACCCTAAACAGCCAAGAGAAGTAAAGGGATCTGCACCCCTCTCCCCACTAATTTTCTCTTTTACCCAGGGTTAAGGGGTTGGTGGAGCAGAGGTGGAGGCTTCAACACCTGTCAGGTCCCAGCCTCTCTGGGAAAAATCGAATCAGCGTTCACCTAAAGGAGGGAGTGGGGATTCAAAGTAGGATACAGAGACATGAGAAATCATGAATCAAGTCAGGAAATTTCTGACCAAGATTCACTTTAATGTCCTACTAGTAAGAATATATCTTGAGCAAGGTCAATAGGATCTATTCTAATCCCACTCACCCTAGCTCCTGCCCCCCCCCCCCCCCCCCGGGCAAGAATGCAATAGCCTAAATCGCTCCCTGTAGAACTTCCTAGTTCTCTGAGTAGTTCCCCCTAAGAACTTCCTTGATCCTCTGGGTGGTTTCAAGTTGGGACTTCCCTACTTCTTTCAAAGGTAAATAGTCTAAGGATAGCCTAGAACACAAGACCTCGTGGTGAGGTAAAGGTCAGCAACTCGAAGGTCACAGCATACAGCCTAAGCACAGGATTTCTGACATGGCAGAATTTGGCATGGGTTCCCACAAATACCCCAAATAAAGTAGAGTTTAAAAACAAGCATCAACAACCACAGGTGATTTTTTTTTTTTTTTTAGGTTAAGCTTCCAATTACATAAGTGACCCTAAGCATTCCACTCGGAAACCCCTACAGCTGATAAACTCTTTCAGCTAAGGAGCTGCTAGATACAAAATTAACTTACAAAAACCAGTAGCTCTCCTATATACAAATGACAATCAGACTGAGAAAGAAACTAGGGAAACAACACTTTTCACAATAGACTTAAATAATATAAGATATCTTGGGGTAACTTTTACCAAGCAAGTGAATTACTTGCATTATAAAAATGTCAAGTCTTTTTTTTTTGACATTTTTTTATTAATTTATTCATATTACATCTCAATTGTTAGCCCATCCCTTGTATCCTCCCTTTCTTTCCTCCCTCCCGCTTCCCCCTCTACTCCCTTCCCCTATGTCTGTGACTGAGGGGGACCTCCTCCCCCTGTATATGCTCCTAGGGTATCGAGTCTCTTCTTGGTGACTTATTATCTTTCCTCTGAGTGCCACCAGGCCTCCCCATCCACGGGACATGGTCCGATATGGGGCACCAGAGTTTGTGTGAAAGTCAGATCCCCTTCTCCACTTAATGGTGGAAAATGTCCTGTCCGTCGGCTAGACTGGGTAGGGGTTCAAAGTTTATTGCCTATATTTTCCTTGGCTGGTGCCATAGTTTGAGGAGGACCCCAGAGCCCAGACATGCCTGTAGTTTTCCAGGACCTCTAGATCCTTCTATTTCCTCATTCTCCCAGGCTTCTCACCCCTAAAGTCTCAATAGGATTTTCTCCCCTCTGACCCACTTTCCTGGTAGGTAAAGTTTTTCATGGGGGCGTACCCCTTGGACTAGTGTCTCGATATAAGTGAGTATATACCATTTGACTCTTTTTGCTTCTGGGTGAACTCACTCATTATGATAATTTCTAGATCAATCCATTTGTCCACAAATTTCGGAAATTCCTTGTTTTTAATAGCTGTGTAGTATTCCATAGTGTAAATATACCACAGTTTCTTTATCCATTCTTCTACTGAGGGACATGTAGGTTGTTTCCATGTTCTGGCTATTATGAATAAGGCAGCGATGAACATGGTTGAGCATATGTCCCTGTTATGTGGTAGTGCATCTTCTAGGTATATTCCAAGGAGTGGAATAGCTGGGTCAAGTCTTTGAAGAAAGAAATTGAAGAAAATATCAGAAGATGGGAAGGTCTCCCATGTTCTTGTATCGACAGGATCGATATAGTAAAAATGGGCATCCTACCAAAAGCAGTCTACAGATTCAGTGCAATCCTTATCAAAATTGCAACACAAATTTTTACAGACCTTTAAAGCACATTTCTCAACTTCATATGGAAAAACAAAAGACACATGATAGGTAAAGCAAACATAAACAATAAAAGAATATTTAGAGGATTTACTATTCGAATTTCAAGTTGTACTACAGGGCTATAAATAAACACCACATGGTATTGGCATAAAAACAGACACATTGATCAGTGAAATTGAATTGAAAACCAAGACATAAATCCACACACCCATGGACACTGATTTTTGATAAAGAAATAAGAAATACATAGTGAAAAAAAAAACAGCCTCTTCAACTAACTATGCTGGTCAAACTGCATGTCTATGGTAGACAAATACAAATCAGCCTCCATGCTTACCACACTGCACAAAAGTCAAATACAAGTAGATCAAAGACCTCAACATAAAACCAGATACCCTGAACCTGACAGAAGAGAGAGTGAGCAATAGCTTTGAATCCATTTCATTGGCACAGGACACAACTTTCTGAATTAAACAACTATAGCTCAGGCACTAAGATCTACAATTAATGAATGAAATTTCCTGAAACTGAAATACTTCTGCACAGCAAAGGACACTGTCAATTGGACAAAGCAGCAGCGTAAGTATGGGAAAAGACTTTTGCCAACTCCATATCCAATAGAGAAATGATATCCACAATTACAAAGAACTCAAGAAACTAGATATCAGAAAACCAAATAATCCCATTAAAATGATAGACAGACCTAAACAGAGATTTCTTAGTTGGAGGAAACTCAAGTGGCTGAGAAATGCTAAGATAAATTTTTGTCATTCTTATCCATTAGGGAAATGCAAATCAAAACCACTTTGGCATTTCATCTTACACTTGTCACAATGGCTAAGATCATTAATATAAGTGACAGCACATGCTGGCAAGGATGAGAAGCAATAGGAATGCTCCTTCATTGCTGGTGGGAGTGCAAACTTGCATAGTCACTATGATAATAAACAAAGCATGTTCTCAAAAAGTTAGGAATTATTCTACCTCAAGATCCAGGTATTCCACTCTTGGACATATACCCAAAGGACACTCTATTCTACCACAAGGGCACTGGCTTAACCATGTTCATTGCTGCTCTACTTGTAATAGCCAGAGACTGGAAACAAATAGCCTATACGTCATTCAACAAAAGAATGGGTAAAGAAAATGTGGTGCATTTACACAATGAGGTATTACTCACAATGGGGTGTTTAAAAATGACATCATGTGAGATCTGATAGGCTGTGGTCAGCTGGTGGAGGAGGAGCCACCCCCACCCTCTCACCTTCCACCTCCATCAGATATTAGGGAAATGGAATAGGGTAGGAGATGGAGGGAGGGAGGGAACAGGAAGATAAGAGTGAGGATGCAACAACTGGGATGTAATGTGGATAAATTATAATAACATTTTTAATAAAAAATGACATCATGAAATGTGCAGGCAAATGGATGGAACTATGAAAAAATCATCCTGAGTGAGGTAACCCAGACCTAGAAAGATAAATATGCTATGTATTCCTTTATAAGTGCATATTAGCCTTTAAATAAATGAAGACCAAGCTACAATCTCTAGACCCAGAGGGGTTAGGTAAAGAGGAGTTGGAGGACACAGGCATCTTCTTGGGAGGGGGAAATAGAACAGATTTTATGGCTGGAGGTTTGTGGGATGGAAAGGAGAAGGGGACAACAAGTGGGTAGGGGATAGGGGGGAGGAAGAGAGCGCAGGCTAGGAGAGACAGCTAGAATTGGAGGAAAGGTATTTGAGTGGGTGGTATGGAAGCCCAGTGCAATGTAAATGTCCTGGAATGAATGAAGGTGAGCCTAGTAAGGACTCCTAGGAATGGGAGATATAGTCTCGACTGGCTGTCTCTAGTTGCAGACAAGGCTTAGAGTGGTAGGACTGGGTTGTATTTAATTGAGTTGTTGGCCAAGGTGATACCATGGAAATCCCCAAACAACCCAGGCTTTTGCTAAGGCAAAGAGTTGCTCTCTGCAAACTGACAGCAGGGTCCCATTGCTGAGGACAATGACCACATAATTTATTGAAAATGGAGACACTTATCTGTTGTCTACATGGAGCCTTCACCCCTACATTCTAAGCTCTTCAGTGTGGGAAAGTTCTCTGCTGGCTACTGAAAGAAAAGTGTGGACACCAACCCAGCCACAAAACCTTTGACCTACAATCTGTCCATTCTGCAAAATATGCCAGGTGACACAGAACCTGTGGGAGCAGCCAACCAATGTCTGATTTGACTTAAGGCCCACTCCATTAGAAGGAACTCATATCCAACACTGCTTGGGTACCAACAGCCAGAGACTAGATAGGGTAAAAGCATCACTTTTTAAAAAAGTATCAATAAAATGACTCCTAGATCCAGTCATTGTCACAGAGGCTTCCTCCACCAGCAGAGAAGAAGAGATGTAGAGACCTACACCCAGACATTAAGATGAGAGTCTACATTGGGAATCCAGAGAATGAAAAGGCAGAAAGAGTCAGAGGGAATGGAGGACACTGTGAGAACAGGAACCTCTGAATTAATTGAGCAAGGTGCATATGAGCTCACAGAGGTTGAAGCACAGGCCTATAAGGTCTGCACCAGGTTCTCTGCATATATACTAGAGCTATTAACTTAGTATTTTTATGGGACTCCTGACTGAGAACAAGTGGGTCTCCGACTCCTGGGTTTGCTTTTGCGACTCTTTTCCTCTTGTTGGGTTGCTGCTTCCAACTTCAATATGATAATTTCTGCTTCATCTTGTTACATTTTGTCATGTTTGGTTGTTTTATCTTAGAAGCCTGTACTTTTCTGAAGAGAGACAGAACAAAAGTGGATCCATAGAGGAAGGGGAGGTGGGAAGGAATTGGGAGAAATGGTGGAAGTGGAAACTATAGTCAGGGGATGTTGCATAAGAAAAGAATATTTTCAATAAAAGAAAAAAATGAAAAAATATTTCAAATATTATTTGCTGCATTTCTCAAATAAAGAGTAAGAAGCTAGCAGATGAGACTCTGTTCCAGTCTGTTCATAGATGACTCAGAGACTCTTTCAGTATTAAAGTTTCTAACAGTAAGATTGGTACATTCATGTCTCTGGGAACAAGAGTGGTGCATTCTGTAGTTAGGAGGTTATTGCTTAGACAGCCCATTTTAGTGGGCTCTGCAGACTCTCTTACCTCCAACAACCATCTCCCAGGCCTTGTGCTGCCCACTCCACTGTCAGGGTAACCAGCTCTGCTCTCACAAGATGCAGGGGCCTGACTCCCTTGAGGGTTTCTCAAAGGGTCAAGTTACACAGCCCAGAAGTACCAGGGAATTACTTCCCACAGGCAGAACTGTTACAAATTGGATACAGAAGGCGGGAGGGGCAGCACATGATCAATCCCCTCTCTGCTCCCCTCTTTGATGGTCTGTTCTGCAGTAGTTAACTGTATAGCCCTGTCCAAGCTCTCCCCTCCCCTCATCAGAAAGCAACATGTTCAGCAATGCAGCCCTTGGAGTTTACTAGCCAGGGTTTCCTGTCTCTCTCCTCACCCTGGGATTTGGGTACTCAATGAAGCATTAGCATTCTGATCTTTCTGTGAGCTCTATTAATTCAGAAGCACACATCCTCCCTCCCTCCCTCTGCCCCCTCTCTCCTTAGCTCCCTCTCTCCCTCTCTCTTCCTCCCTTCCTCTCTCCCTCTTCATTTCCTCTTTTTTTTTCTATCAATAAGTCGTTTCTCAGCCCGAAGATATAACTTTGACAAGGAGACACATGCACATTTTAAAGGACTAATGTTTCCATGCCTCAGAAGGGACAATATCACTTCTGATGGTTCTTAAGATGAATTTCCCCAATGGACATGAACAGAATTTCTTTGAGCTAAAGTCATGGTTTGAGTAATTTTTAGATGAATATTGCTCTGCTGAACTGGGAAAGGTAAGGGCGACGCAGATATACAGAATGGCTTTCCCTTGAGGTACTTTGGGGAATACTTTTCTGCATAGCTTTCTGTGGTGAAAACACAACCAAGCCTTTATTACTATGAATAATAAACAGAACTCATGATACATAAAGCCCTGCATGAGTCAGCAGCTGTCTCACTCTCTTTCTGTGGGAAATAGTGTGCACGTTACTTCTGTCAGGAGCTCTGCTGTAGGTTTTAGCAATTTTCACGCAACTGCTTCTCACAAGCAGGGGAGGTTGTCACGCTACTTCCAGATGAGAAAGTCCTGCCTCGGGTTACCTAGGAAACATCCACACTCCTACAGACTGCTGAGGAAACAAAACCAAATTCACCTGACGACAGACTGCTTGCCTTCTGCCCTGACGCTGAAACACACTGGCACTAAATCTTCCAGGCTGGGTGACAGGTGGCTGCCACTTCCAGTTTGTGGGTGAAGAATCTAAGGACTGCCAGGAAATGAAACAACGCAGGATGATCCCCTGGTCCTTCTCTTGGGGCTCAGTATGTTCCACTCCTACCTAGCAGCCATGCTGTCCTGCGCCTTCTTCTTCACAGAGTGTTGGAAGGAGGGCACTTGCGAGGGAAAACTCAGGGAGAGACATACAAGGCCAGGCAGCTGGCATGGCAGCGCCTTTTCTTTCTCTCTAGTAGGGCCTGGCTTCAATGTCTAGAATTCAAGTGGCCATCTCCAGTTCACCTGGACTTTAGCAGTCATTTGCATGCCCACATTTCAACAACAGTGCAGAGAGGCATACTCGACCTTTTGGATTTTATCTAAAACATTCCCAGGCAACCGTGTTTGCCTTTGATCCTATTGCAATTGGACCAGAAACCTTAAAATTCACATGTGTCTCTCCAACTTGAACCTTCAAAGCTTTGTTCTGCATCCTCCTCTGGTTCACGCCACCTCTCTGCTGTTTCCGCGCCACGTGCTGGTAAGGTGTACCCACGCTTTCTGCATTACATGCTCAGGTCAGCACTGAGGGGCCTTCGCCTATTATCTTATAGGCAGCTCTGTGCTCAGTTAGGCCAGCATCAGCCACGGCCCTGAGCAGGGATGACCTCCTTTCCCCAGTCTCTTTCTCAGTGGGAACCCTGACTTCTCTCTTCTATCAGTCTTCCCTGTACCTCATATGGTCTTTCTTAATGAAAACCTACAAAATGCAATGAAATTGAGTATGCCACGGCACAATTGTTTTATTCAGTCATTTTAATAATATATCTTTCCATGATTTCTAAACAGTTGGTCTGAGGTTGATATTCCATTCTCCCAAACAAGTCACAGGTACATTGGACAAAGTCTCAGTTTGGGGCTGACTTATGGCAATTAGTGTGTATTTTCAGGGTGGGCCAGACATATACAGAAAATCTAGATAGGACCAGGCCAAGGAGAGGATATGTACCCTACAGTAACATATCCAGACTTCACCCTGTGGTCACTAGGAGTAAAAAACACTTTAACCAATATATGCAGGAAATCTGAGATCACCCAGCTGAGCCCAGTTGTGCTGAGAAAATCAGGAGTTAGCAACCCCATCATCATTTTAGCCACTAAGGTGGGGGGTAGTTTGTTACACTGGGGTAAATGGATTTCGTGGAGTGGGTAGCTGAGGCTTCTTGTTCAGTGGAGAATATGGGCAGTAAACAAGGGATAACAGTAACGTGGGATGAGTGTCCAGTGTGCCTTGCAGTAAAGCAGATGACTCCTTCACGCGAGCTTCATGTATGAATTAACCAGTTATAGGACAAACAAGAGTGTAGCAGGCAGAAGCAGGCATGTGTGTGAGGCAAGGAAGAGAGAGACAGGGCAGCTAGAAAGAACCTGACAAACTTTAGTGCAACCTAAGCCTAAATCATGGGGGCGGTAAGATGAGAGGAAGGAAGGGTCCCTAGGATTTGGAGATTACCACCTTAAACATAACATAAGGCCTTTAGAATGGTGGTCCTCAACCTTCCTAACGCTATGACCCTTAAACACAGTTTCTCATGTTGTGCTGACCCAGCAAATTATTTTGTTGCTACTTTATAAGTGTAATGCTGCTACTGTTATAAATCACAATGTAAATACCTGATTGGATATGCGACCCAAATAGCCCACAGGCTGAGAACTAAACTGCTGTAGAAGCTCATAAGCCAGAAAGCAAAAATCAGTTTCTTCGTGCTCAGTTTCATCTCATTTATGGTGTGGGTATGTAACAGGTCCAGTGGGGGCATGAAAAATCGTTAAGGGTATGGGGCTTCCTGTCTCTACTTCTGGCTGGCTTGGAGCATGCAGTGTGTCTGTTCTTGGCTCTAGAAGCTTTGGTCCCCAGACTTGACTGCCTTCTAGTACACTGATGAGTGAGACCAGAACTGATGTTTTCCACATGAGCTCCTTGCAAGAGGCCTTTGGCACGAAGTGGTACGGCTCATCTCCAGTGTGTGGAACCGCTGGTCAGCCACCCGCAGCATTCCACCAAAGATGTCTGTTGTCTTAGGAAATCCTATGTCCCTGGGTCAAGCCTTTTGTTTGAAGCTTGTTTTAAAGTCCAACCAGAATGAAAAAGTAGACACAGACCTAGAGAGTGGAAAATTTGGGCAGGAAGCTTTAAATGAGATGCAGCTTGGAAAACAAAGATTGCTACATCTGGCAGAGAAAACAACATATCACCACCAGCCCCTTCATCAGACCCCTCCCCTGCCAGATATACAAATACAGTCAAATGTAGACACTGAGGCCGTTTACTGTCAAGCAGAGAGAACTTTGATGCTCACACCCCTGCCCCACCCCACTCCAAAGCCCATGGAAGAGCTTTCCTAAAATATGCTTTTGTGAACATAAAGAGATAAGCAATCTTTTAAATTCTTTTTCTTAAATAAGGTTCCCCCATATTGTATAAACCTCACGTGCTTCTTAAGCAGGCTGAGATTGGAATCAGCAACAGTCAAGGGCCTTCTCTGTTAAGGGCAACCTTTCTTGCCAGCTTTTGAGACTGTAGGAAGAGCACCTTCAGCCCAAATATAATGCGCTTAGGCTCAAGTCTTCGTAAGTCAGGATGTAAGGCTGTGGGCAAATATGAGGCTGCATGCCGGGAAAGCCTCTGTTGCATCATGTGACTCTAAAACCACCTTTAGCAAAATTGTGAACTCTAGGAAATGCATCCTAGCGCCACCACACGGGTGCACTTTCCATTGCATCAAATTTTGCCTGGTGGATTCCAGCTATGCCAAAGCAGAAACAGAAGGCATCTTTAAGTGAAATTCACTAAATTTCATTTTATCTTAAACTCGTTTGCATTTTTATAAAAGTATAAGAAACAACAAAGGGATATGCATTTATTTCACCTGGTTTCTCTCACTGTCAACAGAGCGAACACAAAATTGGCATTGACACATTCTATCTATTGAGTTGTCTTTTAATGCTTATTTATGAAAAACCAGACTTCACGTGTTCATGCAATTTAGTTGAAACTAATTTATGATAGCGTACCAGTTGTGAACATGTGACAGATAAATTTATTATTTTTTATTTAGTTTTAAGAATTTCACATACTATATAATGAAATGTGATCTTATTCACCACCCATTCCCCCTCCAAATCTCCCAACATGTCCCAACTCAATTTTATGTCCTTTAAAAAAATTTAATAACCCCCTAATTGCAGTGAGTGCTGCATGTGCACACATGAGTGGATATAGGCTGCAGACTCAAAGAAGACTAAGTCTCCATCCCATAGAAGCTACCAGCTGCCATTAGCACCTCAGTAGGGGCAGGGAGCTGGCTAGAACTTTCCCTACACCAGAATTTTGGATGTCTTGATGTTGTGTGGGTCTTACACAGATGTGCACATGTGCTGTGAGTTCACAAGTGTGATAGCCATGTTCTGTCTAGAAGACAGCGTTTCACAGCATGTCTCTCCAGCCTCTGACTTTTACATTATTCTGTTTCTTTTTTTCTATGATGTTCCCTGAGCTTTGGTTTGGATAAGGGATGCTGCTAAAGCTTTCCCTTTAGGGGTGAGAACTTAGTCTCCCAAAATGTATCTTGGCATGGGTGTATCTTCACGTTACTGAGATACAAAACCTTAATCTTAAAGATGTGTATTTTAACAGTAGATTTCATTCCACGTCTAGTGAGGAAAGGGCTGGTGGTTGCCACATAAAACTACTGTGCTGGGCTGTTGTGTCGGGAGTGACTGAAGCTTCCTTCTGATACTTTGAGTGGCTTCATTCACCCAAAGCCATGAGGCAAAGGCTCAACATGACATCTTTGAAACATGTAGTTTCAATTCCACAAAAGGTATTTCTATATTTTTCTTAACTAAGTGAACTTGACTGTGTAGAAAGGAACAAGATCAACCAATCATCCTTGTGACACCTTACACTTACATCTTCGATGTGTCCCATAGTGCTGTGTGACACTATTCCTGAAGAGACATGGACAGATGTCTATTTTCTCCAGTTATGGAACTGGAAATGGATTAAAGTAAGCAGACCACTCGAATTCAATTTGGAGACCCATATGTTTTATTGGGGTTATAAAGAGAGGTAAGGGTGAATTGTTTCCCACAGGCACAGAAGCTACTCAAAGACAGCTGCATCATCAAAGCTACCACATGAGTGACAGCTCATGAGAGATAGAAGCTCATGAGAGATACAGTGGTGCAGCCTTCAGGCAGCTTAATGGGTCAGAAAGTGTCTTTTTCAGGCACTCAGTCTGAACCTCTTGCAAACAACCCAGATGGTCTGAGACATTTTGAGGTAGCTCAGCTTGACAGCGAGTGTCTCTTGACCATGGTTATTCCCTATAAATACTTGAAGAAGGAGGAGTGTAGTGAATCTGGTCAGTTCCAGAGTTTTCCTGAAGCTATCCAGTTGTCTATTTTACGAGTTAACCAACTTCCCTGCAGGACGAAATGTTTCACTTTCCCTCATAATATTCCCTTATTTCACCTCTCTTCTGGTTTGCTTTTTACTGTTGTGCTAAAAATATGATGACAAAAAGCAACTTGGAAAGAAAAGAGTTCATTTCAGCTTGCAGCCTACAGTTTATCATGAAGGGAAGTCAAGACCGGAACACAAGCAGGGCAGGAATGTGGAGGCAGGAGCTGATGCAGAGGCTGTGGAGGAAACCAGTTTGCTTTTTATACAACTCTGGTCTAATTGCCCTGGGGTGGCACTACCCCACCCACAAACACACAAAGCCAGCCACAGTAGCACGCATCTGCAGTCCCAGTGCCTCTGAGGTGAGACAGGAGGCTGAGACAGGAGAGTCTCCGCGAGTTCACAGACCAGCCAGCCACAGTGTGGAATGACACACTTGGCAGAAACTGAAAACATTGGCTGTTGTTCTCTTACTTGCACAGCGCCACATGCATGCTGTGTGCTGTAACACACGTGCCTCTGAGGCTCCCCAGATTGAAAAAGGTCTGTCCTCACATGAGATGTTTGTGTGTCTTATCTTGCGTTTGTTCTTTAATGTGTTATAGGCTATGAGCTTCCAGGGACACCGCTTTCTGATTCCATCCCACATTTTTATCAAGTTGTACTTCTCTCCTCATCCCACACCCATACACCGCCCCCGCATGTTTCTTCTTCCCATCTGAGCTGTTTCTCAAAGTCCCAGCCCTGTTCCTCTAGTGTTCCTCTCAAGCTTGGCTCATCCAGAGAATGTTGGCTGCGCTGTGTAACATGAATTACAGCCCTGCCTAGTCATATCCCAACACCACAGGGATCCCTCTTGTTTGGACTCAAACCATAGACACCACGGGTGTTCAAGGATCCTGGAGAAGTTGGAGGGAGGGGACAAGATTCAGTCATTGAAAATAAGACCAAATTATGATGTTAATAACACCTCAGGGTTACGGCCAAACAAATGAAAATGTCAACGGTGAGAGGGAAGGGAACAATTGGGAGCACAGTCACCTCTTCCTCCATTTGTCACTCGTAACTGTAGTTAAATGAATATGATTTATTCCGCCTGGCTACTAGGTGAGACCAACAGGAAAGCAGTTGGTTTTCAAATAAGCTAAATAGAGAAAGCCTTGCAGCACTGGCTATCTTGACGGGGGCAGGGGAGGACGGCGTGGGTCGCATGCCCTGTAACAGCCACCAGCAGAATACGGTCTGCACTCCCAACCCCTGGACGCCTGGCTAATCTGGGTGGGTCTCATTTACTTGGCACAAGTGTGAAGGCATCTGTCTGCTCCCTGCATTCTGGTTTGGGCTGTGTGATTTATTCCAAAATCTGCTATGTATTTAGGGTGTGTCATGCCCTGAGTACCGGGTTTCAGTGTGGTTCCAGTAACTTGTACAATTAATTATGTTTTATATATGAGCTACTAAGGCTTAAGCTGGCAAGACCCGTGAACATAGAGCAGATGGTGTGCAAACGCTCACCCCCACAGTTCGCACGGGTGTCGTGTGCTGGAATCTGTGACACACTGGCCTAAAAGAGAGGCACGATAACCCTCCCGAGGTAGGTAGCCGAGCAAAAAGATCACTACTCCCATTATGGAAGGATAAACTTGAAACTCGGAGAGGAAAAAAGTGGCAGAGTTCGAACTTGACTTAATTTCCAGGCAACTCTAAACATGCAACCACAGTTGTTAGGGGTCTTTGGTTGCTCTGTTTGAAATTCCCTCTCTTTAGCCTGAATTTAAATTTTTACACAAAGTCTTTGCTGAAGTACGGCTGATATTCAATAAACTGCACATACTTAAATTACACAGATTGATAAGTTTTGACATATGTGTATATCCATGAAATCAACACTGTAATTAAAAGAATGGACCTATCCATCACTTCCAAAGTTTCCTTCAGCCTTTTTGTAGTTCTGCATGCTTCTTCCTTCCTCCTGTGCCCATGCAGCCACTGACCTACCCTCCATTACTACATACTGAGCCAAGCATGGTGGCACACGCCTTTAATCCTTGCAGAAGCAGGTGGATTGCTGTGAGTTTGAGGCCAGCCTGGTCTGCAAAACGATCCAGGACAGCAAAGGCTACACAGAGAGACCCTGTCTCAAAAAACCAAAAACCAAACCAAACCAAACCCAAAACATTACTACATATTACTTGTGGCACATTGGCAATTAAAACTGACCATCCCAGTAATCACTAAGAGTGTGGATAATGAACTGTGACTGATCCACAACCAGGCCACTATTCTATAATTAAAACTAATGAACAATTGATATGTGCAGCATTAAAAATCCTATGGTAGTGTGAAAGAAGCCAAGGACATTTTAAAGGAGTAAAATCTGCATGATTTCATTAACAAGGGTCTAAGAAATTGAAATAATAATTAAATGAAAAGAAAATTAAATGGTGTGCCATAAGGAAATATACAATGAGACATTATTACAAACACACCTATTAAACTTATATTGTTGTAAAGAGACACCATGACCAAGGAAGCTTATAGAGAAAAACATTTAATTAGAGTCTGATTTGTACTTTAATTCAAACCTTCATATACCAGGGCTTGCAGTCATATCATAATGCAAAATGGTCCAGTCTAACTTCAGAAGTCCACATAATCCCTCACAGTTTCTGGAGTAGGGTTATTGTTGAAGTCTCTTAGTGTAGATATCTGGTCCCACCTTTATTGAATGGTTGTTTGCATCTTTGTTTGCTGTTACCCCAACTTGTCAGCCTGTGGACCAGCTTGATGGTGGTTTGGGTTCAGTCTTAGAGCCACTCTGCTTGTGTGAATGATGTGTCAGAAGTGGTTTCTGCAAAAGATAGATGGAACTTCTGAGCCAAAGAGAAAACCTTCTGTTGATTTAGATTATTGTGAGCAATCTTCATGTATCTGTTGAAGTTTCTCTCTGGGTTCTACACATGGTCCTTGGTGTCAGCGGTTTGGATCACAGTGCAAATTGGTGGTGCTGCATGAGTGTTGGTCATAGAACAGCACAACACTCTTATGTAGAAGTGTGGAGGGTAGAGGTCAGGTCATTGGCTCTTTATCTGGGTCATGGGTGTTTGATGCTATTCCTCTCAAGCATCATGATATGTGGCACAATGGATTGGGTTTCTACCTGTGGTCATGGTCACAAGATGCCAATAAGTGGTCCCTGGACTGAGTTGTGGGTGGTGTGGTTGGTATGGGGGAGGCAAACTGGGTCAGGGTGTCCCTATGTCAGGGTTCTTGGTCATAGGATTCCACTTTATTTTGGGGTGCTGGGTTGCTGGACTCTACCTGTCCTGGAGCAGCACAACAGGTAGATAGATGGGGTCTGGGAGTCTACACTTGAGGTTTCAGGTCAGATCCCTGTATTTCTGGAGTGATACCATGGGTAGTATCTTCATCTACACTTATACAATCCTGAATTACCTGCCTAGACAATGGTTCTACCACAGTGGGCAGGTCTTATAACTCAGTTAGCTAGCCTAATCACAATAATTCCCCTTAGACACACTCAACCTCATTAAGATGCACCAAAGGATCATAGGTTGTGTAAGCATTTACAAAGACAAAGGTCTTCAGTTCTCCTGCAGGTGTGAAATCATTGCATCATGTGTTAGGTGCACACTGAACACGATATAAACCTCTCAAAGTACATTTCAAAAAATCTGTACTACATTATATCCCCACCATCCAGTTCTAGTTCTTACCCATCCTTGCTAACTCTAGACATGATCAATTTTAAGTTGTGTGACCCTTTACACTTGCTCAGCTATGTTCATTAGGACTTTATTCATATTAGCCAGAAACTGGAAACAATCTAGAATAGATAAAGAAAAGGTGGTACACATACACAGTGGAGTTATTACTCAGCTGTTTTTAAAAAAATGACATCATAAAATTTGCAGGCAAATGAATGGAACTAGAAAAAAATCATCCTGAGTGAGGGAACCCAGAACCAGAAAGACAACATGGTATGTACTACTTCTAAGTGGACATTAGCTGTTAGGTAAAGGAAAACCACACCCCAGTCTGTGAACATAGAAAGCTAACTGACAAGAAGGGCTCTAGAGGGGACACACAGATCTCTCTGGGAAGGGGAAATGGAATAGATTTTTGTGGGTTGACTGGGAACAGTAGAGATGGGAACAGGAGGGATCAGGTAGAGGAGGGAAGGGTGGAGGGAGAGAGTATAGGGAGAGATTATTAGAACTGGGGGCACTTTGAGAAGTAATGTGGAAACCCAGTGAAATGGAAACTTCTTGGACCTATGGGGGCAACAGCCAAAAGCTACAACCAGCACCTGTCTCCTAGAAAAATTTCCTCACCATCTATTGGGTGGTGGTGAATCCTGCCTAAGATACACACATCTTATAAACAGAGTCCTATCATTTGGGGTAGATACTGGGAAAAGAACTAAGGCTCACTTCTTAATTAGTAATTCTGGCAGATAATTAAAATCATGATGTTCATATTGACCAGAAAAAATCATGTGTATGTCTATGTATGTTTCCTGGGAGCCATATGTAAACCTGAGATCTTCCCTTTCCTTTCCTTCTTTTCCTTTTCTTTGTGATAAAGATGGAACCAGACCTTGCACATGCTAGGCAAGTGCTCAACCAACTGAACTACATCCTCATTTCCTTCTTCCTTCTCTCCTTTCTTTCTTTCTTTCTTTCTTTTCTTTTCTTTTTTTTTTTTGCTTACATTATTAAAAAATTTGGAGATGAGCTTTAAAAAATTTAGCCCATTTAATAGATATGTTTGCAGTAATGTCTCACTGTATACTTCCTTATTACACATTATTTAATTTTCATTCCATTAATTACTACTAATATTTACCATATTTTCCTGTCATTTTTTCATGTGTATGTATGTGTGTGTATTCTTCCTCAGTCACTTTCCACCTTTTCTTTTAAAAGATTATTATAAATGCTTTACAGTTTTCTTTTTTTAAATATATACTTTTATTTTATTACACATGTGTAAAACAAACTACATACAGCAGGGAGAACCATGTGACAATCATGAGACTACTGAGTACTATATATGTTACATTCATAGTGACTTGGTCACCTGCATTCGCCTCCTTTGAAGTAAGTGTTTTTCCTGTCTTGGAAAATATCCGAATGAGACTCAATATCTATCTTATCTCAACTCTAATAGCTTAACTCAAAAGCGACTCTACTACCCTCATAGACATTTGTGTTGTGGAAGTTTTGGTTTATATGTAAACATGTTTTTTTTTTTTTAATCTCAGGTGTGAGATATGGGAGCTGCTCCAGTTTGTCAGCTGTGAATTACTTCATGTGGGGGTGTAGTCTTTGTCAGTGGGGATAAAAGCCAGACCAAGAGAAAGGCTGGGCGCTTCTCCAAGGAAGAAGGCTGCTGGAGCTCTCCGCCACCACCCCACCTGCTGCTCCTGGTTGCTATTGATGCAGTTGACAAGAAGAAGTTGGAGATATCCTGAAATGAGGATTGGACTTGCCCAAAGGAACCCAAGGACTCTAAACAGCTGGAAGTAACTAAGAAAAACTACGACCCATCTCCCTACTAACTTTCTTTCTCTCCTACTTTGTGTTGGGCTGTTGCATGGGATTGAGGTTAGAGAATGGAGAAAGATTTAAAGAACTCAAAATAAAAATAGATTTTTAAAGTGCGCTTATGTCGTTTTCTGAACAGCTCTTCTTTGAGGGAGAGTTGTTGGACATGGGACACAACCTAGGCTTGTCTTCTCTCACTTTTGCTAAGCTCAACATTGAAATGAAAACAACATATGTGAAGGAAACTTTGTAGAGTTGGTTATCTCTTTCCACCTTTGCTTTCATGTGAGTTCCAGGCACCAAACTCAGGTTTCCAGACTTGAGCAACAAGTTCCTTTACCTGATGAGGCATCTCAGCATACCAAGAAGGACATGCTTTCCTCATAAGAAATAACAAATTTTAATACGGCACTTTTATACATGAATATAATGCATTTTGATTATATCTGCCCCCTCCCATTGCCTCTCTTAGCCACTCCCACTTGTCTCCTTCCTTCTAAATAGTCTGTGGTTGGTTCGTTTATCCTTCAGAATTGCCTTATATCATAGATATGTATGTTATTCTCATATATTCTCATATATCAATAAGGAGTGAGTAAGAATCTAACCCCGTCTTCTGAGTTAGGTATGGATGGGGTCTTTGATATTCTGTATAAACTAGCTGCAGGTTCATGAGAACACTAGAAGGCTGACCTCTTGCTAAATAGCCCGCCCTTGCCCCTAGTGTACCCAATATCTGAAACGTTAACTTCAGAAACATATTTGCTAGGATTTGAAGCTGTAAGAATAAATTTCTTAAACTAACTGTATTAATCTAAATCCTCTAGCAGGTGGAGGAGATTCTTAGCCACACTACACTTTAGTGCATTTAGAAAGTGCCACTGTGGTCCTTGGTTTGAGTCCACACACAACTTTAAAAGACTGATGAAAGATTTCATTCAGGTTTGCAACCAGTAAGTAATTGAGTAACAGGCATCAGATACTCAGGGTGGAGCCCAACAGTCTTCTCACCCAAGCTTTTCAGGTGATCTGGTCAATGCCTGAGAAAGTACAGAGCATCCATAGGGAAGAAAAAAAAAATGGTACAGGGAGAGGGCGTCGCCTTAGCAATGGAGGCAGAAGAGGGGATACAGGAAGGTGACCCTGGCTATAAGATAAAAAGTTCTGTACAACTGTCCTTCTGTAAATGTGAGCTGCCCATGTCTGCTCACCCCAACTCAGTCCTTGGGCCACTTTGGTTCTGCTTTTCTCCATGGTCCTTTGCAAAGCAGCCAAAAGCCTTGCTGGAGTGAGCTGGAGAGAACTGCCAAGCCTAGGAAGACCCCAAGGAAGCCTAAAAGGATGAAGTTTAAAGGTATAGCAGGAAGATGGCTGTGCCTTGCTCATCAACTTTCTTCAGAGTTGGGAGAAGAATAAGAAGCCTCAAGGCAAAGGCATTGTAGTAGAGAAACCACTGCAGTAGAAATTATGCAGAATGCAATTCTGGGGAAATGACCAGACTTCTTTTTCATAGAGACAGAAATACCATTGGCTGGCAAGTCATGCACCTCCTCCTCATCCCCAGTTAAATGGAACCACATTGGCCCTGCCCATGCAACTCCCTGGAGCAGCTTAGCAAGAGAGAGAAAGATTTCACTGAAGAAACTCCAAGGCTGGAGGAACTATGCCATTGAGAGAGGCAGCCTGACAGATCCACAGATGGAAACACCCCCTTCCATACATGCAGCTGAAAGTTGAACACCAGCTCCTCTGAAAACAGAGCCGCTTACAGACCCATGTTGCTTTTCATCTGCTCACTCATAGTTCTGAGAAGAAGAGAACTGCAAACTTCTCAGCCACGCTGAGAGAGGCAGGAGTGAGAGGTCCATGTTCATTGAACTCAGAAGCCAGCTAATGGAATGGAGCCACTGGTCTGTAGACTGGGGCCTTCTGCTGACTTTTGCCACACCTACAAAGTCACGATAAAAGAGATTTCTTTTACTAGGCACTTGTGATAATGAACTAAAATTAATGTATGAAAATTAAGTGGTATGTAATAAGTAATCAACAAATATCTGTCCCATGTTCCTTTACTTCAGAGTTTCTTAGCAGCAGTCTGATAAAAATTATCATCTGCCAGTCACTTAATTGTTTGAGCTGGTTTTCTCTATTAAACACACAGAGAAGAGAGCATAGGGGTTGAAGGAGGGAAAAACAATGCCGGCCTTTTTCCTGCATGAAAAAAAAAAAAAACTAAATATTGACTTGCCTATTCAATCCAGTAATTTCATTTTAGACAAGATCCCCAAGTTGTGATACCTCACCCTGTAAGGATAATCTCAAACTACAGGGAAACATATCTGTTCGTTTCAACTTACAAACAGTCCATTTTAATTATCATGCTCTGTACATATCGACTTGTCAAGATAGCTACTATTTCATTAATGCTGTGAGACAAAGGTGGACAGTCTAACTGAAACTTTGTTTTAGAAAAAAATTACCTGCTTTAGAACTGTGTGAGAAAGGGCTGTGTTCCTGAGGCCACAGCATCTTCAAATCTCTGACAAAAAAAGCCATTGTAGGCTTTGAACTTTTTAAGTCCTACTTTATCTGGTGTTCTCTAATGCCTCTATCTCCCTTCCAACCCAGCTATCCTAGATAGGAGAGAAAAACGGTTAATAAGGGCAGGAGAAGTAGACATTTTTTAGACTCAGTTCCCTGGGGTGATTGCACTCGTAGTCATCAGGATTCCAGAAGACCAGCAAACCAGAAACTCAGCAAAAGCGACCACAACCACAGCAGCTGGAACCCAAAACCTTAAAGTGTTCTCTGGAGTGTTTCTCTCTAGGAGCATCTCAGAAGCAAAGAGATGAACATCCACTTGATGTGAAAGGATGCAAAAGCCCTGGGTCTTTCTAATTTGGAGTATTTATATTCTCCCATAGTCCATACAGGATGTTTACCAACTGGCAAAGACTGTGCCTCCAGAAGAGACAGTTCCCTTTCTAAAGGACAAACAACACATGCCCTCACACAAGTCTGTTGCACATCCCACACTTGGAATCAAAACAAAAACATGTTTACATCCACTACAGACAATATTATTGAAAACATTGCATAAATGGCAATTAGAATTCTGTTATAGAATGGCTCATAATAGTTAAACTAATCCTATATAGATCTAGATTGACTTCAAAAAATAAATGCCTATAGGGGTTTTCGTGTGTGTGTGTGTCTGTGTGTGTGTGTGTGTGCATCATGTGTGTGTCTGGTACCCTCAGAGGACAGAAGAGAGTGTCAGGTCCCCTGGAATGTTTGCTAGCCTGTTAGAACTTTAAGGGTGCTGGGAATCAAACCTAGGTTCTCTGTAAGGGCATCCAGTATGCTTCACTACTGAACCTTCGCTCCAGCCCCTAGATTGATCTTAAAAAAACCCTTTAAAAATAATTACTTCAAGAAAATATTTAAAACATGTTCCTCTTTTTTGACCAGTATGTATTATTTCTACAAATTAATGGGTTTGCTTGATTCATGTTCTAAATATATAATTTACCTTAATCATATTCATTCTCTCTTGTACTCTTTCTTTCAGTTCCTCATGTTTTGGTGACCCTCAACTATAAAATTACTTTTGTTGCTACTTCATAATTGTTATTTTGGTACTATAATGAATTGTGATATACATATTTGTGTTTTCTGACAGTCTTAGGCAACCCCTGCTATAGGGTCCTTCTATTCCCAAAGGGGTCTCAACTCACAGGTTGAGAAATGCTGCTCTATTGGCACATGTTTCATTTGGAGATTATTTGTCTTTTTCTAGTTCCTTTCCTCAAATTTCAGAAGTCCTTCCTTCCTTCCTTCCTTCCTTCCTTCCTTCTTTCCTTCCTTCCTTCCTTCCTTCTTTCCTTTCTGACCTTCTTTCTATCCTTTCCTTTTCCTGCTTCCCAAATCAGATTAACTGGTTCAAATCCAAGCTGTACCTCTTACTAGCAATGTGACCATAGAAAAGCTTCTTAGTGTTCCTGACTCTTATTTTCTTTCTTTAAGAAGTAGGAAAAGTCATGATGCTCATATGTATTTTCACCTCGCTGGAACACTATAAGGATTACATGATGAAAGCATATGGAATGCTTAGCACAATGCCCATTAGCAATACTAATATTAACATGCAAGTGACTATTAATTTTTAATTTTCATATTTATACTCAATAAACAAGTAAATAACAATCAACATTTAAGAGCGTTTTAAAACCCTGAAATCAAGTAAGTTACAATGACTGAGACTTTGGACTTGGCCCAACCCTCACTCGTTCACCCAAAGCCCTCCGTCTGGGGTCCTGCAACCAACATTCCATAATCAGGGTTTGAATCTTTTGACTTGAGACTTGTTCTTCCCTTAAATCACAGAGACCGCATAAAGTCTTATCAATCATTTATAATGCCCTCATTGAAGTAGTCTCAGACAAGCCCAGATGGAAATAATAATAACTCATATTTGCGCATTCTTTGCAACCTACAAAGCACCCTCATACACTCTTGTTCCTGTGACTCCCACAGCACTGCTGTGGGTGGGAGGAGCGGCCATGAATATGATTACTACCATTCAGAGATGAGAGCACCGAGACTCTCAGAGAGCCAGGAACCCAGACTTCCCTGGAGAGCATGCCCATGGACTTGGAGCTCACGGCTGTTCTGTGCCTCCTGGGCACACACCCTTCTCATCTCACAGTGCTTATGTAGCCAGAGGGACTAAAGCGGCAGTGCAGAATTTAGAACCAGTGTCTAGTCAGTTCATGGTCCACTCTGTCACTTGCTAGTTAATCTTGGAAAAGGCATCACTTGTGTGTGTACTTCAGTTTTGACACCTATCAAGTAGGGATGATATGTATTTAATAGAGTTGTGGGAGATTAACTGACGTTGTCTGTTTTCAGCCTTTAGCCAGTGGATGATAGTCATTGCCCCGACCTCGTTTTCTAACTGTAATCTCTGATGTTGAGGAAACCTGAGGCATGAACAACTTTTCTAGAAGGTGTTTCTAAATGAGAATCACACATCACTCAGTAGTCAGTGGAGGAACACACTGACAGTGAATACATAGCAGAGGTGCAAAGAAAGACTTCAGAGTGGAGTGCCAGACTGGCATGCTGGGGTTATCTGAGGAGCTAGGTGAACAAAAGGTAAGTTTCAAATTATTCTGGACTAGTTTGACAAGGGCTCCTGACACTTGGTTGTCATATCAATGCTTAATAGTTGTATTAATAAGGTTTTTCATTAAAAAACAACTGATGTGCATGTGTGCATGTGTGTGTGCACGTGTGTGTGTGTGTGTGTGTGTGTATACAGTTGGCAGTAGTTGACAAAGAGAAGTAACAGAATATATGTAAATGATTAAAATGACCTCAAAGAAGACATAGAGAAGATGGCCTAACAGACCAAGCAACATCAGCCACAAACCCTCTGAGTCACAGTTGAGGGAACATTGGAGCCAAATGATTTTCTTTTAGTACATTATCTTTTTAATTTTTTATTTATTCTTTTTCACGTGTATAGGCATTTTTTCCTCATGTATGTTTGTGCACCTCATGTATGTTTGTGCACCTCAGGTATGTCTGATGCCCTTGGAGGTCAGAAGAGGGCATGGCATCCTCTGAGACTGGAGTTCCAGATAGTTGAGAGCTGTCATGTGGGTACCAGGAATCAAACTTGGGTCCTCTGCAATTAGTGATCTTAACTGCTGAGCCATCTTTCCAGCCCCCCAAAGTGATTTTTAAGAGCTCCCTTTGATGAAATCATCTGATTCCCAACTCCCAAATCTACCACTTAACAGGTGATGTCTGACTCTGATTGGTTACCAAGAGACTGTGTTGATTTAGGGACCCACGTGAACATGAAGTGGACTCTGCTTGGTGCTTGGGTTTTATGATGAAATGATCTGAGTTCAAATTCTAGTTGCATGATCCTGATGAAACCTTTTACCCTTTCAATCTATTTTTTTTTCTGTAGACAGTGAAAGCAGATGGCATGGAAAGAGTACTCAGTTGCTTGCAAACAACCATAAGGACCGAGTTCTAGCACTAGCACACACAAAAAAAATCTGGATGTGATGTCAACCTTTTATAACCTCAGCACCAAAGAGGTGGAAACAAACAAAATTTTAGCTCAATTGCTAGCGAGCCTGGGAAAATCAGTGTGAGTTCTGGTTCCCAACGGGAAGAGAGACTGACTCCCAAATTTTGTTCTCTGACCTCATGCTAATTTATTTATTTATTTATTTATTTATTTATTTATTTATTTATAAAACAAGGTGAGTGATCCTCGGGAAGTGCAACCTGATGCTGACCTCCGGCTCACACACTTATGAGCACACACACCTGCACACACATACACAAATGGGAAGGTGTGCCTGTAATGTTCTGAGCCTTTTAGTGAGATGTGGTTAGTATTTTCTTTTCTTTTCTTTTTTTTTTTTTTTTTGTATTTTCCTGTAATAATAATGTAATGTAATTTCTCTCTTACACTGAGAAACCATTTGCATATTTTCATTTGTTGTGATTTTAATTTTTTTTCCTTGGTTTTTCAAGGCAGGGTCTCTTGGTGTAGCCCTGGCTGTCTTGGAACTTACTCTGTAGACTGGGTTGGCCTCAAACTCAGAGGCTTTCTTGCCTCTGCCTCCCAAGCACTGGGATTAAAGGTGTGTGCCACCACCATTAGATATTGTCATCTCTTAACAATTGCTTTGTGGCATAGGGTGTTGTTTCCATGATTTAAAAAATATCTTTAATTAAATTAGTTTTTTAAATCTTATGTGTGTGTACCACACACATTCCTGGTGCCCTCAAAGGCCAGAAGAAGGGACTGGAGCCCCTGAAACTGGCATTTCAGACAGTTGTAAGCAGCCACATGGGTGCTGGAAATCAAACCCTAACCACTGACCTGTTTCTCCAGCCCCTCCATGATCTTTTTAAAAGGAAAAAAAAAGTTGTTCTAAAGACCAGTGAGCAACTAGATGACTGATGGAACATCACGGCAGGGGCACTTGGTTAGAACGTCACAGCAGGTCACTTGCTTGGCACCTGAACCAGGATTCCTTAGCAAGACTGCTACTGCGAAGAGTTATGGAGCGATTTTAGCTCAGGTTGTTTGAAAACGGGAGGCAGTGTGTGTGTGTGACAGGCCTGGGGCCTCTGCGGACACTGATCACCAGAAGCTCTGGGTTGTTGGATGCACTCACTGTCTAGTCTGCACAACTGTACGAGAGCAGATCCCAACAGCTCCCGACTAAACAACCACGACTCCTGTTCATACTGTAATTCGAAGGTGTGAGGTCCACAAAGGCCAAATGGTAGCTTCTCTAGGGATTTCTCAAAGGCGATAACAAAAAAAAAGCCACAGAGTGAGAAAGCTGAAAGGGGAAAGAGCCCACTAAAGGGATCTTCTGCTTTTGCTCCCTAGTGAACATGGCACCTGAGACTGGCGTCATAATAGGACTGATAAAGCTCCACAGGCCAGCACACCCACTACACCTGACCAGCGTGAACTTAGAATGCACCACCAAGGACAGCTTGAACGATAGAAAAATAAAATAATAAAAGAGCAGCTTCCATAGTCTCATGTGAAGTTAAGCAATGACTGTCCCGTTTAATGCCCTCACTGACTACGCAGTAGATGTTTGTTTTTCTCCTTATCGCCCCAACGCCCCCCCCCCGGAAATGAAGCAGAAAAGAGATCATTTACTCAAAAGCCCCAAAAGGCAAATAAGGCAGAGCTCCATCAGAATTGGCATCCTCTATCCTGCTCGTTGGAAGAAACAGGGCAAGTAAAATACCTACAGAGGCCCTTTAATGCCTTGCGGGACTCACTCCCACGACCCCATCTCCTTTCCACTTCCAGGTCAGGAGAGAAGATCCAAGACAGGGCAACCTGGCGTGAAGTCTCCCCCTGGCTTCCCACACTTCTTTTATAGCTTTCATCCCTCCCAAAGTAGCTGCAAAGGCGACATGAAGTGAATATTAAAAGCCCCAGGCTGGAAGGCCTGCTTAGTTCAACCCTGGCCCCCCACTCCCGGGACTTCAAAGCGAAAGGAAGCACGTGCGGAGAGGGAGGAGGCATGGGTCCTCCCTGCGGCCCCTCGGAGCTGTGAACATTTGCAGACCCTGCGCCCAGCTCGCACCAGGTGTCCCCGGGCCGCTGCCCCGCCCCGCCGCGCCCCGCCCCTCCCTCTTCTGCCTTTCATGTGGATCAAGGCCTGGAAGATGACAAGCCTCCTGACTGATAGATACACCAAGGGCTTCGCTGGTGATTTATTGGCTTTCTGCACCTGACGAGAACCACTAGGCCTATCCGAAGACGGAAATATATGGGCTTTCCTGACTCCAAGTGGCAGCCCCGGGGCGAGCATATGATGTCAAGCTGGGCCCGTGGAAAGCAGAGCTGTGCACCGGCCTGTGTTTTGTAAGCGGGTCCAGGTCATAAAAGTGTCAGCACGCGATATATTTCTTGTAGGGGATCCTCTCTGGGCTGTGGCCAGCACCCTTTCTCCCGTGGCTGGCAGCTGAGTTGCCTGAGGATGTCGCTGTGCCTTTAGTCCAGGATGATGTTGGCCCAAGGTCCCCGGCCATTCCTCTGCACTTCCTAGAGCAGAACATTGAGCAGTGATGGGGCTTACGAAGGCCACAGGCACCGCATTCATCTCCTTACTCCAGCCTAGGGTCTATGATGTCACATCTCAGACTCAGAATCTGTAATCAGACAACGTGGATGGGAATTCTCCTTCACTGGAGGAATCCTAAGCAAACTACCCCTCTGCACCTGCCTCCTCATGTGTAGCTAGAAATGACGCTAATACCGAACATGGGGCAGGGAGGATCACCCCAGAAGCAAAATTCCCCCTGGACTCAAAGGACGATGAAAATTATACCAGAAAATCCCTAAGCAAAGGGAGCACAGAGGATCTTCCCTGAAACACACACACACACACACACACACACACACACACACACACACACACACAAACACTGAGCAAGGCTGGTTGGAGATGAAGCCAGGACCTACGATCTACATCCTTATTATCCTATGCAGAGACAGGGTGGTTATGCCTAGCTAAGCACAAAAGACTGGTTCATCCAACTTCCTGTAAAGCTGTTGCTGCCAGCGCTGGTGTGACTGAGCTGCTCTGGTGCTGTGCCTGGCCTTGATCTCATGGCATTACCCCCATGCTTAACTTACCACAGCATTAAGTCAGTGAACGCAGTAGGGCTTCTGTAAAGGAAGAATGAAATCCCCTTTCTCTCTTGTCTGAAAGTAGATTCTGAACAACGAACTTATTCCCTCTGCCCCGCCCCCGGGGGGGGGGTAATTTAACTGTCCTGGCTTAATTCCACTATAGCGGCCTGCCACCTCCTACCTCAGCAAGATGAGACGCTGCAAGTCCTTGCCCAGCCACTCCAGGCTCATTCTGGGAGAGAATATGTACAGGCTACTGCCCCTCAGGATTTGACAACAAACAGGAGAAGAGCCTCAGGAATGTTCCCAACAGAGGTCTAGGGGCAGCAGGGGCCAATTACGCCACAGAAATAAAACGAACTGCTTGCTGGAGAAGGAATGCTTGGGGTTGCAATCAGGGGGCTCAAGGCAAAAGCTAAAAAATAAGTGTCTGGCGTTGACATGACATCATGTGACCATTGTTGTCCACTTCTCCAGACACTGTTGTTGTCTTTGTGGGTAAATGCTAAGCGTAGGAATCCAATCGTTGTAACTATTGAGCAATTCTAAGGGTGTTCCTTCAGCCACACCTAAGTGGTAGTTTCTCACCCACAAGGACCAGTGTACAGAAACAGAGTCAGGGAGCGAGACGAAGATGGTGTTCTCCCAGTTAGACACAGGTATTCTGTCCATGAGACACCAGCCTTACGGGACAATCAGGTATGAGAATGGGGGCGGGGGACAAAAAGGAGATGGGGAAACCTTTGACAAATAAAAAGGGACTAAACTGTGCCTATACTCCAGGTTGATAGGAAAGTGTTTATGATAAATAGCAAACTGTCCTGTCTTTGCCTCAAATTATTGTTTGTAGTTGTGGTACAGGCTCAGAACTATGTTTGTGATACTCACGATGTATCTTTGATTATTCTTCCCCAGAACTCTATCCCACCATGGCTGTAAGAAATAAGCTAATGCTATATCGTATGTGCCACTTGAAAATGTTTCACTCTCGTCTTTCTTTGTTCTTTTACCTCCTGCTGTGATCTTGGCAAAGATTTCATGGGTAGATGGTCTACTGTAGGATTTCATTTAAGGACTTGATGGAGAACAGTGGCCAAACAAATTTAACAAACAAAAACACGTGCACACACAAAGTAACAATCAAAGCTACAGTTTAAAGGGATGTTCAAGAGATCACCCAGACTCTGTCTGTAGCACACTGGGGCGGGGCAGATCTGTTATCTTCCCTCACATCTGATCTCCTCCCTCCATGGCTGTAGGCAAGTGCATTGTCTCTCTTCTCTGTGCACATGCAACCAAGCGTGAGAAGAGTTGTGTTGTCCCTTGAGGGCCTCGTGGCTTGGGAAGCAGAACGCAAGCTAAATCTCAAAGCTCCAGTGAGTCCCTAACATGGGAGTGGTGGCTGGCACAGGGTCTGTTTGCACAGTCTCATTGAGGGGGCTGTCCAGAAGATGCTCTTCTGTCACCTGTTGTCCCCTCCAAGGTTTCCTTTAGGGGATGGATGTGAATATATCTGGAGTCCGGGCCTGGGATCCCACCTCTGATACTTAGAATGTATGTTATATGACACTCATGTGTCCACCTTCCTGGGTTACTATTTTCCTTTTATAAAACAGAGCCCTGTCTACACCATCTTCCGCATGGTTTCTGATGTGGCGAGCTGATTCCCAGTAAGGAAAGCACGGATCTGGAGATTCTTGGCTCGATGTATTTAATGACTGTCTCAGTCACAAGGCTGAAGATTAGCAGCTATTCTAAGTCTCTGAGCTGCAAAGGTCTGCAAGAGATAACTGGCTCCACCCAGGCTATAGAGTGAGCAAGGGACCATCAGACCACAGAGTCAGGCTTTGGTAACAAGCAGGCCTTCCCCCTTTGCTGTGTATCCTATGCCGCAGAGCAATCTGTCATAGGTATCCTCACTGCGCCCATCACCACGTAGCTATGGGACATGCCAGGGGCCTCGAGGCAAGTCCTGACACTGAACATAGGCTTTTTACTTAGTAAGTGTTGCTGTGGTGGGCTGCTCTGAGCTAGGATCGGGGGGATTGCTACTGATCCTTCACTTCATTCCAGATTCTGTGAGTGGGAAATTTTACTTAGAGGATTTAGATTTGGGGGTGGGGGGGTCTCTTTTATCAGCTATATGAACACAGTGTCTATCTACCTCGCTCTGCTGGACCACATCATGTTAAACCCGTGCAGAAGGTGATCAGGGAGATGTGGTGAGCATCCCTTAGTCCTGAGACTTTTAATGAACACATTTCAACAGGAACGCAGAGGGGACCTGGGCCCGGAAGAGGAGCAATGAAAGGGCTCAGTGTAGGATTTGAGGATGAAAGGACTTGGGGAGGCCAGCCTGGGAGCACCACTGTGACCCCAGCAGCACGGAGCACCCTGAGTCAGCTCTCTAGCCCAGCTTTCCAGGGGTACCAACTCACCCTAACGGAGAAGGTTTAAATCCAACTTTCTCATGAGCCTGACTTAAGAGTGATGTGACTTTTGGCCAGGAACAGGCTGTCTCGGAACTTCTTTCCTCATCCATTTACCTGCCAAAACTGTAAAAGGATGACGGAATATCTATGGTCTAACTAGATTATAATAAAGCTCAACGCACTGCTTCATTTCCTGCTGGCCTTTAAAAATATTATTGCAGGGGGCTGGAGAGATGGCTCAGACGTTAAGAGCACGGTCTGCTCTTTCAGAGGTCCTGAGTTCAGTTCCCAGCAACCATGTGGTGGTTCACAACCACCCTCTTCTGGTCGGCAGGTGTGCGTGCAGACAGAGTACTATATACATAATAACAAATAAATCTTTAAAAATATATTACTGCAATGTTCTAAATATTTGTTTCATTTATTCATGCTTCCCAGTCCTATATATGTGATGAAAAAATAGATACATGTTTTAAATTTATTTCTATTTTATGTATATGAATGTTCTGCCTACATGTGTATATATGTACCATATGTGTGCCTGTATGTACAGAGGTCATAAAAATGCATCAGATCCCCTGGAACTGGAGCTATTGGTGGTCATGAGGCACCACGTGGGTGCTGGGAACCAACCCCAGGTCCTCTACAATAGCAATGTGTGTTCTTATCCACTAAACCACTCTCTAGCCTGCAATAAATACATACTTTTAAATTGTGTAATAAATGTGTGTGAATGATTTCATTCTTCTATTTTTCAAGTGTCTAGAGCCAATACAAATCTACCGTAAGTGTGACCGTGGCCTTAAGTCATCGCTCTGAACGCAGATCAGTTCCAAAGATCAGGTGCCTGCAGCCATGCCCTGGCTTCTGACATTTCCTGTGGAGCTTGAGTTTCAAGACAGTTCTCTGGTGCCCCATTTTTGACCACGTCCCCTTCATGAGGAAGCCTGGTGGCACTCAGAGGAAGGATAACAGCTCACCAAGAGGAGACTTGATACCCTATGAGCATATACAGGGGGAGGAGGTCCCCCTCAGTCACAGTCATAGGGGAGGGGAGTAAGGGGAAAAGTGGGAGGGAGGGAGGAATGGGAGGATACAAGGGATGGGCTAACAATTGAGATGTAATATGAATAAATTAATAAAATATATATTTTTTAAAGACAGTTCTCCACTGCTTCCTGACATAGCCAGAGGACATTTAGACACTTTTCCACCAGAGGGCAGGAGTCACAAAGATTAAAAACAGAACAAAACGCATCCCAGTAAGATTGCCAGCCTGTTTTTGAGATGTGGGGGCAGGGGAATCTGGGTAGGTTGTTCATTTGACCACTGGCTCTCTACCTGGAAATGGGCTTTTGCAGTACAGCAAGTTCTTTCATACAAATGAAAAAAATGTAAAGATTTTAGCACTTGTCAGTCCTAGACTCTATGTAAACCTCTCTTCAGTGGAGCCCAGAAGTATCTATAAACAAAGTCATAACAACTAAATTAGGCCGTTAGAATATAACTATATAGAACTGGGCAATGGTCCAAATTTGGCTCACAGGCTACAGGGTTCTAGCCCCTGCTTCTTGCCACATATATTCCTGCTGCTAAAAGTTTTCTATTGGTCTGAGAGGACTTATTTCTTTACATTTACTCTAGCTCTTGGTCAATCACAAGTAAGAGGCCTGGGGCTGTATGGGGCCTGGGTAGAGTCTGTCTAACTTAATGCCTAAGAGAAGGCTTAGTTTCTGAATAAACAACTGTTTAACTACTTGGTTGGTTTCTAGGAAAGTCTGGCTGTCCCAGAGCACTCTGGGTCCACAGGTCAGTCACCAGCTTCATACCTTCTCATCACTCAGCCTTCTCTGCTAAAGTCAAGAATGAAGTTAGCAAAGAGTCAAAGTAGGGGGACTCAGGTCAAGTTAAACACCACCTCGGTTGATCCGAACATGGACTCAGGTCAAGTTAAACACCACCTCCGTTGATCCGAACATCGTTGGAAACTGGTGTCACATTAACAGGTCTCAAATCCCTTGATTCTCCCCAGACATCTTTTCTTATAACGAGCCCCATGATTCCGTTGGGTAACTGGTGTTGGGGAATTAGTGACAGGGAAGGTTGGCCTGCATCTGAGCATCATGCACCATCATCTTCTTCCTCTCCCTCTCTCAGATGCATACCTGATGCCTGCATCCAGCTCAGAACAGAGCCTGGAAAAGGCCCGTGACCAGAAGGAAGGGGCACCTCACTGTCTCATACGACTCTTCCATCACCTTTGTGCAAAAGGGAAGTCTAGCTAGAGGGCCAGTCAGGCAGACAGATTTCCAGCATTGCTTATCTGCTGTGACTCACCATCTGCGACTTGACATGTTCTACGCATACGGGCATGTTGTACACATTAAGACATGCTGCCTCTGCTGGATTTCCCCCAGATTGAGGCCATTTTCCTAAAACAGAATTGAAAGATGAGTTCAAACATTCAGGCTGACCTCAGCATCCCCAGGTCTAGAGAGGGTTTCGGTGGTCTTCTTCACTGTAAGAGTTTAAGCTGGAGATCAGGGGCAAGGCTAGTAGGGGAGCCTGCCCTCTAGACAGTGGGCAGCTGCCCACCTCCATTATTGACAACGGATGGTACCCTGGCCTGAGCTGTCTTTTCCCTTCCCCACGGGGAGAGGTTGCAGCCTGCAGCACACAGCTCACCTGGAAAACCTCTGGTTGCTGAAGGGCTGCGTGGACACACTGAGAGAACCTGATGGATCATCTCATAAACAGCCCGCAGGAAGGAAAGAGAAAATTATGCCGGCAGAATGCACTTATGAGAAATAGATATGTGCGGCGCGGGGAGAAATGCTTTGATATTAAAATTTTTTTTGTAACTTAAAAAGGCATGAAAAATGATACCGACCACTAACTAACCAACATTCCTCAGCGAGCGCAGCTTCAGTTCCTAACCAAAAACACATCCCCGCTATTGTCTTGTCTGAATCCAGATGCAAACATGATTAATTAAGTTTCAGGCAAGGAGCGGGAGGGGGGTTGGGGAGGATGAAGGGTTCTCTGAGGATCCTTTCCGTACACAGGCTGAGGAGCCTCTCTCTCTTCTAGGCAGCAGGGCTCACCTTCCCTGTACCAACAGCTGCTGTGCTTACTGTGCCCACATCTCCATCGCAACTCAACAGTCAGAAAGCATTCTCCGGTGTGCCACCTAGGGCGGGAAAAGTTGCTGGGAGATGAGGTCTCTGTTCTCCGCATAGCTACTAAGCAGAATGGGCCCTTGGCAAGCTGCCTCAGTTTCTACACATAGAAAATAAAAGCTTAGATGAAATGGTCTGTGATAGGTCTTTGGCTTTTCACTCTAGAACCTGGGGTCCTTCCCACAAAGTAGGTGTTTGCCATTTGATTGCCGGCCAGCAGTGTCTGTGACTGCCCAGCCGGCTCACAGTGAGCATGAGAAGTGTGTGACCGTGCTCACATCCTATGCAGGTGGCTGAACTGTGGATCCCGAGCAGCCCTGCAGAAGCCAGAAGACCTGTCGTCCGATCTCTGGGAGTAAGTGAGTGAGTATGAACGAGACACCTGCCTGCTCTGCCAGGCTCAACTTATCTGGGGTGCTCTCGTGTTCGATGCTCAGAGGAGACAATGACAGACTCTTTTTCTGAAGGGGTCTGCTGCCCTCATCAGAGCCATAGGGCCTCTGAGGTACACTGCAGGTGAGTAATTAGAAGTACGGATTCAAACTGCCTGCACCGAGGTCACCCAGCATCCTAAATCATTATGCATGTTACAAAAGTCCCTTGGGCCGCATTGACTTTCCCTGAGATGGATGTCCTACTCTATGCCTCACAAGATTGCCGTGCAAGTCAGATAAAGCGTGTGAACTACTCACAGCCGTGACTTACATGTTTAGCAAATGTTTATTTAGTACCAGTGCTGTTACTACAGGCTCTTCTCCAGCTCTGAGTGCCCACCAAAGGTTTCTGTCCTGGGAATACAGTTGTGTCTCACTGCAGGGGAAAGTACGTGGCACTTCCTGAATCTCCGGTTGCACAGAGCAAGTACATTCAATCACTTGAGGGATATCACTGACTGCACACAAAGCATCCTGTAGCAAGGTTTTGGTGACATTGCATGGTACCTCCAGCTTGGCTGAGACCTGGGCTCACCAGAACAGCATGCAGTGGCTGAACTCCCTGCATAGTGAGCAGGCACTGCTTTCTACATGGGCATACTAATTTAAACTTTTAAAATTTATTGTAATTTATTCAGATTGTTATCTCCTCACTCTTATCTTCCCATTCCCACCCTCCCTCCCACTTCTGCTCTATTCCTCTCCCCTAGACCTCTGACCGAAGGGGACCTCCTCCCCCACCATCTGACCCCAGCCTATCAGGTCTCATCCACATAGTCGGCTTCCCCTTCCTCTGTGTACCTGCTGGCCTGCCCACCAAGGGGAAGTGAATCAAATGGGGGCACCAGAGTGCATGTTGAAGGACTCAGGTAATTGTACAAATACAATTAACTCCATCTTGTGACTAGGCCAAAGTTTCTGTCTTCCAGAGTAAACAATTCCTGGAAAAGTCATAGCCCTTGAGCAACCATTAGGAGTGGCCAGAACACCTGGCCTAAAGAAGAGAAGGTTGCTAAGCTACTGGTTTGAAAAATCTCCTAACTCCTGACCAGAGTCATGTAGCCTACTTGGGGACATTGACCAGAATTATGTAGCCACTTGGGCACTGGCCAATCTCAATCGAGGTCACATAGCCACCGTAGAAACCCTTCTTTCTGGCCTTTAAAAGAGGCCTACTTCTTTGGGAGTCTCTCGATCTGGGCATAACAATGTCAGAGGCAGTACCCACTCCCCCTACAACCATGGAGAATGAGCTCTTTTGGCTATATCAGCATGCATTGTCTTTGATTATGCGGCCCCTCCTGGGTCCAGGTAGGAAAGGTTAAAGGAATTTTATAAGGTGAGATGGATTCCAGGGCAGCATAGTGCTGGGTCTAGCACTGATAGCTCCTCCCCGTTAGAATTTGAAACCTGGTGAGGAGATTTGAGCCAGAGTCCAGACTGGAGTTTAGTGGGTTGTTGAATGTTTTCTTTCCCCCTACAACCTGCTGATCCTACTAGTTCTCCTTCCCTCTTGATATCAACCATTGGTGATAGTTTGGTTTTTTTAGAACACTAGCCACTCTCTCTTATGTATTGAACAATGAATCACGCAGCTCAAGTTCCATAATCCTATTTGATTCCAAAGTAAAGAAGGTTGCTTCCCCATGGGCCAGACTTCATCTCTGTGATCATCCAGGAAATGTGCAGCATCCTCTTACCTAGCTGCGAAATCACTTTTAAAATGCTGTTTCTTATCATGTTTTCAAGAGGAAGTTTGTTATTCCCATTTCCCAGGTGAAGAAACTGAGAGCTGAGTCAGCAAACAGCTTACATAGGGAAGGAACCACAGTAAGATTAAGGGGTACTGCCAAGAATAAAGTCTTTTTTCTTTCTTCCTTCCTTCCTTCCTTCTTTTCTTTTCTTTTCCTTTGTTTTCTTTTCTCTTGGTTTCATTCAAGAAAGATTTCTCTGTGTAGCCTTGGCTGTCCTGAACTCACTTTGTAGACCCAGGCTGGCCTAGAACTCACAAAGATATCCACTTGCCTCTGCCCTGCCCGCCCCCACCGAGTGCTGGGATCACAGGCATGTGCCACTAGACCCAGCTAAAAATCAACTCTTATTCCCTCCCTGGGAGTCCACCACAACCTGGGAATGACCTCACTGGGCAGCATGAGAAACATGAGCGAGACAGGGCGACTACAGATGGTAATCTTCTGGACCCAGTCCAGCATGCAGGAGTGAGTGCACTACTCCTGTGAAGTTAAGACAAATGGACTGTTTGATTGTAATTCAAGGTAACACAGATCTTCCAGGGAGGCTCCAGGCAAATCCCAACCTCATGGACCATGAGTTTCATTTCAGGCCAATGAAGATTTAACTCCTACAATGTGTAGGGTTCTGCTCTGACGGATGCTTTACAAAGTTATGCGAATGAGAGGAATTCCCCCTTGAGATGACAGCTTAAGGATGGAGAGCTGAAATGTTGGCTCCCAGACTGTTTATGAACCAGCCTGGCAGATGGGAAGTCACTGCTCTGCAATGCAGTCTAGGAGCCCTCCTGGCTGCATTTTCTGGGCAGCTTCCGCTCCTCCCAAAATTCAAATGAATGTTTCTTTTGCCCTGTGACTTGGACTTGCTGTCTCTGTTTTTGTCTCCCTTGCTTTGTTCTCAAGTCCTTGGATTCAGACATGTTCCAGCATCTATTGCTCACATTCTAGGAATCTACTTTCTTTATCCTCTCTCACAAGCCCCAGAACTGAGCTGCTTATCTGGGGCTGGGGATGCAACAGGACAAGGATTCAAGGCTCAGGAGCACTGAGTCCTGATGGGCAGGTAGGCAGGCTTACGTAAGAACCAGTGACGGCCAGGGCTACCTTCTTTCTTATCTCCCTGATTGAAAATATTGTCTATGCCCATCTTCAGCACCACTAGTTCCCCACCCATGCACAACAACCTCATATGGCAGATGTGTCTCCTGTTTCCTGAGTGGGAAACCGGGTCACTCAGGAAGGTTATACAACTGCACAAGTTATATAGCTACTAAGTAACTGAGTGATGGTGAAAAACTAGAGAGAAAAACAGACTGGTCAGATTCCAAAGCCAGCATTCTGTGAACGAGGTCAGAATAAGCACTTCAAAGGCCAAAGGAAGGATGGGCATAGCATTTCTGTAATAAACCAGTTAAACAAACAAACAACTAGTTCAGGGTTTCTTGAGGCACGCTTTGTCTTTGAAACACATTTATTTTGTTATATTTCATTTTTGTTTTAGTCATCATGCTCAGCCATTAGCTCATAGCTTGTTAATCCCTGATCTAAAGATCTTGAACATAGAAATGAATTCAGGAAGAGGGTCCAGTGTGAAATCATTAGTCACTGGTCTTGCTTCTGAGGTTCCAAGGTCTATGCTGGCAGCTAACAACTCTGAAAGTTTTGTTTTGAAATTTTGTAATAGAACTAGTCACCACAAGTGCCTAATCAAAGTACAGGCTTAACTCACTTATGAAAACCTTCAAATATACCCCTCGGCATGAATAATCCAAACCTTTATAAAATTTATCTGCTTAGTAAATGATGCAATAATTCTTAATTATCACACGTACAATGGCCATATTTTCATATTTAAATACATCACTGTACATTTTTAAAAACACAACTAAAACTACAAAAGATGGTATTTTTAGGCCTAGAAACGGCTTAGAAACGGGGCTAATAATTTACCCCGTTCTAACAGTATAGCCTTTATTCAACAGGAAGAGTAGGCTTGTGTTCTTGGCCAATGAGGAGGAGAAGGTATAAGTTGGATATAAATGGCTTCTTCCTTTTTCATACCAAGGCTTACCCTAGGTCTGTACTCTTCCTTTCCTTGACATTCAAAGCAATATAACAAGTACATGTTGAGTGACAGGCATGCACAGGGAATGGCATATAATTTCAAAACTTGCTACTTTCAAGAAAAATGTACCATACTTTTCCAGCATATAAGATGACTTTTTAATGCCCCCTTCCCCGAAAAATCTGTGCCAAAGTCAAAGGTCATTTTATACACTTTATACATCTTATACACTGTTTCATATATCCAGTGCATATAGTGGAGGATGCTGTGGCCGATTCCCCACTCTATGCAGGGAGGAGCAAGCTGCACATATTCCTGTACCTTGAGGAGGAGGAGAAGATGAGCGTGGATTGGCTTTCCACCAGAACCCACCCATTCAACTCTGAGGGCTGCACATCTTAGGGTTGAGTGTGGAGCACACTTTAAAGTGGTAGTGTAGGCTGGTACTGGCTGTCTGTTGGAATTTAATAAAGTGCCTGGCTGTCCGTGCCTTGCCTGCAAACAGACATAGGCCCAAGTCTGCTTCAAATATATTTCAAACTCTATAGTTGAACTGGAAAAGTTGGGGGTCATCTTATATACCCAGTCATTTTATATTCCAAAAAATACTGTAATTATTATAATAAAGAAGAACTGAGTGAGTTTCACTCAAAAGTGTCTCTTTCACATTGGTGTACATGAAACCTAGCAAGAGCTAGCTCAAAGTCTACAAATGATCATTTAGGTGGAAAAACGTTTTTAAAAGGATTAAGGTATGATATGCATTGAATAGACTTTAGTTAACTAGAGAACACCAGAATTTCCTTTTGTCACAGCCCTGGAAGTTCAAGAGCAATGAAAGTACCAGAATAGTCATTTTCTGCTTTAGAGGGAGGTGGTCACCTTTTCCCCCATCCTCACATTTTAAAAAGAGAAAGAGACAACTCAAATGAGTCCACTCTGAAGACAATAATCTTGTCACAAAGAGGCCCTCTTCTTATTAATCAAAATCTAGCTCCCGATGGCACATGTACAAATGTCATCACATTGGGAATTACAGCTTCAACATATGAATTTGGGGAGCTACCCCATATGCCCTAGGAACAATATAAAATATCTTGTTAAATGTCACATAAAAGCTATGGGTCTTCAGACATTGCAGTTTGAAACCCTCAACAACTACAGATAACTGCACTGAGCCTGCACAAACATGGACCCCTCAACAGGCACCCAAAGACAGAGAGAGGCTCAGGCAGAGGAGATGTCCCCTCACTACCCACTATTTTCCTGGGATAGATCCATGGAAAAGAAGAGTCATACCCTTAGTTGTAAACTACTGGTGGCCTCACCAGGCTCCATTGTATTCTGCCAATCCAGCGGTCATGCAGATGACCAAATGGGTAGCACAACACGAGTCTGGGAAAAAGCAAAGGTGTGAGAGGTTGCATTGACAAAGAAGTAACTTTAAGGCAATCTGATTAACCAATTAGAAAAAAACAACCTAAATATATTAAGAGTGTGTAGTTTACCCTGTCATTCAGTGAATTAATAATGTAAAGTGTCAGGATAATGTCAGGCCTATGTATGGGCTACACCGAAGCATCAAAGCTCACTTTTATTACTTGAAACCTACTTGAGGTAGGCTTCAAACACATAGCTGCTCTTCTGAATTGCCTGCTTATGATGCCAGGGTTGACAGCTGTTGTTTCAGCATGTTATCACCTGAATAACTTTAACAAGTCTTCTGGGAGGGCATCTAACTTTTCTCAATTCATTTGAATAATCTATTTAAAAAATTACTAATGTGAGCTAAGTTGTACAGTGGATAAGGAGAAGCCTTATTTGAGATTTTAGTTGCCTTAACAATGGTACAATAGTTCGTCACTTACAACATCCTATGATGACTTTTGTAAAAAAAAAAAAAAAAAAAACAAACTTTGAGGAAAACGGTCGATATTTTTCTATAATTCGAAAGAAGAAAAATCTTGCCTCTAAGAATTATATGCTCAAGGCCTCCTAAGAATGAAAGGCCTTGTCTGGAGTCCGCCCGGGTCGCTGCGTTCCAGGCCCAGTTCTCTTCTTCTCAGTTTCTTGATTCCTTTTGCAAGACAGGAGGAGGCCTAGAGAAGACACTTAGCAGCCTTTGGTGATTTATTAACCTTTCAAGGACTTCCATTCAGGAAAAGCTGGGTTCTTGGTTTCTCTGGAGAAAATTTCAGGACAAGAGAGTATGAAACCAAGTTTGAATTTATGGAAAGACATTTTAACATAGCTCTTATGCCTGGGGGCTAGTGGGAGGAGAGGTGCTCAAGAAAAGAGTCAGGCTTACCGAAATGTGAGTTAGTGCTTCTCCAAGGATGTAAAATTAGGGCTTTTCAATGCCCACTCTAGCCCCCAAATAATGATAGAGACCTATTATATTTATTACTAAGCCTTAAAGCACTGTAGCTGGGCAGATACTCATCTATTCTAACCCAAATATGCTGCCCTGGCCTACTACCCAGCCACGTGCCCCATGACCTGCCATCTTAGGCTCACCCTGGACGCTCCTGCTCCATCCTTATGACTTCCTCATGGTGACCTTCTTTTCTCTCTCCAGCACCTGGCACCCCTCCTGGGATTGGAAGTCTTGCCTTAACTCTCCTGCCCACCTATAGGCTGTTCAGCTCTTTATTAACTAATCAGAGGTAATGGAGAACAATTTTCATACAACACCGAGACAGGAGATGCCTCAATAATAATGATAATGCCAACATCCAGACTGTAACTGGATGTCTGGGTGCAGAAATCAGCATTGGAACACACAGTGCCCCAAATCATCCCTCAACACTAGGGAACATGTGCATGTGTGCATGTGAACATGTGTGTGTGAATGTGTGTGTGTGTGTGTGTGTGTATAGTGATATGTGATGTGTGTGTGGTGTATAATGTGTGGGTGTATGTAATACATGTGATGTGGTGTGCTTGTGAGATGTGTTTGATTTGGTATTTGTGTGTGGTGTGGTTTGTGTGTGTATAATGTGTATGTATGGGTGGTATGTGTGATCTCTCTGTGTGTGAGATTTGTGTGTGTGTGTGTGTGTGTATTATATGTGTGGTTTGGTGTTTGTGTGTGTGGTGTGGTGTGTGTGTAATGTATGTGTGTATGATGTGTAATGTGGTGTGTTGTGTGTAATGTGTGATTTGGTGTTTGTGTGTATGGTGTGGTGTGCATGGTGCGATGTGTGTATGTGATGTGTATATGTGTATATGGTATGTGATCTCTGTGACTGTGCAGTGTGTGATATGTGTGTAAAATATGTGATATGTGGGGTGTGTGTATGGTTTCTGTGTGATGTGTGTGTGTTTGTGTGATATGTGTGATGTTTATGTGTATGATGTGTGTGAGTTTGTGTGGTATGTATGATGTGTGGGATGTATGGTATGTTTGCGTGATGTGTGGTGATGGTAGTGTGTGTGTTTGCATGCATGTGTGCATGTGTGTGTGTATGTGTGTGTTGTCTGTGATATGTATATATGTGATGTATGTGACTTGGTTTTTGAGTGTGTGTGAGTGTGATTTGTGTGGTATGTGTGGTGTGATGTGTGGCGTGGGGTGCGGGGTGTGTGTGAGTTTTGGTGTGTGTATGGTGTGTGTGTGTGCGTGTGTGTGTGTGTGTGTGTGTGTGTGTGTGTGTGTCCTAGTGGTGATTATATGCAGGCTTTTGGAAGCCTTTGGAATTTCACTGCTCAACAAGTTTCTGAGAGACTTGTCTCCTCTACCTGGATCCTCCCTTTTACCAGCAGAGAATGCAGGGCAGCTCTGTAGACTACATCAGAGTACAGTTTGATGTAGTGAAGTCAGAAGCTGCTGTGGCTGCCCAGGGGGCTTAGGACATGTGCTTTGCTGCAAACGGGGCTCCTGATGAGATTCCTGTACGGCAGGTGTACAGCTGGGCAGAGAGGAAGTCAGTTGTTAATTTTGCTGGAATTCTCACATCTCAGCCACATTCTGGGATAAGGAGCTCTTTCCCTTCCATGTCCTCATAATATCATCTGGCTTTTCATCCTGCCTCACTTTTTAGAGAAAACAAAACTTTTCGTTTGAAGATACTTGGATGATTGCTATATACTACCTAACCTGTAGAACAAAGACCAGGTAAGTGGCTGAAGGTCCAGGTAGCCATAAAAGGCTGGCTGTGGAAAATGCATAACACCTGTGGAAGTGCTTCGCACACATGTTCCCAGATGTGCCACTTGCCTGTGCCCTGAATAGCTATGTATAATGCAAACATTGCAGAACACTCCCAAGCTCTGGCTTTAGGAAGAAATTGGCATGGGCAGTGCTTTTCTTCTTCCCTCTCTCTGTGTCACCACACACACACACACACACACACACACACACACACACACACACACA
>OU015753.1:54175708-54186692 GCA_907169655.1 Acomys percivali | reverse complement strand
CACACACACACACACACACACACACACACACACACACACACACACAGCCCAGTCAAAGAGGAAAACCCCTCTAAGTGGGACAGAGACTGGAGGGGTGACAAAGAAGAAAGATAGGTGCCATGTAGAAGTGGCCTATCCTTCCAATAATGAATTACCTATTCAAAAATCACCCACTAATGATTAGTTTATCCAGACTTTGTATCCTTGCCTGTATGAAGCTAACCTTGCATTCTTCAGAGCACTGGGAGAACTTATCTGGATTGTGTGTCTTTGACTTTTAAACCAAATGATTAAATTGTTACCTGTGTAATAATAAGTGCAATTGGAATGAAGCTCAAGCTTGTGCTTTTAGTGACGCCATCTTTATCCCTATATCTCCTTTGCCCCAAAAGACAATGATACAAGCCATGGAGTTCCTAGCTCATCTCTTCCTTACTGCGGACCATAGAGCAGCAAGCCCCACTCTTGATCTGTTCAGAGATGAAAGAGAAGCAAAGTAGGGAGCGGTTCCTTCCTGCTCTGAGAAGTAAACAAAACTAAGATTTCAAGGTGCAGGTCTATTAAAAGCCCGTGGGGCAGCAGTTCTCAAGCAGTGGGTCGCAACTCTTGAGGGGGGGGTCTACGAACTCTTTCACAGAGGTCACATATAAGATATTCTGCACATCAGATACTTACGTTGTGATTCATAGCAGCAGCAAAATTTACAGTCATGAAGCAGCAACAAAAATAGTTTTACAGTTGGAGGTAACCACAGCATGAGGAACTGTATTAAATAGTCTCGGCAGTGGGAAGGCTGAGAACCACTGCAGTTCCTTCTTTGCTCACTAAGAGCGTTTGTTTGTTACCTATACCACTCTAGACTAGTACAGAGCAGAGCATGGAAGAGGAAGGCTGGGAGATGCACATCCTGGGAGCAGTAAAGGGCAGTGTGGCAGCAGATGCCTACCTGGTGGGAAAAGAGATTCTCCACCTGAAGTAGAGACAGAAAACAGAAAAATCATTGCTCTTGGGATTAACATTTCATTTTATTCATTGGAGGGGGGCTTATTTCAGAAGTTATTTCTCATCTCATGTCTAAAACACTCACCATTTTCCAAATCAGAGAGACCACCCTTCCCTCAATATCTGTCACTATCAATTTTAGAAAATTAGGCAAGAAAAGAATGAGAAGGCAAGGGCCAGAATTAAATGTATTAACTTAGGAATTGCTAGTTTTCTTTTATTTTTTCTTGTAGATTTTCCAATTGAAAATAGATTCTTTTCTCATACAATATATCCTGATTATAGCTTCCCCTCTCTTCATTCCTCCCAGTTCCTTCCTACCCTCCTGCCCCTCCAGATCCACTCACTTTCCATCTCTCATGAGAAAAGAGCAGGCTTCTAAGAGATAACAAACAAACACGGCAAAATAAAATACATAACAAAATGGAGCAAAAAGCATTCCTATCGAAGTTAGACACATCAACTCAACAAGAAGAGTCCTAAGAGCAGGCAAGAGAGTCAGAGACTCACTCATTCTCATAGTCATGGGTCCCACAAAAATACTAAGCTAATAGCTCTAATATATACACAGAGGACCTGGTGTAGACTCATGTAGGTCTGTGCTTGTGAGCTCTGTGAGCTCATTTGCACCCTGCTTAGTTGATTCAGAAGGCCATGTTCACCCAGTGTGCTTTACCTGATCTGAATGAGGTGTTAGTTTTCACAAGAATATCTCTGTACCAGCAACCCAAGGTGTATGTATGTGTATGTGTATGTATATGTATGTATATGTATATGTATAGATAGATAGGTATAGATATAGATATACATGCATTTACTTTCTGATTTAACTTCACAATTATTTGTGTTATATTTATCATGAGGGAAATCTCACTGGCTCTCAGTTTTCTTCTACAGAACCTCGTAATTGTCCAAGCATTTCAGGATGCTTTCAGTGTTCTTTCTGGCATTAGAATTTGGAATCCACCACACTCCCACAAGGCCCCACATGAGCTGGTAGCTACTCTGCACCTGTATTTACGAAGGCCTTCCTAGGGTGGCTACAGCACTCCATGCGTAATTGTAGCTCAAGTTCTTATTCCCTTGCTCTGACCTCATTCTTCAGATCACAGACACTGGCACCTGTGTCCTTAGGTCTAAAGAAGCCCCCATTGTGAAATGTGCCATGTGCACCTAAGCATGTCCTCTCTGTGCTGGCAGAATGCATCAAGGGCTACAGCCCTCCCTATGTCTATGCCCTTGTCCATATGACTATGAAGATTTTCCACCATAAAAAGCACAGTGTAATTCCCATATCTTAAATTTAAATGTGGCCACGTGACTTGCCTTGACCAAAAGAAAAGAAGGATATTAGTTAACTGTTCTAATACTGGGTTGTAAGAAGCCTTATGCATTTTTGCTTCTGGAATGAAATTGAGCTACGCCAGAGATGCCCTTCCTAGATCAGCTGAGTTTTAGCGGAACTGTGTGTGTTTGAGTGTGGCTACTAGAAATCAGATAAAGCATGCAGCTGATATCAGTATAGACTGGCCAGTCCTTAGTCAGCTACAGAACAGAGAGCTGGCTTTTCCAGCTTGGACACTGACATTTTGTGGTTAGTGTTCCTCAGTGTTATTAGCTGCTCCCTGGGAAGGCTATTCAGTGTGTTTCCAACACAGACTGTCAACCATGATGCCTCTTGGCTGCAAGACAGTTTGATTTTCAGGGACTCTACTGCTCTCCTCTATGTCTGCACAGGCTAAGGGAAACCCTGTTCTACCTGCAGTAGCTCATTCCTACTTTCTCCAAAAGAGGCACTTCTGTAAAGATTGCTCAGTCCCCTTCAGAGGCTCTCCTCTCTAAGACACAGGCAAGTTTGTGGGTGCTTAAAGGTTAAAAAGTCCACTAGTTCTCCCCTCCTAGAGCACAATCCTGTGATCATTCAACTCCACGAAACCCCCAAACACACAGGATGGGCCTTTATGGACTTTATGGGGCTCCGAAGGCTTCTCTAGTTGGAAACTGTCTCTAACAACATGTTGAGAGTAGCAAGTCTTTATTTCATACCCCATTGTGCATGCAATTCTAAGCTAATGGTTTTATGAACCAATTTTAAATTCAAGAAAATTGAAGTATACAAAATCTGTAAATCTATGTTTGTTAACTTTATGGCACTGTGATACTCAAGATGCTATTGATTTACTATCAGTCTAAGTGGGGCTTTATTAGAAAAGTTTCCGTCACACACCTCTACCACCACAAAGCAAGACAGATGTGTCTTCTGTCTCTTTACAGACAAAAACAATAACACAGTTTAAGTCCTTAAACTGAAGTACTGTGAAGTGTGGATGGCTGACCTGGCCTACCCAGGCATAAGAAAAACCTCTCTGTATTTTATCAATGTGTTCACTTGTAAGAGGCTATCATATTTTTTAATAAAGACTTATCTGAATCCCCTTATAGTTGGCCTTGCCCATTTTCAGATGGAGTAATGTACTTTGATTCTCAAACAGATTCATCTTCTTCCAGAAACACATCTTAGAAAAGCCTGGATCCTCCGTGTGTTACCATTTTAGCATATGCCCAACTCATGACCAGGCTCAGCTGCATAGAGGCTTATTGGGGTCAATGAACATTGTACAATACTCATTTAAGTTATTAGAATTGATAGATGGATTTCCCAGTGTGATGGCTAAGGCTTTTTATAAGGTAGGTGGAGAGCAGGAATGGTTCTCATCATATCCTGTCTCCACCATCTTACAATCCTAATTCATCTGTAGTGAAAAAGAATGAGGGTGTGGAAAAGGGAGGGGAGGTGGGAGAGAAGAGAGAGGAGAGAGAGAGAGAGAGAGAGAGGGGGGGGGAGAGGGAGAAAGAGAGAGAGAGAGAGAGAGGGAGAGAGAGAGAGAGAGAGAGAGAGAGAGAGAGAGAGAGAGAGAGAGAGAGAGAGAGAGAGAAAGTTTCAAATTGCATTTTTTGGGCTACATCTCCAATAAGATGATTAAAGAACTTTAGCTCTTTTCAACCAGCTCAGCCAAAAGTTTGACTATGTTTCGCTTTCCCAATATGGTTCTCATTTGCTTCCAACCTCATTCATTTCTTATTATTTGTCTTTCAGAGAAAAAGGCAGCAAGAAAAATCAACCTTGGGCTTCGTTAATTACGGCTCACATTCTTGCTGGTACATTTCAGGAAGACGGTGGGTAACTTTTGCCCTACTCTCTAGAGACCCTTATAATGTGGTCCTCTTCATTCATCAGGGCTCTGCGCAGCTCTGGGGCCCATTTGGGTTTGGTGGTCTTTACATCTCTTTTCATATGGAATTGTGGACATGGTATCTGTTTTTTTTAAAGTTATTTTAAAACTTGTTTCTCTTTCTCTCTCTCTGCAGAATTCCAGAAGCAAAAACTAGGATGGTCTCATAGACAACCCTTGGGAAGAAAGCAGGAAGTAAGGATTTTTATATGACTTGGTGATTTTTAATAATTAAAAAAGAAAGGCAAGCACTACTTGCTCACTCCACACACTTGCAAATACTGATTCCCTTTTCACTTGCTTGCTGACACCCTGACCCAACTTAAGCTTTAGTCTCATTTTTTATAACACACACACACACACACACACACACACACACACACACACACAAACACTAAATGCAGGGAAATTTAGGGTTATTTTCCTGAAACATGGAACCAGAAACAGTCAGAGATGCCACATGTCTGCCTTCTGGTCTTTTTTTTTCTCCTCACATTCTGCTTCTGGTAACTCCAATATGATCCAATCCCTTCACTTCAGTACATTTCACTATTTCTATCAAAATAAAGCATTCAAGCTAGGATTCACAAAGTAAGAATGGCTCTTTAAGTAAAGTTAGCCATCTGTGTATTCAACTCCTCTGCTACAAGCAACAGTGTGGGTGTTCTGGGGGTTGGAAAGTGAAGACACAAGCCACACAAAATCCATATGCAGGACAGAGTAGGGCAGACAGACAGTAGCATAGTGAGACATAGAAAAGGATGAGAAGAGGGAAGGTGAAAAGCATCCCTTATAATATCAGTGTCACTGGTTTGAGGGTAGATTGAGGGCTTCATCACACATCATCACAGTAGCCAGGGAAGAAACAATGAGATGAACAGTGTTCACCGGTTCGAGGGCATGTCTGGTGGGGCAGTCAGCGGCAGCATCCTCTTGTTCTACCCAGGTGTGATGGCAGGCCTGGGCTAAGTAGTCCAAGAAACTGCAAACAGGGAATTAATTCTCATGGCCTGGATTGAAGAAAGCTACAGAGACTGATATTTTGAAATCAAAATGATGATGATGATGATGATGATGATGATGATGATGATGATGATGGAATGGCCAGAAGAAGCTGAGAAAGAGTAGCCCAGTGAGGCGAAAAGCAAGTCAAAGCCAGTCTCCAAGTAAGCACAAGCTTCCCAGTACACCAGCTTGGATGCTATTGACATCTCATGATGAGAGAGGAATCTTAAATGCCAGGTTAGAGGTGATTTTGAACTACAAAAGTAGAAACAAAAACCTGCTTTCATGGGAAGAATGGGTGTTGGTTATTGACATCACTTATTTAAGGAAAAAATCTTTGAAAAAATAAAATTAACCATGCAGAGAGTGAGAGTTGTTGGGATACTCAGCCCTAAAGTTGGTGTCTCCATCAAATCCCTCCCCTTGTAGCTCAGAGAACCTCATAAAAGAACACAAGGTAAGAGTGTAAAAGCCAGAAGGCATGGAGGGCACTAAGAACACAAGGCCCTCTAAACCAGCACGATCAGATCAGAGCGCACATGAACGCTCAAGAAATGGAGCGTCAAGTACAGGACCTGCACGGCTCTGCACCGGGTACTCTGTGCTTATATCATGGCGTCCAGTTAGTGCTTTTATGGAATTACTGAGAGTGTGAATGGGTTGTTCTCTGATTCTTTTACCTTCTCTTGGATTCTTTTCCTTCTGTTTGCTTGTCTTGCCCAACTCTGACGTGGTGGTGTTTGTTTTATCTTGATATATTTTATTTTGTTGCATTGTATTATTATTGCTTAGAAACCTGTTCGTTTCTTATGAGAAACAAAAATGGAGTATATCCGGGTGGGAGGGGAGGAGGGGAGAAGGAGAGGAGGGGAGGAAATGAGAGGAGCAGAGGGAGGGAAAACCTATTTTTGAACCCATTCTGCAGATGAGGAAAACAAAACACAGAGAAGTTCACTAATTTAGCCAAGATAGTATATTCAGTAAGAGGTAAAGACAGAATCCCAACAGCTAGACTGACTGGCTCTCAGGCTCACTCTCACTCATGTGGGACTCAGCATAAGCTCTTCTCTCCTTTAGTAACACCAGCTTTTAAATAATGAAGATCTTTCTTCCAGGCTTGCTTTGCTGAGCACCAGATTCATTCTTTCAGATGCTGCAGACATGGCAGAGGCACTATAAGGCTTGCAAATCCCCAGTTCTCTGCATGCTCAGCATGCCAGCAGACTATGACGCACTGGACTTCTGTTGTCTGTGATCTTTATTAACTGGCACAGGTCATAGCCACTGCCACTCAAGATTAGTTTAAAAAACTGAGTAATGATGATGGTCAAGGTTAGAGGACCCAGGGCACCAAGGCAATGCCAGATTACTGGGGTAGCAGTATTAACAGTTACTGTTGGTTCTCATGTCCCTGGCAATGTCTCATTGATAAAGTGTGACCAAACTCTCAGGTCAACATACTCTTTGCAAGAACACATGCTCACTGGGGGCCATATTCTGCCATGTTTGTCTCCCCCTTTCTTTGGTAAACCCACCTAGTACTTATTATATCTGTGGGATGACATGAGTCAGTGTTTCCCAATACAGTATCTCCAGGATTACTTTACACAGCTCCTCCATGATGGTGTTGCAAGATACAAGGTCTATCCTTTTTCTCTGACATCTTTAGCATCTTGGCTTTTTGGCTTGGTGGCCCTTCCTCACATCTAACAGGCTCAAGTATACTGTTACCCACAAACATGGCAGTCTCTGGTAGTGGCTGTGTCAAGGAAGGACAAGCTATGTTTTGGAAGCTGCCTATCAAACATCCCACCAACCCCTGCTGCCCCCATACACACACACTGAATAGAACTGAGTAGTGCCCTCACTCTCAAACCAAGCCCTGTCAATGAAAATGAACTTATCTTTCACCAAAGTAATAGGATCAGTTTTTTCAAGCTCATGATTAACTGAAAGAAGGTAGAAAAAGAAAACAATCAAAAGAACAAACAAACTCTCAGAGCTCTAATTGCAAAGGAGAAGGTGTGGCTGAGGGTGGAAGTCAGCAGTGGGTGAGTTTTGAATGTGCAGCCCACAGGCATCTGTTGGCGATGTGCACTGACTTCCACCTCACCATCTTGGATCACTCCACGAGTGCCAGGAACTGAGCTGTGAGAAGGCTAGACATGCACGCTGTGCCTCGCACCTGATTCAGTAGACTTAGATGATGGGAGGAAAGCAAAGCCATAGGAAAGGCTGGATGTGTGTGCTGTGCCTCGCCAAAGAGATGCTGTTATGTGGAGACCACATAGAGGAGAACAAAAAACCCTACATGAAAATGCTTTCATGTACAAAACAATGTGGTAGGGCATCACATGTGTTATTCTATTCATCCTCATAAAAATCCTTCTCCTGTGTGTGTATTTGCACATATATTGTGTGTATTTATAAATATCTACATGTATGTGCTTTTATTACAGGCAAGAAATAAAGAAGAAAGGAAGGAAAGAAGGAAGGAAGGGTAGGGAAAGGAAGAGGAAGAAGAAAGGGGAGGAAGAGAAGGAAGAAAAGAGGGAAGAAAGGAAAGGAAACGAAGGAGAAAGAGAAGGAGGAGGAAAAGAGGGAAGACTCAGAAAATGCCTTGCTCGCCAAGAGTTATGCAGCCATCAAGTACACAGAGGACCACAGTGGTTGTGCACATTGGCTGCAGCCTTCCCACAAGGCCAAACTGTCCAAGGAATACTAAGAATAGAAACCTTAGCCAAAAAGAATTTGTCATCACCTGAGATGTGGGCCTCTTGTTTCTGGGAAATTTTTTTTCACATTTTTTAATTAATTTATTCGTATTACATCTCGATTGTTAGCCCTTCCCCTGTTTCCTCCCATTCTTCCCTCCCTCCCACTTCCCCCCTTCTCCCCTCCCCTATGTCTGTGATTGAGGGAGACCTCCTCCCCCTATATATGCTCTTAGGATATCGAGTCTCTTCTTGGTAACTTGCTATCCCTCCTCTGAGTGCCGTCAGGCCTCCCCATACAGGGGACATGGTCAGAAAAGGGGCACCAGAGTTCGTGTGAGAGTCAGATCTCACTCTCCACTCAACGGTGGAGAATATCATGTTCGTCGGCTAGGTCTTGGTAGGGGTTTGGAGTTTACTGCCTATGTTCTCCTTGGCTGGTGCCTTAGTTTGAGGAGGACCCCAGGACCCAGATCTGCCTGTCATAAAGTTCTTCTTGTAGGTTTCCAGGACCCTGTGGGTCCTACTATTTCCCCATTCTTCCATGCTACTCTCGCCTAAAGTCTCAATAGGATGACCTCTCCTCTGACCCACTTTCCTGGTAAGTAAAGTTTTTCAGGGTACGTATCCCTTGGACTAGTGTTTTGATATAAGTGAGTATATGCCGTTTGTCTCTTTTTGCTTCTGGGTGAACTCACTCATTATGATAATTTCTAGATCAATCCATTTGTCCACAAATTTCGGGAATTCCTTGTTTTTAATAGCTGAGTGGTATTCCACAGTGTCAATGTACCACAGTTTCTTAGTCCATTCTTCTACTGAGGGACACTTAGGCTGTTTCCATGTTCTGGCTATTATGCATAAAGCACCTATGAACATGGTTGAGCATATGTCCCTGTTGTGTGGTAGGGTATTTTCTGAGTATATTCCCAGGAGTGGGATATCTGGGTCTTGAGGAAGCTCTATTCCCATTTTTCTGAGAAAGCGCCAGAAAGCTTTCCAAAGTGGTTGTACTAGTTTGCATTCCCACCAGCAATGAAGAAGTGTCCCTCTCTTTCCACATCCTCGCCAACATGTGGTGTCATTTGAGTTTTTGATCTAGCCATTCTGATGGGTGTAAGATGGAATCTTAGTGTCGTTTTGAATTGCATTTCTCTGATGACTAACGAGGACCAGCATTTCTTTAAGTGTTTCTCGGCCATTTGATCTCTTAACAAGATGAAGTGGCAAAGAATATGAGGATTCTAAGGAGACAGAAAGACTGGACATTGTTCGGAAAGGGCAAGAAAAAGGGAACCTCACAAACCATGATCTGCTGAAAACATATCAGCCAAAAATCAATCTGATGAAATTAGTAACTGGGAAGTGAACCATGTGCCAAACTAGAATTGCTACCTTATTTCTGTTAGTTATTTGTAGAGTTTGGAGCAATTTGTGCTGTTTGTGGTCATTTCAGCAGATTTTGCAGAATTCTCTCTTGGATCCTCCTTACCACAGCGTGAAGAACAAGGTTTCACAGAAGAATTCTGCTTAGCAGAGAAGTATCTTTGATGAACGTGGAGTCCCAGTTTTCATGGATTGTTGAGCACATGACTTTGGGAGGAGTGCTTAGAAAGCAATAAAAACCGATCATTTAGCCAGCCAGCAGCGCCAGTCAATGGGAACTGGGCATACAGAGACTGAGGTGGCTGCCTTCACAGGCAGGCTAGTCAGAAGTAGGGATTGAGAGAGTCTAAGTGCTGGGTTACTAAATCTCAGATTCTTCTGAGGGGCTGAGTATAAGCGCTAACTGACAAGCCTGTTGATGGCACCCATGGTGGCAGCTCACAGAAAGAAGACATCAGTTCAGTTGGGATGCTTTCAATGCTCTCCAAGGCTAAGCAAGGATGTAAGGACTCTGACCAAGTGAGGAAACCAACTTCATTATCATTGTGTAAAAAGGCATCTTGCAGAGCAGTAAAAGAGTTGTGCTAGTGAGGCCACAGCTCAGAGTGATGGTTCAAACCAACCCTCTGCACCTGGCATTAAAATCTTCTCTGAGGGAGAACTAGCTAACATGTAAATTTAAAGCAGTCAAGGGGGTTTATAAGACAATATACACAAAAGCTCAGTTTTATTTACAAATTTCCCAATCATTTTTCTGTTGATGTACTGTTTGTTACAGGCAAGTATTTCAGGCTACTCAGAATCATTCAAGCCACCGACTTTTAACATTAAAACAATGTGCTAGAATCTCAGCTAAAACTGACATCTGTTCTCTCTGAGCTGAGTGACTTGGAACAAATTTCTTTGTTCTCTGAGCCTTGGTTTCCTAGCTATAACACTCATAGAACCTACCAAAATTTTTGAGTGAATCCTACGGTACTGTGCATGGTGCATTTGAATGAAACGCTGGGCTCCGTCCACACAGACCCTTCCAGAGTGCACTGTAAAGCATCTGAAATCAGTGTAATAGTTTTCTTACTGCATTCATAACATCAACTAAAATAAGCACAAGAAAAGGGGAAATTATATGTGAGAAGCACTAAACCAACAGATATGAAAATTCCACTTAAAGCCCACATGTCAGTCCCTTTGCAGGCTCTTCCTCACTCTGGTCTCACAGCAGGATGTCTTGCCTGCTGCCTGCCTCAGCAGTCTGAAACTCGGTTTGCCTCCTTGCAGGAGGACCAGGCCTGCTTTCTCTTCCTTGTCTGGGGCAGCCCCTGGCTCTCTCGCTGTCCTCTTGTAATTCTTGTTTACACTGACCCTGGTGAGCCTACAGGAAGGTGACATCCAGCTGACCCCCATCGCCTTTCTTGCTTAGTGCCCTTCAGTCCTCCTCTGGCACTGATATCTTGACTCTGCTCCCTTGCACCTCTGTATTGGAACAGGCTCATCTTATTCTTTGCCGCAAACTTTCTTCCCTAGTGACACTTGTCCACTTCAGTAACAACAGCATCCAGCTCCAGGTCCCATTTCCATACCTCTCAGCAGCTGCTCATGTGTGTGTGTGTGTGTGTGTGTGTGTGTGTGTGTGTGTGTGTGTGT
>OU015753.1:54156116-54175698 GCA_907169655.1 Acomys percivali | reverse complement strand
GTGTGTGTGTGTGTGTGTGTGTGTGTGTGTGTGTGTGTGTGTGTGTGCCTATATCACACATGTGGAGATATATATATGCACAAATCATCTATACATCACTTGCATCTCTTAACACAACAGAGCATTTACAATGTTATTAAGCAGGCCATAAGTGTGCTGTTTGGGCAGTAATGAAAGAAGAGAGTCTTATGTATTCAACACAGAATATAATTTTTAAGTTGTGTACATGGATAATGTTTTATTACATTTATTTTAAATTTTTGTTGTTTATCAGTTTTCTACCTTTATATAATGAATTTTGGTAATTTTATACAACCCATTTCTCCTCCTCCCACTGGGACCCTTCTCAATAAGCAGCTCTTTATTTGATGTCTTTTTTTTCTTTTTAACATGTTTGTCATTTACTTTTTCCATTTGTTAATTTATTTTATTTATTATTTCACATCTTTTTTTAAAATTTTATTTATTTATTTATTCTTGTTACATCTCAATGGTTATCCCATCCCTTGTATCCTCCCATTATCCCCTCCCTCCCATTTTCCCCTTATTCCCCTCCCCTATGACTGTTCCTGAGGAGGATTACCTCCTCCTGTATATGCTTATAGGATATCAAGTCTCTTCTCAGTAACCTGCTGTCCTTCCTCTGAGTGCCACTAGGTCTCCCCCTCCAGGGGACATAGTCAAATGTGAGGCACCAGAGTACGTGAGAAAGTCATATCCCACTCGCCACTCAAGTGTGGAGACTTTTCTGACCATTGGCTAGATCTGGGTAGGGGTTTAAAGTTTACCGCCTGTATTGTCCTTGGCTGGTGCCTTAGTTTGAGAGGGACCCCTTGGCCGAAATCTGCCTATCATAATGTTCTACTTGTAGTCATCAGGGAAATGCAAATCAAAACAACTCTGAGATTCCATCTTACACCCATCAGAATGGCTAAGAGAAAACATTCAAGTGACACCACATGCTGGCGAGGATGTGGGGAGAGAGGAACACTACTTCATTGCTGGTGGGAATGCAAACTAGTACAGCCACTTTGGAAATCTATCTGGTGCTATCTCAGAAAACTGGGAATAGGGCTTCCTCAAGACCCAGCTATTCCACTCCTTGGAATATACCCAGAAGATGCTCCAGCACACAACAAGAAAATTTGCTCAACCATGTTCATAGCAGCTTTATTTATAATAGACAGAACATGGAAACAGCCTAAGTGTCCATCAGTAGAAGAATGGATAAAGAAACTGTGGTACATATACACTATGGAATACTACTCAGCTATTAAAAACAAGGAATTCCCAAAATTTGTGGACAAATGGATTGAGCTAGAGATGATCATAATGAGTGAGTTAACCCAGAAGCAGAAAGACTCAAATGGTATATACTCACTTATATCTGCATACTAGCCCAAGGGGCATGTCCCACGAAAGCCTTCCCTTACCAGGAAACTGAGACAGAGGGGAGGACATCCTATTGGGACTCTAGATGAGAGAAGCATGGGAGACTAGCAAAGTAGAAGGATCCAGAGGGTCCTAGAAACCTACTTCACATCTTTTTGCGTGTGGCCCGCTGACTTTAGTGTTTCATCCCCCAGCATGAAATGAGGTTACTTACTGGATCAGAGACATCTTAACAAAGGGCTATACATCTGGAGAAAATGATGCATAACTCACCCAACAGCTTTAGCTGTCAGTGGTTCCTCAGAGAAGAGTGGAACCGCATGGGACACTTCTCCGGCCTTCATGAAATGTTGAGGGGCACAGTCTTGTGCCAGTCTTGCACAGATGACCACCGTTGCAGTGAGATTGTGAGTGTAATGGCTCTGTTGTTTCACAAAGCAATTAAAAAAAATCACTTTCAATGCACACTAATGGATGCCGAGGCCCAGACACTCAGAAGTCAACTGTGTTCACATACATCTAACAAAAGGCTTGACACTTCGCAAGCCCCGTGTGCACTCCTGTGTTTCATACTCTGGATCAGTCTGTTCAGTGTGGTGGTCACTCACCACATACAGCTTTTTAAACATAAATTTAAAAAATTCAATACAATTTGAACTTCAGTTCCTCACTCATACTATTCCCACGCTCACATGCCCGCAGCCACACGCTGCTGTGATCTGTGGACGCATCTCTGGAGTTTTCCTGGGTAGCCCTGCACTGTATCACCTGCTGATGTCTTCTGGGTCTTCTCATATTATTGCCAGATCCTCAGAAACCCAGAAGAGACATATATTTGCTTGCAAAGTACTCATTCTTTTTTTCCTTTTTTATTCTGCTGAGCAAAAGCAAAGGTGACGTTGACTCAGTTTTCTCTCTGGCTGTGTGAGGGGCAGAACTAGAGGATGTTGCTACCCAGAGCTCAGAAGGAATCACATGATCATTGTTCCCTGTCCCCAGAGCTTGGTACTTAGCTTCTGTGCAGTACTCTTGGGGCTTTATGTGATCGGTAGTGATGACACATTTAATGAAAGGTAAATATTTATGGTCAGTCTCCAGCAGATGTGGTCTGCGGGGCAGTCATCCCAGGGATGAGAGCCCACAACGGTACTCTAGGCTCACCTGTGAGGGTGCCTTGGATAAGGTTAACCTTGTCACTCAGAAAGGGAAGATGGTGACCAGGAACCAACATGCTATTAGCAGCCTCCAGTTCCATGAAGACATCAGTGTGCTTGAAACCAGAGCAGTTTTATTGAGTTGTCATTGAAAACTGCCAGATTGCATGCCACAGCTGTCTGAGCAATGTCCCAGGGCACTGCTGGCATCTAATGTAGAAACAGGGAAGCAACTAGCAGGCAAATGATCAGGGTCTCACAAAGGGAGGATCTCAATCAGACTCACGTGATGTTGTGTGCACATTGAATGCCTCTTCTCTATCAAGAGTGGCTGACAGGAGATGTGTAGAGGAATGTTAATTCAGAGCATGACTGTTCTGGCAAGAGGTCATATCCAAAGACCTTCTAGGTCTGTGTGATCCAGCTGGAATACAAACACACCTTTAATCCAGGAGACAGAGGCATACAGGTCTGAGTTCAAGGCCAGTCTGGTATAGAGCAACTATCAGGTTAAAAAAAACTTAGATCCAGGCGTGGTGGTACATGCCTTTAATCCTAAATGAAGGTAAAGTTAGTTTGTAGAAGGAAGAGTTATGGCCAAATTTTGAGAGACTCCCCTAACAGACTACCCAAGAGCCAAATCCAAATGCAATGGCAAGGAAGTCTTTATTGTAGGTTTGAACCCAGGACACTCCTCCTATGCGCTGACACTGCAGATGCAGGGAATTGGCCTCAAGTCTCAATTGAGAGGTTTTTTTTTTTATAGGTTTTAGACAAAGAAATGGGTTTTACAGTATATGATTGGATGGCATTTGGGCAGAAAAGCTGCAAGCTGGGAGTTACAAGCCTTGGCGTTTCGTGATTGGGTAATAGGTGTAGGGGCAAGTTGACCTATAGAAAAGATTGGTTGAAGTAGTCATGGAGTGTTAGGAGCTTTGGCCTTGGATTTTCCTAATGGGTTGTTGCTATGTGCCAGACCATCTGCTGGTCAGCTTGGACTTTCCCAAGGTGAGTTGATTGTGTAGCTAGGGGAATTTTTCTGTTTAGACTAGTTTGTGGGGTTTTCCTGGAATCTGGGTTCAGCCCTTGGCAAGGTTTAACACAAAATGGAGTTTCTGTTTCAAAAGAGAGTTTGTCTGATCCTTACAGAAGCACCCATGTTTGAAAGTGATGTCTAATTTAGTGGTAGAAAAGGTGATGAATCAGAGAAGATGTGACAGAATGGGATACGCCCAACTCTCATGTGAAGAGAGAGGAAAGGGAAGCTACTTAAGAGGCAGTTTTACCAACAGAAGAGGCAGTTTTACTAGGACAATAATGGAGAAATGGGTTACAGAGAGAACTCAGGTGAAGACAGAACCAGAAAATGAGAAAAGCCAGAAATTAGAGCAGATTGCTGAGTTAGTTTGAGGCCAAGCAGAAAAATTCCGAGGCCGAGAGAGAAGCCAGATTAAATAAGTCAGCTGGGAGAGGAGTTTGAGCCAGAACAGCTGAGTTGAACCAGCCAGCCCAGAGCTCCAAAAGAATAAGTAAGAGTGAGCTTATTAAGCAGTAAGTCCAACTGAAAACACTCTAGGCCTAGGTTAGATTGTACGGAGGCTAGAAGCTTCCAGGACTAGGCCTAGGCCAGCAGAAGAAGGCAGTTAGCTTCCCAGATCACAACTAAGCCAGGAAAATAAAAGCTACCTTTACATGAATGAAGATCCACAAGAACAAAGAGGAGTTTCTCCAGGGCATCTGAACACCACCCAGAACACTAGCTGTCAACCCAACAAACACAAATCCCCTTTGTGCAGCACATGATAAGTTACTACCATCCTGTGACATCCTTAAATTTAATCTATAGGCATTTAAAACCTTCCTACATGTGTTATTATAACAATCAAGTAATATGCTAATAAAAGGAGGCAATATTACAAAAAGATAATGTATTTCAATATGTATTCATCCATATATTGAACACATATAGTTGGGCCATTATTTTTTACCTATACAAAATGATCAAGTTTTAATTTAAGGACTATTAGTAAGAAGTATGAGTGTGCAAAAGGGCAGAAACAGAGAACTGCAGACAAGAGAGGACATGGGACACTTGTCTCTGTGGGTCTAGCTACCTCACTCGATATGGTCTTTTCTAGTTCCAACCACTTATCTGCAAATTTCATGGCTTCTTTCTTCTTTACAGGCTATCGTGTCCTGTAGTGTGTATATACCACATTTTGTTATCCATGTGTCATTTGCAGAACATCTAGGATGTTTGCATTTGCTAGCTATTGCGGGAAGAACCCCTGCCCCATGTAACTGGTTATCCTATACCAAGTGGCCAGCTCTGTAACATTATACAGACTGACAAAGTTGGGTTTATACAGTTAGGAATATAAACGTGCATATATACAACAGCAATTTTTAAGAAGAAGCTATGAATCTGAGAGAAAGAGAGAGAGGGGGCAGTGTTTGAGGGAAAAAAAAAGAAAGGGAAGGGAGACCTGATGTAAATATAATATAATTTATTTTTTTAGAAGGCTGATACTTTTTTCTTTTATTGAAAATAGATTTTTTTGCACACAATATACTGTGATTGCAGTATCTGCTCCCCTTGCTCCTCCCAGCTCCTCCCCATGCCCCCCTCCATCTGGATTCACCCCCTTCCTACCCCTCCTTAGAAAACAAACAGGCCCCTAATGGATAATAGTAAAATATAATAATACAATAAGATAAAACAAATCAAACAAATTGGAATAGAACAAAACTTTTCAGTTTCATGAGGTCCCAATTACTAATTGTTGATCTTAGTACCAGTATTACCAGTATTGTACAAAGAGAGTCTCTTCTTGTGCCGATGAGTTCAAGGCTATTGCACACTTTCTCTTCTATCAGGTTCAGGGTATCTGGCTGTATAATAAGGTCTTTGATCCACTTGGACTTGAGTTTTGTGCAGGGTGATAAGTATGGGTTTATTTGGATTCTTCTGCTTCCAGCCATCTAGTTTGAGGATGCTATGTTTCCCCAGTGTTTATTTCTGGATTCTTAATCAAAAATCAAGTGTCAGTAGGTGAATGAGTTTATGTCTAAGACTTCAATTCCTTTATCAACGTGCTGTTCTTGTGAGAATACTGTACTACTTGTATTACTGTAGCTCTCTAACCACTTACAATTTGGAATGGCAGTACCTCTAGCAGTTCTTTCTTAAGTCACTAGTATGAGATCTCCCCAATTGCTTTATGAAGGCACTTAGAGCTATGAACACTCCTCTTAGCACTGTTTTCTTTACATCCCATAATGTTGGGGATGTTTCGTTGAATTCTATAAAGTTATTTATTTGTTTGTTTGTTTGTTTGTTTCATACCTAATCCAGTAGTTATTGCATAGGGAGTTGTCCAATTTCCATGAGTTTGTAGAATTTCTGTTGTTTCTGTTGCTGTTGAGTTACAGCTTTAATTCATGATGGTTTGATAAGATTCAAGGGGTTATTTCAATATTCTTGTCTCTGTTGAGGTTTGTTTTGTGACAGAGTATATGGTCAGTTTTGGAGAAGGTTTCATGAAGTGCTGAGAAGAAGGTATATTCTTTTGCATTTGCGTGAAATGTTCTGTAGATATCTGTTAGGTCCATTTGATTCATGACGTCTATTAGTTTCATTATTTTTCTATTTAGTTTCTGTCTCAATGACTTATCCATTGGTGAGAGTGGGATGCTCAAGTCTCCCATTATTAATTGTGGAGTTTGATGTGTGACTTAAGCTTTAGTAATTTTTTTTATGAATGTGAGTATCCTTGCATTTGGGGCCTGCACATACAGAATTGAGATTTTGTCTTTGTGCATTTCCTTTTGATGAGTATGAAGTGTCCTTCTCCATCTCTTTTGTTTAGTTTTGGTTGAAAGTCTATTTTATTAGATACTAGAATGGATGCTCCACCTTGTTTCTTGGGTCCATTTGCTTGGAAAACCCTTTTCCAGCCCTTTTCTCAGAGGTAATGTCTATCTTTATTCTTGAGGTGTGTTTCTTATGTGCAGCAAAATAATGGATCCTGTTTCACATCTGCTCTGTTAGCCTGTGTCTTTTTATTGAGGAGTTGAAGCCATTGATGTTAAGAGATATTAATGACCAGTGGTTTTTAATTCCTGTTATTTTGATGGTGGTGGTGGTGGTGTGTGTGTGTGTGTGTCTGTGCATCTGTGTTTCCTTTCTTTTGGTTTTGTGGATGTGGGGTTATTTACTTACTGTGTTTTTCCTGAGTGTCCTTGGGTTGGAGTTTTCCTTCTAATATCTTCTGCAGGGTTGGATTTGTGGGTAAGTACTGTTTGAACTTGGTTTTGTCATAGAATGTCTTGTTTTCTCCATCTGTGGTGATTGAAAGTTATGCTGGGTATAATAGTCTGGGCTGACATCTGTGGTCTCTTAGTGTCTGCGTGAAATCTGCCTAAGCCCTTCTAGCTTTTGTAGTCTCTGTTGAGAAGTCAAGCATAATTCTGATAGGTTTACCTTTATATATGAATTGTCCCTTTTCCCTTGAAGCTTTTAATATCTGCTCCAATCTATTTGGTGTTCTGTAAGCTTCTTGTATGTTTATGGGCATCTTTTTAGGTTGGGGAAATTTTCTTCTATGATTTTGTTGAAAATATTTTCTGGGCCTTAGAGCTGGGAGTCTTTTCCATCTTGTATTCCTACTAATCTTAGGTTTGGCCTTTTCATAGTGTTTCTCTTAGTCTTTCAGATTTATTGGTTATTTTGTTTCAGGAACTTACTAGATTTAACATTTTCTTTGACTGGTATAACGATTTATTCAATCATATCTTCTACATCTGAGATCCTCTCTTAGATCACTTGTATCCTGTTGGTGATGCTTGTATCACCTGTTCTCTTCCTGTTATCTTCCCTGGCTTTTCCATCTCTGGGATTGCCCCTGATTGTGTTTTCTTTATTGCTTCTATTTACAATTTTAAATACTGAACAGTTTTAATCATTTCCTTTTCCCATTTGGTTGTATGTTCCTGTATTTCCTTAAAGGCTTTATTCAATTCCTTCATCTGTCTGATTGTATTTTTCTTTATTTCTTTGAGTGATTTATTTTCCTCCTTCAGTTCCTCTATTATTTTCATAACCTCAGATTTAAGATTATTTTCTTGCACTTCCAGTGTGTTAGGTTATCCAGGGCTTGCTGAAGTAGGTTAGGTGGGTGTTGGAGGTGCCATATGATCCTGGGTTTTGTAGCTTGTGTTCTTACACTAGCCTCTAGTCACCTGGTTGACTCTGGTATTAGTAAGTTTGTTGGTACCTGATAGTAGTAGGCCTCTAGGATTGTAGGTAGAGTTGGGGGTCTTGAGTGGTAGCAGGCCTCTGGCTCCTGGTTGGTAGCAGGTCTCTGGACATACACAGAGAACTGGTAGTCAAAAATTCACATTTATTAGTTGTTGATCTTAGAGCCTGAGCTGTTGGTGTTCTGGTCAGTAAGTTGTATCCTGTGCCAGTGGGTTCAAGGTTCTTGCCTCATTTTCTCTTCTAATAGATTTAGTACACCTGGTTTCATGTTGAGATCTTTGATCCACTTGACTTGAGTTTTGAGCAGGGTAATAAATACAGCTGTATTTGCATTTTTCTACATGAGCATATCCAGTTAGACAAGTACTATTTGTTGAAGATGCTTTCTTTTTTCCATTGTATGGTTTTGGCTCCTTTGTCAAAAATCAAGTGTCCAGAGATGTGTGGGTTTATTCTTCTGTCTTCAATTCAATTCCATTGATCAATCAGTCTATTTCTAGGCCAGTATCAGGCAGTTTTTATTTCTATTGTTCTGTAGTGTAGCTTGAAGTCTGGAATATATACATCACGATAAGTAGGCTTCATCCCAGGCAATCCACAAATGTAATACACCATATAAACACATTGAAAGAAAAAACTCACATGATCATCACATTAGATGCCAAAAAAGAAGCTGACAAAATCAAACATCCCTTCATGTTAAAAGTCTTGGAAAGACCAGGGGTATAAGACACATACCTAAACATTATAAAAGCAAAATACAGCAAGCTGATAGCCAACATCAAATTAAATGGAGAGAAACTCAAAGCAATTCCACAAAAATCAGGGACAAGACAAGGCTGCCCACTCTCTCCATATCTCCTCAATAAGATAATGAAAGGAGATCAAAGGGATCCAATAAGAAAGGAAGAAGTCAAAGTATCACTATTCACAGATGGTATGATAGTATATATAAGTGACCCCCAAAATTCCACCAGAGAACTCCTATAGCTGATAAACACCTTCAGTAAAGTGGCTGGATACAAGATTAATTAAAAAACAATCAGCAGCCCTTCTATATACCAATGACAAATGGTCTCAGAAAGAAATTAGGGAAACTACACCCTTCACAATAGCTACAAATAATATAAAGCATCTTGGTGTAACTTTAACCAAGCAAATTAAAGACCTGTATGGCAAAAACTTCAAGTCTCTGAAGAAAGAAATTGGAGAAGATATCAGAAGGTGGAAAGATGTCCCACGCTCATGGATCAGTAACATTAACATAGTAAAAATAACCATTACCAAAAGCAATCTACAGATTCCATGAAATCCCCTAGAAAATATCAACACAATTCTTTATAGACCTTAAAAGAATAATTCTAAACTTCATATGGAAAAATAAAAAATGCAGAATAATTTTTTAAAATCCTATACAATAAAAGAACTGGAGGTATCTCCATCCATTATCTCAAGTTCTTTGATTCTTAAGTATTGTTTCAGCTAGCCTTAGATTTCTGGTTTTTTGGTTTGTTTTTTGGTGTGTGTGTGTGTGTGTGTGTGTGTGTGTGTGTGTGTGTGTGTGTTTCCATATGAAGTTTAAGATTGTTCTTTTAAGATCTGGGAAGAATTGTATTGGGATTTTGATGGGGATTCCATTGACTCTATAGGTTAATTTTGGTAGGAACAGAACAAAACTAACAGAAAGAAAAGATATCCAAGAGGGCACAATAAACAATTACAGATGCAAAAAGCCATTGAACATTAAGAAATCTCATAAAAACATGAAACCAAAATATATATGAAAAACCTGTAAGGTAATAAATAAATGAAATAAAATGTAAAAATTTTAAATTAAAAATTTCCTAGTATAATATGACTTTATGAGAGAGGGAACTCCAAAAGGTTCTATTGAGCTAATTTTCTCTTGGGTATCTACTCCTGGACATGTGGTTTGTTTCCCAAGTGAGACTCCCTCAGAGAAAACTGATTTTTCATTTGCACATGGTTATCAATTTGAGATTTCTTCTGAGCTAGGGATTGGGAGTATGTGTCCACTTCTTCTTTCAACTCTAGGACCCCAATTGGCATAGACCTGTGCAGGCCATGTGCATGCTTCCTCAGTCTCCCTGAGTTCATCTGTGTGTTGATCATGTTGATAGAGAAGGCATTGTGTTCTTGGTGTCCTCCATCCCATCCCCTCCTCTTCCATGCAATTTCCTGTGCCCTTTGGGGAGGAGGGGTTGAAGGAAATATTGCACTTAGGTCTGGGTGTTCCAAAGTCTTTCACTCTCTGCAAGTTGTCTGGCTGTGTTTGTTCCCATTCCTGATGGTGAAAGAGCAAGGCACTGATCTGGAAGTACAGCAGAACAGGACTTTGATTCTGCATGATCACTTGTGGAGTTTTCCCAATAAACAAAAAAGTTTTGGGTTCAATCCCTACTACTGTGAAAAACAGCATAAAAATAAGAGATTTCATGCATGTGATCTTAGTGGAGAACTGTGACACTCTATATCTCTGATGAAGGCAAGAAATCTACAGTCAAATATCTCCTGGGCTTTTTTCTTTAAAGTATTCTCTATGCCTCAACTTCTTTGATCATCTTACATGGTTAATTGCAGTGCATGTATATGCTCATCTAAAAGGCATATAATTATTTACTGGAATAAGCTGCTTCTGATCTGTTTTTGTTTGTTTCAATTGACAACAGTAGGTGAGTAAATGGCCTTACAGTAGAAACTCTCTAAGGCTTGTCCAATATACAGCCCAAAGGCCCATGTGGCCAAGGATACCTCTGAATGCAGCCCAACAAAGTAAGAATTTACTTAGAACGTGATGAGAAGTTCATGCCATTTTGCAACTTTTTTTACTTCACTACGAGGTTCTTGACTGTGCACTTTGTAGCTGACCAAGTCTAGGTGCATTGAAGGGGCTCACAGCCTTTTGGTGATTGATTTCCATACACAGCCCAGTGTAGGTCCCACAAGGAGCCACTGTGCAGAAGCTTTCTCTACAAGCACAGCAGCATTTACTCCATACACGAGAGCTCGTATGTTGCGCTGGTTCACATTTAGCATTCATACTGCATATTGCCTGAAAGTTGTATAGATGTAGCTTGGTACATACTTAGGTTACAGAACTAGGTTGGTGAACATCTCCAATTATGTACATGCCTGTTTCTATTGTATAGTTAAGTACAAGAGAGGTAACCATTATACAAGGAGCCCACTGAAGTGTCTAGGCATCTGGCTTGGGGATGAATGGAATTCTAGGTACTGACGTCTGGTCTTATCTTCATTTGGTGGGTATTACATTCCTTGGTTTCTGCCACTCTCTCTGGTTCTTAGGAGAATGTAGTGGCTGTGTGTTGCCTGGTTGGAGACACTTCTCGGACCCTGCTAGGTGTGGCCATTGGGAGTTCCAAGTACCATGTGTTTTTAGATATTGGGAGCTGATATTAAGGACTTAAGGATGGTCTAGAAGGGATGCTGAGTGGGTGCACAGGCGGTAGGAAGGCAGGGTGTGCCATCAGGATCTGCTTAGTCCCTGAGGAGTGAGGGCAGGCCACAGCAGGTGCTGGGCTACAGAGCTGGGTGGTGAGTGGGGAATTTGATATGGAGGAGAGATTTAATTTCAAAAATTATAAAAAACAAAACTTACAAAAAAAGAAAAGCAGGAAAGTAAAAGAGAAGCCATATAGACTAGCTTAGTTAGGTGGGAGGATCCCTATGGAGGTTGAAAGTGAGCACCAGAGTCAATGCAGCTGAAGTTACAGATGGTCCCGGGTAGCCGAATATGAGCCTGGAAGCTGAATTCTGGTTCTCTGCAAGAACACACTTAAGACCTGAACCATTTTTCCCTCAGTTATTTGTGTATGACTAGAAATCAAATGAAATAACTTTAATTATAGATAAAACAAAATGTCTACAAATTAGATGGACAAAGAATGGAGAAAAGAAACTAGATACAGGAGGCAAGACAAAAGGAGAAATTAATTTTTTAAATGTAGAAAGTCACCTAAAACAAATGCAGGTCCTCTTATAATTCATGAGAACAGAGACAGGAGATGGCAGCTTCCCACTCAGCATAAGATGGGAGCTAGCACTGGTTTATTTTCTGCTTAATATTAAAAAAAATACATGATCCTATATGAGGAGGACTAAGGGAATAGGAGGCTGCCAGTCTGAATTGTAAAACACAGCCCAGGAGCATTGCTACTACTGTGTTTATCAGCATAAAACAACAACAAAACATGAACCTGCTTCTCTCATTTAGTCAATGGCATCTTTGTAGATCCGAGGCAGGTAGCCTACTTAGTATTGAGATTCTCATTGGTCAGGCAGCTACTGTGATGATGTGATACATCATCTAATTTAATTCTTTAACAGTCCTGTAAGGCATGCATTTTTACCTTCAGTTCATAGGAAAGTGGAAACTTGGATCTGGAAAGGTAAACTCTTATATGATCAATCTCCAGACAGAATGTGCCAGAGTCAGGATCAGATCACAGCTGTAGTGCTGTAGCAAGCATCCTTGAACCTCACATCCACTCAAGAAAGTAGAAAGATTCAATTAAAAATTTGTGGCTTCCACTTTGGTTTTGAGAAGCCACAGTTCAATTCCAATGATTCAACAACTAAATACCGAGTGGCTGTGTGAAAGGTTCTTTTAAGAATTTTTAATGATGTGTAATAACTGTACATGTTCGTGAGGTATAGTGCAGTCTTTTAACACATGCATACAATGTGTGGTAATTAGCATATCCATCTCTTCAAACACTTATGTCACATCTCTACTCACTGCTCAGCACGTACATCATTTCTACTGATATTTGTATCACATTTTAAGCTAAGGAATCTCAGAAATCGGTTACAATCTCAAGAAAATTAAAGCAAATTATGCTGGCAGGATATAAGTATAGTAATTCATCAGCTGCTTCATAATAGAGACCAGATACCTAAATGTCGCTAAGGATGTTTTGTTAGAATCTGTGCTCAGTGTGGGAACAATTAGCTAACAGACTGTAAATTAATCCTCTGATGGCTCTCAGGCACAGGATAGCGACTTGTTTCAAAGGAGATGGTGGAGATTGGATTTGGCCCTGCTGTACCTCCTTCCACCTGCACCCCTCTTGCACAGTCTTCACAATTTGCACAGTGGGCTTCGGGTCTCAAGAACAGGAGTCTCTCTCATATCAACGGTGCCAAGTGAGGAAGCTCTCTTAGGGAGAGGAGAATTAGATGACAATTGGGTGAGCTGCTCTCTCTAACCACGGACTGTGAGCTGCTAATGTGAAGGCACAGTGAAGCCAGGTGACCCCAAGAGTGGCAATATAAACCACTTTGGATAATTTTTTTCTTCCAGAGTTAAAAATACATACACTTTACCAAACAGTAATTTAACGTCATTCATTTAGTCTTGAGAAACAAAGATGCTTACAAAAAGTTGGGCAAGAGGTTCATAGAGGCTTCATTCTGCATGGTCACCCAAACTGGAAGCCATCCAACTTCCCACCAACAGGTGAATGGATAAGTGAATTTATATCACACTCTTACAATGGGACAGCACAAAGCAACAAAAGTACATTCATGCTAGCAACATGAGTGTAGCTCAAATGCACACAATTCATTCTGTTGAATGAAGATGTACTTAATCAAATAAATGTTTCAACAATTTGAAGTCTTGTCATAGGGATACATTATGGCAATAGAAATTCAAACACTGATTCTCTGTGTGGGTGAAAAAGTAGCTAGGAAGAAACAAGGAAATTTTCAAAGGTGATGTAAACGTCAAAAGTGTGCACATAAAATGTATAAATTATTTTACAATGAAAAAAACAAAAACACTTGGCGTAGTACATGGAATCTTGTGGAAGAGTTGAGGGAAGGATAGAAGGACCAGGAGGGAAGAGGAGTGCCACAAGAAGACCAATATAGCCAACAAATGAGAGTCCAGGGGACTTGCAGGACTGAAGTACCAACCAAGGACCATACATGGATTGTACATAGGCCCCCTACACAGATGTAGCTGATGGGCATCTCACTCTTCCTGTGGGTCCACTAGTAAGAGGAGCAAGGACTGTCTATGATATTGACTCCATTGCTTGATTTTTTTTTTATTATTTTACCCTGGCTAGGACGCCTCTCCATGCCACAGGAGAAGAGGATGTGCTCAGTTCTGATGTGACTTGATATGCTGTGGTGTGTTGGTTAGGGGGAGCTCTCCCTTTCTGAGGAGTAGGAAGTGGGGGTGATAGGGGTAAGGAGAGTGAGAGTGGGTGGAGAGGAGGGAAGGGGCTACAATCAGAATGTAAAGTGAATTAATTAATATTTTTAAAATAAAACTTGTTTGATTCAGGTAATAGAAGACCATAACCGTACCTGTCTCCCCACCTCCTCCTTCTCTTCCTGCTCCCCATTTTCCTGTTTCTATTCCTCCTCTTCTTTTTATGTCTCAGACCATCAGCGATATCATGCAGTCTGTCTTCATCACCAGCCCACCACTAGAATGGGGACTGAGGGCAATGGGCGAACTTCAGTGTGTTGTGCAAACACACAGTCAACCCATGGTTTTAGCGCGTGGATTAGGCAGCTTGTAGATAAAATATACGTGGAGTGCTACTAATGACTGAAGCAATTCCCTACCCCAGGCCTTCAGAATAAATTGAAACTGAACTTAGGTTTGTAAGCTCATCACTTAAAAACTGAAACTTAAGACTCAAATCCTAGGAGAAAGATTGCAAGGTTTAACCAGAAGTGCTACCATCCCGGAAGGAGATAGGCTGATGTCTTACCTTCCTCACCAGATATTTATGGAGGAGAAGGAATTATGTAAGGACCAGAGAAAGGAGTAGAAAGGGTTGTGGCCTGGGCTTAAGTAAGATGATCTGTTGACAACTGGAGATGGTGAACATTCTCTTATTGTGTGCATGGTACATTCTAGGTTCAAATTGTGTGTGTGTGTGTGTGTGTGTGTGTGTGTGTGTGTGTGTGTGTGTGCGCGCGCGCGCATGCGCACATGTGTGATTAGTAGACAGAGTTCCTAGAATAAACTCAGACAAACAAGCAAGATCATCTTGGATGGTAAAGGCCTTTTTCTGAGACTGACTAAGAGAAACAAGGAGTAGAGCTAAACAGAGTCACTGGGAGCAGCAACCTCTTATAGAGGAGCCATCATGCATCTCTTTTGGGTTCAGGGACAGCTGAGACACAGTGTGTCAAGGGTTGGAAGCACAGTTCCAGGATGGTGCATTCCACAGCCAACAGGGTTTTGTTTGTTTGTTTGTTTGTTTTTGTTTGTTTGTTTTTTGGATGTTCAATTCTTTTATTTATTTTTTTATTAATTTATTCTTGTTACATTTCTATGGTTACCCCATCCCTTGTATCCTCCCATTCTCCCCTCCCTCCCATTTTCCCCTTATTCCCCTCCCCTATGACTGTTCCTGAGAGGGATTACCTCCCCATGTATATGCTCATAGGGTATCAAGTCTCTTCTTGGTGACCTGCTGTCCTTCCTCTGAGTGCCACTAGGTCTCCCACTCCAGGGGACATAGTCGAATGTGAGGCACCAGAGTACATGAGAAAGTCATATCCCTCTCTCCACTCAAGTGTGGAGACTGTCCTGTCCATGGCTAGATCTGGGTAGGGGTTTAAATTTTACCGCCTGTATTGTCCTTGGCTAGTGCCTTAGTTTGAGCAGGACCCCTTGGCCCAAATCTGCCTATCATAATGTTCTACTTGTAGATTTCTAGGACCCACTGGATCCTTCTACATTGCTATTCTCACATGGTTCTCTCATCTAGAGTCCCAATAGGATGTTAACCCAGAAGCAGAAAGACTCAAATGGTATATACTCACTTATATCTGCATACTAGCCCAATGGGCCTGTCCCACGAAGGCCTTCCCTTACCAGGAAACTGGGACAGAGGGGAGGACATCCTATTGGGACTCTAGATGAGAGAGCCAACAGGGTTTTGAATAAGAAATGGACCCATAGGTCCCCACCTGGTGGTGCTGTTTGGGAAAGTTGTGGAGAATATAGGAGATGGACTCTTGTTAAAGGAGGTGGGTAACTGGGGTGAGAATGGAGGTTTTATAGCAGATCCTGGATTTTATAGTAGAATCCTACTTCTCAAAATAAACCTACCCTTCCTTCCTCCCTCCCTCCCTTCCTTCTTTCCTTTCTAATCACTTTCTGCTTCCTGACTAAGAATGCAGTGTGATCCACTGGCCTCCTGCTCCTGCCTTGAACTTCCTCACCATCTTGGAATGTACTCTTTTGAACTATAAATAAAAATAAGCCTACCCTTCCTTCCATCCTTCCTTCCTTCCTTCCTAAGTTGCTTTAGTTGGTTATTTCATCACATTAATAAGAAAATCAACTACTGCACACTCCATTACCCAAGTGGTATAGCAGGCCTGATGAACCCACTTTGGAGAGAAGCTTTCTCAGCATTCAGAACTGGGGGATCACACTGGAAGTAAACAGTGCCTTGTATTGCAATGGAGCTGGAAGCCCAATTGGAATCTTGGGACTTAAAAAAAGACCCTTAAATTATGGTTTGAATCTAGAAGACCCCATAGGCTGATTTGAATGTTTACTCCCTAACTGGTAGAAGTATTTTATAAGTAAGCAGTATTAGGAGGCAGGGCATTGCTGATGGACAGAACTCACTAGGGGAGGGTCTCCCTGTTACAGTCTTTGTGTTTCCGGCTCTTCCAAGATAATAACCACAGGCTTTTACCAAGATGGACTGGAGCCCCCCAAACCATGAGCGACAACTAAGCTCTCCTCTTTTAAGATTTCTTTTAGGTATTTTCATCACATTGAAATAAACATTATCTTTTAAATTTTTAACTCTTTTATTTTATCTTTTTATTAAACACAAAAGTGGTCAAGGAACCTTCTTAAAGCTGATTTTTATCCACTACTACAAATATAGATAGTTGTGATGGACCGTCTGGAATATGGCACACAAAGCTACTGCGGGAGGGGTCCACTTTGCCTACCTCTTATTAGGTAGAGCGAGAAGCATCAACAGAGCCTCCACGGTGTGTAGGAGAAACAAGAACAGCAAATACATGGGGCAGAGGAATGAAACTATTGTGCGTTGGTGCAGATGGAGGACAAAGCTATTCAGAGAACCCCGAGCACTTTCCTAAAGACATCCACCATCTCTTCGAGCTCCTTACATCCTCACCCACAGTCTCTGGTTCTCCCAAGGCTCCTAATTGCCCAGGGTTGGGGTTTTTGCTGAGTATGGTAACACTGAAGCTATGGAGAAGCAAGGTTTCCCAAGCTCAGCTTAGGGCTAGCGTTCAGAGCAGAAAATAGTTCTCAGTTGTTATTAAACATCAGTCACCAAAACATCTCCTTTTTAAGGCAGTTACCTCCCCAGTCAGGAACATTCTTTCCCTCCTATGATCTCCCACAGACAACTCTCTGTTTTATTAAGTAAAAATGTAATATTTAAATGCAGGCCCCAGAGCCATATGACCTGGATTTGCAAGCACAGCTATGTGGTTTATTAGTTACGTGACTTTGGACAACTTCCTTTCTATTGTGTGCCTCGGTCTCCTCCCATGTGAAATGGTCAAAGTTTTATCTTCTGAATTGATATATGCTAAATATATAGAATACCACTTGACGTATTAATAAATACTTTATAAATGTTATTATTGTTGCTGATAATATTGTAACCTAATGCAATGTGTTCACCTCTTGGTGAGTGTGAAGTTCACTGGGGCCACCAGGAGGTAGAAAAAATAAATAGAGGTGTATTGCCTGAAGCAAATGAGGAGAGAGATGGGGATCATTCCCAAAGCTGTATCTCTGAGCACAGAAAGCAAAGACTGGGGTAAAAAGTCACATATTCAAATGGTACAGAACCATTGCATGCATGTGAGGGCACAGTCCCAAGCACACTCAGGCCAAAGTCGTCCTTCTTGTGCAGTGCATGTTCAAAAGATGGTGACCAGGCATGGCTCTGGGCAGGAGATTCAGTATTATAATAAACTAAGTTTACTGTAGCTTACCAAATGGCTCAGTGGTTCAATCTGCTTCTTCTACATTTCTACAAAAGGTCTAACTATAACAACAAAAACACCGAAGGCACAGTTATAATCACATAAAGGGGTAACAGCACTTTTTGTAAGCATAGGAGGTTGTCTCTAAAAGTATCTGAGCAGTGACTAAAACATTCCACCAAAAGATTCCATTCTTCAGACCTTGGGGACTTCCAAAATCACTTCACACTGAATAGGGCACTGTCATGTTCTTCTAGAAAAGTGAAATTCGCTTCTTAGTAAACGGAGGTAAACTTTAGGATCACCAAGAATAATGTTTGAAAGCATTCCTTCGGCTCCCTCAGTAATTATCTTACAGGACAATTAACAACACATTAAATATGTGTCAAATAGAATTAATCAAACGAACATCCCCAATTTAAGTAACACAAAAAATGTAGGTTTAGTACCATAGAGAACCCAGGATAATTATTCTGAAAAAAGCGAAACAAACAAACAAAACAAAAACTATCATCATCACCATCATCAACAACAACAACAACAAAAAACACTGCTTCTGTGGGTGTCTATTAAAGAAAGGAGGTCTGCCTTCAAATAATGCCAGGATGAGTTTGAACTTCATCAACAGTGTTAATGTAAAATAAACACAGCAGAAAAAAAAGGCAGAATAAAACAGACTGCCCCTTGCCCAACTAGGACAGCATCTAAAGAAATGCAGACATTAAGCACAACTTTAGCTAAAAATCCCACTCCTTATGATGAACAGAATTGGCCCAAAAAGTTACACTCTGATGGAAATAGAGGGAAAGAGGTCTACTGTAATCTATAAAAATTTTACAATTATCTTGTAAAAATTAAACAAAACTTCCCTCTGGGATAGCTTCCTTTTGGTTCAGGTCTACAAGATGGTGACAGACACCACCCAATTTCCCAAGCCTTTACTTGCCAACAGACAAGATGCAGATTTTTCTCAATCCTCTCAAATCCTCATGTTTCCCCAAACCAGCCCTTACTTTCAGACAAAGACGTTCTTCAATCTTCCAGAACTTTAATTCAAGGCATCTGGCTCCAAGATTTCTTTTCATCTCCCAGACCACTGATTGCTGGCAGTAGCTTCTCAGACTGGTGGCTGAGCCCTCTGTACATCTCAAGCATAGATCCTTCTTATGTCGGCAGAAGGCTATCCACAGATAGAAGGGTACATCCATACTCACGATCCAGAGAAAGTTTTCAACCACAGGTCCAGAGTGGCCACTGAATTCAGTACAACTTGATAGCGATGTGGCCAGGAACCAAGAAGACACATATCTATCCATTGGCTGCTCCTGTCAATAAAGTAAAGTTAACCCAGGACAAAAAGCCATGGCCCACTGAGTCCTCTGTTGGCAGGCAAAGAAGCCATGGGAGAGAGGTCCCACTTGGGTGGCCAATTTTATAACTGATATAGGTTTGTCTCTTGGCAAATACAGAGTTGATAAATACAACAAGAATGTAGCCTAGGCAGGTGAACCTCGGAGGATCTGCCTAGTTGCCAACACTACAAGCTCCATTTCAGGAGCATTTTCTGCTGCTAAGCACAGTGCCCTCTCTGTGCCCTCTCACTGCAGAGCTGTATTCCTGCACAGGGTTCCCAGTCTGAGGTGGTGGGAAGAAGCATACTGCTGCTTCTCAATAAAAGCTACCCTTTCTCACACTCTAGACATTGTCTGCAGCCACTTAATTGGCATTAAATTGAGTTTGATCCTGGGTCATCACAAGACTTTTGATAAAT
>OU015753.1:54120992-54136116 GCA_907169655.1 Acomys percivali | reverse complement strand
CCAAAAAAAATCATAATATTTTGGAAATCATTCTCAAGACTCTATGATTAAGTTGAAATTAACTATACCACTCTTCCACCAATGCATGAAAAAGAAGAAATCTTTATTCTGCTCCTATTCATTTTGTCAAACAAATGTAAGCCTTTTCAATGAATGTTATACAATTAAAGTAACTGTAAGCATTAGTGTCTAAGAAAATTTCTGCTACCCAGAACTCCCAAATAACACAGTTTCATGAAAACTCCCACATGAAAAACCAGTCTTCCCCATTTAAGGAGGAAATGACCACACCCAGATGGACTTTGCTCTACTTTAACAAGATCTGCAGTGCCCAGGTGGTTTCTGTCACTCTCTTCATGTGATATCAAAATATGGCATGTTAGGCACCAAATATTGCCTTATCCTTCCACTTTTATCCCAAAAGTTTAGCCCCACCATTGTTATCACATAATAAAAAAAAATGAGAATGCCATGGTATTTATTCTCCTCCGTGACTGTCATAGTGTCCCAGAGCCACCTGGGAACCCTAAGTGAAGAGCTCCCTCCATCAGACTGGCCCAGTGCCATGTCTTGGAGGAATTTTATTAATTACTAATTGACAGAGGGCCAGGCCTACTATGTGCAGTACAAGGACTGGGCAAGTGGGCCTGGAATGTATATATGAATGGATAACTGAACATGCCAGAGGGCCAAGTCAACCTTTACCCCCTAACTAACCACCTTAAAGCTTGACATGTGCCTGCTCCCCTTGATAGATGGCTATGTTGGGAAATTCCGTCCCACTTCTTGATAGTAGCCACACTCAGTGTAATAACTTCAAACTGGCACAACATTGGGCATGCCTTCAACCTTAAACTCAGCAGCTGAAGGTTTGACTGAGCTTTATAGATTTGTTTGTTTCAACAGAGAAGCAAACCACAGCAGCTCAATGTAGGAATATAATTTGGTAAGCAGAAAGTGGGATTATATTGTTTAAATTGTAAGTTCTCCCTGTCCCTCTTGAGGGACAGCCATGCCATCTCTCGATTTTGAATCTAAAATAACAACCAAGCTGTTTTTCTTCTGGGTTCCGTCAGAGCCTAGTACATGGAGATAACAGCCGTTGATGCCTCCTATTCCTCAGAACAGGAGCGCAGGCTTCTGCCTGATCCAGAGGGGTCGGTTAAGAGTGTCAGAGTCAGGCTGGAGAGATGGTTCAGCCCTTAAAGGCTAGGGTCACACCAAAAATATAAGAGTATCAGGGTCCTTTAATTTTGGCCAGTGACCAAGGGAAGCTTCCTGGCTGAAAGTCTCCTGGCATATCCCAAGAAAGTCTTCACCTACCAGGAAAGTGGGATAGATGTGAAGACATCCTTTTGGGACTCAAATGAAAGAAGTATGGGAGAATGGGGAACTAGAAGGATCCAGAGGGTCCTAGCAACCTACAAGTAGAACATTATGATGGACAGGTCTGGGCCCAGGGGTTCTGCTCAAACTATGGCACCAACCAAGGACAATACATGCAGTAAACATCAAAGTCCTACCCAGATCTAGCCAATAGACAGGAATTCTCCACAGATGAGTGAAGAGTCGGGACTGACTTTCACATGAACTCTGGTGCCCCATATTTGACCACTTCCCCTTGCTGAGGAGGCCCAGTGGCACTCAGGGAAGGATATCAAGCTACCAAGAAGAGACTTTATACACTATGATCATATACAGGGGGAGGAGGTCCCCTTCAGTCACAGTCATTGGGGATGGGAATAGGAGGAATGTGGGAGGGAGGGAAGAATGGGAGGATAGAAAGTATGGGATAACAATTGAGATGTAATATGAATGAGTTAATAAATAAACTTAAAAGACAAAAAAAAAACAAAAAAAAACAAGGAATTCCTGAAATTTGTGGAAAAATGGATTGAGCTAGAAATGATCAGAATGAATGAGTTAACCCAGAAGCAGAAAGACTCAAATTGTATATACTCAATTATAACTGGACACTAGCCAAAGGGGCATGTCCCATGAACTAAATTCTTATGGTTATATATAAAAAAACACATCTTTAGAAAAAGTCACATGGAAACATACCTCTCTAAAAGTTTTCTGAAAGAGAGAGAGAGAGAGAGAGAGAGAGAGAGAGAGAGAGAGAGAGAATGAGAGGAGATTGGTCAAGGTGCAAAAACCAGCTCTGGTACCCCATATTTGACCACGTCCCCAGGATGAGGAGGCCTGGTGGCACTCAGAGGAAGGATAGCAGGCTACCAAAAAGAGACTTGATATCCTATGGGCATATACCAGGGGAGGAGGACCCCCTCAGTAATGGTCATAGGGGAGGGGAGTAGGAGGAAAGCTGGAAGGAGGGAGGAATGGGAGGATACAAGGTATAGGATAACTATTGAGATGTAATATGAATGAACTAATAAAATATTAAAAAAATAATTTGTTTGCCAAGGAATCCATTTCTTCTATCTTGTCTTCAATGCATGAGATTCTCTTTTCCATCTCTTGCATTTTATTGGTGGGGCTTGCCTCTGAGCTTCCTGTTTAAGTTCCTAGATATTTGATTTCCAGATTTTTCTTAGGTTGGGTTTTCTTTATTGATTTTATTTCTACTTCAGGTTGTAAATTGCTTCATTCGTTTTCTTTTCATCTTTGATTGTATTTTCTTAGATTTCTTTAAGGGATTTAGTCATTTCCTCTTTAAGACCGCTTTCATATCTGTAAAGGCTATTTTAAGGTCCTTGTCTTCTGTTTCATCTATATTGCAATTATCAGGGCCCTTAGCAGTAGGGTTCTGGACTCTAGTGTAGAGATACTATCTTGGCTGTTGATATGTTTTTAAAGTGGAGTCTAGGCATCTGGTTGGGATGAATGTAATCCTAGGTACCAGTGTCTGGTCTCGTCTTCATTTGATGGATATTTTATTCTTTGGTTCCTGTCACTGTCTCTGGTACTTAGGGGAGTGTAGTGGCTGTCTGTTGCCTGGTCGGAGACACTTCTGGGACCCTGCTAGGTGTGGCCATTGGGAGTTCCAAGTGCCATGTGTCTTTAGGTATTGGGAGCTAATATTAAAGACTAGGGATGGTCTAGAAGGTAGGCTAAGGGGGTGCACAGGAGGGTGGAAAGCAGGGGGTGCCAACAGGATCTGCTTAGTCCCCCAGGAATGATGGTAGAGAGTAAGGGCAGGCCAAAGCAGGTGCTAGGCTACAGAGATGGGTGGTGAGTGGGGGATTTGATATGGAGGAGAGATTTAATTTTATTTTATTTTATTTTTTTTTAATTAATTTATTCTTGTTACATCTCTAAAAATTATTAAAAAACAAAACTATTACTAAAAATGAGGGGCACAAAAGTAAAAGAGAAACAATATAGACTAGCTTAGCTAGGTGGAGGGATCCCTATGGAGGCTGAAAGTGAGCAACAGAGCCAATGCAGCTGAAGTTACAGATTGTCCCAGGTAGCCTAATATGAGGCTGGAAGCTGAATTCTGCTTTTTTGCAGGAATGCAGTTAAGCCCTGAACCATTTCTCCCCAACTGGCTCAGTTATTTGCATATGACTAGAAATCAAATGAAATAACTTTAATAATAGATAAAACAAAATATGTCTTCAAATTAGATGGTCAGCAAATGGAGAAAAGAAACTAGATATGGGAGGCAAAAAAGAAAGAGAAATTAATTATGGTTAATGTAGAAAGTTATGTAAAACAAATGCAGGTTCTCTTATAGTTTGTGAGACGAGGGATAAGAGATGTCAGCTTCCCACTCAGCATGAGATGGGAGCTCGCATTGGTTTATTTTCTGCTTAGTATAAAAAAAATACATGATCCCATATATATTTCCACTGTGTTTACCAGTAGGGAAAAAAACATGAACCTGGTTCACAGTAGGTGCTCATAAAAGGCTGATTCTCAATGAAGTGAATCTCTCATCCAGTCAGTGGCATCTTTGTAAATCCGAGGCAGGTAGCCTACTCAGTATTGAGATTCTCATTCGTCAGGCAGCTACTGTGATGATGTGTTACACCATCAAATTTAATTCTTTAACAGTCCTGTAAGGCATCCATTTTTATCTTCAGTTCATAGGAAAGAGGAAACTTAGATTTGGAAAGGTAAACTCTTATATGGTAAATCTCCAGACAGAATGTGCCGGAGCCAGGATCAGAGTACAGCTGTAGTACTTTAGCAAGCATTTTTGAACCTCACACCCACTAAGAAATTAGAAGGATGCAATTTTAAAAAATATGCCTTCCACTTTTGTTTTGAGAAGCCACAGTTCAATTCCAATGATTCAACAACTGAATACCGAGTGGCTGTGTGAAAGGTTCTTTTAAGAATGTTTAAATGATGGGCATGTATTCATGAGGTACAGTGCAGTGCTTTAACACATGCATACAATGTGTGGTAATTATCATATGCATGTCTACAAACACTTATGTCATATCTCTACTCACTGCTCAGCATGTACATCATTTCTACTGATATTTGTATCACATTTTAAGCTAAGGAATCTCAGAAATCAGTTGCAATCTCAAGAAAATTAAAGCAAATTATGCTGGCAGGATATAAGCATGGTGATTTATCAGCTGCATCATAATAGAAACCAGATACCTAAATGTCACTTATGATGTTTTGTTAAGATCTGTGCACAGTGTGGGAACAATTAGCTAACAGACTGCAAAGTAATCCTCTGATGGCTCTCAGGCACAGGATGGTGCCAAAGGAAAAGGTGGAGATTGGATTTGGCCCTCCTGTACCTCCTTCCACCTGCACCCCTCTTGAACAGTCTTCACAGTTCTCACAGTTTGCTTCGGGTCTCAAGAACAGGAGTCTCTCTCATATCAATGGTGCCAAGTGAGGAAGCTCTCTTAGAGAGAAGACAATTTCTAGAAATTAGACGGCAATTGGGTGAGCTGTTCCCTCTAACTACGGACTGTGGGCTGCTAATGTGAAGGCACAATGAAGTCAGGTGACACCAAGAGTGGCAATATAAACCACTTTGGATAATTTTTTATTACATAGCTAAAAATACATCTACCCTACCAAATAGTAATTTAACATCATTCATTTAGCCTTGAGAAACAAAGATGTGCTAAAAAAAGTTGGGCAAGAGGTTCATAGAGACTTTATTCTGAATGGTCACCCAAACTGGGAGCCATCCAACTTCTCACCAACAGGTGAATGGATAAGTCAATTTATATCACACTCTTCCAATGGGACAGAACCAAGCAACGAAAGTATGCTCATGCTAATAACTTGAGTGTAGCTCAAATGCATTCTGTTGAATGAAGACGTATTTCATAAAATGAATGTTTCAAGAATTTGAAATGCTAGCATAGGCATGTAGTATAGCAATAGAAATTCAAACACTGATTCCCTCTGTGAGTGAGAAAGTACCATGGAAGAGATAAGGAGACTTTTTAAGGGGATGTAAATGTCTAAAGAGTGCACATAAAATGTATTCATTATTTTCCAATAAAAAAAAAACATTGGGTGGAGTACAAAGAGTATTGTGCAAGAGTTGCAGGATAGAAGGACCTGAAGGGGACAGGAGCTCCACAGAAGTCCAACATAGCAAACAAACTAGGGCCAAGGGGTCTTGCAGAGACTGAAGCACCAACCAAGGACCATGAATGGACTGGATCTAGGCCTCCTACACAGACGTAGCTGATGGGCAGATCAGTCTTCCTGTGGGTCTCCTAGTAAGGGGAGAAGTGGCTGGCTCTGACACAGACGCTGATACCTGCTTTTTGATCATTTCTCCCTGGCAGGGCTCCCTCACCAGGCCACAGGAAAAGATGATGTGACTTGTTGTGCTGGGTGGGTGTGTAGGTTGGTGGGGCTCCCCTTTTCTTAAGTAGGAGATGGAGAAGAAAGAAAAAGAAGGCTGTGAGGGAACAGGAGGAAAGAAGGGAGGGGTCTTTGATTGAGATGCAAAATTAATTAATTAGATAATTAATTACTTATTAAAAGTAAAAAGACCATAGCCTGTCTCCCCACCTCCTTCTTCTCCACCTGCTCCTCCTATTCCTGTTTCTATTCTTCCTCTTCTTTTTATGTCTCAGACCATCAGTGATATCATGCAGTCTGTCTTCATCACAAGTGCACCACTAGAATGGGGACTGAGGGCAATGGGCAAACTTCAGTGTGTTGTGCAAACACACAGTCAATCCATGATTTTATGGGTGTGGATTAGGCAGCTTGTAGATAAAATATATGTGGAGCACTACTAATGACTGAAGCGATTTCCTATCCCAGGCCTTCATGATAAATTGAAACTGAACTTAGGTTTGGAAGCTCATCACTTAGAAACTCAAACTTGGAAAAGATCCAAGATGGCGCCAAACACACAGGGTTTCTGATCTGCAGGACAGAGACTAGGACCAGGCTGGGAGCTACAGACCATAACACCTGAAAATCCCTAGGTAGGAAGGGTCCACAAAGTGTAGAGCACAGGTGAGCTTGGCCTTGAGCCACCGAACTGGCTTATGGAGGACTGGTGTTCAGATCCCAAAGTCTGTACCCATAGCCGGCAATGAGCTGCTGCTGTGCTCTATGTCAAGGACGCCTTATCTGAGACTGAACTGTGGACAGTGTAACTCAAGTCTGGAGCTGCTGGCCCAGGAAAAACGCAAGGAAACTGGAATTCTTACCTCAGACCAACCTGTGAGTCCTGAGAAAGCCCCAGGGGCAGACAACCACATGGGTACAAAATCCAAAGCCAAGCACAGCTGAGCATGCGTGCCTCACCTAAGCTCTCTGTCTCCCTCTCTGACTGATCTGCAGGTCGGCTGGCCCAGGGGGATTGAATTGTGGGTCTGAGCCCAAGAGAGACCCAGGCCCACATAGGGCCCAGGCAGCTGTGGAAATGCCCTCCAGCCACAGCTCCAAAGCAACACACTTGCTTGACTGATCTAATGCCACAGGCTCTGAACAGATTAGGCAGAAACCTCCACTCCAGTGGATTATTCCCTCACACTTGGCTGGAACTGATTTGGCCTGAAAAGACCATACAGATGCTTAGCTAGGCACTGCAGCTCAGCAAGGCCTCACATACTCTCAGGACAGTCTGAACTGGCCTGAGGTGATTGAGTAGAAAACTAGCCACCCATCCCAACCCAGGGAGCCATTTCTGCAAGTTCTGGAAGAGCATGACCAGCTGCCACAACCCAGTAGGAGTCGCAAAGCATTCCCAAATGGGACTGAACTGGCCTGAAGGGATTGGGGTGGAGGCCCAGCCAAATCCCATAAGACAGAGGACAGTATCTGCTCTCTGAATAGAAACTGAACTTAGGTCCCACAACCTTGATGGATAAGGCAGAGTCCTAGCCAACCCCCACAAGCCACCAGGGGTTCCAGCACACTAGGGTGGATTGAGCCTAGGCATGCAAAGCCACAGTGTGCTAGGCAAGGATTTCAAACCCAGACAAAGGCAGGATAACCAGCTTTATCTACACTGCCTCAAACTGATTCTTGGGCTGTAGAGCACCAGCCTCTGCTGACCCAGTGAGTAGACCATGGGGAGGGGTATAGTCCCCTGGAGCTAAAACAAGCTCAACAGCTTTATCCAAGAAAGGACACCAGAAACTTCCTCCCAACACTATAGACAGCAAGATGACTATAGGCCAGCATAGAAACATACACAACAAAAACCAAAACAATATGGCATCTCCAGATCCCAGCTATCCCAAAGAAACCACCCTGAGAATGCAAACACAATTGAAATACAAGAAAATGACTCAAATCCATAGTAATGAAGATGATAATGGAGGAATAAAATTCATAAACAAATACAGGAAGATGCAGCCAAACAGACTGACATCGTTAAAGTGTCCTATAAAGAGGCACTGGAAGAAATTAAGGAAAATACAAACAATCAGATGAAAGAAATCAATAACAAATTTCAAGGTCTGAAAATGAAAAGGGAAACAATGATAAAAGCACAGACAGAAGAAAATTGGAAACAAGAGAACTTAGAAAAGAAAGCAAGTAATACAGAGGTAAGCTTCTCTAGTAGAATTCAAGAGATGGAGGAACAAATATCAGAAGTAGAAGATGCTATGTTAGAACTTGAAACAACCATCAAAGAAAATGCTAAATCTGAAAAATTCCTGACATAAAACATCCAAGTAATCAAGGATATCATGAAAAGTTGAAACCTGAGGATAATAGGCATTAGGGAAAGAGAAGACGCCCAGTTCCAAGGCCCAAAAAATATTTTCAACAAAATCATAGAAGAAAATTTCCCCAATTTAAAGCAGGAGACACATATAAATATACAAGAGGCCTACAGAACACCAAATAGAAAGACCAGAAAAGAAAATCCTCCCACCACATATTAATGAAAACATAGAATGTACAGAACAAAGAAAAAATTAAAAGCAGCAAGGGAAAAGGGCCAAGTAACATATAATGGCAAACCTATCAGAATTACACCTGACTTCTCAGCAGAGACCATTAAAGCCAGAAGGGCCTGGACAGAGATCCTGCAAACCATAAGAGACCACACATGCCAGGCCAGACTACTATACCCTGCAAAACTTTCAATAACCATTGATGAGGAAAACAAGATATTTCATGACAAAAACTAATTCTAATAATACCTATCCACAATTACAGCCTTACAGAAGTTACTAGAAAGGAAACTCCAACCCGAAGTGACAAACTACAACCGAACTTACACAGGAAATAGATAACTACACTATCACAAAAACAAACACACACACTACTGCAACCAACAACAAAATCAAGGGATTTAACAGTCACTGGTCATTAATATCTCTCAATATCAATGGTCTCAATTCTGAAATAAAAAGACACAGACTAACTGAATGGATGTATAAACAAGATCCAATATTCTTCTGCATTCAAGAAACACATCTCCGCCCAAAGGAGAGATGTTATCTCAGGATAAAAGGCTGGAAAAAAGGTATTCCAAGCAAACAGACACAGGAGGCAAGCTGGTGTAGCCACTTTAACATCTAATAAAATAGGCATTCCACAAAAATTAATCAAAAGAGATGAGGAAGGACACTTCATACTCATCAAAGATAAAGTTAACCAAGATGACATCATGATTCTAAACATCTATGCTCCCAATATAAGGGCACCCACATTTATTAAATAAATATTAACAAAGCTTACACCACATTGACCCCCACACAATGATATTGGGAGACTTGAACATACCGCTTTCACCAAAGAATGGGTCAACAAAACAGAAACTAAATTCAGAAATAATGACACTAGCCAATGCCATGATCAAATGGATCTAACAGATATCTACAGAACTTTTCACCCAATCACAAAAGATTATACCTTCTCAGCACCTCACAGAACCTTCTCCAAAATTGATCATATAGGCCATAAAACAAGCCTCAACAGATACAAGAAGATTGAAATAATACCTTGTATCCAGTCAGAGCACCATGGACTTAAGCTAGACATCAAAAACAACAGAAATAATAAAAAGCCTACATACTCATGGAAACTAAACAACTCTCTACTTAATGACAACTGTGCCAAGGAAGAAACAAAGAAATTAAGGGCTTCCTAAGCATCAGTGAAAATGAAGGAACAACATACCCTAATTTCTGGGACACATTGAAAACAGTGCTAAGAGGAAAATTCATACTACTAAGTGCCTTCATAAAGAAATTGGAAACCTCCCATATAGGCAACTTAAGAACCCATTTGGAAGCACTAGAGAAAAGATTCAGAAGCACCCAAGAGGAGTAGATGGCTGGAAATATTCATACTCAGGGCTGAAATCAATAAATTAGAAACAAATAGAACAATTTGAAGAATTAACAAAACCAGGAGCTGGTTCTTTAAGAAAATCGACAAGATAGACAAACTGTTAGCCAAACTAAATAAAAAGCAGATAGACAATAACCAAATCAACAAAATCAGAAATGAAAAGGGATACATAACAACAGAGTCTGAAGAAATACAAAAAATCATGAGGTCCTACTTCAAAAGCTTATATGCCACAAAATTTGAAAATTGAAGGGAAATGGAGAATTTTTTGATTGTTTCCAATTGCTAAAGTTGAATCAAGATCAGATAAACAAATTAAATAGTCCTATTTATCCTATGCTTTCTCCATATCTCTTTAATATAGTTCTTGAAGTTCAAGACAACAAAAGGACTTCAAGGGGATCCAAATGGAAAAGGAGGAAGTCAAATTATCCCTATCATAGATGATATGATAGTGTACATAAGTGACCCCCAAAATTCCACCAGAAAACTTCTACAGCTGATAAACATCTTTAGTTAAGTGGCTGGATTCAAAATTAGTTTAAAAATCAGTAGCCTTCTTGTATACAAATGACATTCTGAGAAAGAAATTAGGGAAACTATACCCTTCATAATGGCCACAAGCAATATAAAGTATCTAGAAAGAACCCTAACTAAGCAACTGAAAGACTTGTTTGAAAAGAAAAACTTCAAATCTCTGAAGAATGAGATTGAAGATGATGTCAGAGGATGGAAAGATCCTTGTTCATGGATTGAAAGAATTAACATAGTAAAAATGGCCATCTTACCAACATCAATTTACAGGTTCAATGCAACCTCTATCAAAATACCTATACAATTTTTTAAAGAAGTTGACAGATCAATTCTCAATTTCATATGGAAAAAAACCAGGTTAGCTAAAACAATCGGTACAATAAAAAATCCTCCAGAGGAACTTCCCTACCCAGTCTCAAGCTGTACTATAAAGCAACAGTAATTAAACCAGCATGGTACTGGCATAGAAATAGGCTGGTTGACCAGTGGAATGGAATCGACAACCCAGAAACAAATCCACATATAGTTACTTGATTTTTGACAAAGAAGCCAAAGCTATTCAATGGAAAAAGGATAGCATCTTCAACAAATGGTGCTGGTCTAACTGGATGTCTACTTGTAGAAAGATGCACATTGACCCATATTTATCACCATACACAAAACTTAAGCCCAAACAGATTAAAGACCTCAACATAAATCCAGAGACACTAACTCTGTTAGAAGAAAAAGTGAGGAAGAGCCAGGAACTCATTGGCACAGGAGACAACTTTCTGAACAGAACTCCAACAGCCCAGGCACTAAGGTAAACAATTAATAAATGGGATATCATAAGGCTGAGAAGCTTCTGTAAGGCAGAAGACACTGTCAACAGAACAGGGTGACAGCCTACAGACTGGGAAAAGATCTGTACCAACCCTACATCTGACAAAGGACTAATATCTAAAATACATAAAGAGCTCAAGAAATTAAACACCACCAAACCACAAAACCCAATTTATAAATGGGGCTCAGCAGGCCTTAAGGTCAAAAAATAATAAATGGGACCTTATGAGGCTGAGAAGCTTCTGTGAGGCAGAGGATACTATCAACAAGACAAAGTGACAGCCTACAGACTGGGAAAAGATCTTCACCAACCCTACATCTGACAAAGGTCTAATATCCAAAATATATCAAAAACTCAAGAAACTAAACGCTACCATACCAAATAATCCAATTGAGAAGTGGGGTTCAGAACTAAACAGAGACTTCTCAACAGAGGAATATCGAATGGCTGAGAAACACTTAAAGAAATGCTCAACTTCTTTAGTCAACAGAGAAATGCAAATCAAAACGAGTCTGAGATTCCATCTTACACCCATCAGAATGGCTAAGATAAAAAATTGAAGTGACAGCAATGCCGGCGAGGATGTGGAGAAAGAAGAACACTCCTTCATTGCTTGTGGGAATGCAAACTTGTACAACCACTTTGGAAATCTATCTGGTGCTTTCTCCGAAAACTGGGAATAGGGCTTCCACAAGACCCAGCTATTCCACTCCTTGGAATATACCCAGAAAATGCTCTACCATACAACAAGGACATATGTTCAATGATGTTCATAGCAGCCTTATTCATAATAGCCAGATCAGGGGAACAGCTAAATGTCCCTCAGAAGAAGAATGGATAAAGAAACTGTGGTACATTTACACTATGGAATACTGCTCATCTATTAAAAACAAGGAAATCCTGAAATTTGTGGACAAATAGATGGAAATAGAAATGATCACACTGAGTGACTTAACCCAGAAGCAGAAAGACTCACATGGTATAGACTCACTTATAACTCGGCACTAGCTCAAAAGGCAAGCCCAATGAAAGTCTTCACCTACCAGGAGATTGGGACAGATGTGAGGACATCCCACTGGAACTCTAGGTAAGACAAATAATGGAGATGGGGAAATAGAAGGACCCAGAGGGTCCTAGAAACCTACAAGAAGAACATTGTGATGGGTAGATCGGGGCCCAGGGGGTTCTGCTCAAACTATTGCACTAACCAAGGACAATACAAGTAGTAAATATCGAATCTCTACTTGGATCTAGTCAATGGACAGGACATTCTCCACAGTTATGTGGAGAGCAGGAACAGACTCTGACATGAACTGTGCTGCCCCATATTTGACCACGTCCTCTTGGTGGGGAGGCCTGATGGCACTCAAAGAAAGAATAAGCAGGCTACCAAGATGAGGCTTGATAGCCTATGGCCATAAAGTGTGGGAGAAGGTCCCCCTCAGTCATAGACCTAGAGGAGGGGAATAGGGTGAAGGCAGGAGGAAGGGAGGAATGTCAGGATACAAGTGATGCAATAACAATTGAGTTGTAATCTGAATAAATTAATAAAAAAGGAAAAAAGAAATGGAGCTCAGAACTAAACAGAGATTTCTCAATAGAGGAATAACGAATGGCTGAGAAACACCTAAATTAATGCTCAATGTCCTTAGTTATCAGAGAAATGCAAATCAAAATGACTCTGAGATTCCATCTTACACCCATCATAATGACTAAGATCAAAAACTCAAGTAACAGCACATGCTGACAAGGATGAAAAAGGCTAGCACTGGTTCATTGCTGGTGGGAGTGAAAACTTGTACAACCACTTTGGAAATCAGTCTGGTGCTTTCTCAGAAAACTTGGAATAGAGCTACCTCAAGACTCAACTATTTCAAACCTTGGAATATATCCAAAAGATGCTCTACCACACAACAAGGACATATGCTCAACCATGTTCATAGCAGCCTTATTCGTAATAGCCAGAACCTGGAAACAACCTAGATGTCCATCTGTCAAAGAGTGGATGAAGAAACTCTGGTACATTTACATTATGGAGTACTACTCAGCTATTAAAAACAAAGAAATTCTGAAATTTGCAGATAAATGGATATAACTAGAAATCATCATCCTGAGTTAGTTAAACCCAGACCCAGAAAGATACGCATGGCATATACTCACTTATAATTGGACACTAGCCCAACAAAGATGTCCCCTGAAAGTCTTCACTTAGCAGAAGATTGAGGTAGATACTGGGACTTCCTATTGGGACTCTAGGTGAGAGAGGTAAGGAATAATAGGGAAACAGAAGGATCCAGACTGTCCTAGACGCCTATGAGAAGACCATTGTGGCTGCCAGATCTGGACCCAAGCGGGTTAGCTCAAACTTCTGTACCAACCAAGGACAATGCATGTAGTAAAGCTAGAACCCTATCCAGATCTAGCCAATGGACAGTACACTCTCCACAGTTGTGTGGAGAGCAGGGACTGACTCAGACATGTACTCTGGTGGCCCTTTTTGACCCCTTCCCATTGATGGGAAGACCTGGTGATACTCAGAGGAAGAGTAAACAGGCTACCAAGAAGAGACCTGATAATCTGTGATCTTATAGTGGGGGACAAGGATCCCTTCTGTCACAGGCTAGGGGAGGGAAATAAGATGAAAGAGGGAGGGAGGGAGAATGGGAAGATACAAGTGAGGGGATAACAAATTAGATGTAATCTGAATAAATTACTTAAATTAAAAAAATAAAGAAATTCAAACATAAGACTCAAATACTAGGAGAAAGATTGCAAGGTTTAACTGGGAGTGCTACCGTCCCGGAGAGAGATAGGCTGATGTCTTACCTTTCCCATCAGATATTTATGGAGGAGAAGGAATTATGTAAGGACCAGAGAAAGGAGTAGAAAGGTTTGTTGCGTGGGCTTAAGTGAGATGGTCTGTTGACAACTGGAGATGGTGAACATTCTCTTATTTTGTACATGGTACATTCTAGGTTCAGAATGTGTGCATGTGTGTGTGTGTGTGTGTGTGTGTGTGTGTGTGTGTGATTTGTAACCAGAGTTCCTAGAATCAACTCAGACAAACAAGCAAGATCATCTTAGATGGTAAAGGCCTTTTTCTGAGACTGACAGTGAGAGAAACAAGGAGTAGAGCTAAATGGAGTCACTGGGAGCAGCAACCTCTTATAGAGGAGCCATCACGCATCTCTTCTGGGTTCAGGGACAGCTGAGATGTAGTATGTCAAGGGTTGGAAGCACAGTTCCAGGGTGGTGCTTTTCACAGCCAACAGGGTTTTGAATAAGAAATGGACCCATAGGCTCATGTGTTTGAACACTTAGTCCCCACCTGGTGGTGCTGTTTGGGAAAGTTGTGGAGACTATAGGAGTTGGCATCTTGCAAAGGAGGTGGGTGACTGGGGTGAGAATGGAGGTTTTATAGCAGATCCTGGATTTTATAGTAGAATCCTACTTCTCAAAATAAACTTGTCCTTCCTTCCTTCTTTCCTTCTTTCCTTCTTTCCTTCTTTCTTTCTTTTCTTCCTTCCTTGCTAAGATGCTTTATTTGGCTGTTTCATCACATTAATAAGAAAACCAACTACTACACACTCCATTATCCAAGTGGTATAGCAGGCCTGAAGACCCGATTTTGAGAGACCCTTTCTTAGCACTAAGAACTACGGGATTGCCCCAGAAATAAACAGTGAAATGTATGGACATGGTGTTGATAGGTTTGTCTCTTGGTAAATACAGAGTTGGTTAGTACAGCAAGGACATAGCCTAGGTGGCTGAACCTCAGAGGAACTGCCTGGTTGCCAACACTATAAGCTCTCATTTCAGGAGCATTTTCTGCTGCTAAGCACAGCGTTCTCTCCGTGCCCTTTTACTGCAGAGCTGTGTTCCTGCACAGGGTTCCCAATCTGAGGTGGTGGGAAGAAGCATACTGCTGCTTCTCAATAAAAGCCACCCTTTCTCACACTCTAGACATTGTCTGCAGCCACTTAATTGTCATTAAATTGAGTTTGATCCTGGGTCATCACAAGACTTTTGATAAAT
>OU015753.1:54075741-54090992 GCA_907169655.1 Acomys percivali | reverse complement strand
ACCAGTGACCACATACATGAAAAACAATTGCTCTGGAGTCTCTACAGGAACTCCGTTCACAAGTGCTCACACTTAGTAACTGCCATGATGTCCTTTTAGTAGGCTGATGGATAAATGTTGGACACCCAGATATTACTCAGTTCCTGGGCGGGGGGGAAGCTATCAAACCATGAAAAAACATGGAAGAACCTTAAAGATCTGTCACTAAGTGAAGGAAGCTGCATGTTGTAAGAATATAAACATATGACACTGTGAAAGGAGAAAAACCACAGAGAGAGAAGGTCAGTACAGGTTCACTGGTGTAACAAATGTATTCTTTCAGTTCAAGATACCGGTGGAGGGAGGCTGTGCATGTATAGGCTCTGTAGCTATAGGAACCCTGTATTTCCTGCTTTGTTTTGCTCTGAAACTCAAACTGTTCTTTCAAATAATCTATGTAAATATTATTTCCCACTGGAGGAATGTAGCTCAGTGGGAAAGAATTTGATGATCATGCATGAGCTTCTGGGGACAAAATGTAGAAAAAGTGGGTAACAGTCTGATGTGCAGTAAATGAAAATAAATATTAAATGTATTAAGTTGTAATGTCAAGATTCTAATTGGCAAGATGGGTCATATGATTCTTGATACTTAAAAAATTGGTTTTATGTATGTATGTTTATGAGTGTTTATTTATGTATGTGTATTTATGTGTGCATGATTGTGTACCACATGTGTATGTGTTGCCTCCAGAAGCCAGGAAAGATACTGGATCCCATAGAACTGAAGTTACAGACAGTTGTGAATTACTGTATAGGTGTTGGGGACTGAACACAAATCCTCTGCAAGAACAGTAAGTGTGCTCAAACACAGAGTCACCTCTTCAGTCCCTCTTGGCTTGATCTTAACAATCCACTCCTTGAGGTCATCCTATTGAGACTTTAGGAGAGAGTAGCATGGAAGAATGGGGAAATAGTAGGACCCACAGGGTCCTGGAAACCTACAAGAAGAACTTTATGACAGGCAGATCTGGGTCCTGGGGTCCTCCTCAACCTAAGGCACCAGCCAAGGAGAATATAGGCAGTAAACTTTGAACCCCTACCAAGACCTAGCCGGCGAACATGATATTCTCCACCGTTGAGTGGAGAGTGAGATCTGACTCTCACATGAACTCTGGTGCCCCTTTTCTGACAATGTCCCCTGGATGGGGAGGCCTGACGTCACTCAGAGGAGACATAGCAAGTTACCAAGAAGAGACTCGATATCCTAAAAGCATATATAGGGGGAGGAGGTCTCCCTCAATCACAGACATAGGGGAGGGGAGAAGGGGGAAGTGGGAGGGAGGGAAGAATGGGAGGAAACGGGAAGGGCTAACAATAGAGATGTAATATGAATAAATTAATTTTTTAAAAAAGAGAGACCTGGCACACTGTAAAAAAAAAAAAACAATCCACTCCTTAAAGGTTTTGAGTGAGATCACTGGGTCAAGTGGTTAAATAATTAAATAGTTTGCTATTGTCAGAGACAAACTTGTTTCAACTTACAGTTCCAGAAACACAATGTCTTCCCATATCTTCACCAACAACTAATCACTTGAACTACTTAAATATTTACAAAACTAACTGTATTTCTTGAGAACCTAGTTTGAACTAGATTTAGTGAAGTCTTTTTTAAAATTTTTTATTAATTTATTCTTGTTACATCTCAATGGTTATCCCATTCCTTGTATCTTCCCATTCTTCCCTCCCTCCCATTTTCCCCTTATTCCCCTCCCCCTATGACTGTTCCTGAGGGGGACTTCCTCCACCTGTATATGCTCATAGGGTATCAAGTCTCTTCTTAATGTATGTTGTTACTCAAAGAAATCGTCAAGAAGGAAAGGAAAATGTCTGGGAGACATGACAATTTATCTTCTCCTTCCTTCTTCTTTTCAAAAGGGTGGAATTATAAGATTCAGAATATTGGCATATAATGATCACCCACTGAAGTTTTTATTTTTGTTTTTGTTGTTTTTAATTTCTTGTGATGTTCAATTCAAGATTAATAGTAAAAATATGAGAAAATCACCTACACTTCAACAATAAAGAAAAAGAGAAAAGTTCTTTTTTGTAGTATATATATATAAGGGAATGTCACAAGGACATAATGATTTCAAAGAATATGAATAAGACAAGAAGCCACTTTTAAGTATAGCCACACGCCACAAGCAGGGTATAGCACTACATCTGCCATTATTTCAATGTAGTACACACATAAACACCTGCACACATATTCAAGTATATAAAATCACCCAAGACCTGAGACAGAGGCATACCTATGTGAGAAAAATACTATCTTGTAACAAGAATTTGATTTTAATTTTGTTCTTTGTGTTTTTCTAGTTTCTAAATTATTTTCAATAAAAAGAACAACATGCTGAAATATGCTGCAAACTGGGTAAACCTTAAAAAAATGACACTAATGTCTACACACATGAGTGCAAGTGCCCACAGAGGCTAGAGAAGGGGGTGGGATTCCCTGGCCCTGGAGTCACAGGTGCTTGTGAGTCACAAGATATCAGTGCTTAAAAACAAGCTCTGGTGTTCTGCAAGAGGAGTATCTAGGTAAAACTAATCCAGGCCTCGAAAACACCCTATTTTCTCAAGCAATGCACATTTCTTCAGTCTATCGTGTGTGACTGTATTTAAGATACTCATGGGCAGGATTCCATCTTGGCTATAATTAATACTAATCAACTATGCATTCCTATTGTCCCTGCCCCAATTCTTCCTCTATTTAAATCCAAATTTCATGTCAGTACCACAAAGATAGACTTAAGGTCACCAGATTCCTTTGTGAACTGAAGCTCTCAGAAAGAAAAACAGAGGTCAGGTGGAAAGGGAGAGAGAAAAGCTATACTTTCATTAAAGATTCTAGAGATCAGATGGCTAAACATCAAGATTTATGGAGAGTTAAAATATTAACAGACCAGAGGCAAAATATCATGCACTACTTTTAGTTTCTTTGAAATTCTGCCATTTCTTAAATGTGTATGAACTAAATCCTTATGGTTATCCATCAAAAAAGACCTTTAGAAAAAGCCACATAGAAACCTACTACCCTAGAAGCTTCCTGAAACATACACAAACACATAAAAACACGAGAGGGGCATGTTGTTCAAGGTACAAAGCATAACAGTAAACACTGCTCCCCAGATGTCCCCTGATATGCCAACAAAGCAGCTTATATCCAATCACTGAGCAGGGGCGAGAACAGGTCTAGACTTCCTGACTCCCAGAAGAAGAAGAAGTAAAGGGCTCAGCCACAGGAAGAGGTCCAGGAGAGATCAGGAGAAATTCAGCTTAGCAGGGACAGCCAAAAAGTATGAGTATTCTGGGATGTTTTCTTGGAAGAAGCCAATTAGCTTAGAAGGTTTAAGAACAGAGTAATAACTGCTCAGTTATTGTGCTGTGAAGCTTGTTAAACAAGTGATATAATACAGTCTCAATTATTTGGGTGATAGTTGTTTTAAGAGAGCAACTGAGAAACAAACACAATTTTATGAAAAATAACTTTAACATTTTGAAGTACCAAGTAGGGCAGAACTTACACTAATATTGCAAGAAATTATCTAGAATCTAAACTCAGACAGTACAGTTTCTTAGTGCTGTTTCTTAAGGAGAAAACCAAACAGTTTCTAAGGCTGGAGCTCACAGTTTCCTTATTAGATTCCCCATACCCCACCACCATTCCCCTCATCCCCCCTCATCCTCCCTCATCCCCCCTTGCCCTCATACCACACCACCATCCCCCCACCCCCCACACTCTCATTACCCTCCCAATGCAGCAAGACCTCCTCCTGGCTACAGAAGCAAACCACCAAGAGGTAAAGCAAAGGCAATTCTTTTTTGTTTGGTTGGTTGGTTTTGTTTTAATTTTTAATTTTTATTAATTTATTCTTGTTACATCTCAATGGTTATCCCATCCCTTGTATCCTCCCATTCTTCCCTCCTTCCCATTTTCCCCTTACTCCCTTCTCCTATGACTGTGACTGAGGGGGACCTCCTCCCCCTTTATATGCTCATAGTGTATCAAGTCTCTTCTTGGTAGCCTGCTATCCTTCCTCTGAGTGCCACCAGGTCTCCCCCTCCAGGGGACATGGTCAAATATGAGGCATCAGAGTACGTGTGAAAGTCATACCCCACTCTTCACTCAACTATGGAGAATGTCCTGTCCATTGGCTAGATCTGGGTAGGGGTTTGAAGTTTATGGCCTGTATTGTCCTTGGCTGGTGCCATAGTTTGAGCAGGACCCCTGGGCCAAATCTGCCTATCATAATGTTCTTCTTGTAGGTTTCTAGGACCCTCTGGATCCTTCTACTTTGTTATTCTACCATGCTTCTCTCATCCAGAGTCCCAAAAGGGAATTCTTTTAAGAAGCCCTTGCTAAGAGAAAAGAAAAAAATGCCTCTTTAACATAAGTAAGCTTCTCAAAGCCAGACTTTCCTAGCTAACCAAGGTAGGAAGCTAAATTCCTTTGAGAAAGGCTCATGTTAACCAAAGGAACATGTGGGCCCATTAACTTCTCAGAGTAGGAGAAGGGTCAGGATCCAGTGAGAGAGGCAGAGAAGTCTCTGGAAGCAGTGTTAGGGTCTGGGTGATCTGCTGAAGAAAGACCCCAAGGCAGTATGCAAAAACAAAGAGTGTTTTTATTCTAGCATGCTAGAAATTCCTCTCTCCTCTAGAGGGTGACCCCGAAATGAGCACACAGGCTCAATTTATAGCCAGTTGGAGGGATCTGTGACAAGCTTTAATTGGTCAGAATTGAGTCAGAGTGTAGGAGGGGATTCAGGATTGGCTGTTTGGTTACTGGGGATTTTTTGGGTCACTGAGGTTTGGACTCTTAGGAGTTGGCCTTTAATTTGATTAGATGAGGCCAGCTGTGTTCTTTACCAAGGCCATGAAGTAATAAAAACATGGTATCTAGTCATTTTGTTCTATAAGCTGATTAGTTGCCCATGAGCTGTCCATAACATGTGGTTTTTCCAGGAATTGTTAGAAACTTGGCCTAGTTAGGAAGGCTGAAAACCTGAAGTCTGTCATGGAGTTGGTCTAGTCAAGCAAACTAAGGTCTTTGCGGGATGTGGAGTCCCGGGGAGAGGGTCCCTTCAACAGAAACCAAAAACAGACTGAGAAGCCTCAAGCACATGAGTTGGTAAAGTATAGAAGGGAATCTGGGTCTATAAAATTAAAGACCTTCGAGAGAGGTTTTGAGATTAAACAAGATTATTTTCTATGTTGGAAATGGAGGAAGACACAGTGACATGGCGCTTCTGGATTCCACTTGAGGTTGTTTCTCTTAGCATACAAATAATTTTTAGTGACAATGACAGGTTTGTATATCCTCTTTGGGAGAAAGCAGAATAAGGCAGATTTGGAGGGAAAAAAAAGACCGAGAAACTAGATACTAAATTAAAGGCCATAGAACAGAGGTTGAAGTAATCCTTGAATCAAAATAGGGAACCTTCAGAGAAATCCAATCTAGAACCTACAATAACACCAAAAGAGGTAATTCAATGAGAAAAACTCACAAAAGCTTGAAGAAATTGCCTGGCAGTCCATTGCTTATAGGCCAACATAGTCAGATTAGATATTATATGTGCACTGTCAAGGTTCAATTACTGGAAAATGGTCTATATGCTAAAGTAGAAATGCAGACCCTGTTTAGTGTTGCCTTGGAACAAGGTCATATGGTGGCTTGTGTGCTCCATTTTGCAGAGTTTGGAGAACTGAAATATATGCACCATGCCATAGAGTCATATTGAGAATTCCAATAAGCTTTTGCCTTAAATTCTGGAAAGCGTGATTCCGAAGTTGTACATTTATTAGAGATGGTGACTGTCTTGGAGATGTCTTTACAAATTAGGGCTGATGGTGCTTTAGCACATATATCCATTGGAATACAGCAATTTTTAAGGCATTATGACATGAAACCTGTTACAGATATAAATTATAATCCTATAGGTCATACAATTATAAAAATAACTAACAACTTTTTAAAAGGTGGTGATAAAACAGAAGAGGAATAAAATATCTTCCCAATACAGATTAAATAGTTATTTATTCATTTAAATTTTTTTAAATGAGACAAGTAGCACACCTGTTAAGATACACTAGATTTTAGAAAGGACTGCTGAATTAGATCAGCATGTAAAGGTCCTAATTCCAAAATAAAAGACAGGAGATATGTTATTCTGAGGATGTGGTTATGTGTATGTTTCTATAGGAGAAGAAATATTGTGGATTCTGTCCAAAATTATAAAAATCAGATTTTCAGAGGGAGTCTTCCTGAAGATCTTGGCTGTAGACCAAAGGAAAGAAATCAAGAAGACCAAACAGGACAGGTAACATAATTTACTGATCCCTCCACATGGGAACAGCTCTGAGACTGAGACATTAAAATGTCTCCAGCCAGGATTTTAGCTAGGCATGGCCAATAAATCTTTGGCTACAAAAAAATCCCTAGTACTTATCACGTCATTCTTTTAAATGGTATAGATAAAAAAAATTATATTAAAGATTGGTTATAGAGTCCAAACTAACTCATATAGAAAAATAAATGTCTTACCTGCTCAAAAAGAGAGCAGCGAATCATCTTTAACTGAACTATGCTCAGTGCACAGCCCATATATATTAATATAGAAAATGTATAATACCTTTGAAAGTTTATATATTTTCCAGAGCAAAAGGACAAGACACTAAAAAAGATAAGTAGTCCAGATGCTGCAACCTCATAGATGGACTCAATAACTTTTATTTGAAAATCTGTATCCAGGACACTTTCAAAATGGCTATCTAGATCATCCAGAAACACAGACTGTTCCAGTTAGGACTTCAGGTAAGCTCTGCATTCAGAGACTAGACAGCAAAAGATACAGCTAGCTTTCTTAATACTGGACAATAGTATCTTAATTTTCTTGGCCCCCCAAAAAAGAAAAACTATGTCCCAAATCAGCAGGAGTCAATTTTTAAAAAACTACACCCATTCCCATGAAGGAAGAGTGGATGTTTTTTTGGTCATTCAATGGGTGAAATATGTTTGTTATTATTTTAAAGCAGCTGGTTATAAGAATTATAAGTAAAAGAGTAGATTTATTGAATCTACTTTTAGACCAAAGAGCATTAATAAACCAAATATCTTACACTGGCATAAATCTTTGTATATTGGTACAGATTTAAGATTATATTGGGTTACAACATGCTAAAGTATTGTACCTATGTAATTCTTAAATCTGCAATGTTAAATTCTAGCCCTTTTGATAGCTGCTATTACAACTGTTTAGGATAATTAAGAAATGCATATTAGCAGTCAGACAATCAAACTCACCATCATCTTAGATACTAGTTATGTTTTCTAGAATGACAGATCTTAAAAATCTAGAAAAAATCCAGATAAAACAGATAGATAGATGGTCTTCAAAAACCTCAGAGATCAACAGAATATGGCATTTAAAGATTTTATTATTAAAGTTTTTTTTTTAACTTTGAGACAGGTCTGCTTCTGGCAGCACCTCTGTTCTACTTCAAAGAGCATCAAAGGCTTCATATGTAGCAAGCTAGCCATAGGGCAAGAAAATTACCTTGCATCAATTACAGACAGAATACTGTCCAAACTGGAAAATCTGAATTCAGGAAAGCCGACTTCTGAGCTTTGCAAGGAAGAGGTAGGCAATTCCTTTATAATTTCTGCCTCACAGAAAAGTCTGTCAAATATTCTGTTCCAGAAGGCTGAAGATGATGCTCCAATGTTAATAGAGAAATTTGGGAGACTCTCCAGGCAGCCAAATATCTCTGTCATTTCTATACATTTGGAAGCTGATTGCCTGCACTTCCTACATATTTAAGTAATGTTTCTTCCCTCTTAAGTCTCTGATAGGGTTGAAGACTAGATAGTTGTAGTCTCACAGTTAAACTTAAATTGTTTAGGATGATAGAAATTGATAGATAGTAGAATACTTTATCCAGGGGTGCCAAGTACACAAATGTAAATCTTACCTAATAATTTTCATAATTGTTATTGTTACATATAGTTTGTTATTGTAAGAGAAAGAGCCTTTTATTATACTAAAAGGAGGTGTAGGCATAAGGTTACTGTGTAATTTAAATGTTGATTTCTATATTCCCCCAAATCTGTTTACAATCCTTGTTCTGAGAATCTCCTGTCTCAATGTTGTATAAATACACTTCCCAAATGCTCCCTGATATGCCAATAAAGCAGCTTATAGCCAATCACTGAGGAGGGGAGAGAATGGGGCTGGAGTTCCTACCCCCAAGGAGTTAGAAGAAGATGTAAATGGTTCAGCCACAAGCATATAGGTCTAGAAGAGATCAGGAGAGATTTAGCTGAGTAGGGAAAGTGCAAGTATCTCTGGGATTTATGCTGGGAAGATGCCAGATTACCTTAGAAGATTAAGAATAGAGTAATAACTGCTCAGTTATTGTGCTGTGAAGCTTGTTAAACAAATAATATAATAGAGGCCCAATTACTTGGGTGATAGCTGTTTTAAGAGAGAAACTGAAAAGCAAGCACAATTTTATAAAAATAACTTTAACACCAAAGTCTCAAGAGCCAGAGGTTCTTGGTTGTTACATTAAAGATATGTCAGTTCAGCCTAAGACACTAAATAAAGACACAGAGTCTGAAGCGTACTTTAAAGCTGTCAGCACAACACTGCAGGCAGAAACTATACTAATACAAATTCGTAAACTATGGTAAACAAACTACTCTAAACTGATATATAATACATATACCCCAAGCATTTGCTACTATGATGCTCCATAGGCCATCCTTCCCTTCCTTTTTCTCCCCAGTCAACTGTCTCTCCTCAACTCTACCAACTGCCAAACTTCCTCCTCCCCAGGAAGCTCCACCTTTCATTTCCTGTCCTTCTGCCCAGCTGATTGGCTAAACAGCTCTTTATTGATAGATGTTACATCCACTCAGCATTCCTCTACAATAGGCTCTTGGTGACAAGAAAACAGCGTTCTGGACACAACAGGGTAACTACACATACACATAGCTACAAATAGTAGTTGTGACAGCATGCATAAAACCTGCACAAGCACAAGACAGACCAAATCCCAGGCTGGAAATTGAATTTGAACACAAAATATCACCCCTAGACAAGGAGTTATTGGTGATTATTTAACTGTTTGAAGAGGCAGGGACAGTTTTCTCCACCCTCCAGTGGCAGGCAACACTTTCAAAAATGTTTGAGCAGCACATTGATCTCAATGGATTAAGGAGAAGAGGAGGAGGAGGAGGAGGAGGAGGAGGAGGAGGAGGAGGAGGAGGAGGAGGAGGAGGAGGAAAAAGTTGTTGTTGTTACATGAGTAGGAACAAGGGTAGACCTGAGAAAAGTTGGTAGGGTTGGCAGAGGATAGGGGTGTAACTATGACCACAACACGTCATATAAAAGTCTCAAAGAATAAAGAACATAAAAATATTTTTAAAGTATTTAACATCAATTTTATTTGGGTTATACATAAATATTAAATGAATTCTTTAGTTTACAGTGTATACTTAGAAGATATTTACCAGCCTCAAAACTAAGAATGCCATAATCTTTGTTCTATAACTAGTAAAATCTCATGGAACCACTTCCACAATACAGCATGTTATTTGGGGATGTTCCCTGGCCATCATCTTTGTATGTGGTTCTGAGCAAACTGTTCTAGCTTGCATTCTATTGCTACGATAAAACACTATAACAAAAGGCATCTTGGAAAAGGAGCAAGTTTGTTTGGCTAACCCTTCCATGTCACAGTCTCAGAGCAAGAACTCAAAGCAGTAACCTGGAGGCAGGACCATGAAGGAATGTTGCCTTTTGGTTTGCTTTCCATGGCTTGCTCAGCTTGCCTTTTCTATACAACCCAAGACCACCTGTTCAGGCTGAAACTGCCCCCAGTGGACTGGGACCTTCCATATCAATCATTAATCAAAATACCTCTTACAAGGCAATCTGATGAAGACATTTTTTCCATTGTAGTCTCTTTTCCCTGAGAACTTTAGCACAGTGGTTCTCAACATTAGGTCTCAACCCCTTTGGGAGTCGAATGACCCTTTTGCAGAAGTCATTTAAGACCACCGGAAAACATATATTTACAAAGAAAATTCATAACAGTAGCAAAATTACAATGATGAAGTAACAACAAATTCTAAGGTCTCACATAGTTATGAACCGGAGCCTTAATGCCAACAGGAGAGGGGAGTGCCACTGTAAGAGGAATGGGCATTTAGAGCCTGAGCAGTTGGAATCATCAGTTCAGCGTGTCATGTGTCATTTGCATTAACTATAAGTCATTCTGTCCCTCCAGTCCTGACATCAGCTAAGGCTCCTGACTCCTGTGTGAATCCCACAGAATTACAAAAGTTCTCACCACCTCTTAGTCACACATTGATTTAACAACAGCAGCGCAGCGCAGAGCCCCAGTGTTATTAAGGGAAAGAAGTTGAGTCTGGTTTATATTTAATTTGTAGGAAATTCAGACCTGGCCATTTGCTATCACCTTATGTGTCCCCTTAGCCCCCCAAATATTCTGGAAAGTTAGCTTCAACAGTGTTTGGAGATGAAGCCTAATTAAAGGAGATTAAGCTATGGAGGATCTGCCCCACCCCCATATATGGAGTGGGTTCCTTACCAAGCGAGTAGTTTCTTTATACAAGGTTGAGACTAGTCTCTTCTTGGTTGCTTCTCACTCTTTCTATCCATGTCTGCTATAGGATGACACAGCAAGCTGTCCGTCGCCAAACACAGCCACTCAATCCTGGCCAGACACCCAGACTGTGGCAGGTTCATATTCATTCGACATTACTCCATGTCATACCAGTCCTAAGCAGGCTAAGACACCTGCAAAGGCACAGACATGGTCATGTACCATCCACACATTTGCCACTCATGTTGTATATTGTACAACAAATATCCATTGAACTTCTATATACCATGCATTTGAGGATGCAAAGTGCATGAAGCATGAGCTTTTCCTTAGGGACGATAAAGGACAATATGTCTGTCATGTAAATCCAAGGATTCTGAGTAGAATCGTGGATTATAGGTCAAATGAGCAGCTGAAATTGGCATGTAACACTCAACACTGGGCCATGGGACAGTCCCCATAGAAACCTCTGGAACTTTGATTGTGGTTTTTCTTTTTCTTTTTACTGGATTTTTCCAGATTTGTCAGAGTTCCAAATGAATTACTTTATATTTTAGATAAAACGTAGATAAAATTCTATCTCTATGTCACTAAGCATGTCCAACTCCACATCTAGAATAGAATCAATAATTGAATCCTGACTTGATAACCCTTAGGATTTTGCTCCAAATTGCTCAGAGAGAGAGAGAGAAAAAACAAAACCACAATGGTTGTGACTCCCCTATAGTGCTAGGTTCCACTGATGCTAGTTTTATTCTACTGTGTAACAAATGTGTCAAATGACAAATGTACCACACAGGCATTACTGCACAGCCTCAGCATCAGACACTGATGCAAAACTTTTTTCAGTCCTTTGTTTTAGGGCTTATCGGGAGACTACAGCCAACACGATACTGAGGGCTGGTATCTCATCTGGACTTATCTGGAGGGGAAGCCCTGTTTCCAAGCCAACTTACATGGTTACTGGAAGACTTAGTTCCTTGAATGCTATTGAACGGGCACCTCTCATTTAGTTCCTCATTGACTATCAGCCAGTGGCTGCCCTCAGGACCTCACTGTAGTGTCCTCTACAACACAGCATCCTACTTCATCATACGTAATGCAAGAAAGAGAGTCAGCAAGCTAGACGTAGCTCACTGTCCTTTCTAAGAAGCAAGTTATTGGCCTCAGGTCATGGTCAAAGGAAAAGAATTAGATAAGGGTGTGGCTATGATGAGGTTGAATTATGGGAGCCACTCTAGAAGCTAGCAATTGCACAATCACCCTCAGCCTCTGGGTCACACACTTAATAGCATCCGTGTCTTCCCCAGGGAACTGCCATGAAGTTGTGGAGTGGGAACTAGACTCACAGACACTAGCTTACGTCAATTCGATTTAAAATTTAGCTGGCACAATTTACCCTTTTTTCACCTTGACACACAAACACAACACCTATTGTTCTTGCTAGCCTTATGTCAACTTGACACGCAAGCTAGAGTTATGTGAGAGGAGGGAACCACTGCCTGGAGGACCAGAAACTAGAGGCCAGATGGCCCAGAGGCCTAGAATAGAACCAAACAAGATTGGCAAAAAATAAGTCAATGAAATAATGCCTAGTGATACTGTGCTATATTCATACATTGGTGCCCAACCCAATTGTCATCAGAAAGGCCTCGTACAACAATTGATAGGAACAAATGCAAAGACCCACGGCCGAATATTAGGTGGAGTTGGGGAATCTTGCTGAAGAGGTGGAGAAGGATTGTAGGAGGCAGAAGGATCAAGGTTGCCACAAAAAACAAACAAACAAAAATAAACCCACAGAATCAACAAACTTGGACTCATAGGGGCTGAGGCTGAACAGACAATCAGGGAGCCTGCACGGGTCTACCCTAGGACCTCTGTGTACATGTTCTAGTTGTGTAGCTTAGTTGTTTTGTGGGACTCCTAAGGGGGTGGGGTGTGCTGCTTCTGGTGCTTTTGCCTGTTTTCAGGACCCCTGCCCCGCTACTGGGTTTCTACATCCAGCCTTAATCTTATTGCAACTTGATATGCCATGTTTAGGTTGATATCCCTAGGAGGCCTGCCCTTTTCTGAAAAGAAATGGAGGAGGAGTGGATGGAGATGGAGGAGCAGATGCTGTAGGAGGTGGGGGTGGAGGATGACAGGGGAAACTTCAGCTGGGATATAATATATGAGAGAATAAATTAACAAATAAAAAGTTTAAAGGTCCAGTATGTGGCATTTTCTTAATTAGTGATTGATGGGGAAGGCCATTGTGGGTTTGGCCATCCCTGGGCAAGTGGTCTTGGGTTCCATAAGAAAGAAGGCTGAGCAAGCCATGAGGAGCAAGCCACTGAGCAGCACCCCTCCACGGCCTCTGCATCAGCTCCTGCCTCCAGGTTCCTGCCCTGTTTGAGTTCCTGTCCTGACTCCCCTCAGTGATGAACATATGGAAGCATAAGCCGAATAACCCTTTCCTCCCAACTTGCCTTTTTGGTCATGGTGTTTTGTCACAACAATGGAAATCCTAAGACACTTAAACAAAGCCTTTTTTGTTGCCCCCCAAAAACCTCATATTAATACTAATATTACAATATGAAACACTATAAATTTAAAAGTCCCACAGTCTTTGCAAATTCAAATGCTTTAAAAGTTCAGTCTCTTAAAATCCAAGGTCTGTAAAACAAAACCTCCACAATCTCTTTTTGAAAGTTCAAGTCTCTTCTTGATAGGCTGTGACCATATGGTGGGGGAGGAGGGCCCCTTCTGTCACAGACATAGGGGAAAGGAATAGGGTGAAAGAGGGAGGGAGGGAGGAACCGGAAGATAAAAGTGAAGGAATGACAGTTGAGGTGTAATCTGAATAAATTAATTTTTAAAAAGAAACAAAAACAAATAAATAAATAAAGTTCAAGTCTCTTAACTGTGCTGACTTTGCTCCTACAAGATCAGAAATAAATTAAGTCCCCTTTTCTTCAAGAGGAAAGAACCAGGGAAGACAATCTAATCAAAGCAGAACAAACTCCAATCATGTAAATATGTCAGTGTGTCGAGGGGGCTGAGATTTACTGACAGTCTCCTGGACCTCTCCTGAGAGCCTGGGTCCCTTCTCTGGCTCCACCCTCTGCAACCAACTGACACAGCTTGTCTCCTAAGCTCAGGCAGGCTGCACTCCACAGCTGCTGTTCTTGGTGTTCATTCCACAGTACCAGCATCTCCTAAATGTTGGGATCTCTTTGCTGCAATCAGGCTGCACTTCAGCAGTAGCTTTTCCTGGCCTCTCTTCAGAAACTACAACCCTGTCACACAGTGCCATGCATCAACCATTCTCCATGACCCCTTTTGCCCTCAGAGCCAGTACCGTCCAAGTGACCCTTAACGCTGCCAAGTTCGGCTGCAAGTAAAAGATACAACCTTGGCTTAGAATACTGCTTCTGTGTGAGGGAACACTTCTCAGAAGACTTTTACCTCAATAACGATATGACTGTTCCAAATCGGTGGTCATTTCTCAGCTCCCGCTGACCAGCATCAATCAGCCAATCAAAGCAAAGGGTTCACTGTAATGGTTCTCGGGTCTCTTGTTAATCACTGCAGTTCTTCAGCTGCAGCTAACCGGAACCACAGATTATCAAACTACCTATTGGAATTTCACAAGCCAGGCCTCCACGGTGTGCATTTCTCTCGAGACTCTTCCAATCTCCCACAGAGCAGTTCACCATGCTTTGAACACTCAACAGCTTTGCTAGCCCTAAGTTCCAAAGTCCTTGTACAAAACCTCCCCAAAACATTGTTAGGACTGTTACCTAATTCCCCACTATTCTTATATCAATTTCTGTTTTAGTTAGGGTTACTATTGTGGTAATGAAACACCAAATTGAGGAGGAAAAGGTTTATTTGGCTTACACTTCCACATCACCGTTCATCATCAAAGCAAGTCAGGGCAGGAACCTGGAGGCAGGAGGAGCTGATGCAGAGACATGGCGGGGGGGGGGGGGGGGGGTGCTACTTCCTGGCTTACTCCTCATGGCTTGCTCAGGCCCCTTTTTTATAGGACCCAAAACTACCAGCCCAGGGTGGCACAACCCACACTGGGCTGTGCCCTCCCACATCAAACACTTAAAAAAAAAAACAAAAAACAAAAAACAAAAAACAAAAAAAAACCAACAGGCTCACTTAAAGCCAAAACTTATAAAGCCAATTGTTCAAAGTTTTTCCTCTCAGATGACCCCAAATTGCATTATATTGACTTTAAAATCCGACAGCAGCAATCCAAAAGAGTTGATATTTTCATTGCAACTTTTCCAAGAAATTGCTATCAGTTAACTAATGAATATGCTGTTCCCAATACATACGAGCATTCATCTGTTTGTGATCAATGCATATCGTTGGTGGTTCATTTTAGCCACCTGCCACTCCTAGGAGCCAGATCTTAGCAGAAAGAGTAGCTCAGACTTCAAAGCAACATGGTAAGAACACAAGTTTGACCCTCTTTCCTACAGCAGTTTTGTTGTGGTTGTGCTGGTGTTGGTGGTTTGAAGGCGCTCTTTTTTGTTTTGTTTTGTTTTGTTTTGTTTTGTTTTGTTTTGTTTTGTTTTG
>OU015753.1:54023933-54075731 GCA_907169655.1 Acomys percivali | reverse complement strand
TGTTTTGTTTTGTTTTGTTTTGTTTTGTTTTGTTTTGTTTTGTTTTGAGACAGGGTTTATGTGGAGCTTTGACTTTCCTGAACTTTGCAGACAAGGCTGGCCTCGAACTCACAGAGATACACCTACCTCTGCCTTCTCGAGTGCTCAGATTAAAGGCAAACACCACCATGTCAGGCTTAATTGTTTTTTGTTTTTTAACTGAGATTTTCAATCTACAAACTCTTTTTGTTTTGTTTTTTGTTTTTCAAGACAGACTTCCTCTGTGTAGCCTTGACTGTCTTGGACTCACTATGTAGATCAGGCTGGCCTCAAACTCACAGAGATTCACCTGCCTCTGCCTCCTGAGTACTGGGTGGGATTAAAGGTGTGTGCCACCATCACCCAGCTATCTACAAATTCTTAAGAACGACTTTTATGTATATGTTTATTCTATCTACTTTTTTATCCGCTCCTCCATACCCAGATGAATTTGTTGTACACTTCCAAATTGATTTCAGCAGAACTCCTTGAAGACATCATTTTTACTAATGAGCTCCATGTTACCCAAATCAACAGCTAGTCTGTGTCCTCGCATTTGATGCCCTTACGATATCCATCACTCTCCTCTTGAAGGCACTCTTTTTAGCTTTTTAAATTTATTTTATTTGTGTGTATGTATGTTTATTTTACGTATGCAGGAGGCCAGAAGAAGACACTGGATACGTTGGAGCTAGAGTTACAATGGTTGTGACCTACCTGACATGGGTGCTGTAAACCAAACAAAGGTCTTCTGGGAGATCATCGTACACACTTAACTCAGAGCCATCTCTCCTGATTAAAACACTTTTTGCTGATTTGACTTCCGTGGTCTTCCACCTCCCACCTTCTGTTCAGTCTCCTTAGGAGGCTCTGGTACCTCTGTTCACTCTAAATGTTGATATGTCTGTCCAGAATCCTATCTAGAGACTTTGCCCCTTTTTCAATGAATATTTTTAATTTTAGACTATCCCATCTAGTCCTGTGGCTTAAAAGTCTGTCTTAGACAGCTCCTTCTCAAAATTGCCTCCCTAGGACCGTAAAGCAGGGGCGCAATCATTCCAAAATTACCCAGGCGTTTAAGGAAAAAATATTCCACAAGTCTCATAAAATCCTCAAACTGGGCAGTTTTCCAATTTTACACTTGTGTTCAGCTAAAAATACAACCCAGATTACCTAGAAGTGTTCCTTGGTTAATAAAGCTTCTCTTTTTTGTGCTTTCTTGGTCTAAAAATACAATAAAGAAAGGCCATGTTCTATCACGTAATAGGAGTCCAGAAGGCAGTAATAATAATATTAGCAACATCAGCCATGTAATGAGATGGAAGCTACGTTGTGGCGCACGCCTTTAATCCCAGCACTCGGGAGGCAGAAGCAGGCGGATCTCTGTGAGTTCGAAGCCAGCCTGGTCTACAAAGTGAGTCCAGGATGGCCAAGGCTACACAGAGAGACCCTGTCTCGAAAAACCAAAAAAAAAAAAAATGATGTGTTTCTACTGAGACAGCAAAAGTCTTAGGAGAAATAAAATCTGAGATTTTGGAATCTACATGCAGTACTTAATGACTCAAAGTGCCACTATTGCAAGTCCCTAAAGTTTGCAAGGCAGGATGGACATGTCTGGTCCCACTCAGAAGAGAAGCCCTGCTACGGTGGCACTCCCTTCAGATATGCTCACAGTGCAGGACAGATTCTAGCACCACACCTGGGGATGTAGCCATTTCTTCTAGCTCAAGCTCATCCATGGAACCCCAGGCCATTGTGTGAACTGTTGGCTGTTTTGCTGACAGAAAAAAAAAACAACTCTCTACTGAGAATTACTCTACAAGTTAAAAAGCAGTCCCCTTGGTTCTCAGAATCATTGAAACAGGCACAGCACATTCCCACAGCTTTATGTGAACACTTCTCCCTGTTTTTTCTTGGTTTTTTTCCAGCTGTGTAAATAGACCAAGATCAAACTCTGAGGTTACACAATCCTTGAAGCTGTCTCTGATTTCTTGAGTCAGTATTACTGACTTACCACCTCCACACTTACATGTTCCTTTGGGTCTATCAATAGTTACCATTTCCGCCGGGTGGTGGTGGCGCACGCCTTTAATCCCAGCACTCGGGAGGCAGAGGCAGGTGGATCGCTGTGAGTTCGAGGCCAGCCTGGTCTACAAAGTGAGTCTAGGACAGCCAAGGCCACACAGAGAAACCCTGTCTCGAAAAACTAAAAAAATAAAATTAAAATTAATAGTTACCATTTCCTACATTTTGAATTAAGTAGTCACCACACTTGTACTTTCTTGTATGTTTATAGGCATCTCTTTAGTTTGGAGAAATTTTCTTTTATGATTTTGTTGAAAATATTTTCTGGGCCTTTGTCACAGATGTGAGGAAAAGTCGTAGAGACCTATCACTGTCCAGCATGATCTCTAGACATCCAGAACAGCTGTTGAGGCTTTGCTTGGCAATGTTCCAAAATCTCTGGTTGCTCACCATTGCCCTTAAATATTATGTATGGTCCAGGTGTAATTTTGTCTTAAAATTACTTTGAAATCTGTTTTTTCTTCTAAAACTGTCTTTCTCTCTATTTATCACTTTGACTATGAGCTCTAATGAAATTCACACAAGTAAAACTTTTCCCACAGTGAATCCTGAAGGAAAGTATCTGGCCAAAGGCTTGAGATAATGATAAAGTTCTTGACTCTGATTGTATACAGTCAGGCAGGAACTGATTGAAAGGAAGTTAAGACCTTGACATAACAGTACCTGCCTAGATACTGTTAGCTGTAGAAAAGTTTCTTTAGAATCTTCTTTGAGAGCAATGGAAGGTGGGATTGGAGCATCATGTTTTACAGATATTTTACCATAGAGGACTCCTTGGCATTAGTCTAGGCTTAGATAGCACACTTGTTGGTTTGGAACTGGGAGTAAGTCAAGTTTTACTTTATTAGAGAGCATTTAGCTGAAGTTCTGTTGCTATGACAATCTTGTAAACACAATGGCTTTAGCCTGGGGAAATTTATGATTAAACTTTCACAAATATTGTTTAAGAAATAATAATCAGGTTATGCTGACCATTGCTTGGAGACTGATTTTTACTGTATGCTTTACTGTGGGGTTTACAGAACTGTATATATTTCTGAGTTAGCTGTTCTCTTGTTTTGTTGATTTTTAAATGCCTTATTGATTGTAAAAGATGAGAAAAATCACTATGTAATCTGTAATGAAAAAAATCGAACTTTACTTTAAATAAAGTACTGATGTTGTCCCAAGGAAACAGACAAACAGTAAGCATGTGAGACAGAAAAATAAAGTTCTCCTGGGTTGTACCACATATTCCTAGGTGTCTAATATTTCTTTTTTCCTCCATTCCTCAACAGCTGGTTGCTATGCCTAGATATTCCTCAAGGGTTGATTTCTCTTAAACAGCTATTCACTGCCTCCTCAATTCTCCCTACCTCGGATCCACTAAGACTTTCTCTTCTCTCCTCGTCACTATTCCCGGAGCTGGTCTGCGGGTAGCCTTGGAGCTGGGACTCTTCTCCTTCTTCTATTCCTATTATTCTTAGGTTTTGTCTGCTCATAGTGTCCCAGAGTTCTTGGGTGTTTTGTGTTAGAAACTTTTTAGATTTAACATTTTCGTCTATATCGTCTATGCCTGAGATTCTTTCTTCCATCTCTTGTATCCTGTTGGCGATGCTTGTGTCTGTATTTCTTACCTCCACTTACCTAGATTTCCCATCTCCAGGATTCTCTTTGGTTTTTCTTTATTGCTTCTATTTCCATTTTCAGGTCTTGAACAATTTTACTCATTAGCTTCACCTGTTTTGTTGTACTTTCCTGTATTTCTTTAAGAGAGTTATTCATTCCCTCTTTAAAGGCCTCAATCATCTTTGTAAAATTGGATTAAAGGTCATTTTTCTTGTGCTTCAGGTGTGTTGGAATACCCAGGACTTGTTGCAGCAGGACAGCTGGGTTCGGGTGGCGCCTATGGCTCTGGCTGTTGTGATGTTCTTATGCTTGCCTTTAGTCATCTGGGTTTGGGGGTTACTACAGGATTACGTCCTGACCTCTGGTTTTATCTTTGTTTTACAGATGTTTCTTCCCTTTGCCATATGTTTCCTCTTTGCTCTTCTGACCTGAGTGGCCTGAGGTTCTGGTGACCAGTCAGTCTTCGGGTCCAGCAGGCTGTCTCCACTGGGGGCTTTGTGGCCTGTGTGACTGCTGGTGTTCTGGGTGCCAACATTGCCTCTTGGGTCCCTAGAACCAGTGTGGTTTCTGGAAAATCCGAGCCCTTCTACCAAAGTTGTGGGACAGAATATGGAGGCCAGGAGATGAGGTGCAGATACACTTTTAGGTGTGCTTTAAGGTGAGTGGGGGGTTATAGGGTATAACGTGAGTTCTTAGATAGGGTCCCTGGGCCTGGATGACCTCTAGGAAAGTAGCCCTGCACTTGTACTTACTAATAAAGTCTGTTCATTTAAAACTATTTGTATGACTTCATTTCTTAGTAAAGCATATTAAAGAATTTTCAATAAATGCCTACTGGGTTGCATTGTAGGTTTTAATGAAATAAATTCAAAATCTGGTAGAACTGTCATATAATTAGCCTTAGAAGCAATTTAGTAAAGTTCTTCTAATTCTTTTGTTTGTTTGTTTTCTTTTTTGTTTTTTGTTTGTTTGGTTGGTTGGTTGGTTTTTTTGACACAAGTTCTCACTACATAGCTGGCAGAGCCAGGTGGATCTCTGTGAGTCCAGGAACTCATTTTGTAAACCATGCTGCCCATAAACCCACAGAGATTCACCTGGCTCTGACTCCAGAGTGCCGGGATTAAAGGCATACACCATCATTTCCCTCATGTTTTCCTTTTTAATTCATTAGCATTTTATGTCTACTATTCCTTTATATGTCAACAATAATACTGTAAGAAGTGTGCATGTCAAAACAAAATATAGTCTTTATCACAATGTAACCTTGAAGCTGGCTTTTCTTCCTGTGTCAAGAATAAAGGACACAGTATCAATCACTGGGGAGGAGGGATCACAAAAAAAAAGGATAAATAATGATCACAATGAGTCAAGAGATCAGAGCATCAAACTCAAATCTTGATCTGAGGGCTGAGGAGACCAAGATCTAGACTTCTTCATCTGATTTTTAACCATCTAACAGGTGGGATTTTAGTTTATTTCAGCTCCTCTTCGTACTGATGGGGACATAGCATGTTTGCAAAAATCAGATAGAGCCACTGGAAACCTGTTTTCATTGGGTCTCTTTTTCTAGCCCTTTCCAGCTTCAGCTGACATCGCACCTGCTCCCCCTGCGATCTGCTTCCTGCGTTGGCCATGCCTGGGTGGAGCTGCCTGGTGACAGGAGCAGAAGGGTTCCTCGGCCGGAAGATCATCAGCATGTTGGCACAGGAGAAAGGGCTGGAGGAGCTCAGGGTACTGGATAAAGCCTTCAAACCAGAAACCAGGGAGGAACTCTCTAGTAAGTGAGCCAGAAGCTCTGTTTGCGTGACTGTTGGGAATGCTGGCTGGACATTAGGAGGGTTCTTTGTTTAGAAAATATGGAGCACTTGGAACAAAAGGTAGTTTCTGTGCTCACACTCATCATGAAGGCTCATATACACCACACAGCTGTTGCAGGGGGCGCTAGAATCTGGCTTGTCCCAGATCTATATAGATGGTGGCTATGAGGGCAACTGCTGGACCTCCAGGACTCTGGCCTTCTTCCCATTTGGAAATTGCGCACCGGTGCTCTTTTTTTTAAAGTGCTACTATTTCTATAGACTGTCTACTGCTCTGTAGCATCAGCGAGATTACTGGGTAGGAAATCTCAGCAATGGATCTCTGCCTTTCCTACTTGCCCTGGTCTAGTTGTTTGTTCCTTTTTTTTATTTGGTTTGATGGAGGAAAAAGTCATTTAGTATTCTCCCCCACCCCGAGCCCCACCATGAAGTTGGAATAAAAAGCCCAATCCAAATCTGTGAGTGAAAGGGAGGGGGTTGGCAGAGGGTGAATCGGACAGAACGCACACAGGGCAGTATAAAGGGCAGAGTCAGGTGAGGGCCAGCAGGCCCACAGATGCCTCCAAAATGTCTTTCCCATCATTCCTCTCTGTTCATCATCTTCATAAAGAAAATGACAGCAGACTTTTTCTGGAGCAGTACACTTTGCTGATTCTGCTGTCTGGATTGAAGATGGAGTTTCCCAGCTGCACTGCCTTCACACCCTCCTGATAACCCTGCAGGGAACGTAGAAAAGGAGACCTAGCCTTGAGGACAGTGTTGGGAACTGGTGCAGATAGTGTGTGTCACAATGCTCATTTCTGTGAAATAATTTAACTGACCGCATGGTTGACAAGGTCATCCTGTGGATCTCAGAGAAGCCTGAAGATACTGACTTACCCCTGCCCTGGCTTCAGGTCTGCAACACAGGTCTCTCCCCACAGGATGACTTATTTGCCTCATCACTGTACACTTCTTATATCTGCTGTATGTTGACAGATCTTCAGTGAAACCCACTCTGAGCCTTCTCAAAGAGGTTCCCTTTTCCTCTCTGTAGTTCTGCTAACTGCATCTGCACTCAGCCCAGACCCAGGAAGTACCAAGACCTATCAGGGGCAGGGATTAAATCTCCATCTGTCTCTCCCTCTGCTGGCTCCTCCTCACTGGATCTTAGAGGACACAATCTGAGTAACCTGTTGCTTGCCCAGATTGCTCTCACGTCTTCCTTCACACCTGTCAGCTTACAGCCTGAGACACTGTACAGCCTCCCAAGTCACGACACTGCCACTGAGTCTTCTTCAAAGGCACGTGTGAGCGCCTGTTCCTTATGAAGGAAATGCTGCTTCTCTCCCTCTTACATTGACTGCCACTCTCTCTCCAGTCGCTTTCGTGAACGTATGAATTTCCCATAACTCTGTTTTTATGTGCAAAGCACAAATGGCATCTTACTGCTCAGATTCATTTTCCGCAAAGGGATGGGCTGGAAATCAAAGCTCCCTCCTTCCCTTCAAAAGCTACATTCTGCTCTTTGGGCATTATTGTCTCTTCAGTAGAAAGGCCTCCTCCCCAGTGTCTTCTCACTATTCGGGCCCTTAAAAGCCTGGGTAACTGACGCCTGTGTCAGGGAACTTCCATCCCATGCATCTGTTTTGTCTTCCACAGAGCTGCAGACAAACACCAAGGTGACAGTGCTCCAGGGAGACATTCTGGATGCCCAGTGCCTGAGGAGAGCCTGCCAGGGCATCTCTGTTGTCATCCACACGGCTGCTGTCATTGATGTCTCAGGTGTCATTCCCAGACAGACCATCTTAGATGTCAATGTGAAAGGTAGAGTACCTGAGGGAAATATGGAGGGGGTGGGAAAATGATAACAACAACAACAACAACACACACACACACACACACACACACACACACACACACACACTAACCAGGTAGGTGGGACCCCTACCTTGGAACATCAACTGTGCGTGCTCACCTCTTTAATTTTTCATTTATTTTTATTTTACGCCTGCATTCATGTCTGTGTCTTGTTGGCATGCTGGGTGCCAGCATCCCTCGACCTTGAGTTACAAATGGTTACAGGCAGCCTTGTGGGTACTTTGTCTTTTCTCCTGCCCATGGTCTCAATAGTTCCAGTGAGGACGGCAGGCTGGGAAGCAAAAGGAATGATCCAGGCCTCAAATACAGTCAGACAGTGAGTAAGGAGCCCTTCTCCTTCACATCGGTGCAGCTGGATTCCAAGCCCAGAGCCTTCATTTCCATTACCCACTTTCCCCCTTCCAGGTCAGATCCAGACCTGACAGGTGTTGGCCAGCACAGTGTATGTTAGCTTAGTTCTGTGAGAGTCCACCTGCCCACCTGAAGGAAGGCATCCCCTGCGGAGAGGTCAGCAAAGCCCTTCCTCAGAAGCCAGCAAGGGGATCCAGAGTGACCAAGGAGTCATGTCTTTTCTTATTTCTCATGTCTCTAACACTGGCTTCTCAGCCAGCCCACCATGAATCTCTTCTGGAGGGGAATAGGTATTCTCCCCCCTTTTTCTCCTTTTTTTTTGGTGTGTGTGTGTGTGTGTGTGTGTGTGTGCGCACACACACACACACACACACACACACACACACACACACACACGCACCTTTCTTCATTATGGCTTTTTAATATAAGTTAGGATGAAACAGGTAAGTTCATATGGGATTTCTATGTATATGTAATCTCCTCACTCTGACCTTCAAGGACCAATCCTTCTATCGCCACTACATCCCCTGCAATGTCTCTACATAGGTTCTATTTCCGTATTAATTTACTCTCTCATATATTTCCATCCATGCCCCTGGCCTCCATCCTCCATCCTCCCCCACACATACTTCTCCCTTTCCCATCTACTTCTCCTGTTTCCCTTCAGAAAAGGGCAGGCCTCCCGGAGACATCAACTGAACATGACATATCAAGTTGCAGTAAGACTAGGTACCTCTCCTCGTATTAAGGCTGGACAATGGCAGCCCAGTGGGGGGACTAGGATATCACAAGCTTCAGAAGTAGCCCCTGCTCTCTCTATTAGGAGTCCCACAAAAACATCAAGCCATGCAACTGTTACAAACATACAGAGGGCCTGGGTCAGACCCACACTCCCTGTTGTCCGTTCAGACTCTGTGAGCCCTTATGAGTCCGGGTTAAGTTGAATCAGTGGGTTTCCAGTTTGAGACCCATCCCACCAGAGGGAGCCCATTCCTGGTATTGCCTGAAAGACCAGAAATCAAAGGCCAGATGGCCCAGAGACCTAGGATAGAACCAAACACAACTGGTACCAAAAAAAAAAAAAAAAGTCAATGAAATGATGTCTCATGATATTCTGTTATACTTGTAGATTGATGTCTAACCCAATTGCCATCATAGAGGCTTCATCCATTGATGGAAACAGATGCAGAGACCCACAGGCAAACATTAGGTAGCGTTCAGAGAACCCTGCTGAAGATGGGGGAGGAAGGACAAACACCACCAGAAAACCCATGTGTCCCTTATGTTGACTTTTAATTGGTCACTCCGAGACTTCTTTACAAAAGGGAAAAAGAAAAAAAAATCATTTAGAACTTCCAGGAACATCTCAAAATATCCTTTCAAGTTTCTAATCCACAGGGCTGACACCACGGAGACCTGAAGGAAGGCGCTGAAAGCCTCTGGTGTGCCTTGCTTGTCTCTCACCTAGATGCTTCCCTGTTGCATTCCCAGCAGCAGGAAATGTGAAGTGGCAGAGACAGTGATGAAGGCATTATTTTAGTAAAACGTTGTTGCATGAGGAAATACTTCACAGTGATCATTATCCACCACCCATTAGTAAGAAAAGTCCACATTTAACTGACAGACATATCTAACTTAAGATGATAAGGTTGCTTCTCTGGAAGATCAAGCTATAGAGAGCCTTCTAGCATCAATAAATGAGTAGACAAAGGCAATGACAATGACTCCTGGTCCAGGACATCCCTTCCTTCCTCAAGGGAAGATGCCCTTGCCTCTCCTCCAGGGTCTGTAGGTCTGGAATGCATCTACAGGGTTCTGCCATTATAAAAAAAAAAAAAGGCCAGCAAGAAGCACATATCCTTTCTCAGTTCTCCAGCAGGCTCAGTAGGAAATAATGATATGAATGACAAACCCTCATTCTTAAAGCTATATTGCCAAAATCCAGAATAGGAGACCCGAGTTCTTCTCCAGAATCAAAAGTAACAAACAGAGAAAGAAAGATCTGTTAAAAAAAAAAAAAAAAAAAAAAAAAAAAAAAAAAAAAAAAAAAAAAACTGGAAGTCTAGGGCTGGAGAGATGGCTCAGAGGTTAAGAGCACTGGCTGCTCTTCCAGAGGACCTGCGTTCAATTCCCAGCAACCACATGGTGGCTCACAACCATCTATAATGAGATCTGATGCCCTCTTCTGGCCTGCAGATGGACGACAAAAAACAACTAGAAATCTAGAAACCTTGTCTACCAGATAACAGATGTCACCTCTTTATTTATTAACTTTTTAATGCTAATGTGCTCATGGCATAGTTATGCTGATTCAGAAACAGGGGGAATTGCAACAGGGAGTTGAGAATAAAGTGGAAATGAACAGGAATCATGTGGACTCCTTGGTTTGGTTCATGAGACTGACAGCATGTTCTGTGTGCTTAGGTACCCAGAACCTGTTGGAGGCCTGTGTCCAAGCTAGTGTGCCAGCCTTCATCTTCACCAGCTCAGTTGATGTTGCAGGACCCAACTCCTACAAGGAGATCATCTTGGACGGCCATGAGGAAGAACAGCATGAAAGTACATGGCATGACCCATACCCATACAGCAAAATGATGGCTGAGAAGGCGGTACTAGCAGCCAATGGGTGCACCCTGAAAAATGGTGGCATGATGCATACTTGTGCCTTAAGGCCCATGTACATTTATGGGGAAAGAAGCTCATTCCTTTATAACATAATAATTGGGTCCCTGAAAAATAATGGTATTCTGCAAGCTACTGGCAAATTCTCCATAGTCAACCCAGTGTATGTGGACAATGCAGCCTGGGCACATGTTCTGGCAGCCAGGGGCCTACGAGACCCCAAGAAGTCCCCAAGCATCCAAGGGCAGTTCTACTACATCTCAGATGACACCCCTCACCAAAGCTATGATGATTTAAATAGCACCCTGAGCAAGGAATGGGGCCTTCGCCTTCCCACTTGGAGCCTCCCTCTGCCCCTGCTCTACTGGCTTGCCTTCCTTCTGGAAACAGTGAGCTTCCTGCTCTGTCCAGTCTACAGCTATAGGCCTCCCTTTAACCGCCACTTGGTCACACTGAGCAACAGCACATTTGCCTTCTCCTACAAGAAAGCTCAGCGCGATCTGGGCTATGAGCCACGTGTCAGCTGGGAGGAAGCCAAGCAGAAAACCTCAGAGTGGATCGGGACGATCGTGAAGCAGTACAAGGAGACACTGATCTCAAAGACTCAGTGATGTGAAGACGGCAGGGACATGGTCGTGGGCATTATCAGAAATCACTGCCAGTTCCTCCAGAAGGGACAGAGGCACAACCCAGGCCCTACTGCCTCCCTTTGACACAGAGGACAACTTGGCGTCTTCCTCAGGTCACCAGAAGCCTTGCCAGGCACTGACCCAGCAACAAGCTTCCTTCCCTAAGCACCTGCCCTGTGACCAAAGGCTTCAGCAATTACAGTTTCCTGTCACTGAGAACTCAGTATTGGTTTTCTTTTCCCACTCAAATCCTGTATCACATTCTGCCTTTGGGGAAGTCACAGTGCTTTATGAAGATCAAGAGAAACAGCAATAAATATTGGATGCCTTACCCAGAGACAGTGTCTTTCTCTTGTTAGGTGTTGGTATATTTTCCTTGCCACAGCCAGGCCTGGCCCTTCTAGTTCACAAATGGAACACCAAAGTGGAGTTTACTCAGAGAAAATGGGAATCTGAGAGACTAGGCTTGACCATGCACATGTGGATGTTGTGGGGTGTTCACTAGAGAACACTGTTCAAACATGGATTTGAGCCAATAAAATCTTTATCAGCTGGCTGACAACTACACTGGCTGTTCAGGATCCCAGTGTAGCACTGAGCCTTTCTCAGGGTGAGCTTTTAAGCACAAGAATCACGTTCTGGGTTGACACACTTCAGTTAACAACAACAAGTCAGCAAGAAGTAGAACTACAGAAGCTAAAAAGGAAAGTTAGTTCCTCTTGCAGGTTTCCCAGAGCTATATGCACTTGGGTGGATTAGGCTTTGTTTTAGTTTTGGCAGGTGGTACTGTCTACATGTTGAGATTTACAGCCCGAATGGTACTTCCACCATGGAGTCCACTGTGCTAAGGTCTGGGACCCTATGACACTGGGCATGAACTAGATGACTGACGTAGATTACCTCATTTCACGCTTCCCAGACAGGAAGCGGAAGCTCCCATTTCCATGTCATAGGTGAGGAGTCTTCCTCTCCACCTCCTTGACTGGATAGTGGAAAGTTGTTCACTTCACCAGAGAGACTGAAGTGAAACCATTCATCATTCTGCCACATTGTGCAGCCTGAGCTTGAGTCTTAGCTCGGTAGCCATCCTGAAATGTGGGCTGCTCCACCTTGGCAGAGCTCCAAGTCTCTTTCTTGGTCTCCTTCCTGCCTACCTAGACCTACACACAAGGCTCCTTAGGAACTTAAGGGGTGCCCTGGAAACTGTGTGTTCCTTAACAAATGGCCCTGGAAAGGGAGAGGCAAGACAGAGAAAACTCTTCAGCCACCACCTCCACTGTCTGCATCCTAGAAGATTCTAGAACACACCTGGATATATTTGTGACAGGTAGTTTAATCGTTTAAGAAAAAAACTATTTCTACCTTTAAAATTACACAATAAAGGCAGACCTAAGGTCCTGGAAGGTTAAAAGGAACAGATCTGATTCAATCAAACATGTGTTCCCACTCAGCCTAGGATCTGGAAGATATTATCCCTGCCTGCAGATTTGATCCCCACGCCTTCATCTTCCACTTCTCCATCTCATTTCTGCATGGCCTCCCCTGACATTTTACATTCTTGTTTCCTTCCATTTCTCTGTTTATCCTTTTCAGTACATCTGAGGAGAGGAAGCCAGTTAGGAAATGTGTAGAAACCTAGATGAGAACACAGCTATTAACCAACAATTAACAAGACAGTTGTTGGGTCCACGCAATTAGCAGTGAAGCATGCCACTTACTATGTGTGGAGGTCAGCACTCCTGAACACAAGCCTTTGCAATGCAAATAAAATACCCCAGGGATCAGTAAAGGTACAGAAAGAACAGCAGCAGCCCCAGCCTGTGAGCCCCCTTCGGGAGCACAGGAAAGCGCTCACCCACAGGCGTGAGTGTCATGTGCAGATGATTGGAGACAATGGAGCTGAGCAGGTGTTCGGGGAAGCTTCAGACACCAGGAGGGACTTGGAATGGAGAACCGGGTGAGTCCTGCAGGGAGGGCAGCCTGAGAGAGCGGTACGGAGAGTGTGCAGGGCGGGAGGGAGGGCGGAGAGCCAAGGCAAGTAAAGAGGCTGGACGCCATGATCAGGCTTGCTGGGAGACACGGGGTGTTCTGGGTGCCATACAGAGGTGGGCTAAACAAGGGTGGCCTTTGGGGGCCCATCACAGTGTCCAGTGGATGGTCTGCAGAAGAGTGGCAGGATGCCAGAGGCAACCAACACTTCATCTTTGATCTCCAAATGCTGGAATGTGAACTTTAGGCAGCCAAAGAGCAGCTCAAGGACATGGGTGAATATGGAATCATCGCCCTTGAAAAAATGGTAATATATCTGTTCTTTCTTGGTACTTTGTTCCAAGAACGCATTTTACCACATTTTAACCTTCTGTGGGTTTGCAATTGGCTGAAGAGCCTCTTTTTGTTGCTTTTAGTTTGTTTTTTTTTTTTAAGACAGGGTTTCTCTGTGTAGCCCTGGCCATCCTGAACTCACTTTGTAGACCAGGTTGGCCTCTAGCTCACAGAGATCCACCTACCTCTGCCTTCTAAGTGCTGGAATTAAAGGTATGTGCCAGTAAGCCAGTTTTGTTGTTGTTGTTTTTGGTTTGGCTTTGTTGACTTTTGATTTTTGACTTTTGTTTCCTGCATGGTTTGTCTCTTCAGGCATCCTCCACAGGACTCTGAGAAGTCAAAGGAATATGCAGACTCAAAGCCCAACTTCTTCTCCAACATTGTTGAAAGGGGCTGTACAGCACAGGGCATGGCCAAGACCCTGTGCTGCCCAACACCACTAGGACAGAGCAGCCCGGGAAGAGTGACCTCTCAGGGTATCCACACTGGATTTTTTTTCCAATAAGTCAATTGGTTGGCAATGTTACATGTACATTCCACAGTGGTAAGGGGGAGAAAAATTGATCCAGGTAGAAGAATTGGAGTCTATAAAGGTCGTGTGGGAACATGGATGATCCTGAGGCAGCAAGGAAAACAGTTCTAGACAGAGCAGAGACTTAAGAGGCAGAAGTAAAAGAGATCCTTGCACAGCCAGCATAAGAGACATAGCCATTAATATAAAAATTCTAAGAAGAAAAGGGTAACTGTGTAACAAGCAAGAAATCAACTCAATAAAATATAAAATTGTATGGGATAGCCATTGAGATGTAATATGAATAAATTAATAAAATATTAAAATATATATAATTGTAACTTGATAATCACATATGTCAAAGCACAAGGTTTATCCAAGCAAATGCAGTGAGAGTTCATTGTCTTCATGGGCTTGCTCATTTCTTTGAGGTGTTGCAATCTGTTGCTAAGTAATCTGAACTGTACACTGTATTTCTGCGATATCAGTTGTAGTATCTCCTTTGGAATTTTTAAGCACAGCACAATTTGGTGAAACCCCTCCTGAGGACAAATAACTTAGTCCCACGTGCACAATAAAGCTTAAGACATGACTACATCGAGACTTTGAAAAGTACATGTGACATCTACCATAAAGATGGTATCTCTAGGTTGGCTCTAGGTGACATCACCCATAAAGGATGGATTCTATAATGAATGAGCTTTGAATAAACGTCTTGGGGAGGATCCGATGTGGTCCCCAAGTTGTGAGCCACAGCCTCTCCCAGCCTTTCAGGCAGAAAAACAGGCTGTACATCTCTCCCTCTGAAGAGACAAGACAGTGTGTTTGACATTCCTACTTCCCCATGTGCCTCTGTGAGCACAAGACCCTCCATGCCTCCCACAGTTGTGAGGCTGCCATGTGGGTTTTGGGACTCTAACCTGGGTCCTCTGCCAGGGCAGTGAGTGCTCTTAACTGCTGAGCCCTCTCTCTGGCCACTAGTTTCTCTTTTATACTGTTACTGGGATAGTAACTTAGGTAACTCCAAAATCAGAGAGACAAAAGCAGTGAAGAACAAAATGTCTACCTTTCGTTCTGCTTCCAGCTGCCTCGTGGCTCCAAGGGGAAGAACCTTTTGATCAAAGACAATTTTTAAGTACCTGTTATAAACAAGGCTTAAATATTTTATAAACAGTTAATAATGTTTAGAAACTGGAAAAATTACCTTGAGGTCACCCAGACCCAGAAGACAAATACCGCATGTCCTAACTCGTTTGTGGGACTCAGCACTAGACCGTTTGGTTTGTATGTTTAACTGGGACCACTAAGGAGTAGAAGGGAGATAGTAAGTGTGCAGGGTGTGGGTCATAGAATATAGGTAGTAGGGAAAGCATATAATGAAGAGGGAAATCAACTGAGAAGCAGAGTAGGAAGATGCAACAGAGAAGAAGCTGGGGAAGGAAGAATTAATACTAAGAATACTTGAAAAGGCCATATGGAAACTTACTATTTTGCTACGTATATATGAAAGTTTTATATATGTATATACTTATATACATATTAAATATATGTATATGCTTATATACATATATGTTTTATGGATACTACATATATGTGTATAATTATATATACAAAACTTTGATCTATATGGCTACTATACATATATATGTATGTATATACATGTATACAGAGAGTTTGCTCATCAACTGAGGATAATGCTGCTCCTCTCGAGAACCACAGATTGCCAAATAAAAAGCCTACTGCCAAGTGTGGAATAACCACCCTTGAGCTGTTGGTCAGGGGCACCCCAAGGACCCCCCAAATTATACAGGCTACTGTCATTGCTCTTGGTTTCCCATTGGAAGTTACAGTAAATTATTATTACTGAAGACACCTCACACTTTGGTCACAGGACATAGAAAAATTAAGCTGGCAGGATCCAGAAAGCTTCCTCCCTGCTGGCTAACCTTCATAATACCGTAGGTGCCATGAAGGCTACAGGGAGGAAGAAAACATCAGCACTCTTATACAGCTGTGAAAGCTGGGGGCTTTCCAACCAGCCTGGAAAGATACACCAGTGGATACAATACTGCCACAAATGTTATGGGAGTAATAAAAAAAACTTTCTGGTTGGATAGAAGAACCACTCCACAGGAGGAAGTACATGCCTGGTCCTGTAAACCTGAATGAAATCCCATGGCTTAGTGGCTCATAGGTTTGGGGGGGCAGGAACCCTACTACTGTTACTTAGCTAGATGGACATAGTATCAAACTACTCTCTAAATACATATCATGTACGTGGGTGACTGCAGCCCTCAGTGCTCATCAGAGAAGTTTGTTTGTGCAACGGACAACAAAGCAGAAATTCACAGCTGGCTGAAGTGCAGAAAGTAAATGTTTGTGGAGTCCTAGCTGTAAGTGGAGCATCTATATCACAGGCTGTCTTAGGGTTTCTATCACTGCAATGAAACACCATGACCAAAAGCCACTTGGGGGGCCAGGCGTAGTGACGCACGCCTATAATCCCAGCACTTGGGAGGCAGAGGTAAGCAGATCTCTGTGAGTTCCAGCACAGCCTGGTCTACAAAGTGAGTCCAGGACAGCCAGGGCTACACAGAGAAACCCTGTCTCAAAAAAACAAAAACAAAAGCAACTTGGGGAGGAAAGGGTGTCTTTGGCTTGTACCTCCCTATCTGCTTATCATCAAAGGAAGCCAGGACAGGAACTCTAACAGGGAAGGAACCTGGAACTGATGCAGAGACCATTGCCTGAAACCTCAGAGAGCACTGTGGAAGAGGTCACAGAAAGATTATAAGAGTCAAAGGTCGGGAAGGAACCAAGCCATACCATCTTCTGGACATGATAGGACTGTGTGTCCTCAGGAAGCTATAGCAACTGCAGTTGTCTCCACAAAACCCATTACAAGACTTAGTAAATTAACATTCCAGCTTGAAAGGGGAAGAACTTAGAGCCTTTACCCTGAGCTGAGGATCAGTTGACAGTTGATGACTGCTAGGAAAGGGAGGGTCATTTTTCTTTAGGGGTGTGGTCCCCAGTAGGATGACCATCCTTCAGTGGGTGGAGGAATACCCATGATTATGTGGGCAGTACCAATTGACTCTGTGGGGTTTTTTTCTAAGAATATAAAATTGAACCAGGCTCATTGGCACATGCTTGTAATCCCAGCACTCAGGAGGCAGAGGCAGGAAGATAGCTTTGAGTTCAAGGTCAGCCTGGTCTACAAAGTGAATCCAGGACAGCCAAGATTACACAGAGAAACCTTGTCTCGAAAAACCAAACACCAAAAATAAGTAAATAAGTAAGTAAATAAACAAATTTTAAAAATATTCCTTCTGAGAAAAACTCCTGAGTTAAAAAAACAACAACAACAAAAACAAAACAAACAAACAAAACTCAGCAGATATTTGAGGTGATGATAAAGCAGGAAAATTTCTCTCTCTGTGTTAGACTTCTTCCTCACTTATAATACTCCATTCTATTTAATACATAGAACATTTTTTGAAATATTCGTTGGAAATGCATAGAACACAAAAGTAAGAATTTAAAAGTTCATAGGCTCTGTGTCACATTGCCTTTGCTCTACAAAGCTAGTATACTTGGATTTTCCAATGGACTAGGAACTAAAAGGTTTAGATAAAGTCAAACTATCCATAATGTTCTCTAGGGTTAGACGATATGTCTCCTTAAGCATTTGAAGAGTGTCATATCAGGTCATTTAGCTCAAAACCCAAATACTAGAACTGATATGATAAATAGTAAGTGGGCTATCCTTGTGGCCCCTACAGAAAATCGATGCCAGCTAGTCCTGGTCCAACTATGAGCGTACTCTAAACATAACATTTATGTACTATCTTATGTATTAACTTACTAGTCTGTGCATCACTTGATTGACTTGATGGAAGTTTAAAACTTGATGCCTACAGCCATGGTCTCATTATGCACTTATCTACACGAAGGTCTCCTGGACTCCAAAGACAAGAGACGAATATTTATGCTAGCCTGTTCTAGGTGGTCCTAGGTGACCACAAGTGGAAACTGGGTCATACATAACCCCAGGATGAGCAGAGGTCTCATTGTAAGTCAGAAGAAAGTACAGTACCCTGGCCTGGAAGGAACCTGAGAAACTCATCTGAGAAAGGCACCCAAGGTTTGACCACCATGAACCTTGGAATACCCCACACCCCTAGCATTTGTGGCTTCCTAATACATAAAAGAGGAAATATCTGGCCTGTAATTGACAGTCGCAAAAGAAATCCCTATTAAGCCATATACATGACTGACAAAAAAAAAAAAAAAAAAAAAAACAACAACAACAAAAAAAAAAAACCCTCCCCTAGCTCCAATGATGACTCATTATGCTGTAAGTATTACTGTTGCTGTATATTATTTTAAATATGTGGTGGTTGTGTTTTCAGGAGTTATTGCCTGTCTGTATTTATTTTCCCTCTGGATATCCATGTAGAATATGATGGTTCACTATGGTCATGGGTTGATTGTGAAAATGTTGTCATTTTGCTTTATTTTGGGGGCTTGTTTCTACATTTCCCCCCTATATATCACCAATGTCAAGTTACTGACTATGAATGAAGATTGGTCTTCTGAAACTGCTTCAGAGCTGAGCAGTCTTCGGTCTTGGGGTCCTGCCTGGTGCTGTTGATCCACTTCTAAGGCCTAGAAGGCTGGGGAAGTAATTTGTAGAGTAGAGAAAATGACCACCACAACAGATTAAAGGCTAGTAACATTCTTTGGAGTTCAAGTTTTAGTGTTGATCGTAGGCTCAATTTTCTTATCAATTATATTTTATTATGAACTTATTAATGAGCCTACCTCCCTAACAACCCAACTAACCCAAACAATCAGAAAAGGATATTAAAGAACACTATAATGAAACCTGAATGATAGCAGCTCCAAGGAATGATTCTCCTGGTGTAGTTAGCAGGATTTCACCAGACCAGCAATTCCACCAAAGTTGCTGCTGGAACCGGGAGCAGCAGCTAGAACCTCAAGCCTCAGTTGGAGTCCAAAGCCTTGAAGCTTTCCCTGGAGCAGTTCCCTTTAGGAGCCTCTTGAAGTACAGAGATGAACAGCCAAAACCAAGTCACAACCAAAAGGTTTTATTATAGTGTTCTTTAATATCCTTTTCCAATTGTTTGGGATAGTCAGGTTGTTAGGAAGTTAGGGTCACTTAATAAGTTTATAATAAAATATAATTGATAAAAAAAATTGAGCCTACAGTTGACGGTAATGTTAGTATCCCAGAGATAATAGCATAATGTTTCATAATATAGAATATTCTAATTATAGCAGAAGTTTAGGTAAGCAAGAGATCAAGAGACAAAAGCACAAAGCCAAGTTCAAAGGCTAGTTCTTATGTCAACTTGACATAAATTAGAGTCATGTGGGCAAAAGGAATCTGAATCGGGAAATGCCTCCATAGCAGTTAGTTTGTAGGCAAGTCTGGAGGGCATTTTATTAATTGGTAATTTATGTGAGAAGGCCCAGATCACTGTAGGTAGTTCTACTCTTGGAAAGGTGATAATAAGTGGTATAAGAAAGTAGACCAGGCCTGGAGAGACGACTTAGAGGTTAAGAGCACTGACTGCTCTTCCAGAGGTCCTGATTTCAATTCCCAGCAAGCACATGATGACTCACAACTATCTGTAATGCTATCTGTCATCCTCATCTGTCATGCAGGCAGAGCACTGTATATATAATAATAAATAAATAAATATTTTTAAAAAGCTGGGTGGTGGTGGCCCACGCCTTTAATTCCAGCACTCAGGAGGCAGAGGCAAGCAGATTGCTGTGAGTTCAAGGCTAGCCTGCTCTACAAAGTTAGTGCAGGACAGCCAAGGCTACACAGAGAAACCTTGTCTCAAAAAACCAAAAAGAAAAAGAAAAAAAGAAAGTAGGCCCTGCAAGCCATGAGAAGCAAGCCAATAAGCAACTCTCTTCTATGCCCTCCACATTAGTTCCTGCCTTCGGGTTCGTGTCCTGTTTTAGTTCCTCTCCTGCCTTGACTTCTCTCAGTAATAGACTATTGTGTGGAACTGTAAGCTGAAATTGGTCCTTTCCTCACCAAGTTGGTTTTGGTCATAATGTTTTATCACAACAATAGAAACCCTAACCAAGACACCAAGAGTATCCAAACCCATCCAGAGAGAGTTCCTCAGAGTTGTTCTGGCGAGAAGGTCTTTTGAGTTCTTTTTTTTTTTTTTTTAAGATTTGTTTATTATTTATACAGTATTCTGCCTGTATGTACACCTGCAGGCCAGAAGAGGGCACCAGATCTCATTATAGATGGTTGTCAGCCGTCATGTGGTTGCTGGGAATTGAACTCAGGGCCTCTGGAAGAACAGCCAGCGCTCTTAACCTCTGAGCTATCTCCCCAGCCCGCCTATTGAGTTCTCAAAGGAACAAACTTAGTCACTGTAGCAGTCAGAGACTGAAAATGTACAGTAGAATAAGAACAGTAAGAAATGCTACCAGATAAGAGGGATAGCCGCAGCCATGGGCAAGCAAGCAAGTTCTGTGCAAACTGGCAGTGAGAAGAGTCATCATGTCAGTGTCCCTGGCATTAAAAAACAAAACAACCTCCGCAACAACAACAACAAAAAACTTATCCCTTCAGAAGAGAAAACGCTAGGAAGAGCCCAGCTTGCTTTCCAAAAGGTGCTCTGAGGCAACAGTGACTAGAACAGGCAGATATAGATATGATGAGTCAGTGTCTGAGGTCTGACCAGTGAAGGAGTTAAGGGAAACATTTTGAGGTCTGGGTTAAAGGTAGGCAGGACATGTTGAGTCTGTAAGATGAATGACAAACTGTGATGGAGGGTGGAGGGTCTGGGGTGGGGGGAGTGTGCTGGTGGTGGTGGAAATATCTGACAGAGAGTTACATTCTTATTTACTCGGAGTCAGATAAAATTGGTTTTGACCTGAGAATAAAGCATCCTGGAAAGAATTTATGGCAGTCAAGAAGGGATTTTCATAGAATAAGGGGAAAGTATAAATGCCGAGGAGACACTTCCCACCAGGACAGTATTAAAAGCAGAAGTTCTATGTCACGGGTCCTTAGAGTTGGTTCTCTATGGGTGGCCCCTGGAGTCCCCTTTAAAGGAAAAGTATACATGCTTCGTGGGTTTGGTGCTCTGGTAGAGCTCCCATGCAGCTCTCTCTGGACATTTTCTGGAAAGTAGTGTTGACCCTGCACATGCGAAACTCGTTGGTAACCGTATAGTGCTTGACACCACTGGATTAGTTAGTAGTGCCTAGGAGAGTCTCTTTTAAACTGGCTAAGACCAGTCTCCTGACTGAATGAGGTCAGTGTGGGAACCTTAGTAAGGGGCTGGTAGCACTTGTTTCACAGTCTCCTAACTGTTTGGTTTTTGTTGTTATTCTTTTCTATTGGGTGTTAAAGGTCAAGTAGGAGACCAATAATTAACCTTTTAGAATGTTATTTCAGCCAAAGCTGGTGGTGGGGAGGGGGATTACCTTATCAGTTGCCATCTTCAGGCATGGGGAAAGGTCTTATTGACCTTGTGCGCTGTCCTTAAAGCATGAGAGACCTTTTACCTAGGGATGATTCACTTCTTCACAGGGAGCTCTGGTTTGTCTCCGCCCTCTAGCATCTGCACAGCATCTGTCATCAAAAGGAATGTTCACTGTGGAGCTGTGGTGCCTTTAGCGGTCTTCCTCTGGGCTCTGACTGGCCTTCAAGGACAAAGACCAAAGTATTGGCATCCTTTCCTGTCCTTCTGATGTAGGCATCCACACTGTAGAAGGTTAAGAAGGAGTTGGACAGTCTCTAGATGGAGCTGAGAGGGGTCTCGTTGTGATTTCCATGTCACGTAATATAAAGTTACATAAAAATTAGGTGGAAACTCCCATTTTAAAATAATCATTTTTTGGTTAGGTCTTGTGGGGCTTGATGTTAATTTTCTTTATTCTTGAGAATTTTGTATTTGTACCCCAGGAAGCATGATCAGATCCATCCTCCACTCCCCTCAATATTCTCCTTCCTCCTATCAGCCCCCTACCCTCCTCAACGCTCCCCAGTCAACTGCACGGCTTTGGGGGGCGGCATACTGTCCACATGAATGAGTGTGGAACCATCCACGCACACTCGGTGGCATAAGATATCCACCACTGCTCAAGGACATGCATTCAAAGTTAAATCTCAAGACTGGTGACCTCTCCCCACTAAAAACCAGCCCAAAATGTAAAGGGGGGTTATCATGAGGTCGGTGTCATTCTGAACTTGATGAAGAAGGCAGTCCAACTTCCAGAAGCAGGAAACCAAGAGAGCTGGGCAGCACAGAAACAGCAACCACACTCTTTTGGAGCCTAGCGCCCCCTCCCCAGAGTGGTCTCCCAGCCAGCAGGAACACAGCTGGCCTTGGACCTCTGCCAGGTCCCACAGCTTGTGGCCTTAGCAGAACCCCGCCTGGCTCCACCCCCAAAAGCTGACAAAAAATAAAGACCTGATTATCACAATGAAAAATATTTCAAAGTTATATTGACGTATAGTTAAAGATATAAAATTAGATGTCATAGGACAAAGCCCTCCCCCAACAGACTTATGGGAACCCCTTTCTACAAATTGTTTTAGCTTCATTTTACTTAATCAAATCTTTTTTTTTTTTTAATTTCCTTTTAAATTTAGGCTGGTCTTTAGTTGTAGGACAGGATGTTCTTTTTAGTTCAGGAGGAGCCTTCGTCCAAAAGAAACCTCACCCCCGCCCCCTCACCTGGTCCTGACACGGGAGACACCTAATCGGGGTTGGTTTTAGTGACAGTTTGCTGTGGAGAGACTCACTCACCGTGTCCTGATTGCGGTGCCTGATATGGGAAGGCCCACCCTAAATGTGGGCGGTCCCCTCTGGTAGCAGCCCAGATAAAAAGGTCTGTCCTGGAAGAACATCTGATCTGCCACCTTGCTGGCTCTTGTGCCCTCACATCTGGGTTGATTGGCAGTGCTGCTGCTGCTGCTGCTGTGGCTCGCTCCTTTTGCTTTCCGAGCTCGCATCGTGGACTAGGGACCAGCTGGATCCCAGGAACCGTCCTCCCAGCCTTCAGCTCCAGCTGGGCCTGCTGACACATCCTTACCTCTGGCTGAGTAAGTACAGTTGTCTCCTCACAGTGAATGACAGCTACTGTGGGATTACCACAACTATTGAGGCATTTAACCTCAAGGGCCAAGTAACCACCAGTTTCTCAAGGGGGATTTAGCTGTTCTTACTATTCTTTAAATTTGTTAAAGCTGCTTTAACAAATTCTGACATTTATATACCTAGGATATATATATATATATATATATATATATATATATATATATATATATGGATACACATATATATCATATATATGATAAATAGATAGATGATAGATAGATAGATGATGGATAGATGATAGATAGATAGATAGATAGATAGATAGATAGATAGATATCCGTTTGGTTCTGTTCCTGTAGTAAGACACACCAGCTATCTAGCTATACTGTACTATGACTGTCAAGCATGCTATTTGTAAATGATATTATCCACTAGCAATCACAGCATCTTTGTAACCAGAACTTCTAGATTAGGAACCTGGACTCAGGCAGTCATCCTTACATACCAATTAAAGAAACAAGTAATAGCTAAAGGTTGAAGGGGGGGGGCAAAATCCCTTTCATATGGCCCTGGGATCAGGGAAGAAAAGCAAACAGAGGTGCTCAGTGACACCCAGGACCACAGAACTGATATGAAGTTACCGGAAACTGAGGAAGACCTGTGCGAGGATCGGTAGGTGAACATGAGTAGGAGATGTTTGTAAAACTGTAATCCAATTGATTGTTATTTTGGTCCATCATCTTCAGTGTTTCCCAAGGAAGTTCTTCTTGCTTAAGGGGACAAGCCCAGGTTTCTCTGTGTAGCCTTGGCTGCCCAGGACATGCTTTGTAAGACAAAGCTGTCCTCGAACTCACAGTGATCCGCCTGCCTCTGCCTCCTGTGTGCTGGGATTACAGGCGCGTACCACCACACCTGGTTACAACTCAAGCCTCCACCCTCAGCAGCCTTCTAAAGATAACTACAGATGAGCTACAGGAATCATCTCTATACTTTTTAGTCACCAAAAGCATAATCCATTAAAGAAAAAGGAGCTAGATAGCGAGAAAGGGTAGAAGCAGGAAGGTGTGCTGGGAAGGGCTTCTTTTGTTTGTTTATTCAAGTGGATTGTGATAGTAGCTACTTGAGCAGAATATTTAGTGGGAGAACACATTTGGGTTAGCACAGCTGCAGAGGACACTTTGTCCTATGACTCTACCTGGTAAAAACTAACACATGGGCAACCAACCTAGTGGACTAGATAAAAGGCACTCGGGTCACTCACTTGGCACTAACATATTAAAATATCAGAGATGGTAAGGTTACAAACGTGAAGTGTTAGCCAGGCATGCTGGCTCACACTTTTAATCCCAGCATTCAAGTGGCAGAGGCAGGTGGATCTCTGTGTGTCTGAGGCCAGCTTGGTCTTCAAAGTTAGTCCAAGACAGCCAAGGCTACACAGAGAAACTCTGTCTCAAAAAAGAAAGAAAAACAAAAAAGGAGAGAGAGAGAGAGAGAGAGAGAGAGAGAGAGAGAGAGAGAGAGAGAATCCTTGAAGTGTGTAACAGGCATTAATTGGTAAACTGAGTCACTTTTACCTGAGTATTGAGTATTGGTTGGAGGGGGTAGGGAACAGTGACTCTGCGTGAGCAATGCTTCCTCGGGGCTCCTCTTAGACCAAAAAGTACTGCTGACATCTTAGTGGAGCCTAAGTAGAGACAAGATGGTTGAAGATAAAAGTCCACAGAAGACATATATTTTACCAAACCTTTCCTGAAGTCTGTATCTCTTTTACCTACTACTGTGGGAGCAGAAAGTGTATTTGATAAAGAGAGCTTTCTCCTGCCTGATGTGTAAAACAGAAGTCATGCAAGCCACAGGTTAGATTAAATGAGTGGTGTGTGTGTGTGTGTATGTGTGTGTGTGTGTGTGTGTATGTGTGTGTGTGTATGTGTGTGTGTGTACGCATGTGTACACGCACACACACAGGTGCAAGAATATAACATTTTGTTTCTCAAATTACTTCAATAATCATCTCCCAACCCACCAAGGCTATGGTCTAAGAACCAGGATTCAAGCAACTGAAAAAGCTAGGCTAGAGACGGTGCCCATGAAAACATCTTTCAGGCTTCCATGGGGTCTAGGGTGGAGTGGATGGGACCGGGGTTAATTGTGGATGCTACTATATTGGCTAGTGGTCCAGATAGCCCACCAGTTCTACAAGATGTAGCTAACCCTACTAGCACACAGGAGAAAGTTACTTGTTACACTAGCATGCTGCGTGGCAGTCAGTCTAAATGGGCAAGAGGCCTCACCTACTGCCCCTTCCAAACTCGAAAATGTTTGTGTATGGATGAACTGGGAGAAAAGGAGGAGCCCCTGAGAGAACAGAAAGAAAGAAATGGCCTTTAATTTGAAGGAGATCTACTTCACATCTATACCTCCAGCAATGCTAGAGCAAGCTGCAATATTATTTCATAACCCAATCATACCAGGTGCCTGAGAGGATGAGAGTGAATCCTTTCCAGAAGCTGTGCTTTGTAACCAGAGGTGCTGGACAAGGAAGTGTAGTAGCTGACCCTTGACTTGGAAGACAATACTCAGATAGTATGAAGCACTGAACGTATTCATAAAGGTTGAATGGAATTCCACTGGTGTGGTAGATTTTTTAATTACATGTTTGCTTAACATGAGAAATCTGTGCTAGAAACAAACAAGCAAACAACACTAGGCTGTGGATTTTGACACTATCATTTAAATGTTGTGCTTTTTCTCTATGGTAAGTGACTCAAATCTGAGTGGCCGTCCTATACACACTCGGTTCTGTCCTACACCCTCATGGGAGGGATGCTGAGACATTTCAAAAGACAGGACTTACTAGGCCACCCACCCAGTCAGACAGCACTTGGCTAATGGGGTTCAAGAATGCCCATAAGTGAAGCGTCCAAAACAGATCCCCAGTAACAAGTTCCCTGTGTTCCCAATTCAGGAAGCTGTAGAGGTTTCTGGAGAGTAGCATATTGCCCAAGAGCATAGAAACTCCAGACCCCTTCCTTTATGCCTCCCTCTGTGACTCTCCTCATCCCCACCCTTTAAAGCCAACGAAGTTAAGTAAATATTTCTCTGAGTTCCACAAACTGCTTATGTACCCTGACCACACCTGTTAAGGATTTCTTGAACCCCAGTTTGTGGCCATCTGTTATGAAGCACAGATAAAATGACCTAGGCTTGCAACAGGCATCTAGGTAAAGGAGAAGAAGTCTTACAACACAGCCACACCCCTGTGAGCCTGACAGTTTTTTAGTACACACTGAAATAGGTTGCTTAGTGCCATGGTGAGATTGCCCCATGTCTTGTGAACTGCGTTATGAGAGGTTGGTGTGAGAAACTGGGCTTGGGCAAATCACTGGGTCTCTCTTTCTGGCTGTCTCCAGGATCACCCACCACTATCCGGCTCCCCCTGCGATCTGCTTCCTGCGTTGGCCATGCCTGGGTGGAGCTGCCTGGTGACGGGAGCAGGAGGGTTCCTGGGCCGGAAGATCACCAGCATGTTGGTGCAGGAGAAAGAGTTGGAGGAGCTCAGGGTCCTGGATAAAGCCTTCAAACCAGAAACCAGGGAAGAATTCTTCAGTAAGTGAACTTGAGGATGTGGCATGGGGCTGCAGAGCGAACACTGACTGGATTCCGGGAGGGTTCCTCCCTTGTCTAATAAATAGATACTTGCAGCCATGACATTTCTCCATGTCCACATTCATCAAGAGGGGACACGCCACACAGCATAAAAGATGCAGTACGGTCTGGGAGAGGCTGAGGTCAGACTGACAAGCTCTCTCTCCCTTTCCTGTAGCTTTTTAACATGGACTTAATGATTGCTGGGTACTATCCATAAATAGCCTCATTAGGCTGGAGGACTCCGCACTAGTGCCCTGTCTCTCCTAATTGCTTCTGATGTAGTTGTTTGTGCTGTTCTCATTTGCTCATGTTTGGGGGCGGGAGAATCTTCCATTTAGCATTTTGGGTAGAAGTAAAATAGAAGGTAAAAAGATATGAAACAGAGAGGGGCATAGCGAGGCAGAGATACGGGGTAGGAGCAGAGACAGGCAGACAGAAAGAGACAGAGATTGCGAACGTGAATTTCTGAGTGAATGCGTGAGGTCATACCAAGGCACAGACACAAAGCCAGCATGAGCAGGACTATCCAAACCTCGCTAGGACTGCTCTGATGAATTCCTCACCACTCCTCAATAGAGTTTCTCATCACTAAGAGTAAGATTGCAGAATTCATTGGTGCAGGCTGTTGTTCTTTTGTGAACTCGTTAAACTGGGTCCCACTGGATTTTGTAGTAAATTTACCATCTATTCCATCCCAAAGTTAAAATAACTTTGCAGGGAAAGTAGAAAAGGAGGCTTACTCACCTGGGCAGCAAGGACGTAGAGTTGGAAGAAGAAGAAAAATGACTAGCAATGTCACCTGATTAATGAGGATCAGGGAACAAGACAGAGGGCCCTCACTTAAGCGCCATTATTTTGTCCTGGGCCAACTTTTGGACCCAGCGCCTTCAGTGTTTCCCACTGTCTCTAGGTGACCTGTGCTAGTTCTTTGGCCCCTCTCCGTTTCATGTGTAACTCTGCGCTGCCTACGCAGTGAGACGATGCCCACCCTCTCCTTCTTGTCTCTGACCTCTTCCAACGTCAGTTCCCTCCCTGTCAGCTGCAGTGCTTCTTCCAGAAAGCCAACATTAATACACAGTCAATTCTATTTGTTAGAATCCTGGTGCCTCAGCAATGTTTGCAAACAGTGAAGGCTCAGTCTGGAGAGACATCTGCGCAATGGGCATGGATAGAGCGGGGATTGCTAGAAAATACCCCTTCTGTGCCAGGCTCTGTAGGGCATGCTGCGGTGACAACTCATTGGCTGTGTGTCCCATTCCTGGAATGTAACTAGTGTTTCTACCCTCTGTTTCTGTAGAAGAACAGTGTGGAGGTTCACTGGTTTGCCCAAATACCACAGCTAAAATAAAACAAACCAGACGGCTCAAGGGTGACAGTCTTCTTCACCACAAATCTGGATTCCTCATCTCTTATCACAGCCACATCCCTGAGCCAGTCCATCTAGAGCAATGGTTCTTAACTTGTGGGTCATGACCCCTTGGGGGGTAGAATGGCCCTTTTCTAGGGACCAAATATCAGATATCCTGAATATCAGCTGTTTACCTTACGATTCATAACAGTAGCAAAACTACAGTTATGAGGCAGCAAGGAAAATCATTTTCTGGCTGGGGGTCACCACAGCATGAGGAGCTGTATTAAAGAGTCACAGCATTAGGAAGGTTGAGAACCACTGATCTAATATCAGCAGCAAAGGAGAAGCAGGAAGGAGTGGGTGGATAGGATGCTAATCAGAGAATTCAACCCTCTGGCGGCCAACACTTGTCAGCCTCTCGGGAGTTGTATGATGAGAGGAGAGACCTGGATAGGACATGGCTACTAGAAAATTAGGGACAAGCACTCTATTCGTGTTCCTGGAGATGTATCTTCAGCACTGGACGTGTGCCTTTCTCAGTGTTTGCCCTCACCGGCAATTTCAGTTCAGTTGAATGATCTTAATCTGTCTCTGTAAAACTGATTCCAAGCAATGCCGGAGAACAGGCTGATGGCACAGGTGTAGGCGGCGAGCAAGCAAGGGGTCCCTAGTAGCTATGGCCATAACTGTGTCTGCATGCTTCTTGAGCCTCACTTTCCTCATCTGTGGAGTAAGGCCCAGAGGACCAGTCTCCAGGAAGCATGGGCAGGAAAGGAAGGAAACACAGTTTTGAAGCTGGGCGCGAATTAAGACGCACGGCAAACATGGGGTACAGGCACAGACTGTGTGTGGTACACAGTTCATTTTGTGAGTTAAGTGATGAAGGAATAGACAGGGTTATCGGAAGATTTCAGAAGAACCGGAAGATACCGGCATTGGGTCCACAGCCTTGAGATGGGTGGCTATGCAAATGCAGGGAGAAAGCCGCAGTTGGAGCGCTGACACCTGGTTTTGGTACTGCCTCGTGGGAGAGATTCCATTGTGTCCATACTTGGGCCCATCCTCACTTTCCTGCCATGTTTCTGATCTCGCTGAGCCGTGTAAACCAAGCAATTGGTACCGAGTTAACTCTTCCTCTTGTGCTCAGCAGAGACACAGAAAATGCCAGGCTGTGGCAGGGGGACACCCAAGATTCGCACTGGCGGCCCGCCTTCCTGCTCTGCTGCCACTGCCAAGAATGGGTTCCTCATCAAATGCCCAGTACAGACATTCTGATTGTTTGTCCCACTTCTCTCCAGCCCCCTGTTCGCTCCTGAGTGTCTTTGATGAGTGGATCAGCTTCGCACCACTCTCTTGAACAAGTTTTATGTCCCAGGCACACTTGACTACTTCCTAATCAGATTTGTTTTCCTGTGATGGGAAACAATGCTTTTTTTCCTCCTTTCTATATATCCAGCTTCCTCTCTAATATTTTCCTCCCCCTGTGACAAGTCTCGATGACCCAGGTGGCTGGTACCTGTGTACAGGGAACATCCTAGCCCACAGAAAAGCATCTCGATGACTGTCTTGTGTTCCACAGGCCTAGAGACAAACACCAAGGTGACAGTCCTGGAGGGAGACATTCTGGATGCCCAGTACCTGAAGAGAGCCTGCCAGGGCATCTCTGTTGTCATCCACACGGCTGCTGTCATTGATGTCTCAGGTGTCATTCCCAGACAGACCATCGTAGATGTCAATGTGAAAGGTAGAGTATCTGGCGAGGAGGAGAAGATGAAAATGGAGAAACTCTGAGAGAGCTCAGTGCCGCCACATCGATAAGGCCTGCCAGGTGGCAAGTAGGTAACCCAGGATGTCAGGTCACATTCATGTCACCGTAGCTTTAAAGAAAGCTCTTCCGTTTTCCTCCATGCCAAGGAGACTGAACTCCGACTCTGAGCACTTGACAACCCCCATTCACCCACTGCCTGCCTTGGGCCAGACCTAGACCTTGCCAGTGCCTGCACAGCATGCTGCTAGTTAGTTCTGTTAGCCTTTCAGGGCCTCACGATGCTGTGCCATTACAGGAATGCCCAGCAGGAGGCGCGCAACCTCTTTCCGTTTTCTAGCCAGAGCAACAGAAGAGGTCAGTCAGTGCTGCATTCCTAAATGAAAGCTAGAAGGAATATTTATGTCCCTCTGCTTTATATAACCGGGTAAATCAATTCATAGAGCCAAGAATGCCTTAACATTGTGTACACCATCAGGAACACAGCTGTATCTCGGCATGTCCCAAAACCCAAAACTCGTTTGTTCCCTTGACTCAGACTACTTGTCCTTGTGACAGGTTTGATTCTCATAAACAATAAAAACTAAAACACCTAAAATGTCTAGGTAACCTGTATATCACCTTACACAACTGTCCTTGAGCTTGAATGATGTTAATTCTTCAATAATTCTTAGTTTAAAAGAACTATTTGTGTTCATATTCTAAAAATATGATCTGGTTTTATAATTTTTAAAAAGCATGCATGAATCTGTGCATAGAATTATACTGATTTCATGGGCACATTAGGAATAGATGAACAGGAATAGAGGGTGCATTTTAAAATAACAATTTCTAAAAAATTAAAGAAAAGCATCCAGTCACACACATTCATGCTAAATGAATATGTACATCATATTCACAAGGCTATGGACACAAACACCTAGCAATGCTTACCTTCTGGAAGCTACCTGCTCTCCCCTGGTTATAGCATGGTAGCTGTGGGTCCAGTTAACAAAGATATGCTCTAAACTGTAAAAGTTGCACTGTTGGGCAAAAAGCTTAGAATAATCCAGAAACTGTGTACATGGTGGGCCCCTGGCTCATCTTCTGATGCTGACAGTGTGTTCTCTGTGCTTAGGTACTCAGAACCTGTTGGAGGCCTGTGTCCAAGCTAGTGTGCCAGCCTTCATCTTCACCAGCTCAATTGATGTTGCAGGACCCAACTCCTACAAGGAGATCATCTTGGACGGCCATGAGGAAGAGCATCTAGAAAGTACATGGCATGACCCATACCCATACAGCAAAAAGATGGCCGAGAAGGCAGTGCTAGCAGCCAATGGGTGCACCCTGAAAAATGGTGGCACGTTGCATACTTGTGCCTTAAGGCCCATGTACATTTATGGGGAAAGAAGCTCATTCCTTTATAACATAATAATTGGGTCCCTGAAAAATAATGGTATTCTGCAAGCTACTGGCAAATTCTCCATAGTCAACCCAGTGTATGTGGGCAATGTGGCCTGGGCACATGTTCTGGCAGCCAGGGGCCTACGAGACCCCAAGAAGTCCCCAAGCATCCAAGGGCAGTTCTACTACATCTCAGATGACACCCCTCACCAAAGCTATGATGATTTAAATAGCACCCTGAGCAAGGAATGGGGCCTTTGCCTTCCCACTTGGAGCCTCCCTCTGCCCCTGCTCTACTGGCTTGCCTTCCTTCTGGAAACAGTGAGCTTCCTGCTCCGTCCAGTCTACAGCTATAGGCCTCCCTTTAACCGCCACTTGGTCACACTGAGCAACAGCACATTTGCCTTCTCCTACAAGAAAGCTCAGCGCGATCTGGGCTATGAGCCACGTGTCAGCTGGGAGGAAGCCAAGCAGAAAACCTCAGAGTGGATCGGGACAATCGTGAAGCAGTACAAGGAGACACTGATCTCAAAGACTCAGTGATGTGAAGACGACAGGGACATGGTCGTGGGCATTATCAGAAATCACTGCCAGTTCCTCCAGAAGGGACAGAGGCACAACCCAGGCCCTACTGCCTCCCTTTGACACAGAGGACAACTTGGCGTCTTCCTCAGGTCACCAAAAGCCTTGCCAGGCACTGACCCATTCACAAGCTTCATTCCCTAAGCACCTGCCCAGGGACACACTGGCAACTGTGCCTCAGCTCCTGGTGCCTAACTCTTTAGCATGACTTGTACCTTAGTGTTCTGTCCATAGGTTTCATCTCCCCATCAAAAGCATTTCTCATCTTTGTAAAATCTTGCTTGTTTTATTAAGTTGAATGAAAGGAAAAACTAACATTTCTTTCCCCTTGCCCCCAAGACAAGGTTTCTCTATGTAGCCTTGGTTGTCCTGGACTGGCTCTGTAGACCAGGCTGGCCTAGAACTCAGAGATCTGCCTGCCTCTGCCTCCCTGAGTGCTGGGATTGCAGGCATGTGCCACCACACCAAGCTCAATAAACATTTCTTAACACCATGACTGCAGTGTTTTTCTGTTAACAGACAGTTCTACGTCCCTTCTGTGTCCAGACATGGCCATTCTAGGATCAGAAAGGGATCATGGATCCGGGGTGGACTGAAGGAAAGTCAGGAATAGATGGGCTTGCCAGACAAATCCCAATCCATTGACCTTTGGAGTGTACTACTTGCCTGGACTAGATTCCTCAATGTTGTGTAGAGACCTTGACAGAAGGAATGCTAAAGAGTTACTGTTTCTCCAGGAGAATCCCCGCAGGGTCCAGGAGGCCCTCCCTCTGAGAGAACATTCTTAGAGTGACACAGTTTCTCAGTGAAATCTATGTGTCTGTCGGGTGGCTTTCATCCTACCTTGCCTATAAAATTGTACCACTGGTATAAGAAAGGTAGAGAGGCAAGAAGGTTTCTCTCCCTGGTCTAGATAGAACCAGCAAGAAACCCACTCCCCTCTACAAGCTACTGCTTCTGACTTTTCGCAAAACACAGAGAAATAGACCTCAGATTCTAGATGCTGGGGCCAGGTTTTGACAAGCCTAGTCAGTAGACAGAGGCTTGGGCTTGATGCTGGGAGATTCGGAGCAGTGGTTGGGGTATGGAGGTCCCCCGTCCCCTTTCAGAGCTTGGTTGTACCAGCTGCCTCTAAAGGGGCAGTGGTAAGAACAAGCACTGGGTTCTGGCCCACCCTTATTTGGAAGGATGCTGTGCTGTTGGGTTTTATAACTGTAAAGTTCTCAGCAAGCTGTCTGTCATCAGTTCTTCATTCTTCGCATTTCCTTTCTCTAGTTTTAAAAATGTGAAGAATGCTTGCCTCTCAGAAGCCTGATTAAGAATGTGGGCCCTGTTAGTTTGAACCCAATTTATAAAGGGTTTTGGGTAAGAAACATGTGCATTTAGGATTCCTGTCATATGATAACTTCTGTCCACACCTGAGACTGCATTTCAGCCTGATTCCTTGTGGCTACTCTTCTACTGGGGCTAACATTCCGAACCTGTCTGGAGATATCAGAAGAACTAAAATTGGATTTCAGGGTTACCGGGGCAAAGGTTAAGAAACAGGCCTACAGGAGATAATCTGGCCAGGTGCAGAGAAGAGCCCCACCAGAGATAGCATTGCCTAGTAACTGACCCACAGGGTCCCACCAGAAATAGAGTTGATAAGAGACCCAGTTTTATGGCCACATTCCTTCCTGCCCACTAGAGATAGGGTTAATAAGAAACCAGACTGTTACAATAAATTGTATCTGTTCAGCCTAGGAAGCCAATAACTGACACAAAGAGACTGAAGTGTAATTCAAAGCTGCAAGCACTATGCTGGACAGAATCTAAACTAATCTAAGAATAAACTAAAATAAACTACTCTAATCCTCATAACCAAGCACTTGCCAATCTGATCTTCTCAGGTGGCGTCTCTCTTCCAACTTCTTCCATCAACTGTCAATGTTCCACTGTCCACCCCAGCTTCTCCCCTTTTCCAACAAGGCCTGCCTTCCACTTCCTGTCCTTCTGCCCAGCTGATTGGCTAAGCAGCATTTTATTGACAGTTGTCACATCCACTCAAAACATTCCTCCACACCAGACACTTCCCTGGACAAGGTAGTGAACAAATGCAACAAAGAAAGCTAAGCCATGGGCGGTCTTGGCTCCTTTTTCTGTAGCCTGTCACCTTTGGACGTTAGACCTCAGTATGTTACTCAACCAATAGATGCTTGCCAGGCTGGAATTCCCCTGGCTTGGGGTGCCAGGAGGGATAGGAATCTATAGATTTACCCTCAGCTCAAAGTTCAGGGCTCTTTCTGGATACCACTGTGTTGGTAACTGGCAGAGCCTGGCTCGAGTCGAAAAAGTAAAGGTCTTTGTGCATATTGCATTGATATCAAGTCCTTGTGGTCTTTTTTGGGGTCTCATTTTCTGAGTACAACATTTTGGGGCTCACCAGGATCCCCCAGGCTCCTAGGACCCCAAACCACAGGACCTAAACCTGGGTAAAATGATGTCTTCGCCAAGTGTCCTAAGTATTGTGTCTTTGTGTCTGTGTGAGCACTTGAAGCAGTGTAAGCTCACAGCAGGTGTGGAGCTTACAGATAACATGGCTCTGTGCAGTTGCTAATAGACCCTGAAAGACCCACCACAGAGGGTATGGGTGATGCCCTAGACTGGGGGGGGAGGGCAAGGTTGAAGAGCCCTAAGAGTGGACCGCTGGCTTCCAAGAGGTCCCAATAGGGGGTGATTGTGTGTCCCAAGAGTGTAAGGCTGGGTCCCCAAGACAGTCTAGTTGACTGGGGAAAAGGAAGCAGATTGCTCCCGCACTTGCCTGGAGGAATTTGTTGTCTGTTTTTGTGTTTGTCTCACTATCTATGGTAAATATTCTTATTTGTTTGGACGAAGCTAAGACAGACACTGTGAGACAGACTCCATCTATACCTAGACTCAATTCTGACTCATTTCAAGGACAGCCTGGTTATGGGATAGGCTGTTTCTGGTTAGGTTTCTGAAGGAATGTATCAAAGCTTGCAGGAAAGTCAGCAGTTCTGAATTTTTATTCTTTTTATGTGCTGTACCAGTACATTTCTGTTTGTGCGGTCTTTTTGTGTTTCTGTTTGGCCGTAACCATTTCAATTCTAGAAATGGGCCAGGTCTCAGGCATGGGGGTTTGAGCCTGGTGTCTCCCACTTCCTGCTTGAACACTTGGTTGCTGCTGAATCCTGGGAGGAGTGGCCTCCCCAAGCATGGAGGGCCCTCCTGGAACCCGTGTCACAAACATGAGGGCTATCCTTGCTGCTGTGAGACACCTGAGCTCGCAGCATTTGGAGTGGGGTGAAGCAGGGTTGCCAAGGTCTGCCTACTCCCTCTTAGTCTTTTAAAATGTCCCACCACTTCCGCTGTTCCAGGAGAACACAGGAACTGCAGGACATTTGGGCAGCTGCTGTTCAGCCTTGGTGAAAGCTTGTTCCAGCTTGCAGTCTGATCACAAGCCTGCACCACCCCCCAAGCATGGTACACTGGTCACCTGATCTGGGACACCACTGGCAAGCCCCAGTTCCTGCCTGCATCATTGGGTCCAACAGGTGACAAGATACTTTTCTCTTGAAATTACAGCTAAAGAAAGTAAAGAAGGTTTTTGTCTGTCTATCTTAAATGTATTAATGTATGTGGCCACTATATGTTTGATTTAACTTGTTTTATTTAAATGTATAAATGTATTGTGTTCTGTATGCCTTTGTTATAAATTACTGGTTATTGGAGATGGTTAAAAATCTTTAATATCTATAACAAAAAGGTTAACTTAGTCTTGTAATTTAGAGTTGGAGCCAGTAAGCAGCAAGTGGCCTACGCCAACAGGTCTCCAAAGGTACTTTTAAACTAAGGTTTTTATGTGATTCTTGTCCTATAGTTAAAACTAGACTTATAAAAAATAAAATTTAAAACAATGTTTCTTTAATAAGGTATTAAAGCTGCATCTCCAGGTTATATATCTTAAGAAGGATTTATAATTTGCTTATTGGGTATGATGTTTAAATTTTAATTTTAGACTCTTGCTTAGAATGTATATGTGTATATGTGTTTGTTACACAGCTGTTTTTAAATAGCAACCATGTACACCACATGAGCTGTAGCCTGCCATGTAACTCCACCATCTTGAGATAGCCATGTGGTATAAGGCAACAGTTTTATAGCCTCTTGGTCCTAATGAGCTCTCTGCTTGTTATAAAGATTGATTCAGATTAACAGGGGGCTATATTGTAGACTTTGGAAACAGGTAATTCTAAAAGATACTTTTAAGTTAAGAAATATTAAATTTTAGAGATATATAATTGTTTATACTGTTGAAATTTGGGTTTTGTCTTCTAACTGTATGGTTATTATGTTCTACCTTCATTATCAAAAATGTAGAAATTGCTGCCTTAGTAATATGTTTGGCTTTATTTTCTGAATATGCCTATGTTTTTAAATTGCCTGTCATGGCCTTTAATACCACATGGCCGGTTGTCATGTTGATTCAGTGATAAAAAATGGTGGGGCCATAGCCTCTCCACTGTCTTTGCTAAGGGCAGTCACATGACTAGCAGCCATTTTGGTTGTGGGAGACTCAAGCCTCTCTATTAAAGACTGCCAACAGCATTCAGTTGCCTTGCTTAGCACCAAGGGCAAACTTTGTCCTTTAACCTACCTTTTGCTGTTCAGTCTTAATGATGAAATGTGGCAGAATCAGCAAGATTGTCAGTCCCTCAATGAACTGTACCTATGATTAAAAGTTTTGCTTTAATATTAGTTCAGAAATATATTTAAAGCTATACTAAGAACTGATAGAGTTTATGGTCAGCTATATCAATGAATCAGTTGCCTGATAATTAATAAAACAGTTCCAAGAGAATGATGTCCCATTCCCTGGATGGGGGTAGATGGTTTTCAGTTGTTCAAATCTTTGTATATTGATATAAAATTAAGGTTATATTTTGATTGCAGCATACTATGTATCAGTTCTTTTAATATATTGTGCCTATGTAATTCTCAAAAACACTATGTGTAGATCCAGTCCTTTTAAAAGGTACTATCACAAACTGTTTAGGATGATTAAAGCTCCTCCTCCTCCTCCTCCTTCTCCCTCTCCCATGACTCTGCAGGGAAATTGTTCTTGGCTTTTTTTTTCCTTTATTTTATTTTATTTTTTTTAATTAATTTATTCTTGTTACATCTCTATTGTTATCCCATCCCTTATATCCTCCCATTCTCCCCTCCCTCCCATTTTCCCCTTATTCTCCTCCCCTATGACTGTTCCTGAGAGGGATTACCTCCCTCTGTATATGCTCATAGGGTATCAAGTCTCTTCTCAGTGACCTGCTATCCTTCCTCTGAGTGCCACTAGGTCTCCCCCGCCAGGGGACATAGTCAAATGTGAGGCACCAGAGTACTTGAGAAAGTCAATTCTTGGCTTTTTGAAGTTTGCTATTTTAGAAATTGGATGAAACAGGGGGCCAGGAAGAGGAAGGTCCCAATGGCCAGTCAGTCCAGGGCAAAGGAGGGAAAGAAGTCAAGCTCCCAGAGAACTTGAGGACCAGGGCATAGCAGACTTGGAGGCCTCACTGGCGATCCTTAACTACCTCTATGTTTTGTTCTACTAGCCCAGATTCATTAACATAGGAACCGCCTTCCTCCCCCAGTACAACCCAAGCCTCTGATTAGCTGTCAGCAGGTCAAGAGCTCTCCTGTCTTATAAGGCAACCCCAGATAGGGATGCTATCTGCTGCTGAAGGGACTGGACGGTAGGGAAGCAGATGAGGCATGGCCTGGTCAAGCTTGTCCTGGGGGTCAACAACCAGGTGTTCTGTTTGTGCTAGAGTTACCCCAGAGGCCCCTGCTGCTCCTGATGAAGTAAGCAGGCTCAATCCTGCAAGCAAAGGAATGTAGTTCTCTCTCTCTCTCTCTCTCTCTCTCTCTCTCTCTCTCTCTCTCTCTGTTCCTTCCTAGCCAACTGATGACATTTTTGCACCAGAGAAGAGCGGGGAGGGGGGAGTGGTTAACACATTGGCTCAAGGACAGTGATGTAATGGGAGCACACCGCAGGATGGAACCTCCTCCTACATCCAAGACGGCCCTACAAGGCAAACAGGGAAGAATGGTTTCAAAAGAAAAGAACATACCCCACTCAGCAAAATGATGTCCAAAAAAACAGTGCTGGCAGCCAATGGGTGCACCTTGAACAATGGTGGCACTTAGCATATTTGTGCCTTAAGGACCATCATGCACATTCATGAAAAGATATGTCCACTCACTTCTGACACAGTGATTGGGATCTTCAAGCTTAAAGAAATTTTGGGTGTCACTGGCAAATTCCTTATACCAAAAAAGTGTATGTGAGCAATGAGTAACAAATAGCACTTCTTTATTTTTTTTTTTTATTGCTCACATACCCATGGCATAGTTGTACTGATTCAGTAAAATTGAAGGGTTCCCCAGGGAGCTGGAATTAGGATAGAAATGAACAGGAGTCATGTGGACTCCTTGGTGTTTCCTGACACTGACATTGACAGTGTGTTGTCTGAGAGTAGGCACCCAGAACCTGTTGGAGGCCTGAGTGCCTCATGTGCCAGCCTTCATCTACCAGCTCAGCTGATGTTGCAGAGCCCAACTCTTAAAAGGAGAGAGTCCTGATTTGCCATGAGGAGGAGCATTATGAATGCATGTGTTCTGATTCAAACCAATACAGCAGAAGGATGGATGAGAAGGCAGAGCTAGTAGCCAATGGGTGACCCTGAAAAATAGTGGCGCCTTGTACACTTGTGCCTTAAGGCCCATGTACATTTATGAGGAGAGAAGAACATTCATTTCTTCTGACACAAGATTAGGGTTGTCAAGATTACTGTATTCTGAATGTTACTGTCAAATTCTCCATAATCAACCAAATACACATGGACAATGTGGCCTGGGCACATATTCAGGCATCCAGGGGCCTTCTGCTGCGATTCCAGCTGGAGCACTGCTCTGCCCTGCTGCACAGACACTTTTCTCAGCTTACTTTGTCAGAAAGTAGAAAACACAGTTCACAAGGGAGACTGCTTTGAAAGCCTTTATCTTCCCACAGAATCCTGTAGTCTGTACTGCTTTGTCAAAGGAACAGCAGAGCCTCAATATGACCTGTGGCTCCCTGACAGCCCTAGATCTCTCCCACAACACACACACACACACACACACACCAATGTAGCCCTGAACATGATCCTCCATTGTAGGCACCAACCATTTCAAACCTACTTTATTTAGGGTTCTTTAAATGCTTATACCTCCCTTCCAACCCACCTACCATAGATAGGAGAGAAAGGAAGTTTATGGGAACAGAAGAAGTAGACCTTTTTGGACTCAGTTCCTGGGAGCAATTCCCCTGCCATAGTTGGCAAGATTTCAGCAGACCAGCAATTCAATCAAAGTTGCTGCTGGAACCTGGAACAGCAGCTGGAGCCCAGAGCCTCGAAGCCTTCACTGGAGTAGTCTCTCTAGGAGCGTCTCAAAATGGAGTGATGAACAGCCAAACAATACCAAGTCCCCAAAAGCCCCAGCCTCCTCTTGTGTATATATCTCCTCTCAGAGTCTGTACTAGGATGTGTTTCAGCTAGCAAAACTCAAGCCCCCATGAAGTGGTTCGACTTCTAAATGGGTAAACATCACCTGCTCTCTCACAAGCCTGTTCCCCGTCCCACACTTGGGATCAAAACAGAAACATATTTATATCCACTATACATCAGGAAAAACCTATAGGAGCACTTGGGATGTCACATGGGCCTTAACACATGTCCTAGTGAAAAGTGAGAAGCAGAAATGTTCTCAGCATACATTTCTGTAAACTAGGACCAGCCCAAGAGCCCAACAGCTGCTGTCCTGGGAAGGTCAGCTGTGCCTAAATGCAGAAAGTCACCCCAGTTGGACTGTCAACCCTTGAAATCACTTCGTAGAAGAGAGTGGCAGGGAGGATCATGGAATCCTTGCCTGAGTGCCCAGCCACTCCACACTGTGTGTCATATACAATTCTACTCTAATAGCATGTGACCTCTGAGAGAGGCTAGGATATATAGGCTCCATCTACCCAACTGTGAGAAAGTCTGATGGCTTTCTCTTACATCCTGCCAGGAAAAGACTTTCTAGTGCAGCCTTTTGCTGGGAGCGCCCACAGTCATGTGTGTAACCTCTCATCTGTGCATGGAAAGTAACCCCGATAAACCCATTAATATGGAGGATTAAAGTTGGTGGCACCATGCCTTGACATGTCACTGGAACACTGGGTAAAGGTGAAGACATTGTTTCTATCTCCCCAAGGGAGAGAATTATATCAACAACATTGTCCACTGCCAGAATCACTGAGAGGCCCAGAATACAGCGGGGTGCATGGCTACCCCCAGATCTCAGCTCCCTCCTTTCCATTTGCATGGAGCAGACAAATTATGAGTCCCAGGAAAATGAAGACAAAATATTTAAATTCCTCCCCAAGTTTACCTCCCACTGAACGTGAGCTCTAGAGCACTGCCCTTCCTTTCGTCTTTAACTTGTTCTCTCTCTCCCTCCACAGCCACACACCTCCCCCTGCGCACAATTGTTTCCCCTTTGGTCCTCAGCCTACTTCCTTTCCTGTCATCTCCCTACATTGTCCATCTTCATTTTCCTGAAAAGAGGGAGCACATCAAGACAGGTTTGAGATGCGACAAGATTCAGAGAGTAAAGGCGTTTGCCATCAGGCTGGACTGCCTGCTTTCAGTCCCTGGGACCTCCCTGGTGGAAGAATGAGAGAACTGACTTCAGACATACATGGCCAGGACATGCAAGTGCATGCATGCATACAGGCACACACACATAAATAAATAAATAAATAAATAAATAAATAAATAAATAAATAAAGTAATTAATTAATTAATATTCGGACAAATGTATACATAAGTATAAGGGGAAAAAAGAAATAACTTTGGGTGGCTTGTGACATGGTTCTTAGCTGTATAAGGAAGCCAAAGCCCCCCCCCCAAAAAAAGACCCTGTCATGTCCACAGAGACAATGACAATTCAAAGCAGGTATGGGGTTGGCAATCTTATAGGAATAAATATTGCCACCTTCTAAACTTGGATCTTGTCTCTTCTGCCTTTAGATAGCACAGACAGCACAAGAGTCTCACCTAACACCAAGATTTCCTCTTCCTCCAGTTCATTACCACATTTCCACAGACAGAAACCCCATACAGACAAATTAAGAAAGCACCATAGGTAAGCAAAAGATCTGCAGGATAAACAAACAACAGCAAATGCCATTGCAGTTGTTCTGTATTGGCTAATCACCACCTGGCATGAAGCCTGCCATTCAGTGTGGTTTATATACTCAGTGAGATTTGGAAGGAAAAACAAACCTTTTCTTTTTCTTGAAAGCCATTATCAGTTGGCAATAGCTTCTATGTTAGGAAAGAGGGTTCGTGTCCACTTCTACTCTTAGCACTGAATCCTCCTCTGCCTTAGTCCTGTACAGGCCTTGTGTGTGCTGCCAGTTTCTCTGAGTTTCTATTTGCTTATGTCCCACTGTGTCTATAAGGCCTTGTATCCCTGGTGTCCTCCATGCCCTCTGACCCTTACAGTATTTCTGCTTCCTCTTCAGAGGAGTTCTCTGAGGAACACAGGGATTTGATGACAGCAGCCCACTTGAGATTGAGTGTTCCAAGGTCTCACCCTCTGCATAATGTCCAGGTGTGGTTCTCCGCATTTGTTCTCTGATGAGAACTGAGCAAGGCGCTGATCTATGAGTATAGCAGATGCCGTTAGGAATCATGTTGTATACCCTGTATAGTCCCCTGTCTATCTAATCTCAGGTTCTTGGCCACTGGAGCAGTGTCAGGCATGGGTTATGCTTAAATTACAACCAGAGAGTGGTTTGTTGCTCCCAAAACTTTTGTGCCACTGTCACATCATGATATCTTTGCAAGCAGATCACCATTGTCAATCACAGGTTTTGTAGCTGGGTTGGTGATCAGCTTTCAACTCTGGCAGTGTACAGAGTGCCTTCGAATACCATAAACACTATTTTCAGTGGGGGCAGAGGAGCGGGGAAGGAGGGTGAAAGCTGTAGATAGGCACCAGCTCAACTTCTCCATGTTCAGTGAGAGTAGGTGCTGTGTTCAGTGATAAGGCCTTACCAACATTTTGTGGGCAACAAACATTAGACTTGACAATTGCCTGGGTTGGTTCAGGGTTTCCATGGTACCCCTTTGTCCAACAACTTACTTAGGTGTTATCCATTCCCAGTGCTAGAGGTTTCATCTGGTGGTGAGAGATGCCTAGTTAGGGATTTGTCTCTCCTGTTATTGATGAATCCAATTTAGATTTATTTCCTATCATATATGTTATATTTTAAGAAGCGTCTACAATATTAAGTTTCCATATGACCCCCTCAAACTGCACTTAGTTTTTGCTGTCCCTCCCAGTATTCCCTCCCTTGTCCCTCTCTCCTCCCCCGACTCTTTGATTCTCCCTTTCCTGTCCCTCCTCATTTATTCATTCATAACTATCTATTCTTTTTCCCTTTTACAAAGAGTTTCTTCCCCCCTTCACTAGTTCCTTATCTATACCTAACCTCTGTTGTTATGAGGGCAGTAGCTTGCTTATCAAAGACTTAACAGCTAACAAATAAGCAAAGACAGCCCATATTTGTCTATTAGGGTCTGAGTTATTTCTAACTCTATCTACTTACCTGTAAACTCTTTTGTTGCTGTTGTTGGTGATGGTGCTGCTGATGATATTATTTAAGTTGAGCGGGGTAGATCTGAGAGAATTTAAGGAGAGGGAGATGCAGGCAAATATGATCAAAATATATTGTATGAAATTCTGAAAGAATCAATAAAACACTTTAAAAGGAGTTGAATCCAAATTTCATGTATGACATAGTGTAACAAATCAAGATTATCTTCCTATAAGCATTTTGGCGAGATCCAAAATGGTGGCGAGCCGTGTGGACCGTGTTTAGAAGCTCCAGTAAACAATTCAGGGAATTGCACAGAATTCTGGACCAGGAACACCGAGGTCCCCACACCACTGCAGGAGGAGTGCTCCACGGTTCGAAGGGACCAGGTTGCAGAGGATTTTCTCTGAGATTTTCTCAGATCGGAGCAGCAGCGGCAGCAGCGGCAGCGGTGGCAGCAGCAGCAGCTGAGGTTTGCAGCTCGGAGCTCTCCGGCGGAGACAATTGGTGTGGTGGCCGGTGGGAGTTGCTGTGGGAGAGGGGACTCTGGGCAAGATCTGGGCCAGGTGGTGCCCTGAGACCCAAACTGTACTCTGCAGGCAGTTCAGCCCCTGAGTCCCAAGGTCAGCTCAGTGCACAGTTCAGCCACGGAGACGCTATCTCAGCTCAGCCCGAGACACTAACTCAGCTCAGCGTGCAGTTCCGCTGCTGTGATGCAGACTGAGCTCAGCACACAGATTTGGCCCAGAGTCCCTAGCTGAACTTGCTGGGCAGGTTGGGCCCAGAGATTCTAGCTGAGATTTGTGCACATCGCGGCCCTGAGACTCTCTGGGCAGTTTAGTCCCGGAGTCCCTGGCTGACATCAGCACACAGTGTGGGTCCAGAGTCCCTGGCTGAGCTCGGAGTGTAATTCCACCCCTGAGACTCTGGCGAAGATCAGCGTGCAGTTTGGGGCCAAAGTCCCTAACTGTGCTTGGCGGGAAGGTTGGGCCCAGAGACTCTAGCTGAGCTTTTTGCACAGTCTCAGCCTTGAGACTGTGATTGGACCAGTGCGCAGTTTGGGTTCAGAATTCCTGGCTGAGATCAGCAGACGGTTTGGGCCCTGAGAATCTAGCAGGGCCTGGCACATGGTTCGGGCCCAGTGTCCCTGCCTGGTCTTGGCAGGGGACCCAGAAGGCTGTGGACACTTTGACCAGACCCAATGCACATTCAGAGACCCAGAATGATTGCAGGACCCACAGTACAGGGGAGCTGAGGATCACTGGCTGTGAGAGTCCAAAACAATAGGGCTAGCCTCCTGCCATCCACACCAGTGAAGCATCAGAGCTTCTGGCCTAGGGAAATCGTGAGAAAACAAGTGAATCTATCATCAGACTCCCTCCACCCAACTCTGGAAACTAACCAACAAAAACAGAGATGGCAAGATGTCTAAAGGATAACGTAAAAGCATACAAAAAAACAAAAACAAACAAAAAAACAACAACAATATGGTGTCTCCACATTCCAGCTATCCCAAAGAAAACAACCCAGAGAACTCAAACACAACAGAAATACAAGAAAATGACCTCAAATCCTTAGTAATGAGGATGATAATGGAGGAAACAAATAAAATTCGTAATCAAATGCAGGAAGACACAGCCAAACAGGTGAGAGACATAAAAGAAGCACGTAGAGTGGAATTGGAAATTTTTCAGGAAAATACAAACAATCAGATGAAAGAAATCAAAAAATCAGTTCAACACACAGACAGAAGAATGTGAGACCTCAGAGAAGAAGGCGAGCAACACAGAGGCAAGCTTTTCCAACAGAATCCAAGAGATGGAAGAATGACTCTCAGGCCTAGAAGATACAATCACAGATCTTGAAGCAACCATTAAAGAAAATGCTAAATCTGGAAAAATCCTGACACGAAACATCCAAGAAATCAAGAACACCATGAAAAGAAGAAATCTGAGGATAATAGGCATTGGCGAAAGAGAAGATATCAGATTCCAAGGCCCAGAAACTATTCTCAACAAAATCATAGAAGAAAAGTTCCCCAATCTAAAGGAAGAGATGCCTATAAACATACAAGAGGCCTACAGAACACCAAATAGAATAGACCAGAAAAGAAAAACTGCCCGTCACATAATAATCAAAAGACAAAACATACAGAACAAAGAAAAAATATTAAAAGCTGCAAGGGAAAAGGGCCAAATAATATTTAATGGCAAACCTATCAGAATTACACATGACTTCTCATCAGAGACCATAAAAGCCAGAAGGGCCTGGACAGAGATCCTGAAAACCCTAAGAGACCACAGATGCCAGGCCAGACTATTTTACACAGCAAAACTAGCAATAACAGTTGATGGAGAAAATATTCCATGACAAAAACAAATTCAAACAGTACCTATCCACAAATCCAGCTTTACAGAAGGTACTAGAAGGAAAATTCCATCCCAAAGGGACAAGCTACAACCAAAACTACTCAGGAAATAGATAACTATACCATGGTAAAAACACAACTACACAAGCTCTCGACTGGAACCAACATCAAAATTAAGACTCTTAACAGTCACTGGTTATTAATATCTCTCAACATCAATGGTCTCAATTCTCTAATAAAAAGACACAGACTAACAATGGATGCATAAACAAGATCCAACATTCTTCTGCATTCAAGAAATACATCTCACCCATAGCAATAGGCATTACCTCAGGGTAAAAGGTTGGAAAAAATATTCCAAGCAAATGGTCACAAGAAGCAAGCAAGCGTAGCCATTTTAATATCAAACAAAATAAACTTTCAACCAAAATTAATCAAAAGGGATGTGGAAGGACACTTCATACTCATCAAAGGTAAAGTCAACCAAGATGACATCACAATTCTGAACATCTATGCTCTCAATACAAGGGCACCCACATTTGTAAAAGATCTGCTAACGAAGCTTAAACCACACATCGATCCCTACACAATAATTGTAGGAGATGTTAGCACCCCACTCTCATGGAAGGATAGGTCATTGAAACAGAAACTAAGCCAAGAAATAACATCATTAACCAATGCCATGGGTCAAATGGATCTAACAGATATCTATAGAACCTTTCACCCAAACAAGAAAGAATATACCTTCTTCTCTGCACCCCATGGAACCTTCTCCAAAATTGATCACATCATAGGTCACAAAGCAAACCTCAACACTTACAAGAGGATTGAAATAATACTTTGTATTCTATCAGATCACCATGGTCTTAGGCTACAATTCAACAACAACAGAAATAACAAAAAGCCTACATGTACGTGGAAACTAAGCAACTCTCTGCTAAATGACACCTGGGTCAGGGAAGAAATAAAGAAAGTAGTCAAGGACTTCCTGAAATTCAATGAAAATGAAGGAACAACAAACCCAAATTTGTCAATACATTGAAAGCAGTGCTAAGAGGAAAATTCATAGCACTAAGTGCCTTTAAAAGATATTGGAAACATCGCACATAAGCATCTTAACGACACAACTGGAAGCCCTAGGAAAAAAAGAAGCAGAAACACCCAAGAGGAGTAGACATCTGGAAATAATCAAACTCAGGGCTGAAATTAACAAATTAGAAACTAAGAAAACAGTCTAAAGAATCAACAAAACCAAGAGCTGGTTCTTTCAGAAAATCAACAAGATAGACAAACCATTATCCAAACTAACTAAAAGGCAGAGAGACAGTATTGAAATCAACAAAATCAGAAATGAAAAGGGAGACATAACAACAGACACTGAAGAAATACAAAGAACAATAAGATCCTACTTCAAAGGCATATATGCCACAAAATTTGAAAATCTAAGGGAAATGGACAATTTTCTTGATCAATTTCACTTGCCAAAATTGAGTGAAGAACAGATAAACAAGCTAAATAATCCCATTTCCCCTACAGAAATAGAAGCAATCATTGATAATCTCCCAACCAAAAAATTCCAGGGCCAGATGGTTTCAGTGCAAAATTCTACCAGACCTTCAAGGGGGCACTAATACCAATACTCTTCAAGCTACTCCAAAAGATAGAAATGGATGGAACATTACCAAATTCATTCTATGAAGCCATAGTCAAATTGATACCTAAACCTCACAAAGACCCAACAACGAAAGAGAATTTCGGACCAATTTCTCTTATGAACACTGATGCAAAAATACTCAATAAAATACTTGCAAAACGAATACAAGAACACATCAAAGATATCATTCACCATGACCAGGTAGGCTTCATTTCAGGCATGCAGGGATGGAAATCCATCAATGTAATTCACCATATAAACAAACTGAAAATAAAAAACCACATGATCATCTCTTTAGATGCAGAGAAAGCATTTGATAAAATCCAACACCCATTCATGTTTAAAGTTTTGGAGAGATCAGGGATACAAGGCACTTTCCTCAACATAATAAAAGCTATATATAGCAAGTCAATAGCCAAAATCAAATTAAATGGTGAGATACTCAAGGAAATTCCTCTAAAATCGGGAACAAGGCAAGGCTGCCTACTCTCTCCATATCAATATAGTACTCGAAGTTCTAGCCAGAGCAATAAGACAACAAAAGGAGATCAAGGGTATCCAAATGGGAAAGGAGGAAGTCAAATTATCCCTATTTGCAGATGATATGATAGTCTACATAAGTGATCTTCAAAATTCCACCAGAGAACTCCGGCAGCTGATAAACACCTTCAGCAAATGGCTGGATACAAAATTAACTCAAAAAAAAGTCTGTAACCTTCCTATACACAAATGACAAGCTTGCAGAGGACGAAATCAGGAAAACCACACCCTTCACATTAGCCACAAGCAATATAAAATATTTATGAGTTACTCTAACCAAGCAAGTGAAGGACTTGTTTGAAAAAATTTCAAAATCTGAAGAGATTGAAGATGACATGAGAAGATGGAATGATCTTCCTTGCTCATGGATCGGGAGAATTAACACAGTAAAAATGGCCATCTTACCAAAAGCAATCTAAAGATTCAATGCAATCCCTATCAAAATACCTACACAATGTTTTAAAGACATTGAAAGTTCAATTCTGAACTTCATATGGAAAAACAAAAAACCCAGAATAGCTAAAACAATCTTGTACAATAAAAGATCCTCCAGAGGAATCTCCATACCTGATCTCAAGCTGTACTATAAAGCAACAGTAATTAAAACAGCATGGTACTGGCACAGCAACAGGCTAGTTGATCAGTAGAATCGAATCGAAGACCCAGATATGAATCCACACACATAAGGCCACTTGATTTTTGACAAAGAAGTCAAATCCATTCAATGGAAAAAGGATAGCATGTTCAAAAAATGGTGCTGGTCTAACTGGATGTCTATGTGTTAAAAAAAAATGCAACTGGACCTATATTTGTCACCTTGCACAAAACTTAAATCCAAGTGGATCAAGGACCTCAACATAAAACCAGTGACACTAAGTCAGATAGAAGAAAAACTGGGGAAGAGCCTGGAACACATTGGCACAGGAGACAACTTCCTGAACAGAACACCAACAGTCAAGGCCTTAAGGTCAACAATTAATAAATGGGACCTAATGAGGCTGAGAAGCTTTTTTAAGGCAGGAGACACTGTCAAGAGAACAAAGCGACAGCCTACAGACTGAGAAAAGATCTTCATCAACCCTACATCTGACAAAGGTCTAATATCCAAAATATATAAAGAACTCAAGAAATTAAAAACCACCAAACCAAATAACCCAATAGAGAAATGGGGCTTGGAACTAAACAGAGAATTCTCAACAGAGGAATATCGAATGGCCGAGAAACATTTAAAGAAATGCTCAACCTCCTTAGTCATCAGGGAAATGCAAATCAAAACAACTCTGAGAGTCCATCTTACACCCATCAGAATGGCTAAGAGCAAAAATTCAAGCAACACCACATGCTGGCGAGGATGTGGAGAGAGAAGAACACTCCTTCATTGCTGGCGGGAATGCAAACTAGTACAGCCACTTTGGAAATCTATCTGGTGCTATCTCAGAAAACTGGGGAATAGGGCTTCCCTAAGACCCAGCTATTCCACTCCTTGGAATATACCCAGAAGATGCCCCAGCACACAACAAGAAAATTTGCTCAACCATGTTCATAGCAGCCTTTTTCATAATAGCCAGATCATGGAAACAGCCGAAGTTTCCCTCAGTAGAAGAACGGATAAAGAAACTGTGGTACATTTACACTATGAAATACTACTCAGCTATTAAAAACAAGGAATTCCAGAAATTTGTGGACAAATGGATTGAGCTAGAAATGATCATAATGAATGAGTTAACCCAGAAGCATAAAGAGTTAAATGGTATATACTCACTTATATCTGCATACTAGCCCAAGGGATATGTCCCATGAAAGTCTTCACTAACCAGGAAACTGGGACAGAGGGGAGGACATCCTATTGGGACTCTAGTCGAGAAAAGCATGGGAGAATGGCAAAGTTGAAGGATCCAGAGGATCCTAGAAACCTACAAGAAGAACACTATGATAGGCAGATTTGGGCCCAAGGGTCCCGCTCAAACTATGGCACCAGTCAAGGACAATACAGGCCATAAACTTCAAACCCCTACCCAGATTTAGCCAATGGACAGGACATTCTCCACAGTTGAGAGGAGAGTGGAGTCTGACTTCCACACGTACTCTTGTGCCTCATATTTGACCATGTCCCCTGAATGGAGAGACCTGGTGGCACTCCGAGGAAGGATAGCAGGTTACCAAGAAGAGACTTGATACCCTATGAGCATATACAGAGGGAAGAAGTACCCCTCAGTCACAATCAAAGGGGAAGAGAGTAAGGGGAAAATGGGAGGGAGGAATGGGAGGATACAAGGGAGGGGATAACCATTGAGATGTAATATGAGTAAATTAATAAAATAAAATTTTTAAAAAGAGTTTTGGCTATTACAATTCATTAGGCAAGCCTCATTGTTACTTGGGTTTTATTAATTTTTTTTTTACACATCAATTTCTCTCACAAAAACATGAGAATCACAAGATATCACACTGGGTTAGTGTAAACTAAGATAAAGGAAATCCCATGTAAACATGAACATTGAACTCTATTTGCAATCAGTAACAAGCAGATCAGAAACCATAGAGAGCCAAGTAAAGTTTGCATATTAACCTTTTATTGAACACAAAAGGCATATTCTCCCCTTCTGTTCCACCCATAGGTAATGAGAGGCCAGGTTCCAATGGGGTGATACTATGACCACCCTGTTATATGCCCAGCTCACTTGTCGAGCTCTCAACTCAGCCCCAGGGGGGTGACAAGGACCAGATATTTTCCTGTCTCTAACTTTTCTTTTCCCCTTTTGCCTTACATTAATATAACTCCTTCAAAACAGAAATATCATCTTGTTGATTTTGACAACTATATCAATTACTCCATATACAGAAATGGCCTGTTATATTTATACTTTCAGTATTGAAATGTAACAGAATTTTAATTCAGAACATGGCTGTTCTGTCAAGAGATCACACCCAAAAGCCTTCTAGGTCCGTATGATCCAGCTGGAATATAGATACTCCTTTAAGCCCAGGAGACAAAGGCAAACAAACCTCTAATTTCAAGGCCAGCCTGCTATAGAGCAAGTTTTATATAAGAAAAGCTTAGATCCAGGGGAGGTGGTACACACTTGGATACATACCCAGGAGACAGAGGCTTACAGATTTCTGACTTCTGTTCAGGCAGTTTGGTTGAATAAGTGAGTTGAGAGGCAATGCAGTGGAGTTGAGTTCTTGGCAGCTCAGTTTGTGGAGTCCAGAGGCAGATTTTACCAGCAGAGTTTAACAGAGACAGGTTGAAGAGAGAACACGCTAGACACCTGAAAAGACAGAACGAGCCAGAGAAGAAGAAGGAGCCAGGAGATTAGAACAGATTGCTAAAGTTAGTTTGAGGCCAAGCCGAGCTACATAGTGAGAAACTAAAAGAAACCAGATTGAATCTGTCAGCTTGGAGAGGAGTTTGAGCCAGAACAGCTGAGTTGAACCAGCCAACCAGAAGTCAGAAAGAGCTAGAAAGGGTTAGCTTATTCAGCGGTAAGTCTCAGAGGCTGAAAACATTCTAGGCCTAGATTATATTGTACAGAGGCTAAAAGCTCCAGACATGGGCCTGTATTAGCAAATGCAGGCAGTGAGCCTAAGAGAAGACAGTCGCATATCCATTGGAGGAAATGTTGCAGGAAGATTAAAAAGTATGGTCTTATTGGAGGAGATATGATACTGGAGATGGACTTTGAAGCTTCCGGAGGATTCTGCCACTCCTACTGCACTCTCTCCAACCTGCTCACGGATCAAGAAGGAAGCTTTCAACTGCCTTCAGGATCTCCTACCCTTGGAAACAAAATGTAAGTTTAATTAAATGCTTTCTCTTATAAGTTGCTTTGGCTGTGGGCTTTTGTAACAGCAACATAAAATAATGAATATTCTGCCTGGTAGAGAGGTTTCCACTTACTTGGGTGAGCTTCCTGTTCTTTGCTCCCACACTGGATATGTTTATACCATAAGTCAGACAACAGTACACTCTGTTGGCAATGTTTGCCCTAACTGTTCCCAAGGGCACGGTGTCTTGAATACCCTTAACTGTCTTCTTTCTCCATATCACAGGGGGGAAGGAGGTGGAGTCTTTCTGAGCACAGGGTCTTAAAAAGGGACATTTGAGGTAAACATGCCTGAGTCTGAAATTGAAGGAATGGTCTGGCTCTCAGATTCGGCTCTCCATGTTTGTAAACAGTACGTGTGAATTTACAACTAGAAGCGGCAACAGGATGTGTCTTCGGAACCTCTTACTCTTTTACTACACAAAGCTTCTTACTTCAACACCTACCTCCATGTCTTCTCCACAGCTAAGTACACTGACCTGATAAATATGTTGAGTGTCATTTACCTCATTTCTGTGTTGACGGACATGTCATCTATCACTGCTATGTCAATGGGGTCTGACTGAATGGTCAGAAGAATAAGGCACTGCATAAACAGATTTTACCAAATAGCTGGCACAAAGAAAGAAGGTGGGGCAAGAGGCAGAATGCTTTGAATAGAAATATACATGGCACTTAAAGAACTGACTAACATGAGCCAGTTGTTTAAACGTGATGATAATCAAGGAACAGAAGGCCATTGGAGGAAGAGAAAGAGGGAGAGAGGAGCACATGGAGGGAGGGAGAGAAGACAGGAAGCAGTGGTGGAGAGAAACATCCTTTACCATCACTTGAAAACACTCCATCTGGAGCTGGAGAGATGGCTCAAAGGTCAAGAGTACTGGCAGCTGATCTTCCAAAGGTCCTGAGTTCAATTCCCAGTAACTACATGGTGGCTCACAACCATCTATAATGAGATCTTGTGTCCTCTTCTGGTATGCAGGTATACATGCAGGCAGAACACTATATACATGAGAGAGAGAGAGAGAGAGAGAGAGAGAGAGAGAGAGAGAGAGAGAGA
>OU015753.1:53972972-54008439 GCA_907169655.1 Acomys percivali | reverse complement strand
TCTCTCTCTCTCTCTCTCTCTCTCTCTCTCTCTCTCTCTCCCTCTGCTGGCTCCTCCTCACTGGAACTTAAAGGACACAATCTGAGTAACCTGTTTCTTGCCCAGATTGCTCTCACGTCTTCCTATACACCTGTCAGCTTACAGCCTGAGACACTGTACAGCCTCCCAAGTCACGACACTGCCACTGAGTCTTCTTCAAAGGCACGTGTGAGCGCCCGTTCCCTGTGAAGGAAATGCTGCTTCTCCCTCTTACATTGACTGCCACTCTCTCTCCAGTCGCTTTCATGAACGTATGAATTCCCCATAACTCTGTTTTTATGTGCAAAGCACAAATGGCATCTTACTGCTCAGATTCATTTTCCGCAAAGGGATGGGCTGGAAATCAAAGCTCCCTCCTTCCCTTCAAAAGCTACATTCTGCTCTTTGTGCATTTATTGTCCCTTCAGTAGAAAGGCCTCCTCCCCAGTGTCTTCTCACTATTCGGGCCCTTGAAGGCCTGGGTAACTGACGCCTGTGTCAGGGAACTTCCATCCCATGCACCTGTTTTGTCTTCCACAGAGCTGCAGACAAACACCAAGGTGACAGTGCTCCAGGGAGACATTCTGGATGCCCAGTGCCTGAGGAGAGCCTGCCAGGGCATCTCTGCTGTCATCCACACTGCTGCTGTCATTGATATCTCAGGTGTCATTCCCAGACAGACCATCGTAGATGTCAATCTGAAAGGTACAGTACCTGAGGGAAAGATGGAATGGGTGGGAAAATGAAAACAACAAAATAGGTTGGGGAGGGAATCTCCTGCTTTGGAACATCTGGAGGAAAAGTTGGCACAGGTGGGGAAATTAGCATTGTTAAATAGCATGAGGACAGGAGGAGGGACCATGCCAATCATGAAATACCGCTGCGCTCCTGGTAGGTCAGATCTATCTGCTTGGCAGCCAAGCTGGCAGAACTCAGGGCTATTGTCCTGTCCTCAGTGTTTAGAAGAAGAGCCCAGGTTGAGTTTTTAAAAAAAGTATCCCCATGTGTAGTCAGTAAGAGCGAGAAGATACAGGGCCACATCCATGGCACTGGACTCCATCCCCAAATGTTTGATGTCTGTCTACCCACTGCCCCTGTGGACCAAAGGCCTGATCTTTTCCTCTGTAGAGAGCCTTCAAAGTTCCTCCACAGGGGTCTACCAAGAAGGAAAAGTGAGCACTTGTTTTCTTAATAGAGAGGTTTTCCAATTTCCACAACACCCTCTCCTCAGATCACCAGCAGTCTGCTCCTGAAGACGGTCCCAGGCAGCGCATAGAGTCTCTCCTCCTTAGAGCTCCATCCTTACATGATTAGTGGCTCTGAATGTAGATTTCCCATCTACTTTGAATAAAGGACTTGACCATATAACAAAATCACTCTGACCCCCCCACACACACACACAGTCAGTCTTCCTAGCACCATTGTACTCCAGGGTCCTGCCTGGTGTGTATCCATGTGACCTCCAAATTTAGTGACTGGGGTTCCTTTTCTAAGTCAACTAATTATTTGGAGATGGCCACTACTAACTCCAGATGGCAGCCTTTAGTTCTGTATATCTGCCTCCCTCATACCTTCACTCTACATTGGTGCTGTGTGAATAACCTGATTCTCACCTCTCTGTTAACTCTTATTACCTGAGGGAAAAGCGCCAGCCTTTAATGTGTACTCCTGAGTGGATATCAGACCCCCAGATGTGGTGGTGAACATCTGTAATCCTAGCACTCAGAAGGCTGAGTCAGGACAGTCACACCTTCCAGCCCAGTCTAGACTATAGCATAAAACTCCATCAGGAAAATAAATTTAAATACAATAAAAATACGTATTTCCTACGAGAATAAATTAATAAATTTTTTTTAAAAAACGTATTTCCTATACACTATACTTGAGTGTGCATGCTGTAAATTCTGAACAACTTCTGAGAAGTTGATATCTTGAATTCTTGGATTAAAACCTGACCCTTCTTTAATGAAGTGGAATACATGACTGTCAGTTAACTGTTTGCTTTCCTTTGGGTGGTAGGGGCGGAGGGTAGGGTGGCCGGAGGGTGTCTTTCTAAAAAAGATTTTGTTGTTTCTGACGATCAATCTTTGAACATACAACAAAGCCTTAATCACTCAGTAACATCCCCAAACTAATTTACTTTTGTCAGTTTTTAGAAAATGTAAAGGAAACCTTTTCCAAAACATCTAGGGAAGTACTCTCCAAAGTAAAAAAAAAAAAAAAAAAATACTGGTTAGTTTTGGTCCACTGGACACATACTCATATCCTGGGAAGAGGGAAGATCGGCTGAGGAACCTATTCTATCAGATTGCCCTGTGGGTATTTCTGCGGGTTATTTTCTTGATTAATGTTTGCTACGGGAGGCTCCGCCCACCATGGGTGCTGTCAACGAAGACCAGGTGTTCTTGGGTCATATAAAGAAGGAAGCAGAGCAGCCTATGGGAAGCAAGGTGGTGAGCAGCAAGTTACCTCTTTTAATTTTGGTTTGTTCTGTGGCCATAGAACAGTAGATTTGAGTCACGATCAGGTAAGAATGCATTTAGGTCTGTAGTAACCCCTTCTGCTGGAGTTGGGTGGAGATGAATGAAGCTCACTCCACTGCCACAGTGGGCCCTTTGGCTGATTTCCCAACAGTGATGGGGAGCTTCCTATGAGCAGGTACTCAGTTCCTGTTGGACGCTTGTGTGGAAGCCAGTGTGCCAGTCTTTGTCTACAGCAGCTCAGTATCTGTGGCTGGACCAAACTCCTGCAAGGAGGTCGTCCGGAATGCCAGTGAGGAAGAGCATCTAGAAAGTACATGGCCTGACCCATACCCATACAGCAAAAAGATGGCCGAGAAGGCGGTGCTGGCAGCCAATGGGTGCACCCTGAAAAACGGTGGCACTTTGCATACTTGTGCCTTAAGACTCCCATTCATCTATGGGGAAGAATGCGAAGCCACTTCATTCACAATGAAAGCAGCACTCAAGAACAATGGCATACATAAAAAACTTGCCACATTCTCGGTGGTCAACCCAGTGTATGTGGACAATGCAGCCTGGGCACACATTCTGGCAGCCAGGGGCCTACAAGACCCCAAGAAGTCCCCAAGCATCCAAGGGCAGTTCTACTACATCACGGATGACACCCCTCACCAAAGCTATGATGATTTAAATAGCACCCTGAGCAAGGAATGGGGCTTCCGCCTTTCCACTTGGAGCCTCCCTCTGCCCCTGCTCTACTGGCTTGCCTTCCTTCTGGAAATGGTGAGCTTCCTGCTCCGTCCAGTCTACAGCTATAGGCCTCCCCTTAACCGCCACTTGGTCACAATATTAAATAGTGTGTTCACCTTCTCCTACAAGAAAGCTCAGCGCGATCTGGGCTATGAGCCACGCATCAGCTGGGAGGAAGCCAAGCAGAAAACCTCAGAGTGGATTGGGACAATCGTGAAACAGTACAAGGAGACACTGAGCTCAAAGACTCAGTGATGTGAAGACGGCAGGGACATGGTCGGGGGTGTTATCAGATGCTCCAGAAAGGGACTTAGAAACAACCCAGCGATGACACTTCCCTTTGACCCTCTGGCCAACTTGTCTTCAGTTCACCGGAAGCCTTGTCAGTCTTTGACTGGCCCAGCCATGAACTTTCTGCCCTAAACACTCACCCAGTGCCACATGGACTCACGTTCTCTCCCATTGCTTTATGAGGCTCAAAGGAAAGATCAATAAAATGTTTTAATGCATAATCTGGAAAAGTTGTGGGTTTGGTCACTCTAGTCTCCACCTTTCCTTTTTATATCATGTTAAGACCATACTCAGCGCAGTAGAACCTGACTCCTACCTAGTTGGACCCAAGCATGGACTGGACCTCTGATCTAGAGTGGCTCGGTTCGGCATCTTGTTCATTGTCTTAAGAGATTAAAGCTCTCCTCCTCCCACCGAGTGGTGGAGCTCTCATTGGGTGTTGGGGTGGGGCCTATAGCACAGCCCTTGAGCATAGTCTGTCCCTCTAGAGTGATTCTTTACTATCTTGGTCTCTCTCCTTCTTACCAACTGTGAGCAAGACTCAGTAGAGGCAGAACAAGCCTGGAGAGGTACCCAGGGGGCCATGGGAACGCTAACAAATGGCCCTGGGCATCAGAGATGATCCTGCCCAAATGTATCTCATACTGAGCCATGGTGTGGAAATCTACTAACCCCACCTCTAAATGTAACTGGCCGCCTTCTTTCTTCCATTTCCCCATCTCTTATGCCCGTCACCTCCCCCTTTATCCTTCTACCACCGTAGCCTCTTTCCTTCCCTTCTCCTCCCCTCTCCCATCCCCCTCAGTTTCCCTGAGCAGAGGAAGCCAGTCAAGACCAGTTTGAGTTCTTACATGATAACTGAGTAAGTGGCTGATCTCAGAACCCAGAGCAGAAAGAAGCAAGCGCTGTCTGCTCAACCAGGCAGCATCAAACTGAAAGGGGTGTAGGGGACACATTGTAGAGGAAAGAGCACTGTCTCATGTGACCCCTGGGTGTTGACTTGCCTGTCTTTTGGTATCACAGACAGCACTAAAGTCTCACTCAGCATCAGAACTTCTTGTTTCTCACCCCATGTTAATTAATGTTTATAGGAAGTCATTGGGTAGTACTGAGCTCCCACACTAGGGTCAGGAGGCAAAACCATGCTGAAGTTCCATACCCGGGAGAGAGAGAGAGTCAGAGAGTCCTCTGCCTTGCTTTGTCCCTGCCATGTACTACGTGCAAACCACCACAAGGGGGCAGTAAAGGTACAGAAAGAACTGCAGCAGCCCCAGCCTGTGAGCCCTCTTCGGGAGCACAGGAAAGCGCTCACCCACAGGCTTGAGTGTCATGTACAGATGATTGGAGACAACGGAGCTGAGCAGACGGTGTTCGGGAAAGCTTCAGACACCAGGAGGGACTTGGAATGGAGAACCGGGTGAGTCCTGCAGGGAGGGCAGCCTGAGAGCAGTGCAGAGGGTGAGTGTGCAGGGCGGGAGGGGGGGCGGAGAGCCCAGGCGAGTAAAGAGGCTGGACAGGACTGAAGACTGTTTGCTGAGAGACATGGAGTGTGCAGGATGCCAGGCAGAGCTGGGCACTAGTCAAGCGTGGCCCTCTGGATGGTCCTGCCTAAGAGGCCATCTGCGGGTGGGTGGCAGAATACCAAGGGCAATCAATATTTGATCTTAGATCCCCAACTGCTGTGGCGTGAGCTTTGGGCAGCAGACTGAGAACAGCTCAAGGAAGAGGGTGAATCGGCTACTGCTCCTTGAGTAAGTGTGAAATCCTGTTTCTCAGCAAGGTGTGGGAGGTTATGGTGACACGCCTACTTCTCCCTGATGTGGGTCCTAAGCATACACTCCATCAAAATCTGATTCTTCAGAAAGCCTTGATGGTAAAGAAAAGAGATCTGATGGAAAAGAAGTACCCAAATTGCCTGGCAGAGGTGAGGAGACACATCTTTAAACCCAGCCCTTGGGAGGCAGAGACAGATGGATTTTGAGAGCAGCCTGGTCTACAGAGGGAGCTCCGGGACACAGGACGGCCAGGACTACACAGACGAACCTCGTCAGCAGGTGGGGATGGGAGAAGCAATATACAAACCGAGACGATGTACTTGATACTGAGCCTGGGGCTTCTAATCTCAGTTTTCCACCTCTGGTCCAGACTTATGGTCTAGGAGAGAGAGAGAGAGAGATGTGACACCCCGTAAGAGCTCTAGACAGGAAGGTGCCGTGTCCTGGGAAAGGTCAAGCACTAGGGAGGTGAGGGGAGGTCGGTATTTTTGCTGGATTTGGGAAATAAATACTGTCAGCTCTATCCAGAGAGCATGAGTCAGGAAACAGAACCGATGCCCTGCTCAATGTCCTGTGGAAAAAAAGTGAATATTTGGCTTCATCTTCCTGGACAGCCTCCTGGGGCAGATGGGTTAGAAGAAAAGAGGGGACACCCCCAAGAATCTAGCAGCAACATGGATGGGACTGTAGAAAAATGGAATTCATGTCTAGTGAGGCAAGCCTGGGCCTGAATGGACAGGCCGCCAGGATGGAGTCCGCGTCCTCACTGCAGACGCATGGGTGCAATTGCCCCAGACACAAATCCGATGTCATCGGCAGCCTTCTCTGTGCTAATTAGCTTTAACCATGGTCTTGATACAACCTAGAATCATCTGAAAGGAGAGTCTTAGTGGGAAATTATGGAGTCCAGGTTGGCCCCTGCGCACGTCTGTTCTTAGTCAAGTCAGGAAGACGTGAGATGGGAGAAAGCTCAGCAACAGAAATGAAGCTAGAAACTAAACATTCAGTCCCATCCCCTCAAACTCCAGCTCCTGTGTTCTCTGCCTTCCCCCTGGTAGCCTAGCTTTGCTTTGATGCTCAGCATTCCTTGCCCCATTCACCATTAAGGGTTTACTGCCTGGACAGTCATTCATGACATCCTTATCCATCCCTAGATCCCTCAGTTGGATGGTTCATCAATATGTTGAAACCTGACACTTCCTACACACCCTTATGTGTGTATCCATATGGCCGTGCCAGGATACAGCATTCCTTCTGTTTAGGAGGCGTCACGTGCCAGCTAGAACTTCTCTTTTCACAACCTTCCTATCTAGTGAATATCTAATTACATCGCCCTTATTACTTCATATATTCTACTTCCTCTTCTGTATAGCCATGTGCTAAAGGTAAACTCATCATATATACAAGGTGTGTCTGTGTGTGTGTGTGTGTGTGTGTGTGTGTGTCTTAAATCATACGTGTGCCACCAATGCTTGACACAAGAGGGCACACAAGAAGGAAGAGAAGGGAAGAGAAAGGAAAGGAAGGGGAAAAAAATGGACAGAGACAATAAGATAGAACAAAAAGGAGTGAAGGGAATGGGTGAGGAAGGAACAGGAAATCAGGGAGGCGGAATGTTTTAGATGACAAAGGAAAATATGACTTCAATAAAAGTGACCTCAGCATTTCAGTGAACCTGAGCACATCATCGTTGTGGGAATCAGAGCAAGAAGACTACACTGGAGGACATGGTATGACGTGTTCATTCCTATTACCTGTAAGGGAAGGTGGGAGGGGAGGGAGGGAGGGGTGGAGAGACAGGAAGGGAAGTGGACAGATCTGAGAAGAAAACAGAGAAGACTTCCAAAAAGGCAAATGCCAACTACAAAGACTGTAAGAGGGATGGAAATTGGATAAAGTTCTGAAATAAAGTAATTCCATGACATTGCTCTAACAGGTGACAAATCATCTGGAGTTGTGGTGGCGTATGCTTTTAATCCCAGCACCGGGGAGGCAGAGGCAGGTGAATCGATGTAAGTTCAAAGCCAGACTGGTATAAAAAGTGAGTCCAGGACAGCCAGGGCTACTTAGAGAGGGAGAGGGAGGGAGGGGGGAGCTTTAAAACTCTTCAACTCAGCAGCACCTTCTGGATCTCTCTATATAGTCCTGGCAGTCCAAAAACTTGCTATGTAGACCAGGCTGGCCTTGAACTCACAGAGCTCCACCAGCCTCTGCCTTGCGAGTGCTGGGATTAAAGATGTGCGCTAAGACCCATGCAAGCTCTTTTCCTTTTTAACAACCAAGATGTCACATAAATGTGATGAGCCTGAAACAGAGAAAGTTCTCTGAAGCCTGAAGGGGGAGTGAGGATGAAGGCAAAGAGAATGTTCACTGTCCCCAAAGTCAGGGGATTCTGGGTCACTGTGCTCAAAGGTCAGGGACCCTGGGTTGCTATAGGCTGTCATGAACCTGCTCTGCAACCTTAAAGCTCCCGCTCAATGACAAGCACAGTGGCTCCTCGTCTGTTGATACAGGGACCTGCACCAGTGAACTTGGCCCTGCCAGCATGGTTGCTGTGGCCTGCAGGAGCCTGAGAGGCCCTGGCATCTTGCTGGTCAGGAATGCGGAATTCTTGCAAATCTCTAAAGCATTTACTCCTGTACTGGCTCGATTCTGGAAATCATTGTAACTATTAGGAGAACACTCTTGTGTGCCATGGATTGTTGTGCACTGCCCTGTGCTTGCTTGACTTAAGGGCCCCCCCCAACTTAATTTTACATTTAGTGGCCAATATATGCCACCAATGTTGCATCATTTCCAGCCAGATGTAATGGGCTCTTTCATGTCCCTACTTATCAGTGGGGACACTGAGGATTTTGAGGTGAAGAAACTGGCCTAAGCCTACCCAAACCACTAGTAGCAGAGTTGGCCCGACCCCAATTTCTCCATTCATCTGCTAAAGTGAAGGTGAACATGGCTGTGGATAAGAAGGGGAGAGTGTAGACCTGTGAGGATAGGGCTAGGAACACGAAGAGTCGGGAGGCGGAATACAGCCAGAGCCGGGGGTTACTTTACATTTTCTGCCTTTTTACCAACATTGGAACATGCTCTAGGCACACCTGGCCTCCACCAGGATGGCTGCTGCCTGAACATGTCCCATTTTGTTATGCAGCTGCCCCCTATGTCATCAGCCCTCTGCTTTGAGCTCCCTTTCCCCGAGGGAGTCTTCAGGCTCCAAGGAGAACTGAAGCCTCCCTCTGCCAGACACCAGTCACAGGACAGTGTGGCTACTCATTAACTTGTCTGTCACCTTCTCAGCCGACGCACCCTGGGAAGCTACCTCGGGAGCTCTGCATTGACAGCCCATATGCAGCTATTTCTTACATCTATCCCAGAATAAGCTTGGAGGGGAGGAAAGAGAACCAGGGGACACTGGAACAGGGAGAACAAGGTGTTGGGAAATGCTTCAGAGCTGCCTGATGTGACTCTCCACGGTGGAGTCTGACCCCACCTAGAATGCTAACTCTGCCATCCCTCAGCTAAGAAGAGAGTAGGTGAGGCCTTTCTTCCTGGAGGCCTGGAAGGCACCAGGCAACTGAAAGATGGCTTATATATTCTGCCTTCTCCAAACATGTGCAACTCGGTTTTCTGGTCACAGTTCTGAATATGTAGATTGGTTTGTTGCTTCATCTACAGCCCCACTGGCATCTGAACCTGTTTGTAAAGGGCCATCATACTGCTCCAAGGACTTGGAGGGCCTAGGGCAGGGAAGAGCTCAGCAGAGCCAGCCCACCAACAGGTGTGCAGCCTCCTCCCTGACTGCTCAGGCCAGCAGAGCCTCCTGTCCTGCCAACATTGAGCTCTGGTGTTTCCCAGGTAAGAATGAAGACCTTTGACAGTCACTAGACGGGAAAGCCAATAATGGTGGTATCTACTTAGAATGACCAAATGAGCTGGGCGTGGTGCACACCTTTAATCCCAGCACTCAGGAGGCAGAGGCAGGTGGATTGTTGTGAGTTTGAGGCCAGCCTGGTCTACGAAGTGAATCCAGGATAGCCAAGGCTACACAGAGAAACCCTGTTTCGGAAAAAATAACAACAAAAGAAAGATAGGAAAAAAGGCAGACAGACAGACCAAATGATCAAGACACCTGCTACTTGCTGGCAAAAATCTCCCCTGATCATCCCCATAAGTTGATACCCAGCTTTGGATAATAAAGTCACAAAAACCTGTCCACCATTAAAAACATGTCTAGTCTCAACTAATCAAATATGTGAATCCCAAGGTGTGCAGACAAGGTACCCTGGACCATGCAGAGGCTGCCGCATCAACATTGGCCAACTCTAAACTGATGCCAGGAAACAACACACCAACCTCCTCAGTTTGTCTGCTTTGCAGTCTTCCAACTGTTATACTTGAGACTGACCTCCAATTTGTGATCCTCTTGTAACAGTAATCTCCTGAGTGTTAGGATTACAAGTGTATGCCACCATACCTAGCTGGTCCCCCTGCCCTTCGGCAAGCGGCTTCCCCTTGGGTTGGGGCTATTGCTCAGTTGGTGCAATCCTCGCTTAGCCTCCATGATGCACAGTCACCAGCCCCATGTAAAGCCAGGTGTGATGGCACAGCATTTCCACTGCGCCACAGGACTACCCGCTCTAATCCCAGCACTTGGGAGCTAGAGGCCAGAAAGATTCGAAGTTCAAGACCATCCGTCACTAGCATCACCTATGCTAAAGCTCTGAGTTTTGGTTTCATTTTCTTGAGATGCTTGTGGGACCAGTAGCTGCTCTAGATAATGCTTCAGGCTGGGTGGAGCTTGGTGACAAGCACAGCTCTCTTTGCCCCTGCCCACCCCATAGCCCCGCTGAATAGTAAAGGGACTCTCTGGGTCATCCAAAAAAGAAAGCCACTGTGGATGTTAAAAGGATAAGGTGACGAATTCTCATAATTCTATTTCTGCCTTCAAGGTCTCTTCCCCTAGGAATTGCTGAGTTGGTGTTCTCATGTGGTTAGGTCCAGACCAGCAAAGACATGTAAACAAAAGTTCAGCTTAGTCTACTGATTAATTACCACTAATCACTAATACACATTATTGAGAACTAAGGCAAAGGAAATTTTTGCTATGAGGTTCGGGGGCACATATCACAGTCTCTTCCCTTCTCAATAACTGTATTTTCTTGAGCCTTCCCTCAGACACCTCCCATCACCATCCCCACACTGTGAGCGTGAACACAGCTCTTTGGGAATGGAGACCAGAGCTGAACAGGATGGAAGCACTGCCAGCGGTCCAAAGGCACCCTATCCTCGCTGCGCGACACTGAGTCGCTGCTAAGCATGGGCAAACGATTTAGAGCTCAGCCATTAACCAGTTCCAGGATGACCTGGGATCTGCCTAATGCTCTAGGGCAGGAATCAGCAACCTGAGCAGTTGTGCCTATGCATAAGCCTTAGCCCTTTGGAGACCAGGAGACCATGAGTGAGTCCCAGACATGCAACCCAGGGGTATTTATACTAGTGGATTTGGGGTTTGCTTTGATCTAATTCAATGTGTGTGCCCTGGTTCCTCTCTCTTGGAAAAAGATAGTGTCTTTGTTTGTTTGTTTGTTTGTTTGTTTTTGTTTTCTCAGGAGCCTACAGCTGAGAGGAGCTGGAAAATTTCAAAGTGTTTGAATTTCTTAGAGATGGCACAACTTTTAAAAGTATACTGTTATATATTGGGACATTAGCATGATCTTGGAGACACACAAGAAGGAAAATGTTTTAACAGTGGTGTATTTGTATGTCAAGGACAAGGGGTCAATTGTGCTGGTTAGGTTTTTGTAGGCATAAAGTTATTGTGTAATTCAAATGTTAGTTTCTGTATCTCCCCCCCTCCCCCATATTTGGCTGCAAGCCTTGTTCTGAGACCCTCCTGTCTCAATGTTGTATACACTCTGTTCCCCAATTGTCCCGATATGCCAATAAAGCAGCTTACAGCCAATCACCGAGCAGGGAAGAGAATAGGGCTGGACTTCCTGTCAGGTAGGGGATTCAGCCCGGGTATTCGGTGAAGAGGTGCAAGAATCACAGGAGGCGGGAGCTGGAGCAGGAACGCTGCAAGGCAAGTATTACAGGGATGTATGCTGGGAGGAAACAAAATTAGCTTAAAGGGCTAAGACCAGAGTAATAACTGCTCAGGTCTTGTGCTGTGAAACTCATTATTAAACAAATATAATATAGATCCTCAATTATTTATGCGATAGCCAGGTTAAGAAATAAACTAAGAGAAACAAGCACTGTTACATAAAAAATAACTTCAACAGGTTTTTTTTTTTTTAATTTCATAGAAAGAGTCATCTAGGAAAGATCGTACTGAGAAAATGCCTTCACAAGATTGGCCAGTGGGCAAGTCTGTGAGGCATTTTTTTTTTTTTTTTTTTTGATTAATGATTGATACCGGGAGAGAACAGCCCATTGTGGTTGGTGCCATCCTCAGGCAGGAGGTCCTGAGTTAAAAAGGAACTCAAGGAAAGAGAGCAAGCCAGGAGGAGGGACAGCCAGTAAACAGTGTCCCTCCTCCGGGGCTTCCGCTTCGGTTCCGCCTCTAGGTGCTTGCCCTGACTTTGCTTCACATGGGCTGTGATTGGAATATATAAGTCACGCAAACCCTTTCCTCCCCAAGTTGTTTTTGTTCATGGTGTTTTACCATAGCCATCAAACTAAAACATATGTGTGTATGCATGTATGCATGAATACATACACAGATTTAAAAGAACAATTGAGTCAGTGTCTTACTGCAGGCTGGCTTCATACTAGCATGTGTCCTGCAGCAGCCTCTTGTAGCATGCCCATTACACCCCAACTAGACTGTGCTTTCAAAAGTACACTAGTAAACATTTTAGGACTATGGCCCCATGTAATTCCTGTTACAATTACTCAGCTTTGCAGGCAAAGTCTCCCTAGACTGTTTGTAAGCAAACCTGCACAGATAAAACTGCATTCCAGGTAAAATTTCATTTACAAAGAGTCAACTGTGTGACACATAATAAAAAAGAACGCTATGATAGAAGACTGGTAGGAATTTAATGACAAATATCCCATATTGGTTGCTGAATACCAAGATGCTGTTCAAGGAACCATCATTAAATAAAATCTGAAAGCAAGGCAATTCTCACATACACAAGCACACTCACACAGAATCTGGTACTTTTTAGCATCATTAAATTACTTACTACCTTACAAATGGATGTAAAACAGCACTACAATGAAAAATGTGCACAGACTTCAGAAACACAGGTCAGATTGTCTATGGACATAGGTTTTTTTTTTTTCCTTAATTTTTACTTTTCACATATATGCACAGCCTCTAGACTGCAAAGAGGCCACGAGGCTCAAAGTGTGACTACTCACCTTCTGCCTCAGAACCAAGTCATCTACGCTGTGAGACTTCTCCAAGTTTTGCTTAGTAAAGGGCTGCAAAGAAGCCCATCTTTGACTAAATCCCCCAGGAAACAAACAGTACAAATAAATGCCTCCAACATCAGCAGTGAGTTGGACTAAGGAATCTTTAACATTTCAAGCATGAACCACAGTCACGAGGGTATCCTGGGGGAAAAAAATGCTATTATTCTAAGACGGAAGACAAGAAATGATCAACCACCTGGGCACATGGAATCTCTCTTAATGAGCGCATGTTCCCTGAAGAAGTAAGAGAAATAAAGTCACATTTTAAACAAGCCGTTGGAGCACGCGTCGCTGGCTGAACAGCTTCTTCTGTGGAAGGGTTTGGCTCAGAGAAGGAATAACACAGTAGCTCATTCTCTTATCCATGGAAACAGAAAGAACAAGAGAGAAAAATCCAGAGACTTCTCCTGCCATTTCTTCATGCCAGCTTAGATACCCACCCACAATGGCCCCACTCTCTAAAGCTGCTGTTCTGTAACACATTTGATAATGGCTATCCTGTGTGTAATGATGGCACAAAAGGCCAAAACGAAACAAATAAACCGTAAAGTGGCTTAAAAAAATATATGAGGAATCAAAAGTTGGATGAGATTTCATTGGCACGCACTTGAGAGAACTTAAAACGGCTAGAAGAGGTAGATATGCTATAAAATAATAATAATAATAACAACAATGTGCCGGTTGTAGTGGCACTTGCCTGTAATCTCAGCACTCGGGAGGCAGAGGCAGGCAGAACTCTGAGTTCGAAGCTAGCGTGGTCTGTAGAGTGAGTTCCAGGACAGCCAGGGCTATGTAAAAACCTTGTCTCAAACCAGCTGTATTATTTTAAGTGGGTCTCATACACTGGGCATTCAGACTGCAAGAGTCAATAAATAATGGGCACAGACTTTGCATGTGCAAATCTTCACTAAATATACTGGAAGAGAATTAGTGTTTTTTCAAAACTTTCCCTAGTGTGAGCATCTGTTTTCTGTGAACAATAAACAGATTAAGTTGACAAGATCAGCAGGCGATATACAAAAGCCTGGACATTCTCCAGATTAAAAAAAAAGTTCTTAAAATGACAAAAAACAAACAAACAAGAAAACCAATCAAATAACAGCAAAATATGCTTCAAAGAAGTTCATTACTAAAATACAAATGATCAAATATAAAATCACTAGCATTCACAGAAACTTCGCTAAAACTGTGAAAATGACCTTCAACTGTGTCCAAGAGTTTGAGACTTCCACGGACAATGTAGGGTAATAAGTGAAGAAAACTTACCGCTCAAAACGACACTGTCTAAAGGCTAATCTAGGGGAGGAACCTTCAGAGTTGGTAACCAAAATCTATACAAGTCATTGGACTACAGCTCCCTACTAGAAATAGAACACAGTATGGGCACTGGAGTCAGGTGACAAAGGCCAGCTTTGTCAATAAGGACATCTTTGGTCCTTCTAGGCTTTAATTATCCATCAAGTATAGGAATGCTCAGTGCTCTTGATATATATATATATATATATATATATATATATATATATATATATCAGAGCACATAAGTTGTCCTAGCAACAGAGCTTGGGAAAACAAAAGGTCAGGCTACACCAGCCACCATCCTCAGCCTTCCTTCAAGAAAGAACACTCCTACCATAGGCCTTTCCCGAATCACAGTCTTTAACACTGATTTACCTCACCGGCATGTGAGAAACATTACCAATCATTAAAAAGCATAAAGCACTCCGTAAATACAAAAGTGCTGTTTTGGCATCTGTGTAACTAGAAAACATTCATTGTTTGTTTGTGCTATTTGGCAATTTTGCACTTTCACCTCTCCCTGACATGTGTACATCCTTGCCTCTTATATATGGAGGGGAGGGGGGAAGAAACTCCTGTTTGGATAAGATCCCTCATTAATTTGTACAGAAGTTGTGGTTCATGAGATCAGAGCACGTGCATGCAAATGAAAGCATTCCATCCTGTCTGTGAACTCAGCTTTCAGGGTCCACACAAAGGCAGCTGCGCTGAGCTGGTTGACTTTTGTGATCAGATTTCCGAGGCAGCTATGGCCGGTCTTCGGTTCTCTTGAAACCTACTCTTCAAGCCGAACTGAGACCCAGCAAGCCCTGATTGACTTAACACAGGGCTGGAGTCATCCGTCTGCCTAGGCAACCCTGACCTGACATGAAGCTTAAGTCATTTTAAGAATTAGCGAAGGACCAGGTACCGGATCTGAGAACCAATTATAAGGGAATTTCTAAACTCGAGGTTGCTCCTTGAAGTAACTGTGCGGTTTTTCTGATCAATTTCCCCCAGATGTCTCAAAATAGCAGCTACCAGAAGCTCATAGAAAGGGAAGTGGATACTAAGCACCCTCTTCTATTGGGATAAGAAGGGTCTTACTAGAGCTGGTGTGAGAGGAGACAGGACTTACCCATCCCAGAGTGGAGTGTGAAGGACTTATTGCTACCCGCGTTTTATTGCATGGTAACTCTAAACAAACTACCTCTCCTGGTTCCCAACCCTCTCTATTCAGCCCCAAATCCCCTTCCTGCTGGGGGGGGGGGTGTCCTCCAAGCCTTCTCACCCAAGCTTTTCATGCCTTACAGTGTGTATTTAAGTAAGCCTACTCAAGCACATGTCCTAAGAGTTATTTTGATGGTGGAGGTAAGCACCTCGAAATAATAACTCTTATTAACCGTCCCGGTAGGGTGTCCCCAAACATGAAAAGGCTCCCCGCACCCCGCCCGAGACACTCTCAGGCTGTCCCTCCCGCCCCTTCCCCCAACATCTACAGGATCAGTAACCAGGCCGACTATTCTCAAGGCAGCCTCCTTCGGATCCCTGCCCTAGCACAGGTGCAACTTCTGGTGCTGTGCAAGGTGCGTCTTGTAGCGGAAGCCCTTGCCACAGCCCGCGCACTTGTGAGGTTTGTTGCCGGTGTGGATGCGGCGGTGGCGGATGAGGTGGGAGCTCTGGATGAAGCTCTTGCCGCACTCGATGCACGTGTAGGGCTTCTCGCCCGTGTGCGTGCGCTGGTGCTGCGTGAGCGTGGAGAAGTCACTGAAGCGCTTCTCGCACTGGCCGCAGCGGAAGGGCTTCTCGCCCGTGTGCACGCGCAAGTGGTTGACCAGGTGCGAGTTGCGGCCGAAGCCCTTGCCGCACTCTCGGCACACGTAGGGCCGCTCGCCCGAGTGCGTGCGCTTGTGCGTGAAGAGGTGCGAGCTCACGCTGAAGGTCTCGCCGCACTCGGAGCACATGTAGGGCTTCTCGCCCGTGTGCACGCGCTGGTGCTTCACCAGATCGGAGCGCCAGCTGAAGCGCTTGCCGCACTCGCCGCAGCCGTGCGGCTTCTCGCCCGTGTGGATGCGCTGGTGGTTGGCCAAGTGTGAGCGGCGCACGAAACCCTTGCCACACTCCCCGCACGCGAAGGGCCGCAGCGCCGCCGAGCCCGCCCCGCTGGCCGCCGCGTGCGCACGCCGATGGCTGAGCAGGTGCGAGCTGAGGCTGAAGGCCTCGCCGCACTCGGGGCACGGGTAGGGCTTCTCTCCCGTGTGCAGGCGCCGGTGTTTGAGCAGGTCTGCGCGCCAGCTGAAGCTCTTGCCGCAGTCGGTGCACAGATTGGGCCGCTCGCCCGTGTGCAGCCGCAAGTGGTTGGTCAGATAGGTGTTGCGGCTGAAGCCTTTGCCGCACTCCCCGCAGCGAAAGGGCTTCTCCCGAGGGGGCCGGGCCAGCGTAGGCCCCGCCCCGAAGCCGCCGGTCACGCCCACGCCCATCATCCCCACCACCCCTCCGCAATCGCCCCCCAAACCGAAGGGTTCCAAGCTGGCCACTGCGGCGGCCTCAGCCAGGCGGTGAATACGCTGGTGCTGCAGGAATGCAGCGCCCGGGCTAAAGCTCTCCCCGCAGTCCGGGCAGATGGTGGGCGCGTCCATGATGCTGGCCATCAGGCTGTCTAGTTCCCCGAGGTCCATGGCCATGGGGTGATGGAGCCGGTGGAAGCGGCGATGAGCAGGCTTGTCACCCCGGTGTCGACCGCCCAGGGAGAGGTGACGCCTCCAGGGAAGCACTGGGGTAGACAACTGCTCTTCCTCCTCTATCAACCGGTTCTCCCCCGAGCTTTCCTCTTCTTCCTCCTCTTCTTCCTCGCCCCGGGGACTCCGGGATATGCTGTCGGATTCTGACAGTCCTGGGAACAGCGCCATGTCAGCCATACTAGACTGGTCGTCCTCTTCCTCACCGAGAACAGCCCCTTCTTGCTCGCTCAGCTTCTCTGCAACAGACAAGTTGGCAATGGGGTCAACTAGACCTGGTGTGCTCAGGTATTCTCGGGGACCCACCCTACAAAGAGAGCGTGAGGCAAAGCCTCCTCAGCCCTGCCTTACACTCCAGCCGCTTCTCCACCCGTTTCCTCCCGGTAAGACCTAAAAGGCAATGCGCTAGAGTCGCCTGAAGCCTACAGAAGGCCAGCTTCGTACCAGATGGGGACCAGGGAGCTAGGGCTCCAGAAAAGGAAAGAGGATTTTTCCCCCTCTCAACCACACTTCCTAATGCAAGAGCCTCAAAGCACAAGTAGGTTAGTCGTGAAAAGTAAGAGACCGGAAAAGGAAGAGGACACATCAGGTTCCAGACAGATTTTAAAAGCAAAAACAATCCGTTTGGTCAACCTGGAACAGCTTAAGAGTGTGTCCAACCTTTGACACTGCAACGCGCTGTTGGCCTCTACAAAGTTTGTGCTCAAGAAGCAGTCAAGTACCAAGAAAAACAAATCAGGAGGGCACGCTTAGCCCCCAAGGCAGTGGCTCTCAACCTTCCTGATGCTGCCACATCATGTTGTGGTGACTCCCAACCATAAAGCTATGGTTGCTACTTCTCATAACTGTAATTTTGCTACTGGCAAAGTCCAGTGCTGTTTCCTCTTCTTTTTTTCCCTCCCCCCCCCCCAGCTCCTTCTTTGGTAGGGGGAAAGGTCACGGGGTGGGGGAGCACACCTGGGAGGACTAGGAAGTGAACGTGATGGGACACTACAATGTGAACTTCCCAAATATTCAATAAAAATATTATGTTGGGGGGCGAGGAAGCCAACTGGGGTGGCTGGTGTTTGTAATTCATGGAGAGACAGAGACAGGCAGATCTCCCTGGGGCTTGCTGGCCAGACAGCCTAGCCTACGTTGGTGAGCTTGGGCCAAAGAAACCCATCTCAAGATTCAAGTTGGCTCCTATGGAATAATGCCTGAGAATGGCCTCTGTCTGACACACATAACAACCCCCCTCCCACAAACACAGAATCTCACACACACACACACACACACACACACACACACACACACACACGTTTTAATTGCATTCACAGTTTTGTGTTGGGTCTTGTGCCCAGCTGGTCTCAGCAGTAGATTGGACACACCTGTGAGCAAACTGAACTCGGCCTTGGTGAGGGGAGCGATGGATAAGGATAACAGACAGCGCAGAACTAGTTAAGACCAAGTTAGAAACTGGGGGAGGATGTATACCTGTCCGTCTCTAGCTGCCTTCTCCCCCAGCAGAGGGCTTGTGTGCACCATGGAGCAGCAGGGAGTCTGGGACTTTGCCATATGGCCAGCTCCTTTCTGTCGGTGCTGTCTACCCTGAACAGGACAAAGCAACCAATGCCCAAAGACAGAAACAAGGAAGCAGCTAGAGACCCAGCATTTGCTTTTCGGGTCAGTAGCCAGGAACTTGGGCACTTGGGCAGTCAGCCTCATGAACACAGGTAGGTCACTTAAGCACCGAATCTGCTTACCAAGAGAGGAAAATGATGATTTAGCTAGAAATATCAATGTACTTTGCCCAGCACTGTGCTAAGTCACTCTTGAAAAAAAAATTTTTTTTAATCTTTATTCACCTATTATGTGTGCATGTGAGTTTGTGTGTACCAAGTACATGCAGGTGCCTGCAGAGACGAGAAGAGGACATTGGGTCCCCAGGAACTGATTCCAGGTGGCTGTGGGAGGAATGATGTGGGTGCTTAGAACTGAACTCAGGTCCTCTGCAAGAGCAGGAAGCACTCTTAACCACTGAGCCGTCTCTCTGGGCTCCAAAGTCACTCTCTAAACCCAACGCATCATGTCACTCCCCCAACCTTGGTGAGGTAGGCCCCCAGCATTGCCTGGGATTCCACTGTGGTGGTGTTCCAAGTGGTCACCTGTAGCAAAGGGCAGCACCATGGTGACCTTTACCCTGACTTGCCGGGGTGGCCTCAGTGCTGGACAGTATTAAAGAAAAGGACCAACATTAGGAGAGCTAGGTCAGCTGAGGATCCTGCTCAATAACCTCGGCAGCCCACCCCCAGGTCCCCAGGATTCAGGCCCTGGTCGTATGCCAGAGAAACCAAAGGTAGGGTGAGTGCTGCATCTTCAATGGATGCTCAGGTCGGTCTTCTCACCTGAACAGACAGTGGACACTATTTCCCTGTCTTGTGAGTCCCCTCTTAGGTCATCCTCCTGTGGGTTGGAGTCCCTCTCCTGCTCCAGGGGGCCTCTCTCTTCTGTGTCCTGTGGGTCACAGCCCATTGCTCCTTCTTCTGGGTCCCCTCCTCGCTCCTCAGAGTTCTCGAAGTCAGAACCCATGCCTCTACCTTCAGAATGCCAGTGTTCACACACACCCTGATTATCTTCCTGTTCCATCCAGCAAGAAAAGGGCGGAGGCGGTCACCAAGGGCCCCTGCTCAGACAACAAAACACAGAGAAGGCAGTGTGACTCCCACCTGGAGCCAACAAGCCTTGGCTACATGGGGGTCTTCATTTCCCCTTCCAATGAAATACCTAGAGTTACAAGTGCCAACAGCAAGTCTACTTCCTCCCTAGCACATGCACACTTAGGAAAAAACAACTGTGTGAAGGAGGGCGTTTGGGCCGGGGAGGAAGAGTGGCCACATCCTGAGACCATATGCCAGCACTCACGTCTCCGGGAAAATTGGGATCAAAACTAGGTCAGTTCAGCCTGTGAGGTAGGTACGTGTCTGAGTGAACACCTACAACATAATGCTGAAGTAACCCCTGGTTTTGTTCTTCATTTTTACTTTAATTCTGCAGTGCACAGGCATCGAACCTAGGACCACAAGCTCTCTACTACTGGGCTATATCTCCAGCTAGTTGGTTATTATTTGGAACAAGGTCTTGATAAGTCATCCAGGCTGGCCTTGAACTCATTCTGTAGTAGCCCTGAGAGGCCTTGAACTTTCCATTTTCTGCATCAGTCTCCTGAGTGGCTGGGATTCTAAGACTGTGCTATTTTTCTTTTAATTGCTTAAAAAACCTTTCATGTTTATTTAGCTTCCTGACTCTGTGCTCTTACCACAATTTCACCATAAGGAGAGCCAGCTTAACACTGCCACTGACACACTTAGCAGACATGGAACCACCACAGGCCCTGTCCATCTGGGCACACACAGAATGTAGGCCGTGATGTTTTGCCACCTCCTTGGTATAAAAGGTAAGCAATTCTCTTTCCAGTGGTTTGAGGTAGAAATGGCTATGATGGCATATTAAATCACAGACCACTCTGGATATCTCTGAACACTGTCCCCAGAAGAAGAAAAACCACTTATACACCTGAAGAAAAAAAACAACAAAAAACAAATAAACAAAAAACTTAATGGAGAGAGAAACAGAGAGAGAGAAAGAGAGAAGAAAAGCCCTAATAACAATTTTCGTTATTAGGACAGGAAACCAGTTTTACTGTCTCAAAAATCCTGTGCTTTCCTCCCTTTTGCTAAGCCTGCCCTCCATAAGCCTGTAACTTTCTTACAAGTGTTGAGCTAGTTACTGGAGGGCCTCTATGAGCCAGAGGGAAAGTCCACTCAGTTCACAAGAATAACAAACACCAATATGGCAACTCCTTATCTAAGACCATGGCCTTCAAAGGCACCCTCAGCCTGGCTTCGTGCCAAGGATCTGCTATATCTCTAGAAGAAGAATGCTAAGATGATTTAAGCTGGGGCAGGTTTGCTGGAAGCAAGAGGGAAGGATGCTAGGGCCTGCTATATTAGAAGCCACTTCCATAGTCTAAATACATGCATTGCAATATGTCAGCTATAAACAAACTTTAAAAAGAATGTGTACCAGGACTGCGTAAGCCTTCTACAAAAAAAAAAAAGCCCAACATATGAATTTCAGGAAGAAAACAACATCAGATTTTGAAGCCCTCTGTGGATGTCAGATTTATATCTCAAACACAAAGGGCGACCCTGTCAAGACTGGTCAACTGAGCCAAAAGTTCATTTCTTTCTGCCATCCATCATGCTTGTAGCTTAGCTCAAGGAAGGAAAGCCACGACCAGGTAAAGGATCTTAGTGCGTGGTTTGAAAGACACCACTTGGACCACTGTCTCAGCAATCCCCGAACAGGACTGCAAGCATCCAGGCTGTAGATTTGATCCCTTGCATTGGAAAAAGAGGCAGAGGGAGTCATGGCTAGAGATGTAGCACAGCTGCTAAAGTCTTTGCCTATCACACACAACACAAACCCTGAGTTCAGTCCCAGGCACTGTATAGAACCAGATGTGCCCATGTGTATCTGTATCCCAGCCGTCAGGAGATGGGGGGAGGCGGGGGGAGGAGACACAGGAAGATAGGAAGCTCATACAGTAAGTCAGAGGGTAGCTAGGCTACATAAGAGACCCTGTCTCAAGCAGACAAACAAACAAAACTTAAAATATAGAAGAAAAACAGATGACCAAGGATGTTCCTCCCTTGGCAAGGTGCCCTCCCTCCTCTACCCGGGTCCTCCCCAGGCAGCCCTCGCTTTGGCAGGAAAAGCAGGCTTTATGGACACAGAAAACCCCTCTGCTGGGTCAGGCAGGGGCCCAAGGTAGGTCAGTTAGCCTCTCATAGTTTCAGCGTCTCATCAGTGCAAAGAAGGTAACAAGTGCTACTTAGCCTCTCTCACAGGGAGGGTGTCAGAAAGAAACTAATTACTTTGGAAAACATCAGAGAGTCCTTAATGCTTCGAGTGACATGACGTGAAGTATGTGCCGGATTCCTCTCAGCACACCACTCCAACAGCCAACAGCACCTCCACAGTGATGACATACTCACCTCTTAAGGTGCAGAGATTGCGTCCTTCCCTAAAATGTCTGGGGGAAGCTGCCCTGTCTGAGCTCAGTCAGTCAACAACATCCTGCAGGACAGGTGGGTTCCTTTGGAAGGTGGATCCCCCAAGCTGCCAAGTTTCGAACAGATGTTTTCTGGTAGGAAGAAAGGGATATTACTTTCAGTGATGAAGCTTTTCTGAGGCAAATGTCACATAAGTCATCTGTCCCCAGTCACACTCTTTTGCCTTCTGGAGGTTAGACTGAACAGACAGGTACATCCCTTTAGTGTGTACATACAATGTACCTGAAGGAGGTGGGGGTGGGTGGAGGCATGCTCAAGGAGGTTTGCAAATATGGCTTATTGGTTTGCTAGTCCAGGAGGGGTTTAAGAGAAGATGGATCAATGGTTTCTGACGGTCTGAACGCTGTAAGGAGAAAAAAAAAGTCAAGTGTATCACCAGAAACTCCCAGAACTAAACGGCAAGGTCAGTGACTGAAGTCCACCTCCCGGAAGGGTGGAGTGCGGCCGTCCATCCTGGGAAGCAAGGAGTGCAGCTTTACCTCTGAGCCCTTTACATGGCAGCTTCCTGAAAAGCAAGAAGCAGAGAAGGATGCTCTGACTGGTGACATCCTGCGCACCCAGAGATCAAATCAAATGCAGCAGCGCTGGTTTCCTAACTTCAAAGAGAGCCAGGGTCTGAGTTCCCCCACTGAGGGCTGGCATCTTAATTCCTAGTACTGCCACACTGGGTCAAGGCAGGCTCTGAGCTCCCAAAGGAATCTTTCCTGGTCCTTGCCACCTGGAGAGGGAGGGTTAGGACAGCTCTAGAAAGGAGAGCCCCTATCACCCAAAGCAGCAATGTTCACGAACTTGTTTTTAAATGCCTGATGTTAGCTTTCAGGAGACTAGAAACCTGTATCTGCTGCTCCTCTGCCATACCTACACCCACCCCCCACATCCCTACAGAGACACAGATTCAGTTCCACTCACACCATCCCACCCTGGATTATAAGCAGCTGTCAGGCAATGATGGAAAATATTTAGAGCTAAGGATAGGTGGTCAAGATATGTTAGTTGATGAAAAGACACAACCTGGTTTTAGGAGATATCTTATTTTCATTAGTATAGACACAGTCGTATATAGGTTAACACATAAATATGCAGGCTCACAAAGGAATGCCATGAGATCATTAAAATATTAACCATCTCTGGGTTACTCCTTGGTGGCTTCTGGCTGTTAACTTTTACCTTACCAAAACCCAATGATGTAGGCTATTTCCAACTTCACAGGCCAGAAACAAGAACAGAAGTGATTATACCAAGCTCCTACACATGCTGAACAATGGCAAAGCGAGGCAGAAATCCCGCCCACCTCTCAGACAGCATTCTGGTGCTTTGCGACATCTTTGCCATTTTTGGATGTATCTGCATTTGTTACAGTAAACATGTATTTTTTTTAACCAGGAGAAAACAGCTACCTTTATTTTCTGCACACTCAAATATGTTCAAGAGAAGTCTGTAATTATTCTAGAAGCAGCCAAAGCCACAAGCAGAATGGCTGTGATTCTCTCACTCCTGAAGGCTCACTTTTCAGAAGTGCTATCTACTTACTATGGGGTTACCAAAGTGTCAGGCTGTCGACACTCAGGCACATTTGGGTCCATCCCTTTTCCTACTCATTCTCAAAGGCTAGCAGCATGATTCTGAGGGAGAGGGAGGCGCTCGGCCAGGGGTGTTGATGAGTAGGCACCATGGCCAAGTGACAACTCTGCAGCCAGCCTGACCCGTGCTTGAATTGTCTGCTCTCAACCAGCTGCTTGACTTGATGTGGGTCATGTGACCTTGGAGGAGGCCTAATTCTGTGTCCATAAAATCAAAGATGCTGTCACCCACTTGCAGGGTCATTTGAAGAGCCTGTAAAATTGCCATTTGTTAAAGCTAATGACACATTAGCTGCACAGTGAATAGAATCTTTAATTAATTACTTTATTGTGAAGTTCCAGGTCAACTTCTTGACTTAAACAATTGCATAATAAAGATCACTGTCCACAGCAATGTCCCCTGGGAATAGACCTTTTTTTTTCCCCCCTCAGCTTTGGGCAGAACTTCGCTCAGCCTTGCTTCTGTTAATAAACAACTCACCATGTGAACACAAGAATCAAGGAGGGGGTGATGGCAGAATGGAGCCAGATACAGGGTGAAAAGATGATAGTTGCAAAAAAAAACAAAACAAAAAAAAAAACCATCGTAAGCACAGCACATGGGTCTAAAGCTAAAGCAGAGGAGTGGGCGTGTGGCTTAGCAAACCCCAACTTGGGTCATCACTAAGGGAGCCTGCTCCCCAAGAAAGAACAGACAGAAGTTTGTAAGGGAGAAGAGCAGGGAAAAGGCAGTGTGGTCCAGCAGGAAAAATTAATTCCACACATAGCTCTAGGGGCTCATGGAGGGAAAGGAGCAGCAAGTGCTGATGGGACAGAGCTCCAGGGGCAGCCAGCACCACCACGGTGCTGTGTGAACTCTCCCTGCTGCTTCTGTGAGTCTGAAGGCTGGAGGTGGAGAGCTGGCTCAGCAGTTAAGAGCACTGGCTGCTCTCCCGGAGGACAAGGTTCAATTCCCAGCACCCACAACTGTCTGTAACTCCAGTTCCGGGGGATCTACACAGACACATGCAATAAAAATAAATAAATCACACAAAAAAAGTTTGAATGTGTCTGAGTCCTTGATAAACATGTCAGTTGATTAAGAAAGGCATTAAATCAGTTTTATCTAGAGACTTTCAGCTCAGCCACCCAAACATGCCCCCCGACACACATTCACACCCCCTTCATATAGCCTTTTTCATAAAGATGGAGCCAGGCACCTCCCTGACACTGCTCAAATTCAAGTTTCTAGAATTTGTATATTTTTGTGTGCCTTAATCCTCCTCTATGATCCCAGCTTTAAAAAAAAAAAAAAAACCAAAAAGCAAACAAACAAACAAACAAAAAACCAAAAAAGTTAATATCTTAAAGTAAGTCACTGGGAAAATGCTCAAGAGCTTATTCGGTCCCATCTAAAAGATGTCTGAAATGCTGCCCAGTCAGTGCACCTAAAAGATACTGCTACAGAATGGGGCAGGGGGTGGGGAGTGGTTTGAAGGCGGGTGTTGAGTTTTTTGTTTGTTGTTTTATGTTAACATGGTCTCTAGGCCAGGTTGGCCTTGAACTCCCTATGTAGCCAAAAATAATCCTGGATTTTTGATCCTGAAATGACAGGTACTATCTACCAGGTGCATGCCAAACCTAGGGTGCATCTCTGACCACAGGAAGAGGCGGAGAGGGCTGAAGCAAAGGAGAGGAAGCCAGGAGTTGAAAACACAGACCTCGGCTTACTGCTGTATGTAGCCCCCTGTAGAGCTACCTGCAAACTGTTCCTTTTGCTCAGGGTCCACCCCATTTTTTAGATCAGATCCAACTTCCTGTGGCTGGGCAGTCAAGCCCATACCACTCTCCCACCTTCCTGGATTTTACAGAGAGAAACTGAAGCCAGAAATAGCATCAAGTGACAACGCACTAACAACGCCCACTCTTAGTGGCATCTAAGACCCCACACTGCCCTGTGCTGTGGGACAGCATAGGCCTGGGAGAGAAGAAAGCGGCTATGATAGTCCCAGGCTGGGAGGCAGTGTTCCATTTGAAAGGACCTATGCAACTTCCTGTACGGTTGGTCTAGTCTACCCACTATCAGGAGAGTGGCTAACTCGTTTTATGTGTCAAGAACACAGCCAGGCAGTGCTTGCTAACGCATAGCTTTAATCCCAGCACTTGGGAGGCAGAGGCAGGTGGATCTCTGTGAGTTCAAGATCAGCCTGGTCTACAGAGTGAGTTCCAGGACAGGCAGGGCTCACTGAGATACCCTGTCTCTGTCTCCAAAAAACAAAAGCAACAACAAAACAAATAGAACACTGGGCGTGGCCCACCCCACAGCTAGAGTTAGGACTCACCTGTCCCATCACAAATGGAGGCAGCTAGCAAGAAGCCTTGTGACTCGCAAGAGGCAAGCTAAACCCAGAACCTCTTGCCCACTCCCCAGACCTTGAGTGGACAGTAATCATGTGCTAAGGCCACTGCCAAGTGGCAGGCAGCCAGGCCATCAGAGCCGTCTTGTCAGGGACAGGAAGTGGCTGCTGGGCAGTGGGCCAGGAGTGGCAGGCTCCAGACCGAGGTCCCTTTCCTGTCTCCTACTCATCTCGGGGGTAGGGGTGGGGTGGAGGGGTTGGGGGATGAGGGGGATGGGGAGGTGAGGGGGGTGGGGGGTGGGGGGGAGGCCCTTCCTTACCTCCTCAGGGGTAAGCCAGGGAGCCAGCAGCAGAATCTAGAAGCTTCCTCTTGCTGCTTCCCAGGCCTGGCCCACCACTCTCAACCAAGGGATAGTTTCCATAAGAGTCTGAGCAAAGACACTGGAGTTGTAAGAGGCTGACAGAACAAGTTCAGCCCTCAGGTCAAGACAACCAGTGGGATCCAACTAGGGACTCCTAGGGTTAATCATTTGTCCGTCTTCATCAGCAACCAAGTAAAAGAGTAAACGGTCAGATTACTTCTTGGGGCGGGGGTGGGGATGGGGGAGCATGGTCTCAGAGCCCTGCCTCCTTACTAGCCAGCTCACAGTCAGGAGCTGTACTACAGAGCCACCTCACTGGACAGAGGATGTCTCCGGTGAGCAAGGAGCAGCAGCTTCATGACGGTCCTCCCATGAGTCACATCCAGAGAGGCCGACTGACACTCCCTTTAGCTAGCTTTCGCAGACTGCCCAGCACCCCAGTGCCAGCCTCCCTCCCGAGTGGCAGACTGCCGGGCAAGGTGAACTTGAAGATGGCGGCAACTAAATGCTGACTAGTCTCCAGACAGAAGCCAGAACAACCCAGTTTCTAATTGGTGGCTACTGCCTTTTCACCTGGAGAGGAGCACAGCTAGTGGGAGGCCCCGAGTTCAATGTCTGCGCACACACACACACACACACACACACACACACACACACACACACACACGAGAGAGAGAGAGAGAGAGAGAGAGAGACAGACAGACAGACAGACAGACAGACAGACAGACAGACACAGAGAGAAAGAGAGAAACAGAGACAGAGACAGAGAGACAGACAGACAGACAGACAGACACACAGACAGACAGACAGACAGACAGACAGACAGACAGACAGAAAGAGAGACACACACACAGAGAGAGACAGAGACAGAGACAGAGAGACAGAGACAGAAAAACATACAATGTCCTTAGGGCAGGCATTTCCTGTCTAGGGCAGGACCCCTCAGTTTGTACAACCATGTCAAGCCTCCATCATGTGACCATGATGCAACTCCTTGTAAACAAAATAAGAATTAGTGTAATACAGAGACAGATCCTAAATGAAAATTAGATTCTCTGCCTTCATTACTTATTTAGTAACAGAAACCCTAGGCTACCTCAGCAGACTCGGCAGCTGGCTTATCCATTCAATGTACTTCATAGACTCACGGACCTGGAAAATCTCTTGAATCTTTATGAGAACAAATTGAGGCTGAGAGACGGCAAATGCCTGGGTTAGAGACAAGCAGGCAGACTGTTGGAAATGTGTCCCAAATCTTAGTTTCCTGATGGTCCCGCCAGCAACCTTCACATCCCTGTAATACACAGTGCCACTTAAAAACAGACAGCCAGGGTCAGGTGTGGCAATACACACCTATGATCCTGCCACGGAGAGGCTGAGGCAAGGGGATTGAGATTGTAATGCCAGCCTACATAGCAGGACCCCCCCCCAATCTGCCAAAACATGAAGAGATAAATCTATGGCACACTCTAGCCCTCTGAAATCCCACGCTATATCAGTCAGGGTTTTTCCAGAGGAAACAGAACCAGTAGGGTGTTTATATATTTAGAAAGAGATTTATAATAAAGAATTAGCTTACGCAGTTCTGGAGGTTGACAGTTTCAAAATCTACCCTGGAGAGCAGATACCAGAAGCACCAGGCTGTAAATATCCTCTGGGCTCAGGAAGGTCGGACTTTTGATCTTCTACTCAGGCTTTAAACTGGCAGGAGGGGGCCCAGCCACATGGTGGATGCTAGTCCACTTTACTCAAAGTTCATTCTCTTAAATGTTAGCCACATCCAAACCCGCCTTCGTGCAGCGCCTGCAAAGCCTAATGTCGTGTATGTATGAGGCTGTCATGACAAAAAAGTAAAACTTATAAATTGCATGTATTTGTCCTCATTCTCTCTCTCCCTCTCCCCCTGCATACACATGCATGTATGTGTGTGTGTGTGTGTGTGTGTGTGTGTGTGTGTGTGTGTGTGTAACACACATATGAGGTCAGCGGAAAGCTTGTGAGGTTGTGGGAGTGAGTTCTCTCTCCCTCTCCTTCCACCATATGGGGACGGAATTCGACTCATCTAGTTTGGCATTAATCACCTTTACCCCCTGGGCCATCTCAGGAGGCCCTAAAAAGAACACCCTCACAGAAATATATCCATAAAAAATATTCGATCATGTATCTTGTCACCCCGAGGCCCATACAAACTGGCTCGTAAATTAACCACCACATACACCATAGCTAAAAAGCCACCTCAGGTAATCCCTTCACACTTCAAGTTTGCACATAAAAGCATCCTTTTTGTCACAAAAACCACAATATATACTTGAATACAGTTTCTGTATCGTGTGATGAAGAGGATGAGGAAGAAGACTCAAGATGAATCTTAAAGATCTCCAGACAGACCTGTAAGGCCAACATGAGAGAGACCGAGACAGGAGAATGAGGGCAGCTTGAGCTGCACAGCGAACACCGGGCTAGCCAGGTCCACAGAGCAACTAACAAAAATCCTCAAAGTGAGAGAGAGCTTCCTGGACACGTGTGTGCTGTACCCAGCAGAAAGAGACACAGTTTAAAAACTAACTTGGCTTAAGGAAGGAGAGACTTGGAATGCAGGAGGAGCGTGGCTGATGAGACTTGCGCATGAACAGCCTTGTTCTGGAAGTCCTGGGATTGGGGTGGCGTGGGGGGAGAGGCCTCTGTGCTAAGATTTCTGGGTGGGGTCAAGTGACCTTGGCATGTCTTTCCCAATCCAGGTGAGTCTGTGATCCTGTTTTCCCTAGAATGAGTAGTCCTGAAAGAAATGTTCTTCATAGCAAAGAAAGAGAGGGGGCTGCGGGCAGACATTCTGTCACCCAGCCTCCCATGGAGATTGGACAGGAAAAACTGCCACTCCCTTCCCTGCCCAAAATAGCTGCATGGTGTTATTGATGAGGAATGGCTGGCCTGTTCCAGCTGGGTGCGTTTCAGCTGGGTGTGTGACACCTCTGCCTATAATCAGCCAGGGGAGAGTCCAACAAGAGACGGGGGGCTGGGGGGCACGGGATATTGCAAAGTTCCCTGATGTATAAATGCCCCTGCCTTATCAAGTCTTAAAACTCCACAGCTAGATTATCTTTAACTCGAAGTAAAAAACAAAAACAAGAGAAACCTTGCATACATATGAAAACACTTTTTAAAACGTTGCTCACTCTTATTTCCTTAAAACTAACAGAGTACACAAAGCCCAAATCAAAAGAAACTGCGTAAGGCACATGGCTCAGTTTCTCTACCAGGACAACAATGACCAAAAAAAGCAAGAAAAAATATAAGGAAAAGCAGAAAGAAGGGAGGGAAGCTCAAAGGTCAAAAACTTAAGTACTATATTAACCAACATCAGCACACGTGCTAACAGAACTCCAACTCAAGTTAGAAAACTACAAAAGCAAGTTCTAAGTGGTTGGGCGAGGTACATGAAGAGACAGGGGCATTAAAAATGTAAGGTCGGAGCTGGAGAGATGGCTCAGTGGTTAAGAACGCCGCCTGCTCTTCCAGAGGTCCTAAGTTCAATTCCCAGCAACCACATGGTAGTTCACAACCATCTATAATGTAATCTGATACCCTCTTCTGCAGATAAAGCACTCATATGCAATAAATAAAATAAATAAATCTTCAAAAATAAAAAAATAAAAGTGTAAGGTCAGCCCAAGCTCTCCAAAAACCAAAGGCAAAACAAATTATGAGACAACTAAGGAATTGTGAATCCTGATTAGATATTTGAGATCAAGACCTGCTCATTTTTATGATACTGGTACTTGGGTAAGTCTGCAGAGTTCTTTATCTTCAGTATAAGAAATAATTACAGATGAGATGATAATGTCTGGAATTTGCGTCAGCACGATTCCAAGGAAAAAGAGAATTAGACAGATGCAGATAAGACAGGAAAGGCCATATATCAGCCGCTGATAAAACGACGCCTATATCTAAGTTCATTATAGATATACCTTTGTATTTGTTAAATAGAAAACCCGCTTACACCCATAGGTCAGTGCTGCTGTCGACCTTAGCCAGAGAAGCGTGTCTTTGCAGTGGGCAGCAGTTAATGCAGAGACTCATAGTTGACTTTAGTGCTGAGAGGGTCAAGCCCCACCCCCCCAAAGGCAGACAGAACAGTGAAGAAGAGGACAGAAAGAATGTGAGAACCAGAAGATTGGGGGGGGGGAGGTGCAGTGAAATGCTGTCTACAGGACAAGACGTGACCTTTGCACTCATGATCTGACTGCATCCATGGTTACCACAGACCAGTCAACAAGCCAACGAACGGGTGGACTCAGTGGGCTATTAACCGAAAAAGAGGACAAGAATGGGCAAGGGTGACATGTTAGTGGGTGCTTAGGAGGAGAGAGTGGAAAGAGGTGGGGGTTGGAGTGGGAGGGGGTTGGGGCTGCATATGATCAAGATGCAGTTTTTACAAGTATGAAACTGTCAAGACAATAAATAAAAGATACTCTATTATCAAAGGAATTAGATCTTATTTTTTTTTTCTGAAGTTGAGATAGGGTTATATTCATTCAAGTTCTGAGCCAAGCATAAAAAACATCAGAGACTTCCATAAAAGGAATGGCCTGTTTCTATAAATTATGACAAGCCAGTCATGGTCTGTATGCTTAATACAGAACAGAGCTCCTGGGAACCAGGGTGCAGGGACAGGGAAGTGAAGGAACCAGGAGAAAAATAATGTTGATGCTTTCCGACGTTTCAAGATATAAAGATGGGTGCAGCTGAGCTGGAAAAACAGCTCAGAGGCTGTCAGCACTCACTGCTCTTGCAGAGGACTGGACTTCAGTTCCCAGCACCCACCCGGGTGGGGCAGTGTGCAACCACCTCGAATTTTAGTTCCAATAGAACCGACATCCACTTCTGGCCTCTGCAGGTATCATACACATGGCATACACTCATAGGTATCTAAATTTTAAAAAATTAAAACTAAAAAAGAAAAAAACATAATAGCTGTTGTGTACAGGAGAACTGAGGCCCTGCTTCTACATTCAGCTAAATCCCCATTGTCCAGGAACCTGGAAAAGATCAGGAACATGGTCAGCTCAGTGCTTACACAGTTCTTCCCTGAACTCAGCAAGTCTGCACTCAAAACCAAGGGGCCAGGAAACAGGGTTGGGAGTCCAGGTGACAGCTCTGCAAAGAAACTGCTCTAACGCTAACTCTGGGACGGTCACACTGATGAAATGAGGTGAGTGGGCAACAGAGGAAGTCCACCAGTAACTGACATCTCCAGAAAGATCTAAGTGGATGACAAAGGTGAACATTGAAGAAAAGGAGATTACAGCCGCAGTTTGTGGAAACAGGATCTCTATGAGACCACCCTTAGCAAGACAGGCTTACTACTAGTTAACCTGAGAGTTTTGTTTGTCTTGTTTCTAAGACCAGTTCTCACTGTGTAGCCCAGGCTGGCCTCAAACTCTTGATTTCTCCTGCCTCGGCCTCCCAGCTGCTGGGATAACAGGTGCGTACCACCATGCTCAGCTCCAGAAACTTTTAAATGTAGATAGTGTGTTCCTTGGAGAAGCCCGGAGGATATAAATTAGGTTTAATCATTCTGAGTCTGAAACAAAGCAGCTAGAAAATATGCCTTGGCGTTAGATGGCACAAGCTCCTGGTTTCTGGTACAGAGCCATGCTCACAGAGCTCAGCTAGCCTCCAGGACGTGACCTCAGCATCTGTCTCGGAAGTGTCCAGGGCTCGCTCATAACTGGAACAGCGCAGTTATTAACTCATTCGTCAATCTCTGTCTGCTTGGGTTCCTTGCACTTCTACCACACCTGGCTCTTCGTATTCCAGAAGGGAGTGAAGGTACCACACATACTCATAAACACAGTACTGGCTGATTTTTCTTTTCTCTTGAGCATTGCCAAGAGCCCTCTGCAGAAGCCTTCATCCAGCAAGAAGGCCCACAACTTTTCCTGGGGCTCAGAAAGGATGCACGGAACAAAACCAAAACAAAGTAAAACCCTATTACAAGCTGCTACTTCTACTACGAGAGCCTCCTGACTTCCTTCTCTTTCTCTCTTTCTTTCTTTCCTTCTTTCTTTCTTTTTGCCAATTAAGATGCGGCACCACATCTGGATCCTAATATATTTCCTATCATTAAGATATTTCACAAGTCGGCCAGGGTGGTTTGGAGAAGAAGGGGTGCAATTTTACCATGGTGTTTGGCAAAATATTTGGTTAAGCTAGTAGAGAAGAGAAAATCCAAACCGAGGAGGGGACAGACAAAAATACCAGCAGCTTCAAATGAGATAGAGAAAGAAGGGTCAAGGCACTGTCCAGAACCTGGACGCCCTCAGCCACCTCAGCTAGCAGCCTGATGTGTTGTAGTGAGACCATGGAGAGCTGGGAGGCTCAGTGAGTTGTCCAAGAACACACAACCGAGTGGCAGGCAGGAGCCTAAATCACTGCCATATCAACTTCTGCTCCACTCACTCTTGTTACGCCACCCAATGTGACCAGAATCCCTTGGATAACCGTGGTGATGGGGCCTTCGGCAGCACTGGTGTGCCTGCTTTTCACTTCTGTTGTATAACAGGTGCCCTCAGAGAAGGAAGCTGCTCCTTGAGTCTCACTGGGATATACCTCACTGGGATACATCTGATTTCTATATTTCTATATATATTCTATATTTCTATATTTGGCTCTGGAATTTGTAGCTTCTGTTAAGCCACTTAATTGGACAATGAGTCAAATTAATTAATTTACTCCTAATCTACCCAGTACATGGATGATTTATTGGATAATCTCCACCCCTGCCATAGGAAAAAGAGTTAAAGTCTTGCTAAAGTCACCAGCTCATTCCTGAAAAAAAAAAATCTTCAAAGCATTAGCCAAATCATCCTACTGCAAACCACTTTTTCACAATTGACCTTAAAGCCCATTCTATGAGATGGACATTGTTAATGAGTCCAAGAACCTGAGAGTTGACAGCTCATGGGCCCTAGGAGAAAACATAGTAATATTATTCTACTTTTTTTTTTTTTTTTTTTTTTGTGGGTTTTTTGGGGGGGGTTGTTTTGTTTTGTTTTTTGAGACAGAATTTCTCTGTGTAGCCTTGGCTGTCCTGGACTACCTTTGTGGACCAGGCTGGCCTCAAGTTGCCTGACGTGGTGATCCACGCCTTTAACCCCAGCACTTGGAAGGCAGAGGCAGGTGGACCTCTGTGAGTTTCAGGCCAGCCCGGTGTACAAAGCCAGTCCAGGACAGCCAAGGCTACACGGAGAAAAAGAAAGAAAAGAAAAACAGTTATAAATTGACTCCTAATGACATGTTGCTATACACATCGTTCGGCATTGTTCAGTGCATTACTCAGTGCTGATTAGAGACGCTTCTTCTTGCTGTAGATTAGCATTAACACAGAAACCCACAACTGAACTGTAGGGCAGAGGTCTGAGTCAGCTTCTCCCTGGAGAAGCCAGTTTACCTGAGCAAGGCTAAAAGGAAGCACTCCTGTCTCCAGAAAGTAACCATAAAGTCCCATTTGGTGAGAAGGTGTAACTAACCTGGCTCTGTTTGGACATGTCAAAGCAGCCTCTGAATTAACAAGAGGCCCAGAGGCCCCAGAGACAGGCTCCTAGGAGATATCCTGGGGCTGTCTCTTTTACAACCTAGGACTTTAATCCCTGCCCCCCATCCCGAGTTGGGAGAGCCTTTTTGTCCTTTTTCTCTGTTCTCTCAGCCCCAATCCTTCTGTCCTTTGCTCCTTTCTCCTAGGCTTCTCTTCCTCTCTCCTTTAGTCAGCTTAGCTCTCACCTCTAGAATAAATGAGACTTGGTATGTAAATTAAAACCTACTTCTTTGTTTCTCCACTGTCTTATTTTTCCGCCAGGCAGGCTAAGCTACCTTGTACTTCCTCAAGCCCTGGGTTCGACCTCCGCCACCCACTCCCACACACACACACACCTGTCCCAGACCCCTCTCCCTCGTCCCCTACGTGCGCCCGCCCCTGTCCCAGTCCCTCCTCCACACTCCCTTTCCCCGCCCCCGCCCCATCTCCACAACGGAAGATCCTCCCACGGAGAGCCCTCTGTACGACCAGATCACCAGATCACAGAAGGAGCCTTCACCCAGCCAACTTCCCCAGAGCTCAGAGGAGCGGAGGAAAGTGCACCTGGCTAGCTTCCCGCAGAAGGCTGAGGGAAGAGGCCGCTAGGGGGCGCAATCCAAAATTGAACAAGGTGCAAAGAGTGAGCACTAGGCTCTTCTATGTGGGATGTCTTTATCGCATGCCTCCCTTCAAGGCTCAGGAATCTATGGGGAAGAAGAGGTAGGAGTGTGCGGCCCAAGGAAACAGTGTCTTCTAGATACAACAGCGCTGATAAATATGAACTCAGAGACTATGACAACATGCATAGCTTCAAAGCAGACAAAATGCCAGCACTGAGCAGGATGAGTGCTGCAAATTCCCACCCTTAGCCAAGACCACATCTGCAGCTGATACCTGCTGGGAAAGGATAAATCCGTTTTGTCCAACCAAGTGACACTGAATACATCAACAAGTGACACTGGATATATCAATGTCACTCCAAAGTAGGCCCCCTTGCCCAGAAGTAAAAAGCCAACACAAAACAGACTCTATATTTGTGCTTGTTTTTTCCTTTTGTGTGCATACACGCGCAGTTGTTGTGATCTGGTGGGATTTTTGTTTATCTTGCTTTGTTTTTCTTTTGAGAGAGAGACAGAGACAGAGACAAAGTTAAGTGAACAGGAAGTTGGGGAGGGGCTGTGAAAGGTTGGGGCAAGAGAAAGAATATGATAAAAAATATAGTATACAAATTCTTTGTGAAGATGTAAAGCAGTCACCTTGAAAGGTGTTTGTAACGACCTGAATGAATTTCCACTTTGTAGCTCAGATATGTAGGCTGGGTCACATCAGAAAGCAAGGAGGGCACACTTCTTGGAGCTTTGCCGGCCAGCTCCTCCGGACAGAGCTGGTTTTGTTAAAGCTGCCTTTGTTCTCTCAGGCCGGCCCTAAAACCTGAAGCCAACCCTCACTATCTCTAAAACCCTCAGTCAAATCAGTTGCCACTTCCTAGCCTTGACTTCTCTCTCTCTCTCTCTTTTTTTTTTTTGGTGCCACGGTCACTACATTGGACACTCACACTAGATACAGGCTCGGGCCAGTCTCTGTGGATCCATGCCAAAACATACTTGCCACTGTTTATTCTCCTGCTTGGAAGCCCTAAATGACACTAGTGGAGAAACAGATTCTCAGGCCTCAATGACTGAGCCCAGGACGCCACCTAATGCCCAGAATCCCATAAAGGCACCTGCTGTGCGCTGGCTCATGCTGCCCTTTCCAGGAAACACAA
>OU015753.1:53930472-53967972 GCA_907169655.1 Acomys percivali | reverse complement strand
AGCGCTGCCTACAGTCACTTACTCCTTCTACAGGGCTCTGGTCATGCTCCAGCCAGCTGTACAGTTGCGATGAACTCCTGTTAGCCTGCATGTAAACACTTTCCCCGAGTAGCTTTGTCTCTTAATGTCCCCCACAGAGTCGGACAGTTCTTATCTTCCGGTTTATTCCTGATCTTCGCCAACTGTTAGGTTTTAGTGTGGCCCCTGGACAGACCCTCTTCTGCGGTACTCTTGAGTGCTGCATCTCTTGTCGCCCTCTGTCAGCCTTGAACCGGTTACACCCCGAAACCCTTGAAAGCAATCTGGGTGACCTCTACAAGGGGACTAACAGGCCATACAAGTCACCCCTCTTCTTGCCACTCTGGACAAGATTTTGGGGACTCAGAACTAAAGCAGCTGGACCGAACCCTCCTTTGCATCAGGTAACCTTTAGGTGTCACCAGCACAGCTCAGCTACGCATCCTTCAGGCCCAGCAGGACTCGCTGACAGCTGCAGTGCTCCCCATGAAAAGGGACTCCATCTGACTACGGAGACGAGACTTGTGCCATCTCCACAAACAACACCAGCAAATCCCAACTGGTTTGAGATGGAGGCGAGAGACAGGGACCAGGAAAATTTCAACCGCAAGCCTCTTCCTATGTCTGTGTCCTCTCCTGGATCACTCTGTTCCTTCTTGCTACCCTCACATTTACATTTTTACCCTGTCTCTTAAACGTTTTACTTATGGAACTTCACACCAAACACAAACAAAATGTCCCCACGTATGCCCTCCCAATAGCTCGCGCTCTACAGAAGCTCTGTCTGCAGAAAAGCCTTTTAGATGCTGCGAAGAAACTCTGGCTAAAGGGACTGTCATCCTTTCACCCCAGGCCAGATACAATGCTTTGCATTACTCTTCTGTTTCCTTCCTGGTCCCTTCCTTTGATGCTCTGTATCTCCCCAATACATCAGTCCCTCATTTTGATGCAACAGTCCCAACAACAGGACCAGCCACTGTTACCCAGAAGCAACCCCATGGCCACTCTCTCTCACTGACCCACTCTGTCTTTCCCACCTCCACTCCTCCATATCCCTCAACCTTCCCAGAAAAATAACTTTTACTTGTAACCAAATCATCTGCTTGGAAAATGATGATCTTTGGATCCAAGCATCCACAGGATGACAACAGCATGACCCACTGCAGCTGATTAAGACTCTCCCACACAGCTCTATGACCCGAGGACCTTTTCTTCAACGGACCCAGAACTACACCCTCCGATAAAGAACTACATTTCCCAGCTTCCCTTAAGGCTTCTCACTGGTACAGGATGTTGAGAGTGGGGGAGGCAGTAAAAGAGTGGGTGCAGGCACACAGACACTTTATACCTTCTGCTCAACTCTCCCACGAACCTAAACACTGATCTAAGAATGCCTCTTTTTTATTATGTATGGTTGCATATATGATTATTTTCTAGCTCAGACAATTTATAAGCATTTGTTCTTTCCCACATTTTCTTGTAAAAAGCTGATAGTACCGTCATACTAGGCAAGAACCAAAATGGAACATTTTAAAATATAATACATGTTTAATACATAATTCAATCAAAAGCTGTGTATTAAGCGTGCCATAAACTGCCATACTTCTAGGTTCTGTGTTGCCAGAGATCATGTTTAATGGATTTATATTTATGTCCAGTTTTCTTTTTTTTTAAAAGACTTATTTATTATGTATACAGTGCTTTGCCTGCATATACACTCACAGGCCAGAAGAGGGCATCAGATTACACTGTAGATGGCTGTGAGCCACCATATGGTTGCTGGGAATTGAACTCAGGACCTCCGGAAGAGCAGTCAGTGCTCTTAACCACTGAGCCATCTCTCCAGCCCTTTATGTCCAGTTTTCAAAACCACTAACCACTGTCAGAAATCTTTATTAGTACCTATTGGGGGTTACCAAAAGGCACAGGGAGAAATGTGAGTCTTTACCAAGGTTCCCAAGTAGGATGGAAAAACAAAACAATCAACAACGGGAAAGGAAACTTTCAGGGGTGCCCTTCCTCAAGCACCAGGCAAAGTGTGCTAACCACGCGACAGTGTGTGGCACTGACGCCAAAGCCGGACATCTCTTCGAAATAAAACCTAGAAAGAAGAGTCGATGGTAATTTACAGTAGGATACTAACAAGGGTCTCCGAAGGCCACATGTATCATTTGCCTCCTGAAGAAAGGCCACCCCTCACCTGTGAATGCACCGAACATGACCTGCTGTGTAGACAGACGAAGCTATCCCAGGAACTTCCTGCCAGAAGACAAGTTCAATGTCACGTCAGCTGAGAACTCCTTGTGCCCAGGGAGGAGAGGCTGCTCCAACATCCATATTTGCTGAAGCCGTCCTCAGTGCTACTCTTCCTGGTTTCCCAGGGGGTATATCAGAGATGCTTCTTCACCCCAGCCTCTCTGTATTCTATTTCCCGCCCTGCTGGCACTTTGGGAATACCTATGGTTTTCTTCGATGGACAGTAGAAAGGCTTTTCCTAGATCTAGTGAGGGTGGACACAGCAGCAAGGACATGACTAAAGCGGTGGCCCCACCCACACAGCCTGAAATCATTAACTTCCACCACCATCCGTGTTAGCACAAACACAGAAAACATCATGCCACAGCTCTGCTCCGCATCCTTCCAGCCAGAGCTTAGCAGTCAGCCCCACTGAAAAAAAAATTATGAACGAGAAGAAAATCAGTTTCTTTCTGATCCTCCTACAATAGAGGCCAACTGTTGGGATGAAAATGTTTCATGCCTCCATTTCTGCGTTTTACCTATGACTAACCACTCTTCATGAGCAGAGTTCTGAAAGTCCACCACATGCCATGCTGTGTTCTGGACACACAGGCTCCGCCATGTGCTCAAGTCAATTCTCATGAAGAAATCAGAGAGACACAAGCATTTCAGGCAATTCAAGAGACTGAAAGAGAGGGTAAGGCTGGCCTGGCACAAGCCGACCTACACATCAGATAAGAGACCTAGCCTGGAGAGGCCAGAGAATTCACATAGGGTAGAAGAAAAAAAAAGCAAAACATACATACAAACAAACAAACAAAACCACAGAAGAATAATTCTGGGCACATTTCTGTGCCCAGAGGCCTCACGGATTCTAAATTTGGTCCTTCCAAGTGATAGCCATAGGGAATTAAAGGCATGAAAAATAATGTGGTTTATTATTGCTGTTGTTTTGTTTTTAATTTAAAAACTGCACTTCTCAGAATGAGAGCCAGTAGGATGATTTTAGAAGTTCAACAATATTCCTGGCATGGAACCTGCACATGTGGAGGACTTTAGAAGGAGAAAGGACCACCTGGCTATCCCCTCCCACCGAGAGCAATTCTGAAAGCTGTGCTGATCAACAGAGCTGCATTCCAGTGCATCTCCAGTTCAGAATCTGGGACTCCGGGCAAGTTTTTTTTTTTTTTTTTTTTTTTTTTTGACATTTCTCTGACCTCTGGTTTCCTCATTTTTAGAATGGCAACCATATCAGTTATCAGAAAAAATAGGCAGCACATGTAACCTGTCTAGTTTATCCTGTGTGTGTGCACAAGAGCACATGCAAATGCGTGAATATGAAGGCCTCGGGACAGTGTTGGTTGTCATTACTCAGGCGACGCCCACCTGTTTATGAGCCAGACCTCTCGGTAACTTGAAACTTAACAAGTAGGCTAGGCTGGCTGGCTTCGGGGATCCTCCTGTCTACTCCCCAGTGCTGGGACTGCATACACATGCCACCATGACTGGCTTCTGTTAACATAGGTTCTAGGGATCAAATTCGTGTCCTTGTACCTGCAAAACCAGCAGTGTACCAACTAAGGCATGCACTTCCCCAGTCCCCAATTTCCTAGTCTAATCAGTGATACAGTCAAAAAATATATTCATTAAACTATGATGGCTATATATCACATGAAAAGCAAGCAAGAAAAGCACTATTATCTCTCGATGGAAAAAAAAAAATACAAATTGGAAGAAAACAAAATTTGAGGAGCTAATTTGCCCCATTCTTCCTCATGCTTTATTTTGACCTGAATAGACAGCGTGTGCTGTGAGAAGGAAGAGGTGTGCTCGATGTCTGGCTCAGATGCAAGAGCAGGGCAGTCCTCAGAGTCTAGCCATCTCATGAGCACTTTAACAACTGAGAAGAAAAATCACCTTCTTCAGTGGAGACCTATAAAGATAACAGGCTACGCACTTGCATTGATCTGTTCCATATGTTGCTACAGTTTAAAATTCAGGTTGGCAAAGAAGCTCAGTAACATGGTTCTCATGAACATCTTTTACTAGATACCATGACAAACACTTTTAGAGCTGCTTCTTCCTTTTTTTTTCTTCTTCTCCTCCTCCTCTTCCTCCTCTTCCTCCTCCTTTTTTTAGTTTTTTGTTTTGTTTTTAGTTTTTTTTGAGACAGGGCTTCTCTGTATTATCTTGGCAGTTTTAGGCTCACTTTGTAGACCAGGCTGGCCTCGAACTCACATCGATCAGCCTGCCTCTGCCTCCCAAGTGCTGGGACTAAAGGCATGCGCCACCACGCCCCACCTTTTAGAGCTTCTTAAACCAGGAGAAAGAGATGACTTCAGTAAGGCTGTGAACTAGAGGCTTTATTTTCCCTGTGCAATGAGTCCTCACAAGTCTGTGAAAAAGACTATGAAGTCTTACTAGAGAAACCAATTAAGAGATAAAATAATCTGTATGTGGGCTTGGGAAGCAGCTCAGTTAAAGTTGCCAAGCTTGCACTACATCCTAGGTTGGATCCCCAGTATAAAGCAAGGTGTCCTGAAGATGTCCTCTAATCCCAGTATTAAGACGATGGAAGAAAGAAGGATGGGAGGGAGACATGGAGCCGTTCTGTCATCCTTGGCTACCCAGTGAGTTGGAAGCCAGCCTGGGCTACACAAGACCTGATCGATAAATAAATACAAGATGTGTATTCTTTCACTGCTTTCATTTGCTTACGAACTGCAAATTAAGCATCCTTTGTGCGTCTGCTAGTTACAAAGCAGAAGGCAGGAAAAGTCATTGTCCTCAAGGAGTTTATGATTTAAAGGGGACCAAGATGAGCGGCTCTCAGAGAAAGGTGTCGCCAAACACAAAGACCACGGGGATAAGCTTAACGCTCACTGGGTATTCTCGAGGTTCCTATGAGGGAGTTAGGGATAGGGACAAAAATGAGAGGCTGTGCAGGGATGTGCTACAGGCATGGCATTTGTAACCCCATATAACCCCTAAGTAACTGATGCCCTGGAATGCATGGCGCAGCTCTTGATGAAAGCTGTTTGCTGCAAGGACCAGTTGATAAGGTAAGGACAATAGAGAAGTGGGTAGGCACAGGTTATGTCCAGAATTCAAAGTGCCAAATTAAGTCATTAGCCTTTGTCAGTTACATTAACACTAAATAGCATGTGGTATACTCAGAAACCTGCCAAAAGGCGAAGAAAAAAAGGAAGAGCTGTGACTTAGAGAGAAAGTCTCCAATGGCATTGAGGCACCCACAGGGTGTTGCTGTCTGTGGGCTACTGTGTTGTTCCTTTGGAAGCAGACAGGCTCTTTGCTTGTTTTATTGTATCCTCTTTGTAGCCAGTTTTTTATGCTTTCCTGGGACACTAAAAATTAGGCAGACAAGTCAATTCTGGAGAAATTCAAAGAGCTTTTGGCAGGAGGAAAAGGAAATGCTATGCAAATCCATCATCCTCAGACATGCAGCCTCCAGTGAGGTCACCCTGGTCCCTTCAACTTTAGCTGCGCCCTACGAGTTTTCTGACTTCTTGTCACTGGCTCCTTGATCTCAGTTGTTTTTGAACGCCATCGTGTTCAGTTCATCTCCCGAATGACCTAGAAAGCAGCCTGACTTTCACTGTATGGTCTTGGTTCAATCTCAGGTCTCGTCCTTGGCTCTTGGGTTGTCAACATTCCCCCCAAGGATCCTACCTCCCAACACACACACACACACACACACACACACACACACACACACAGTGTGTGTGCAACTGGAGACGTTTTTCCAAAGCACAGCCTCTTTCTTCATCTCCTCCTAACACTGGCTGCCTGGACAACTTCAGTTAATTCAATACAACTTAGTATACATGTCTGATCGAACTAGCGATGCCAGTGAAAAACCTTCCTCCCACGACAAGCCATTTATCCAGGGTCCAGAGCATCCTATTCCCCAACCTCACCCCGCCCCACCCCATGAGCCTTAGGTAACTTGTATACACATGGAAGGACAGAAAGGCAAAAAGAGGCCGGTGATTTCCTTACAGGAGTCACACCCCAGCTGTGTTCAAGCTTGCCCACTTGTCCACAGCAGCTCTCAAAGCCCACGAAGTTGCTAGCCTTGCCTGGTCCAAATTGCCCCAGCAGCCTCTTGGGAAGAGACCCACCATATGGGAATGCTGACAGTCAACTGAGCCTGACTCAACAGACAGGATTACAGCACTACCAAATTAAACCATGCCTCGTACTCATGTGGAGGGGTAGCTAATTCCCTGGGGGTGGGGGTGGGAGCTGTTAAGAAAATGGGAAATCCCAGAGGAAGTCCCATTCTAGAGGTCTGCTATTGTGTACTCCGGCTGTAAGGTACACCCAGAGCCTCTGTGTCACTGTTCCTCTTCACCTTCCCTCATGCCAACATATGCCTCACCCCAGGCCACCTGAGCCTCAATAAGCCCTCTGGCTACAGGCTTCTGTTCTGTCCACCACCTGGCCATGATGAGCCACCGTGTACATTTGTGGCTGGGAATTCTAGCAAAGCCAGACAAACGACCCCTCTTGGGCCACAAGCCGCTGCGTTGCCCAGCCTTCCATCAGCGGGTCTTATTGTGCCTTGTGCCCAATCTGATCGCAACCTCCAAACGGCAATCCGAGTTGGACAAACAGATGGGATGCGCACAGAACAGACACACATCTCACAAGGTCCCAGATGAACCTGCTGCCCCTTACAAAGTCCCCACCTTCACCCCCCCCTTTCGTCACAGTGGGGCTGGGGGAGCTGACTGTGCACGCAAAGGGAGCATGATCTTCGCCGGTGCACCGCTGCACACAAAGCCCTTCACCTTCTGCTTGCTTTGCAAGCTCCTCCCTGGGCTTCGTCTCCCAGGGTCTCGGATGCCCCCTTCGGTGGTCTGTGGGACGGTCCGACTAGCTTTTGCAGAGCAGTCTCAGCCTCCTGCTCCCCGCCCCTTGCAACAGAGCCCAAAGGTAGCTCAGCCGGGCTATAGGGATGCAAAGGCTCCCCAAGCGTGCACGGCTCCTGAGCCTATATAGTGGCAGACCACGGTCCGGTGTGCAGAGCACAGCTTCGATCGGCAGCTCTGCCACAGCACACAACCCCAGCCCCGAGGTGGTCAGCTCGGATACCCAGTTCTCCATCCCCAAAGCGGGCGCGCCCAGCCGCAGCAGCGCTCCTACCTGCGATGCGCCGGGAGGCTCGGAGCGCACTGCCAGAGCCTGGCGCCCGCGCGTCTGCCTGGTGCGCCTGCGGTGTGGCCGCGGGCTAGCACTCGGGCTGGCTGCCCGCTACCTCCTCGCTGGGGCTTCCTGTGGGGCTGGACAAAGGACATTTCCTGGGAGGAGCGGGGGAATATTCCCAGCATGCCTCGATTTGTAGTTCGCGGGGACTTCCTGCAACCGCAGCAACAACGGGGACCCTACTTGGACCCCAGGACTGGAGGAGGGGCACTCGTTCCATCCCTGGACACTGTCAGCGCATAGCCGATGGATGGCCGACCCACCCGGCGAAGCTGGCAGAGCCGGGGTCCTGCAGGCCGTGCTGCCGGTACCCTCTCGCTGTCCAGTGCGCTCTGTGCAAGCGGCCTTTTCTTTAGAAATGAAGTTTGTTTCGGGTTCTCTTTAAGTTGGCTTTTGTTTTTTTCTTCATCTTCTAATAGATGGTCTTCCATTAGGGGAGGTTGAGCCTAGGGCACAGTGACGCCCAGCCTAGCCTAACCTGGACCTCACCTACACAACCCACCGCAATTCTCCTTTCGCAGCTTCAAGCGTGTGCCAAACCGAGTTTGTTGTTGTGTTTGCTTCTGTTGTGTGCTAATCTACCTTAAAGCCCCTTGCATGTTAGGCAAGTGCTCTGTTGCTCTTCCAAAATGTTCACCTGCCTGTTTCTCTGCTCCACTGTTTCTCAACATGTGGGTCGCAGCCCCCTGGGGTCTCCTAAGACCATCAAAAAACACAGACATTACAATTCATAACAGTAGCAAAATTACAGTTATAAATTACCAACAAAAATAATTTTATGGTTGGCGATCACCACAACACGAGCATGAAGGGTCGCAGCACTAGGAAGTTTGGCAATCACTGCTCTACACAGTTAAGATCCCGCTGTGGCCTGCTTAACAGCAAAGTAAAACAAAAACAAAAAACTTTTCTGGAATCCAGACCCCTTAAGATCTTGGCACTTAGTCGGAGGAGTGGTGTGGCACACGGCTTTGATCCCAGCACTCAGGGAGGCAGAGGCAGAGGCAGAGGCAGAGGCAGAGGCAGAGGCAGACACATTGCTGTGAGTTAGAGGACAGCCTGGTCTACAAATCAAGTCCAGGACAGCCAAGACTACACAGAGAAACCCTATCTTGAAAAGAAAGAAAGAAAAAAAGAAAGAAAGAAAGATCTTGGCACTCTGTCCCTAAAAACCATATGGAGCTGATCATGCTCAGATCTAGCCCAGTGATGTCCCTTTCCGCCGCTGTGAACCTCTGCCCAGACTTCTTTTCAAGAAACATAATTGAATTGAGAGATAGAAAATAAACTTTGTGAATTAGATATGTGAAAGTCAGTATGACCTTGGATTAGGAACATTCTGGACTTTCTGTTTATCTTACCCTCATTCACCTTTAGGACCCAGCCGCCTCAGCCCAGAGAAGCATTCTACAGAAAGTGTGTTTGGGTGGGTAAGGACCCTGGCTCAATGAGGTTTATGAGGCTCCTCCTCCCTCCCCCCCCCCCCCCCCCCCCACCCCCGCCTGTTCCCACTAGTCTGTGGGGCTCAGGATCCCTGTAGGAAAGTCAAGGCAGGGCAACATAATAACTAAGCATCTAAAACCTGTGCTTTCCAAAAGATGCCGTGAAGGCTTTGGTGGACCAACCAAGGAAAAGAAAAGCCCTAAGATTCTCTGGAATCCTTGAAGACTAATCTGGCCATGGTGCCCGGGTAGTAGCAGCACCCAGGAGGCTAATGGGGGCTACCTAGCAAGCCCTGGCCATAGGTAATGTAATACATGCACACGTATGCCATCAGAAGGCCACACTTACCTGTCAGTTCCACTTGTTGTCTTACCTTTTGCATCTGCACATGTGAGGACTTCAGTCTACGTCTCCGAACAGAGCACCTTCTGGAATGATGTAGTCACTCTTTCGCACACAGTGGCATGTGGATTGGATGGCTGCTGTGATTCAAGGTGATGAAGAGCAAGTGCATACAGTTCTTTACCTTCCAGAAGCCCCTGTTGGTCTGTCCATCCGAATTACTTGCACAAAGTGCTGCCCCTTCACATCTGTAGCCTTGGACCATCCCAGCAAATGCCTCCCCCCCCCTCCAACTTCCCCTAGAAGGAACTCAAAGGTATTTGTCAAACCGCATAGCCTGGTAGGGCTGGGCCTGAGAGGGCGGGAGGCTTGCCGGTGGCACAGAGTACTGTCTACTCTGCCTCCACTGAGGCTATTTGCTCCCCTTCCTCTAACTCCTCTTTTCGAGATCTCTTACTGTTGTTAGTGATGCTGGAATTTGGCCCGTTACCTCCATCACCCCTTATCTAATCTGCTCCTTCTCCCCTGCTCTTTTTTGCTGCCAATGTAGTTAATTCATTACTTTGGCAAATTTTTGTTTGTTTGTTTGTTTGCTTGTTTGTTTGTTAACATACTCATGCCTTTATAATTTTCAACAGTGACCTCACTGCAGTAGCTAAGTCCTATGAAACCTGCAATGGCCAGTGGAGAATGTGGAACACGTGTTTGGGGTGGCGGGTAGGAATGTTAGCTGGGGTGTGGGCTCTTGAGGATAACAACATACATTTCATTACTCATTAAACAACTTGTGGAAGACCTCAGAAACCTTTGTTACTCTGGAAGCAGAGCTCCACACTTACAGCTAACAGGATAGAGTTCACACAATCACTATGCAGGCATCCATGTACAGTGATATGGAAAACTCTATATGAGTTTGTGTTCTCATAAGCTTCTGGTCTTCCCATAAGCCCCTTTGTCCTTCTAAGACAGTGGTTCTCAAGCTTGTTAGTGAGGCAACCCTTCAATACAGTTCATGTTGTGGTGAGCCCCAATCATGAAATTATTTTCATTGCTACCTCATAACTGTAACTTCGCTTTTGTTGTAAATCATAATGTAAACATTTGTGGGATTTGATGGCTTGTGGCAACCCCTGTGAAAGGATCGTTTGACCCCAGATGGTCATGACCCACAGGTTGAGAGCCACAGCTCTAAGGGCTGGGACAAGGAATGAGAAAGAGAAAACAGACAGTGAGGGGCGCAGCTAAGGTGTGAACGTCTGTCCTGAAGCACCGTCCCATGAATGAGCATTAATGGGCTCAAAGCTGAGTGTTCGTCATGGAGTTTTCTTTGTTTGGCTTTCAAGAAGCACAGATCCTTGGGGGGATATTCAGATTTTGGCTGGAAAGCAGAGGCAGATGGTAAAGACAGAGGGCAAGAGAAAGAATGAGGGATTAGCATTCAACAAATACTTGTTGGACTAACAAATTCCTGCACTGTAGCCTGACGGGCAATGTTGACACTGAAATTTATAAAGTGCACATTCCCACCGAGACTCACAGAGTCTGAGACCAGACAGAAGTGGCGTCCCTTTCTCCCTGGTCACACTCCCCCCAGGGCCCTTCACGTCCCCAGGGGGGAGATAATAATGAGTGGGGGAAAGGAGAGACTCAAACGTCGCTGGTGCCAGAAGACAAGCTTTCTCTGACATATGGATAGATTTTAAAACTGTGCAGCAACTGGGATTCTTTAACTATCTTTAAACAAATACTTTACCTACCTCTGCCTTTTATTTTTATTTTTAGTTCTGGGCATTGAAAAGAGAGCCTCTTTGAATACTAGGCAAGTATTCTGTAACTGAGTTACAGCCCACACACTCTTTTTTCTCTCTTGGTTCAAGGCTGTGTCTCTCCCCAGCCCTGGATGGCCTTGAACGTTTTTTGTTCCTCCTGCCTTAGCCTCCGGAGAGGCTGGGAGAACCAGCCGTGCTCCCAGGCCCTTTTCATTTTGTTGCCTCACCATCTTGAAGTATAATACATAGCTATTCCCATCCTCGCCTTTCAAAGAGGGGTGTAAAATGATTGGCCAATCACATTTTTTAGATAAATAGCTCTTGTGCTTTGTATTAATATGATTTCTGTTATCGTTACTTTAGGTAAACAGGAAATAGGATTTACTGGTGGTGAGGGTTATTAAAGACAGGGTTGCTATAGATGCCTTCTCCAATGCAGGGCCTGCCACTTGCTCACGGGACAACAACTGGAGATATCAAATATTGTTGTCCCCTGTTGTCATTGGGGACAAGCCACTGTCAGCCCCATACTATCAGGTGACCTTCCTTAAGCTTAGTAAAACCCCACTTCTCTGAGATGTGGATCTTTGGGTGGCCAGGGAATCTGAATGTGACCCATTCAGAGGGCTCTTTGTTATACGCTTATTTTTTCACAGCCTGGTGATGACAGTCACAAGGACATGGCTAAAGTTCAACCTTGACCAATGTGCCCTGAGGCTTCCCAAAGGCAGCTGTCTTACTGGCCCCGGCATCTAGACTAGAAACAGCCTGAGATCAGAGGCATGCACGTCTTCTTTAAAGGATGGTCTTGAAGGTTGTCCAGCGTAGCCATCCATAGTCCAGCCATTGCACAGAGAATGTCCAGGGGTAAAGGAGCCAGGGAACAGATGTTTTAGAAGCTTGCAAGTATATTGTTTTTCTTAACCTAGTAAGTAATCATGTCCCCTTCATTGAATTGCTCAGAGCACTGGCTGTTCTTCCAAAGTTCCTGAGTTCAATTCCCAGCAACCACATGGTGGCTCATAACTATCTGTAATAATTTCTGGTGTGCAGGGCCACATGTAGGCAGAATACTGAATAAATAATAAATAAATCTTTAAAAAAAGAAAGAAAGAACCCACAAGTCCTTGCAGTTTAGAGGGAGAGAGAGAGACATTGCCCACTAACATTTTAATGTGACCAAGATGTACCAGTTGCAGTGCAATAAAAGGGACAAAATGATAAAAAGAAGCAAAGCTGAGCAAAGGGAGAAAGAGAAAAAGACCCAAGAAAATATTTATGATATTGTTGGATTGTGGCTGAGGCTTACATACTTACAGGCTTTTTTGGTTTCACAAGCCAAAGCATTCCCTCTGGGTTCGAGCTATTTAGGGTTAAGTCCTATGCTTTGCAGCCAAGAGTTCTTTCTATACAGCTGGACGTGAGAGGGTGCAGCACATTGATTGGCTGAGGTGTAGAGGGTGAGAGAGGAAGGACCCCCCCCCATGCCAGAGTCAGGAACTGGAATTCCTTGTGATGTGATGGCCAAGAGATTGAACTAAGAGTGCCAAGTCAGCATTTGATAGGTGAGTCGAAGATGTCTTGACAGAAGGATGTTGGTATTTTATAGGAGTTGTTCACTGATTGTTTTACAGAGACTCTAAAGAGAGGGGTCGGTGGAACTGGTTGCTGTAGAAGCAGAGAGGAAGGAATGACAGCCTGCCTTCAAGGTGCCTTCTCTTCCTGTCACGACAACACCTAAGATGAGCTGATCCAAGCCAGGCTGAAAAGCGGACTTTCTCCATCCCTTTACACAGTGACAGGAAAGTAAAAACTGACCCTGGGTCTAGATCGACATCCTCCTGCCGTGCCATCCATGCCTGCAGAAAGGAGGAGGTAACCCCTTCCTAAGTTGGATGCTTATATAGTTTGTCATGTAAATAGGGCAATTCTGATTGTGAAGGGGGTGCTATTAATAATTAGACCTAGTTGACATGGCTCAAGCGGGTTATCTAATTAAAAGAGCTGTCACTAGGACATGGTCTTACATCAAGACCTCTTAGTCCGTCTCATCGCCAATCATTTCTGATGGCCCCTGGTAGAGGCCAAAATGGCTGCCAGTCAGCTGAAGACTAGAGCATGAAGGAGCCCCGAGCCTGTCCTTAGGAAACAGCAAACCAAGGCTAAGGGTCAGTGCACAGATGACTTCTCTACTCTGAAACACAATGGCCAGTGGTGGCTGAAGCCGTGCACCCCGAGAAGGGGGCTGTGGGAAAGATTAAGCTTTGTCACTGGTGGAAGCAGTCTTGGCGGGCTTTACCCTTGGGGCACCCCATGAATACCTTGTGACAGACTGAGTGGAGCCATCCTGGGCCTGGAATTCAGGAAGCAGACCTGGGAACCCCACCTGGGCTATTGTTTTCCTAATTGACCCTCAACAGGAGAAGGAGACCGCCCTTCCCACGTGACTCAGGCAGGTGGGGAGGAGAAAACAACAGTTTCAGCCCCGGCTTGAGCTCGTGGGGGACAGTGAACAGGCTGGACTATCACGCGGGCCAGAGAGACACCTAAGGACTCATCCCGGATGAGTGGAACGGATACCGGAAGGTTCACTCTTTTGTCCCTTTAACATTTTTTCCTTCTTGTGTAAGCTAGTTGGGTTGTATAATAAAGTTTAATTGTTAAGAAACCGAGCCAACATCTGGCTCTGGAGCCAACAGGAGACTCTCCAAAGTTCCTGTCACAGTCCAGTCAAGAAATGTGGTAAGAAGGTTTCATGAAGGGAAGACCGGGAAGCGGGGGGGGGGGGGGGGGGGGGGTGAAGAATTGGAAAATGGCCAGAAACTTCTTTCTCTTGGGGTAGGTAATGTCCATTTGTATGTGGAGAGGTGGAGTGGGGACTGAACCCGGGGTCCTGCACATGCTAGGAAAGCCCTCTACCAAGCGATCTCCTTTTGTTACATTTTATTTTGAGGCAGGCTCTCACTATATCTCCCAGGCTTGAACTTATAAACTCCTGTCTCGGCCTCCCTAGCAGACAGAATTACAGATAAGAGTCACCGGGCTCCCTGTTAGTTTTCTTGTTGTGTAGCGTTTTGTTTTGTTACTCTTTTAGTGTTTTCTCTCTGTCTCTGTCTTTGTCTCTGTCTCTGTCTCTGTCTCTGTCTCTCTCTCTCTCTCTCTCTCTCTGTGTGTGTGTGTGTGTGTGTGTGTGTGCACCTGAATACATTCTTGCACCACATGCATGCAGGAGCCTGTAAAGATCAGAAGACAGCGTTAGACCTCCTGAAATTGCATTTGCAGATAGTTGTGAACCTCTATGTGTGTACTTGGAACTGAACCCTGGTCCTCTGCAAAAGCAGGAAGTGCTCCTAACCACAGAGCCTTCTCTCCAGTGGTGTGTGTGAGCGTGTGTGTTCCTGTACCTGAGCCTGTGCATGTATGTGTGTGTGTGTGCATGTGAGTGTGTTTGTTCGCCTGTGCATGTATGTGTGTGTGTGCATGTGTGTTTGTTTGCCTCTGCATGTATGTGTGTGTGCGCATGTGAGTGTGTTTGTGTACCTGTGCATGTGTGTGTGTGTGTGCACGCATGTGCATGTGAGTGTGGGAGGGAGGGCCAAGGCTGTCCTTGAATTCAAGATCCTCTTGCTTCTGCCTTTCAAATGCAAGGACCACAACCCTTCAGTACTACCCCGGCAAATGTTTGCTGGTTCTTCTCAGTGGCCTGCAGTGCTCCCTGTGGGAGAGTCTATGCTAGAAGCTGGTCTGCCTCTTCGTCGCCATCAGGAGTTCTACTGGCACAAATACTGATCGTTCTTAGCCAAGAGAAGACAGAATACTGACGCTGTTACATGTGTACCTATCATCATTCCAAAGAGCTGAAGCGTATTGAAGGCAAACTAGTCATCGCTGGAGAAAAACAAGAAGTGTTTCCCACTACCGGCTGCATGCAGAGCGACTGCACTGTAGCCATAGGCTGGAGGTAGACACCCAAACAACACAAGGCACAGTGTCCTTCCGAGTGTAGGTGAACGTACTTTGTGCATAGGCGGAATGGTCACTTGCTGTACTGTGTGAGCATTTTTAAAACTACATGTACCGGAAGTGAAGGTGGATCACAGTTAGATGGAGGCTCAACATCCAGTTCTACTTTTCCTGGTTAATAGTGGCCTGGTTTTTCCTCTGTAAAGACTCACATCTCTTCAACTTGAGGCCTGCCCAGAAGAGGGACTTTCTCAGATACACACTAGCTCACTCCATCAATTTCTAGCACTGACCCCCCTCATCAGTGATAGAGTCAGAGACAGTCAAATGACCAGGATGCTAAGCCAGCTTCTGCCTGTCTGCCTGCCTGCCTGCCTGTTTGCCTGCCTGCCTGCCTGTTTGCCTGCCTACCTGCCTGCCTGTCTGCCTGCCTGTTTGCCTGCCTGCCTGTTTGCCTGCCTGTCTGTCTGTCTATGTGTTTGTGAACATGCACGTGTGTATCTCTTTGTCTTTGTCTCTGCCTGTGTGTATCTATGTGTCTGTGTGATGCCTGTTGGTTATGCTAATCAAAACCATAACACAAGGTTTTTGGAAGATGAGTGAGTGAGTGGTTAAGAGCACTGGCTGCTCTTGCAGAGGACCCACGTTTGGTTCTCAGCTCCCATACAGTGCCTCACAACTGCCTGGAACTCCAGTTCCAAGGGATCCGACAACTTCTTCTGGTACCTAGGTACACACATGATAGACATACATAAATAGAGGCCAAACCTTCATACACATAACATTAATAAATCACTTTTCAAAAGGAGCATTTATTATTTCTTTTAAATTAACACACAGCTAAGCACACCAGAAGGTCTAGCGTGTGCAGAGTCGAGAAGAGAAAAGAAGAGCACAGACAAGATGGAAATTTCTTTGAATTCAGCATATCCGTCTCCACTCTGTCTTCTCCCTTTGTTGTCATGTGAATCAAGCAATCTCCATCCCCTGCCATTTTGTTTTTATCTAATATCCACAGACACTGTTCCAAGTGACCACAGTGTGTGTGTGTGTGTGTTTGTGTGTGTGTGTGTGTGTGTGTGTGTGTGTGACTATTTCTTAGAAAAGATGGGGTGGGGAGAACAAGACAGCATGGAAGTGCGGGTTTGCAGCAGCAACAGCCATCAAACAGGAAGTGTTCCTTGGGAGTCACACTGTTCTTCCTCAGTCAACACTGGAGGGTCCAGCCAACCAACATGGAGACTGAAACGGTGTGGAACGTCATCAGTCAGGGCCTGGCTGTTACATGGCGCAGCTGTGTTTTCAGTATTCTATTGGTTCATTTGCTTGAAGAAAGAAAGTCTCTTTAGAACATAGGGCCTAGCTCAGGCTTTTTGTTTCCTGGAGGCACTTAGCATTTCTCTCTTAAGTCCTCAGAGTTGCAAGCATCCTCTGACACACTGGGACCTTTCTTCTCTTCTGCCTGGAGCCAGCATTCCAACTGCAATCCAGCCTTTCTTTCTTTCTTTCTTTCTTTCTTTCTTTCTTTCTTTTTTCTTTTCTTTTCTTTCTTTCTCTGTGTAACACTATTGGCTGTCCCGGAACTTTCTTTGTAGATCAGACTGGTCTCAAACTCACAAAGACCTGCCTGTCTCTGCTTCTCAAGTGCTGGAATTAAAAGCCTTTCTTTTTTTTTTCTTTTTTAAAAAAGATTTATTTATTTAATGTATATGAGTGCTTTATCTGCATGTACACTGCATACCAGAAGAGGGAATCTGATCACATTATAGATGGTTGTGAGCCACCATGTGGCTGCTGGGAATTGAACTTGGGACCTCTGGAAGAGCGGCCAGTGCTTTTAACCAGTGAGCCATCTCTCCAGCCCTAGACCAGCCTCTCTATGGGCAGCTCCTAACCTCACCGTAACCTGGTGGTAGGGGAGGGCATGACTAAGCTCAGGGGCATCTCTGAGATTGTGACTATCTAAGGCAGCTGCCCTCATTCTTTGTTGGTCCTCTGTTTTCTTCATATTTGAGATGACTTAAACTTTGTTAATCAGCTGTTCTGACGCAATAAGATTGGAGACTGTGACTTGCTCATGGTTCTGTCCAGGAGTTTAAGATAGCAGACAGCTCTTGAAGTCTAAACTGCCTAGAACACTGATGGACTCCTAAAAATGATTCACCTTGTAAGCAGTTGTGAGAAACATCAACACTCATCTGCAGGCAACTTGGTCGGCATATGCTTTTCCAAAGTAAGCTTATTATTGAAGTATATATGGTATGAAGGTAGATATTTCATTAACATGTTCATAATCTGAAGTACGTCTTGTGCCCCAGAGGAGACTTTGGAGAAATGGAAGTGAAAGTATTTCCAAGGAATTGGGTGGGGGTGGGCATGAGAAATGTTATCACTGGGATGTGCCTGGCTGATTGAGGGCTGGCTCTAAAATAGCTACCTTGTTTCCCATATAGCAAATGTCCGACAATGAGTGGGCTTCGTCTGGGCTGGGATCTCCGATCCTCAGGCTGAGAAGTGGAGGAAACTGTGAGTCACCGGAAAACCCAGGCTCAGCGGTTCCACTCACCTCAACACTCCCGAGTCTAAATGCGTTTCAGTCCTTGAGTCTTAAACACAAACCTGTATCTAATTTACTAGAGAAACATGGGCAGTGTGCTGCTACGCGGGGACTCTGGATAAGAACGTTCTGTGTTCGTTGCTTTTCTGCTCCGTGCTGGAAATTGATGACACCCCAGCAAGAGAAGACACTGAGATATTGAGATGGGAAGTGAAGGGCTCCAGCTGACGTTTGCAGAAGCCAGAATCTCCTGCATGAATGCACCGTAAGCCAAACGCCCTCCCGCTTACTTTAATCTGAGCAAACAACCTTGATTTTTTTTTTTTTAAAGAAAGGAGAGATGGGCTTTGAGAAGCCATGTTACCCACAGTTGCTCATCAGTAGGCCTTGGATACTGAACTGAATTTCCACTTTATAGGACAGCAGTTCTCAGCCTTGGGGGCTCAAATGACCCTTTCTCAGGGGCATATCAGATATTGACAATACAATTCATAACGGTAGTAAAATTACAGCTATAAAATGGCAACGAAAATAATTTTATGGTTGGGTGCTTAAAAAGTCACAGCATTAGGAGGGTTGAGACCCACTAGTATAGGAACATTCAGAGTGGGAGTGTGGAGAGTCCAGGAAGTCCCACCCACCCACCCTGTCATCCATCCATCCATCCATCCATCCATCCAACAACCAGAGATTCATTGCATTAGTGTGTGTCTGCTCTCTTTTCTATACAGTACTTGATTCCAGGGGCCCCAATATGAAAGCCAGAGACCTGAGAACAGTTAGGCAAAAGCACTAGTCTCATGAACGCTCAATGCTGTGCACAAGTTAGCAAAGCAGGCAACTGGGCACAGACAACATTAGGAGCTTTTAGAGACGCTTGCCCCAGTGTTGACATGGCATCACAGGGTGGAAATGGGCTTTCTGGCCATTTCGAATAATGGCAAAACCTGAGATACTGTGAGAAGGAGGCAAGGCAAAATGACTGTACAAGTAGAACAGCTTGAGACCAGAGAAACGCAGACTCGGGAGGACGTTTTATGTTAAGGAAAGAAACATAAATAATTGACACATCAGTGATGCAATGAAACCCTGGCTGAGGGGAAAAAAACTGCACAACAAAACAAACAAACAAAACCTATGCTGACAGATGGACCAGAAATAAAAATGGCTCAGGCCCCTGCAGGTTGAGTGGGGTCCTGGAGTTAAACCACGTTGTTTTCTGTTTCTTTTGTTGTGTCAACTATCACTTCTGTCAACAGGCGAGTTTTCTGTACTTTACACCAGCCTGACCACAACTTTTTCAGTGATGTCACCAAAACTTGATCCTATTCCAAATAAAATTGCATTAACAGCATTAACATCTAAGCCTCATCCGCACCCTCCGCCACTCATCTCCTCTCACCGAGCAACGTTATTTTCTCACCAGCTACGACTTTTGCACAGGCAAAAAGATAAATCCATTCATTCACTAAATGTTTATAAGCATTTGTAGTACTAGGAATATGCCAGAGAATAACATATGGGTCCTGTTCTCAAAGAGCTTATGGGCTCAGGTTAACCACAGTGGTTAGCATAATAGCAGTCATAAATACTTGATGGTACTGTGCGCATTGTGCTGGGACATGAAACCTTCCATTATTTACTGTCCCCTACCACCTGGTGTAGCAGTTCCTCTTGTTATCTTCCCTTCCTGGGTCACTTTGCAGTTGGCTTGAATGTGTTGTTGTTGTTGTTGTTGTTGTTGTTGTTGTTATTTTGTTTTTCGAGACAAGGTTTCTCTGTGTAGCCTTGGCTGTCCTGGACTCACTTCATAGAGCAGGCTGGCCTCAAACTCACAGCGATTCACTTGTCTCTGCCTCCCAGAGTGCTGGGATTAAAGGCATGCGCCAGCCACCATGTCCAGCTAGCATGGGCTTTTAAAACCTCAAAGCCCACCTGCAATGACACACCTTCTCCAACAAGGCCACTTCTCCTAGTCCTTCCCAAACTGTTGGGGGACGGTCTGATGTATTTTGATGCTAATTACTGCTTGCTGTTTCTGTGACCCTTTTGCGAAATAGAAAGCCATCCCACCTGGGCAGGGCAAAGGAGATAGGTGGGGCTAGGAGAAAGAGGAATTGTGGGAAGGAGAAGAAAGACCACCATGAGGAGAAAGGAAAGAGACCTGAAATGAAGAGAAGAAGGCTGCCATGGGTTAGATGGAGGAGAAACACATGGCCAGCATGGATGGAGAATCCGGCCCAGATGAAGAACATGAGCAAGTATATGGGATTATGGATGGGAGATCGCTTGATAGAAGTTATTAGAAGCAGATGGCATGGGATTGAGACAGGGATCCCATGCCTGAGGCCCTACTATAGAAAGCAGCCTAGAGGATTGATATCTGCCCTGCCCCCAGGTTAACTAAGGCTATTTCAAAATATAACAAGTGTCTGTGTCTTAATTGATTGCTAGCTGGGCCTACAGATAATACAGGTAATATAGGTAATTTAAAAACAATACCAAACAGTTCTTCTACCTGCAGGCCAAGCACTCAAACACATGAACCAATGTGAGCCCTCTTCATTCAAACAACCATGTCAGTCTTCACAGCACTAGCCTCCCTTTTCTTCCAGTGACTTACAAAAGACCTTTTTAAAAAAAGAAAAAAGAAAATATATCTTGAACAAGACTATGTAACTATATATAAGCAGGTTATCTGTACTGTGGGTAAATATGAGTGACTAATGCTTTCCAGCTACAAGTGCTGGAGAAACTGGAAAACAAAAGACAATACCAAGGAAATAAAACACTGTCCTATTCTTAGTACCTATGCAAAGCTCATATGAGAGCAGAAAGGGGAACTTTGTTTTTATTGATGAAACCAATCATCACTAGCCCCACCCCTTTGTATTTAAGGATACTGGTTTGAGGAGCCATTCACTCACGCAGGCTCTGGCTCTGGCTCCTGACCCACCTGTCAGAGGCTGAGTCTCCATTCTTTTACTGTGTGGGGCCTTCATGCTTTATCGCCTCTCTACACCCATGCCCATTTTACAAATATAGCCCACCTCCCTATGGGAGCCTGTAGTCTGCGCAGTCTGTGCTACATAACATGTGTGTTCTATTTTATCCTCTTCTCACTGCTTTATGAGATGTTTTGTGTGATTATACAGGGATCATTTTTTCATCTTATTTCTGATTGACACATCGTAATTATACATGTTTTCAGGCTGTAGTGTGACAATTCAACCCACGCGTAAAATTTCTAATGAACAAACCAGTTGTAATTGGCACTTCGGTCTCCTGCAGCATTTCCTCTTTCTTTGTACTTGAAGATTTCAAAACTCAATCTTGTAATTCTTGTGTTGTAACATACAATAAACTGTGGGAAAGTCAGACAGTGTCTGAAGCCTCCAAACTCCTCTCTTTTAGTCCCTTATAGAATACCTCATAAACTGTTGTGAAGTCAGATATGTGACCTCAGCACTTGGGAAACAGAGGCAAGAAGTCAGGAGTTCACGGTCGTTGTCAACTGTATAGCAAATTTGAGGCTAGCTTGGGCTACATGAGACCTTGTTCATCACCATTCCACTGTCCAAATAAATAAGTAAACAAACAAAAAATAAGTAGATAGCACAAATAAGCAGATAGATAACACAAACTCCAACTGCCTCCTGTGCTGCACAACTCCCTCTTCCGACGGGAATGTACCTGTCATCCTTCTTCCCTCTGTCTGCTTCCAGTCCTGATCCCTTTGGGGGACGAATGACCCTTTCACAGGGGTCACATCTCAGATGTCCTACATATCAGGTATTTACATTACAATTCATAACAGTAGTAAAATTACAGTCATGACGTAACAGCAAAAATAATTGTATGGTGGAGGGTCATCACAACATGAGGAAGCTTCAGCGAACGTCTTCCTGGCCCTGATCTCCAACGCAGCCTGACTCCAGTCCTCTTCTCAGTGGCCCAGGTGCCCTCAGCTCCTGACTGTTCCCAACCAGAGATCCTTTCTTACTCGTGGCTTCTCCGCCATCGGCTTTCTTACTTAACAAATCGCGCTAGCCTTCCCACCACTCCAGGGATCACGCTACAGATTTCTTTCTTCAGGCGGTGTCCAGACACACATTAACCATTGCCCTTGTGTGCTCTAACAGCTGGTCTCATTACTACCATTTTTGTTAGTTCTGCAGTTACCGAGGCCAGCCATACAGTGGAGACTCCTGTCCCAGGAGTGTGTCCGTTCTTGGGTCACACCAATGTGTTTCTCACGGACATTTCTCTTTTGCTGTGATGTTTTATTCATGTTCATTGTTAAATAAACCAGTTTAACAGCTTCAAAAGGTCAACTGGAAAAGGAACGAGCCAACCCGTGTATCCATTAAATATAAATAGAACTTATTATGTCTCTGGAAGACTTTCTTGGCTTTGAGAAAAGAATATAAGGTGAGTCAAGAGGCAGATGGTTAATATTCTACCTTAGCCACATCTGTTGCAATATTTGGGTCTCCTTCGTGTGAGGAAGTGTTCAGAAATTGGGGGAGGGGTTATGCCAAGCCAGGATCTTACCACAGGATGAGACCACTACTCACAATGAAGTTTTGAGTAAGTTTCTTGAAAGTTGACTGATGAAGTGTGATGAAGAGAGATAGAAGTTGGAGTTCTGCTAGTCAGGCTTGGTTCAACACCTGTGGTCAATTCCGGTAGCTTCTCTCTCTGCACACCGTTACAGCAGCCCTCATCCCTCAGCCTGGAGCTCAGGTGTGTGCATTCCTGACTACAGGAGTTGCAATGGCGGCATGTATAGTGACCACTAACATTTACTGAATCCCAGTGACGAACAGTGGACCTGGAGGCAAGAACTTTTTCTCTGTTAAGGGCCAGATAGTAAATATTCGAGACATTTTAGTCGTATGGTCTTTGCCAGCTTCTCCACTCTGATGCTGTAGGGCAGAGGTAAGGAGGCAATAAGAAAATGAATCAACATGATTATGTTCCAATAAAGCTTTATTAAAAAACAAACAAACAGTAGGCCAGGGCCAGGATCCTGACACTACCATTGGATTGAACCGTTGAGAGTCCTTAGATTTCAGTGCTATGCTTAAGTGTGTCTAGTGTTACACTTTAACTTTTGCCTTTAAAACAGATCATGTTTTAAAATGTGTGATATATTCGGGGTTTTTTGGGTTTTTGTTTTTTGTTTTTTGTTTTTTAACTAAAAGAAAGGGGTAAGAGGTCAAGGTTCACACGTAGCCACTGGGAAACCAGAACTACTGGATTGGCTATGAGGTGGCAGGTGGAGGAATGTGTTGTCAGCTAAGCTTGCACAAAAACACCCTGGGGCATCTCGCTAGCAGACCAGGTTGTGTGATATTTCTTAACTTTGTCTCCAGCTTGGAATCCCATATCGGCCATAAGTAGTATTTGGAAAGAAGGGGAGGAGGTGAAATGCCTGGTTTTGTGCTTCCCACGTCTCCATTAAAGCACAGGTGTTGTAGGCAGGACATTCATCACTGACTTTCCTATAAGTCCCCAGCTCCCACTGGGCCACTTTGCAGTCATGCTGTCTAGTGCCCAATCGTGGTTGGGCAGGGTCCAACTCCCCCCACCGCCCCCCACTCCCCCACCCCCCAACCCCCCACCTCCTGTCCCTTAACATCTAGTCCTGGTGTCTGTCTAGGGACAGGGCTTCAGGGAGATGGTGTTGAGTAACTATGTTCCACAGTCTCAGCTAAAAGTTAAAGTTAAGTAAATTGACCCAGCACCTCAGGGGCAGAGGCAGAGGCAGAGGAATCTCTGGCACGTCAAGGCCAGCCTGGTTTATGTAGTGAGTTCCGGGACAGGCAGGACTGCATAGTGAGACCCTGTCTCAAAAAAAATTGTTTTAAATAGCCATTGCAACATTTTTAATGATTTTATTAACATATATAATTGTACACAATGATGAATTTCATTACATTTTCATATATGAATATATTTTATCATAGTCACCCCACTTAAACTCTCTTGACCTCCCATTAATTTGTACTGCCTAATTTACCCTCACCACCAACAAAACCAGCAGCTCCTATTCCCTCTTCTATGAGGACAGTGGAGGCCAGAGAGGGTTCGTAACCTGAGCAGATAATCAACACAGAGAGGTCTGACATCTGTCTTATGAGGCTGTTCTGAGAGAGACACCATCAGCTCACAGCGAGAAAAGGAAAGGAAGCCCTGGCATGGCTAAAGCCTGCAGGCTAAGCAATCAGAAGCAGCCCCATGATGCTTAGTCCCTGGCATCTGACCCCACCCAGTTTTCTTCAGTGTCTCATGCCTTTTGCCCCACGTCCAGATGTGAACATCGCCTTTTGACCCTGAAGTTGTGTGGAAGAGCAATCAGAGAGAATGTCCATCCATCTTACCAACTCGCTGTTACATAGCCCAGTGTGGAGCTTGAAGTCTCCTGGGCATAACATGGGTGTGCACAGTCCCCACCCACAGGGAATTCACAGCTGGCCGTAGAAAATAAGACACGCATACAGAGGATGAGCCGAAACAACATGCACAGGACTGCACTTCATATTAGACAAGGAAAGAATGCTGGGAGCTCCAGGCTCCCTGGAGAAGACAGGTTCTGAAGACTGGAGGAGGTATTTACCTGGGAGTAGTGGAATCCCGAAATGGGTGTTTGGAGATAAAGTGCCAGGTTGACCTTAGCCAGGCGGGGCCAGTGAGTCAGGAGGGGCAAGCCAAGACCAGATGAGGCACAGCCATTTGACTTCATTACAATAACTAAGAGCAACAGTGCCCAGACCCAGGCCTGCGCAGGGCCTTGGTAACTCTGGAGGCTGTTATGCAAATCAAGCAGAAAGACCAAAGGCTTTGGAAAAACATGGCGATTTTAAACCAAATCCCAAAACTTCCATTTACTAACAGTGTGACTTCGGGATGCTTGTTTAATTTCTGTTCCGGTTTATTCATGAGTAAACTGTGAGTTGTTCTCACTACACGTGGTTCTGGGACAGGAATGTGCCAGCTTTGTTTTCATGGGCCAGACTGTAGATATTTTCTTTTCTGTAGGCCAGTTTTCACAGCAGCCATATTTAAACAAAAGAGCACAGCTGTGTTCTAATAAAACTTTATTTACAGAACAGATTGGCTAGAAGAATTTCATCTTTGAGTCATAGTTTGCCAACCTCTGTTATAAAAGAGTAAGCGAGCCCTTTTCTGAAGAGAAATGGAGGAAGAGGAGATGGGGGGGGGGGGGAGGGGGCAGGGACTGGGGAAGAAGAGGAAGGATACACTGGGGTTGGGATGTAAAAAGGAAAGAAAAAGTAAATGCATTTCTAAAATAAATAAATATTTAAGTGAAATAATATTGACAAAGCAGTTACTACAACACAGAATTTAAGTTGGGCCTGTTTGTACACATCTTTAATTCCAGAGTCCCGGAGGCAGAGACAGAAGAATCCCTGTAGCCACAAGACCAGCCTAGTCTATGTAATAAATTCCAGGCAAAGCAGGGCTACATAGCAAAACCCTTTCTCAAGAAAGAAAGAAAGAAACAAACAAACAAACACAAACAAAGAGGATTTAATTATCAATGGCAACATCTTAATGTCAGATGTTAATGTAATTAATATATTTTATTTCTATAAATATTAAATGAATATTTTTATTAGCACGTGGAATTATACACACACTTGGGTTTCATTGTGATATTTTCGAATATGCACATATTTTTATTACTTCTGCTCCTGTTACTCTCTCTTGTCCTCCCACTCCCACTATCCCCTCCCACTTCCCATCCAGTCCCACTTCGACTTCCTGTCTTTGCCTGGGATTGTCGCCCAGTGAGTTTGATGAGGTTAATTAGGATTTCTTACAGGCGCATGCGTGAGACTGCTGGAGCATGGACGCCTCATCAGTGGCTATATTATATTGCAGTGTCTCTTCGGCCCCCAATAACCACTAACCGTCTATAACTCCTCAGGCTGGGGCAGGTACTGGTTCGCCCTTCTGCACCGGCCCCTCCGCCCCCCCGCAACACACCCCCCCCAAGATGTCAGTGGGCCTGGTCTGGTATACACCCCGCACCGATAACCAAAGCTACTGCGAGTTTAATAGTGCAACATCCTGAAAGACAGCATCCACAACAACCCTCGACTTCTGCTCAATATTATACTCTGGTGTCCCTTTTTCTTTGAGGCTCCGTGAGCCTTGGAAGGGGTGACATGGATGTTTCTTTTAAGCCTAAAGTGTCGACAGCCTCTTATTCTCAGCGTTTTGACCAGCTAAATGTCTCTGCAGTAACCATTGCCCACTGCGCATAGAAGCTTTCCTGGCCAAAACTGAAAGCAGCACGGACCTATGGGGATCAACATGGTTATTTAGAAGGTAATTTGATTTAGCAGGACCTTCACCGCCAAGGCCTCTGGCATCCCAGGCTAGAGCTTTCGGTCATATTTACCAGCGCTGCATTCCAACTTCGACGGGATCCTCTGCTGCTCAGAGTGAGGGGACCCCACCACCACACTGCTGCAGTGGGTGCTTAACCTATCTGTGCTTTATCACTCGACCCTTAAGATGGGCTTTAGAACTAAGAGTTTTGAGCAGTTCTTAAGGGTGCTGTTTACTCACAATATAAGGAAAAGAAACATCCATTTGTTACAGTTAAGGAGAAGCTGGTCCAGTTCTGTATTGAGAAGACAGGAAGCTGTACCCAACATCCAGTCTCTTTCCCATAAGGCTCAGGTTAAAAAAAAAAACAAACAAAACAAAACAACGACAACAACAAAAACGCCAGAGTTCCCTCTGCTGGACATGGGGAGGAACTGCGCAAAGGAATTGTTAGTGACAGGGCGCCCCCTACCGAAAGGTAGCAGGAAATTCTCAGTTCTATCTGTAGCAACCATTATGTTGCTGTATTCAGAAATCTCAGCTGGATGTGGTTGTTCACACTGATAATCCTAGCTAGCTGGGCAGCTATGGAAGAAATAACTCGAATTGAAGGACAGCCTGGATTACATAGCAAGACTGCACCTCAAAAAGTAAGGTCAGGTTTTAGCACTTAAGCTAGTTACAGAACATTTAACACTGCAGCATTCTCATAGGTTCTCTCTTGTTCTCTCCTCCCTCCCTCCTCCCTTCCTCCTCTCTCCCTCCCTCCCTCCCTCTCCCCCCTCCATGTTTTGTTTGTTGAGACAGGGTGCCACTATGTAGTTCAGGCTGGTCTTGAACATGTGACCCTCCAGCACCCTCTAACTCCTGGGATATAGGCATGCGCCACCATACATAGCTTCCCGTTTTATTCTTGGTGAAAACACTTTCACTTCAGACTGGAACAGCTAGGCCCATCTAAGGACCACTTCCTCACACCAACACAGTTACACCTCTCTCTCTCTCTCTCTCTCTCTGTGTGTGTGTGTGTGTGTGTGTCTGTGTGTCTCTATCTGTGCCTCTGTGTGTGTGTGTGTCTGTGTGTGTCTCTATCTGTGCCTCTGTGTGTGTGTGTCTGTGTTTGTCTGTATGTGTGCGTCTGTGTGTGTGTCTGTGTGTCTGTGTATGTGTGTGTATGTCTGTGTCTGTGTCTGTGTGTGTGTGTATGTGTGTGTGTGTGTGTGTGTATGTATGTATGTGTGTGTGATCTGAGACAAATGGGCTGACCAGCATTTATTTCATTATTCTGTAGCTTTGCATACCCGGCCAGTCTCCGGGTAATTGTGTTTAATCAGCTCCTCTGTATTTCATCCTCTGCGCCATTCTAATACGACCTTTCTCACCTTGTTTGGTTTTACACTAAAAGCACTGAGCCTGGGGACCTGCCCTGATAAGTATCCTGGATCCTCCAGGTCACAGCAGTCACTGCCTACTTCCTCCTTCCTCCTTTGATGAGCATGGAGTGAACTGTCTCACCCAGCTGATTTCCCTAGGAGCCTGTCCTTTATGCAAAGTGACCTGATCTGGAAAGTCAGTGGGTCAGAATTGGTGGGATGTGTTAGGTGCGAACTGAGAAGTATGGACCTAACTTTGCTTGTTTGTTTTGAGACCGGAGCTTGCTCTGTAGCCCCCTCTGAGCTAGGACTGGATATGAAGCCCATGTTGTTCCTGAACTTGCAGTAATCCTCCTGTCTCGGTCCCTTGAGCACTAGAAATTACATTGCCACCATGTCTGGAAATGTTTTGAATCAATGTTTTTGTCAAGGTTTAGTCAGTGGGTTTGCATCATCAACATTATCCTCTGAAGGCTTCATAAATGCTGTGGGCATATTAGCCTCCCAACTGCCATGGGAGATTTGGGAGAACTAAACAAATGCTTAGCTGTCTCTAATGGTGTCTCATCTTGAGCCCCAAAAGCTGGGTTGGTAGACTGACAAATCTTCCTGATTCACCCAAGACTAAGATCTGAAGGGTTAAGGTCCTGAGTAAACTGGGAGGAGCTGACCACTTTCCTGGTTGGAAAGTGCAAGGCCTTGTCTGTAATCAGGGTCTGGAAGCAAACAGAGCCATCTAGTGAAGAAACCTGAGAGAAGGCAGGATGGCCTGGACTCTCAACTTGTCTCTTCGGAGATGAGCAGGAATAAAGAATGCTGCCTTGGGTAGTATCAACTGAGCAATCAGATCTGGAGCTCAAAGGGCCAAGGACCACTCCCCTGGGTCTAGTGGTTAGGAATTGACACCCTCAGAGGATCAGAGGTTCCAACACAATGACCAGAGTTTATTCCTTCCTCTGTATGCAATCCCCCATCATGCTCAGGGCACTCAGGAGGCTTAGAAGGTTAGGGTGTGCCAAAAGATCTGAACTGTACCTAAAATCTGGGCATGCCATGGCCAGCGCTCACAGAAGGTGGAGAGAAAAGAGCCAGCAACTAGAGATGTTAAACGTTGAGAGTGGGCAGAGAAGGGGAGAGGCAGCATCATCTCTGGTCAACTATGAAGATGTGGCCCAACTTCCGGGAATCTCAGAGAAAAACCTCCCAAAGAACTGGTGTTTCCACTAAAGTTATGCATTTGGAAGTTTCCAGAATTACTTAGAGAAGTAAGCACTACAGGAAAACAACAAAAGCCTAGTAGTTACGGGTGTGCAGTTAAGGGTGTGGAGGCTGGAGATGAAGGCTGTTATTATGAACATAACCTCAGGCTATCATTATGCAAAACTGCCTAGCAAAGCTTGAGGCTCACAAACTGTAATCATGCTAAGCTATTATAAAAACAAACTTGTTGTCAAGTACAAGTAATTGAAGGAAGAAAAAAATCAAGAGCTGTCCAGAAGTCATGGCCCAGTGAGTTTTCCAAGAAAATATCTTGGTAATCCCAAACTCAAATTTAAAAATAGAACTTCAGCATTTTCCCAGAGGGCCACCCAAGGCTCACCACCATCCTCATAGAGCATCACCATAGGTTGGCATTATGTGTCCTTGAGCTTTAGGTAAACAGAAACATGTGTACTTCTTTGCTCTCATTCTTCTGACTCAACATTACATGTATGAGTGACAGCCATGTCCTGACATCAGGCTATGAGCATCACCCATGTCCTGACACCAGGCTGTGAGCATCACTCATGTCCTGACATCAGGCTATGAGCATCATGCATGCTGTGACATCAGGCTGTGAGCATCACCTGTGTCCTGACATCAGGCTGTGAGCATCACCCATGTCCTGACATCAGGCTGTGAGCATCACCCATGCTGTGACATCAGGCTGTGAGTATTACCCATGTCCTGACATCAGCTATGAGCATCACCCATGTCCTGACATCAGCTATGAGCATCACCCCGTCCTGACATCAGGCTGTGAGCATCACCCATGTCCTGACATCAGGCAATGGTTTTCAGTATTTTCAGTACTGAACAGGATCCTATTAGAAACATGCAAAATTTACTCATGTGTTCTATCTCTGGTGGTCATGTGTGTTATTTTCAGTTTAGGCTTCCTTAGGCAAAGCACTGCCCTGGCCTTTCTACTGCATGGATCTTTGTAAACTTTGGTTGATTCTGCTGTGTGTGGGTCTGCATGTGCCGTAAGCACCTGTGTGGAGGCCAGAGCACCACTAGTGGGAGACAATTCTTTCCTTTCACCATCAGGGTCCTGGGGGTTGAACTCAGTTGTCCTTTTCAGCAAGACCTTAGCCTGCTGGGCTTCTTCACTGGCCCCTACATGTTAAGTTTGCTCTCAGATCAAGCAGATTTTCTGGATTCTAACTATTTTTTTTTTTTTCCTTTTGAATGTCACCAACTGAAGTCCTGAGGATTAAGATTCAAAGGCTGTTACACTTTGGCTCTTAAGTATCCATGGAGCGATCATAGCGGAAAGCCTTTGGCCCCAGTACGTCAGCTGCACTGTTAGGAAATGGTGAAAGCCTCAGGCATGGGAACGTCCTCGCTGTAGAAAGTAGGTCGTTGGGGTGTGCCCATAAAGAGAAGAATGGGATTGTGCAGCCACCACCCCTGCCTTGTACGCTACCGGACCCCAATAAAGTAAGCGTGTTCCCCACCACAGTCACCTGCCTCTCTACAGAAACATCAGTCGCAAGTGACTGTGGATGGGAAGGAGGAGCCAAAACCAATCCTTCATCCTTCCAGCTGATTTTCTTAGTTTCGTCACAGCCGCAGAAGGCTGGCTAACACGAACAGCCTCTTTCTTTCTGAGGAAGCTGCATGTGTTGGTAAGAGAGCTGGCTTGTAGACAATCCACTTCCATTGAGCTTGAAGGGCATGTGTCTGCAATTCCAGCACTTGGAAGACTGAGGCAGGAGAATTGCTCTAGTTTGAGGCCAAATTGCTATGAGTTTGGGAGAAGATTCATTGTTCCTGCTAGGGATAAGCTCAAGGGTCTGAGGGTTGTGAATTCACGGAAGGGGTGGGGGGCGCAATCCCAACGCGGCTGACTTCATCACATGGTATGGAAGGGTATTCCTCCTTGCTGAGGGAGCAGTTATTTTGTCCCTGTTGTGCCTGAAGGCTAAGTTACCTGCCCAGAAAGAATGTGTCCATATAAGGCAGGGATTACAGCAGGCTGACACACACAGGTGGCTTCTTCCAGATTAGCCTCTCATTTAGCAGGTAAATTGGATAAAGGAGAGGAAGAGACAGAGGCACTGGCTTTCTCTTCTTTATGGGGAAACAAGGAAAGGTCAATGCGGTTCCCTGTTTAAATTGACAAAACTACTTCTTATTACAATGAACTTGGTAAGGTAATGCAGCCAGGAGTAGTGCCTGTTGCTCTTGCAGTACTTTTCCTAGAGGTACATAAACAAACATCTACTCACTGCAGATAGTGTGGGCAGACCAAATAAATGGTGACTGAAAGTGAACATCATCATGAAAGAGCCTGCCACTAAAGTGGATGATTGTTGGAAGCTCCTGCTGTGGGAGGTTGCTGTCCTCCTAGCTTACACAGCCATTCTGAGCTCCATGTTGGATGGAGGACTCCCTCTCCCCCACAGGGCTTCCTGCTCTCTGCCTAACTCCATCTGGAGAGTGTCCTCAGGCATAGTTGCACCTAACCACGGTTGATATATGGCCCTTGTCACAGCTCCCTGCTAGCACTCCCCTCCCTGTGCCTGCATGATAATTAGGTACTGCGTTTCCTGTCATAGGTCATATGACAGGAGTGTGCTCCCTAATGCAAATCAAGCATCCTTAAAATGCCTAATTCCAACCAATTGTGTACACCTATCCTGGAAGCCGCCCCCCCCCCCATTCCTCAAGGACTGTACAGCCTTTGTCCTCCCCAAATAAAGTTGAGCTGCCTCCCTGAAGTGGTTCCTGGAGTGGTCAGTCTCCATCATGCTCATGGCCTGCTGAGGCCTGTGCTCCCCCTAGCCTTTGTGGGCTGATGACCAACAGGTGATGATGTCTCTGGAGCCCCCTGCCCAGTTTGCAGGTAGTCACCAAAGACACCTTTCTCTTCTTCCTCCGAAGTGCTTGCTGCTTATAAAACACAAGAGAGATGGCCCAGGAGGCTCCTTCATCTCCTGGAAAGGACATTTCATGATCCTCCTACCTCAATCTTCTGAATTCTGGGGTGACAGACATGTGACACCATACCCAGATACTACTAGGATGTTTGCTTGGTTTTGTGGTGTGAAGGATCAATCTCAGGGACTTTTGCATGTCCGGCAAGTGCTCTGCTGCTGAGCCACAGGGCCACCCATCTCAGGTTTTTGTTTCTTGGTTGGTTGGTTGGTTAGTTCGTTGGTTGGTTTTCTAAGCAGGACTGTGTAGATAACTCTATGGGCAAACCATTTGCCATGCAAGCATGAGAACCAAAGTTCATATCTCCAGAACTCATGTGAAAATGTCCAGTGAGTGTGGTAAGACTGCCTATAACCCCAAAGCCCAGGATGGGGCATCAGGAGACCCCATTCCCCACAAGCTGGCTAGCTAGACTAGCCCAGTTGGTGAACTCAGGATCCAAGTGAGATTCTTACCTCAGTGTATAAGGTGGAGAGTGGCCAGGGGAGACATCTCACATCAACCTCTGGCTACATGTGCATGTTATGTGAATATGCACATATGAACACACCATACACACACACATACACACACACACACACACACACACACACACACACACACACACACACAAGAAACGCCATAAACAATGGGAAAAACTCTCAAATTAAAAAAAAAAATCATGGGCTGGAGAGATGGCTCAGATATTAAGAGCACCTTCTACCCTTCCAAAGGTCCTGAGTTCAAATCCCAGCAACCACATGGTGGCTCACAACTGTCTATAATGAAATCTGGTGTCTTGTTCTGGCATTCTGGCCAATATTGTATAAATAAATAAATAAATAAATAAATAAATAAATAAATAAATCTTTCTTTAAAAAATCACATCCACCCCCTGGCCATGGGCAAAGGGCCCCTGTGGGGCTGGTGGTTTTCTATTAGTTAAAGGGGCAGAGCAGATGGCAGTCCTTTAGTCATTCTAGCTTTGTGCCTGGCTTGGTGACCAAAGCTGTTGCATGCCTAGGGCACATACAATACAGAAGAAGAAATGGAGAATGAGGAAGGAGAGGAAGAGGAGGGAGAGGAAAAAGAAAAAAGAAAGAAAGAAAGAGGAGGAGTAAAAAAAAATCTCATATCAGGGTTATCAGATCCAGTAGATAATAGCATTTGCCCACAAATCTGATGGTCTGAGTTGTAATCCTGGATCCTTTGGAAGGAAAGAATAGATCCTGGAACCTGCTCTCTGGCCACATGTGCAACACATGTGCATGCATATTCACATATATCCCTCACACTAATAATAACAACAATTAATAATAATAATAATAATAATAATAATAATAATAATAATAAATTAAAAATCATACCCCAAAAGGAAGGACCAGAAAAACAGCAAAGAAAGACTAGATCCAACAGAGACTAAGATCCAGCAGGGTGGACACCAGATTCTGCAGTCCCATGTCCCGCATCCAGGTCACATGGTGTCATCCTACACCCTCCAAGGGGACTTACACAGGCCCTGCAGCTGGGCCACATGCCGTCCATATGGCTGAATCCTGACATGCTCCGGCTTTCTTCAGGCAGCATCGCATCTTCCTAGCTTCTCCAGGATCATGGCTTCTCCATATGACAGGGGAAACTGATATATTTAATCACATTACACAGTGGCTGAGCAGACCAGGGAAGCACAGCTGGAAGAGGAGAGATGCGCATCTCTGAAGCATGCCATAGTGGTAATGAACTAGAACCAGCCAGCCAGCCGCACTGGAATTTCCTCCCGATGGCACATCTCACTTTGTGCATTCCGTTCTATGAAATGTGCCACTCATAATTAGCAGATGCACATGCAGCAGGGAGGGGGTGGGGCTGGGGTTTCTGTCTCGCGCATCTCAGTGAGTTATCCACTGGGGTCAGCAAAGTGAACAGTTGAAACAACTAGCAGGATGGAAAATTACATGTTAAGCAGGAGCTGCTTCTCTTTCCCATGGCTAAAACTTCTCCTCCTCCTCCTCCTCCTCCTCCTCCTCTTTCTCCTCCTCCTTCTTCTCATTCTCCTTCTCCTTCTTCTCCTCCTTCCTTTTTCTTTTCTTTTCTTTTTTCTTTTTTTAAAATTGTGGGTCAGTAGTTAAGAGCACTGACCACTCTTCTAAAAGACCCAGATTCAAGCCCAGCACCCGCATGGTGGCTCACAACCATATGTAGTCCCAGTTACAGGGGTTCTGATGACCTCGTCTTACACATAAAATAAATAAATCTCTTAAAAATTAATTAATGTATTTATTCACTTTACAACTCTATCGTAGTCCCCACCCTCCTCTCCCTCCAGTCCTACCCTCCCTCCCTCCCTCTCTCCCTCTCTCCTTCCCTCTTTCCCCATCCCCCTCCTCTATTCCTCAGAAAAGGGGAGCCCCCTATCCTCCCACCCTAGCTCATCAAGTCGCATCAGGACTGAGCTCGACCTCTTCTCCTGTGGCCTCCTGAGGCAGGCCCACCATGGGGGAGCAATCCAAAGAGCAAGCAACAAAGTCCATGACAGAGACAACCCCCACCTACTAGGGGACGCCCATGAAACCTGAGATGCCCACCAGGTACATCTGTGTAGAGGGCCTAGGTTCAGTCCATGCATGGTCCTCGGTTGGTGTTTCAGCATCCCCAACCCCCAAACCCGGGCTCTTGTTAGTTGGCTGTTGGTCTTCTTGTGGAGCTCCTGTCACCTCTGGGTCCTTCTATCTGTCCCCCCACTTTTCCACAAGATTCCCTAAGCTTTGCCCAATGTTTGGCTGTGAGTCTCAGCATCTGTTTCGATCTGCTGCCCAGTAGAGGCTCTCAGAGGACAGCTGCTCCTGTCTGTGAGCATAGCAGAGCATGGTTAATAGTGTCTGGGGTTGGCTCCCTTCCATAGGGTGCCTCTCAGGCATTGGTTGGACATTCCCTCAGTCTCCACTCTGTCTTTATCCCTGCACAACTTGTAGGCAGGGTGTAGTTTGGGTCAAAGTTTTTTGTGGGTGAGTTGGTGTTGTTCGCCCCCCCCCCCCACCGACTAAGAGTCCTGTTTAGTTAATGGTGTCCTCCTCTTCCGTCTCGATGGCCCCTGCTAGCAGGAGTCTCAGCTAGAGTCAGCCCGGTATCCTCCCAGAAGCCTCCCCTGGCCTGGCTCTCCAGCTTCTCAAAGAGATGCCTCTGCGCACAGTTCCTCTCCTCTCTGCAGGCCCTCAGTCCTCCAGCCCCGCCCTCCCCAGGTCTGGTCTCCACTCTCCTTTCTCTTTACTGTCTTCCTCCTGCTTTGTTCCCTCTCTTCACCCACACCCGCTGTCCTATTTTCCCCTCTGAATGAAATTTAATCATGCACATTTGGGTCCTCCTTGTTATCTATCTTCTTTGAGTCTGTGAATTGTAGTACTTTTATCCTGCATATGTGGCTAAATTCTGCTTAGATGTGAGCACATACCATGTGTGTCTGTCTAGGTTACTTCAATTAGGATTACATTTTCTAGTTCTATCCATTTGCCTGCAAATTTCATGATCCCCCTGTTTTTAATAGCAGAGGAGTATTCTCTTGGATAAATACTTTTTTTTTTTTTTAAGTAGCTACCAGAGAGCTGTGGCTGGCACCTGTAATCCCAACACTTGGTAGACAGAGGCAGGCGGATCTCTGTGAGTTCGAGGCCAGCATGGTCTACAAAGCTAGGCCAGGGACAGCCAAGGCTACACAGAGAAACCCTGTCTAGGAAAACAAACAAAACAAAACAAAAGTTGCATTGATTTTTTTTTTCTTGAGCGCCACCTGGTGGACAGATTTCTAATTTCCAATTGGATGACAAACTGCTGGAAAAGCTTAGATTCCTCCACCGGAGGTCCAGGTTTTGTTTCGATTCCCCAGCACTTGGCAGTTAGCACAGGATAGGCAACCAGAAATCTTGTTTAAAGAGTAAACACTGATGTAATCTGTGCCTGGTGGGAGTATGGGAGCCCAGTATGAACTGCTACAGGGGAGGGATAGGTGGGCCAGAGGTGGGGTGGGTAAGAAGGCGACTTCCAGGCTTCTTTGACTTCAAATGCCAGTGCGGTGCTAGAACTGAGCAGGAAAATCTGTTCCAGGCTCAAAAGCACCCAAAATCCCACACAGGTTCCCAGAGGTCATGCAAGGACCCTGACAGAATTTTCCCTGAACCCAGTCAATGTCTCATAAAAAATGAACACAGGTCCTCTCCCCCAAAGAAACAAAGAGTGACTTAACTCGTCCATGTCACTTTAGCCCCAATCCCACAGTTTCCAGACCCCAGGCAGCAGAGCTCAGGGGGTCAGGCAGCTGTTCACCTTCTATCGGGGAATATAGATTTAGAAATTGAACCCTTAGCCAGGCATGGTGCTGCAGGCTTGTAATCCCAGAATCTGGGAGACAGAGGCAGGATTACTAAACATTCAAGGTTACCCTAGACTACAGAGTGAAACTGACTAAAAAAAAGAGAAAAAAAAAAAAAGGAAAGTAAGCTGGCTGTGGTGGCTCTTGCCTTTAATTCGAGCACTCAGGTGGATCTGTGTGAGTTCCAGGCCAGCCTGGTCTATATAGTGAATTCCAGTCCATCCAGGGCCATATACTGAAACCTGTGTAAAGAAGAAGAAGAAGGAGGAGGAGGAGGAGGAGGAGGGAAAGAAAGAAAGAAAGAAAGAAAGAAAGAAAGAAAGAAAAGAAAAAAGAGAGGGAGGGAGGGAGGGAGGAGAGAAGAAAAATAAGGGATGGAAAAAATATCGCAGTGGGTAGAGGGGGGCACTTGCCATCAAGCCTGAGGACCACAGGGTGAGGGGAAGAAAGCCCACCCCTGCAGGCTATCCTCTGACAGAAACATGTGCACTGTAAATAAGTCTACTAAAAATGAAACCAGGGTCAGAGGAGTAGCACTGGGGATGTGGCTTAACGGGTAAGAGTTTTGTTTACCATGCACGAAGCCCTGGGTTTGATCCCAGCTCTGGTCTAGGTTCAGTGCCCAGCATCTTATAAACTGGATGTGCCGGCGCATGTCTGTACTCCCAGGACTTAAGAGGGAAAAGCTGAAACTTCTTAAGTTCGAGGTCACCCTTGGCTACATTGTAAGTTCAAAGCCAACCTAGAATACGTGATATGCATCTCAAATTGATAAATAAAAAAAAGACTAAGAATATGGCTCAGTAAAGTACTTTGAAACATGAATTTGATCTAGAATCCATATTAAAAATAAAAAGGCTGGATATGTTGGCATATACACACAATACTGGTACTGGCTTCACATGTATACACACACACACACACACACACACACACACATATTATTGTACAACATTCTTTAATCTTACAATGTCGGCTCTGATTGCTTTGAAATCCATGAATTAAAACACCCCTGTGTTCTTGGCCAGAAGTTAATGAGCCTTTACGGCTGACTTCTTCTCTTTGCTCTCGGCCATACACTGTGACTCTAACCTCGGCCAACACGTGTGCATGGCTGCTTTTTAAATAAGGTCAATTGATGATAATCACGGATCAACAAGGACCAGAGGGCAAGAGTGTCCTTTCTTTGAAGTTTCAAAGCAATCAACTTCTCTTCAGGGAAAGATCGAGGTGCTTCTTCTCTGAAGGTGAATGACTGGTTCCTCCTTCCATGCCCCCCCCCCCGAAACAGCAGTCCCTGTGCTCCCCTGCTGCAGACCAAGGCAGCCTGCTGTTCTGTGCACTTAAACCCTATCAAGCCTCTGCGATCTGAGAGGTTCACAACAGTGGAGGGTTTTTTTCCCTAAACGTGCAGTTATCATTTGTGCTGTTCAGCTGATTCTAATCAAGCAATGGGTGCTGAAACTAGGAACTTCTTGATCTGGTTGGGCTTTTTAAAAGACAGGTTTGAAAAAAGAGAGATAAGTCTGATGTAGACATACAGACTCCCATTATATTACATATGTACAGCTAGTGGATAGAGTACACCAGGGTCTAAGTTCAAACCTGATGTACACACACACACACACACACACACACACACACACACACACACACACA
>OU015753.1:53917718-53930462 GCA_907169655.1 Acomys percivali | reverse complement strand
ACACACACACACACACACACACACACACACACACACACACACACACATGCACACATGCACGTTAGATCCCTTGACTTAGCTATGCTGACAGTTATGGGAAAATTCCTAAAGTCATTGGTTATAAGCCCCTGGGGAGACGCGGATGCTTCCTTTAAAGTAAACTGCCATGAAGCCAGGTGCAACCAGTGGTGCACACCTGTAATCCCAGCTCTTGGGGAGACAGAGGCTGCCTGGAGAAGGCCTAGTTCTTCGGGGACTAGTATTCCTAGAAGGCTCTGTGAGATGAACATAGACACTGAGGGAAGGGCTGCTCTTCCAGAAGGTCGGAAGCATGCTGCAGAGTATGGGAGCCTCAGAACCATATCTGATGTATTGGAGGGGTACACTGGGTAACCCCACATCCACTGACATCTATAGAGCCCGACTCCCCCATCCGTGCCCTATTTACACTTTGGGAGACCTTGGCCTGGGGTCTCCACAGGCTCAGGGGTTCTGTAACTGTCACTGTCAGTTTCCCTGGATTAGAAGCTCCTAGGAAACAGACCACTGTGAGGATTTATAATAGTGTTTTCAGAGAGGCTTAACTGGGGATGGAAGACTCACCCAGGATATAGGGGACAGAATCTCATGTGCTGGGTGAGGTCTCTGCCAGAATAAAGAGGAGAAGGTGGGGAGACTGAGAGATGGTTCGTTAGGCAAGAATGTGTATTTCCCTTGCAGAGGACCAGTTCAGTTGGCAACACACAAGTGGGCCTTGTGCAGCCCCCCACCCTGCAGCTCCAGGGGATCCTACACACATTTCTGGCTTCTGGGGGAAACTTTAAAGGAATAAGAAAATAACTTATGACGAGCTTAACGTAAGTGAGCATATGACCCCCAAACACCTGTCTGAATTGCCCTGAGTGAGATCTCCCACTGTGGAAGAGGCCACAATTGAACTTTTTTGGTCACAGAACAAAAGACATTTACGAATCAATGCATTTAGGAACTATACCTGGAAAGCTATCTAGGACGCAGATATAATCATATCCTATCTTAACTGTGTTCTTAGCTTGGGGCTGTTGGGCTTTAAGTTCTAACAGCCATGAGTTTTATCTGATGGGAAGATGCTAGCTTCAATACAGAGTTTGATAGTCAATAGCTGTTAAAGGGGCCTAAGGCATCTTAACAGTCTCTCCGTGATCACAGCTATAGCCCAGCAGCCTGCAAACTCTTCTGAGAAGTGTAAACCCATGCCTTTGCAACTGATTAGGGATGGCCCGCCTTCCTGTTAATCATTTCCAGAAAGCAGGTTCTTGAGGAATGAGGATGTCAGAGTCAGAACAAGCTCTCCAGGTCTACTCCGTCCACCTCACTTTAGGCTTGGGTGGTCATTAGTACTAGGGATACCAAGCAAGTGTTTTCCACTGAGGTAAACCCTTAGCTCCATACAGGGATTTTAATCCAGCAACAAGTCTACTCTGGCTACAATACAGACACGTCCTTAGCGAACACCTTTAGTCCCAAACAATGAAGGTAAAGTTTAATTTGTAGAAGAAAGCACTCATGTTTGAAACTGATGTCAAATTGAGAGACAAAGTGACAAATCAGAGAAAGATTTGACAGAATGAGCCAGAGAAAGGAGAGGCCCAACTCTTACCAGAAGAGACAGGAAAAAGAGGACTTATGGAGCCGTGCAGTGGGTGAAAGAAAGACGAATGTAGTTTTACTGCGACAGTTGCACAGAGACAGGGTCCAGAGAGACATAGGTGAAGACAGACGGAGCCAGAGAATGAGAATGAGCCAGAAGATTAGAACAGCTTGCCAAAGTAAATATGAAGCCAAGCAGAGCAATTCAGTCAGAGGCCAAGAGAGAAGCCAGATTGAATCAGTCAGCTAGAAAAGGAGTTTGAGCCAGAACAGCTGAGTTGAACCAGCCAGCCAGAGTTCAGAAAGAACTAGAAGGATGAGCTTATCCAGCAGTGAGTCTCAGAGGCTGAAAACACTCCAGGCCTAGGTTAGATTGTACGGAGGTTAGAAGCTTCCAGGACTAGGCCTAGGTTAGCAGCTGGGGACGAAGGCAGCAAGCTTCTGAGACAGCAATTACATCAGGAGAATAAAAGTTACCTTTACATAGCTCTTTTTCGTTTGTTTTTGTTGTTGCAGTTCTGTGTTTGTATCATGGAGGATCTCATTCTGTACATAGTGAGCACCAGGGCCGCCTGTACACACTATGTAGCTCTGACTGACCTCCAGTTCCAGCACCCTTCCTGCCTCAGCTTCCAGAGCACTAAGATCACAGCTAGGAGCCACTGCATCCACTTCAGCTGCGTTTTTTAGAAACCTAAATGGTTAATGTAACTATGGTGAGGGAGAAAGAGCAGGGAGTCCATTGTTTTCTTCGCCCACTCTATCTTCTTAACGCGCCTTCTATCTCAAAAGCTCTTAGCTTCTATCCATGATTTAATTCCATCTTTTCACTCTTTCCTTGTTCCTGAGAAGGTGGTTTCCTACTGCCACTGTAGCAAATTAAAACAACAAACATATTTGCTGCTGTTCTCTAGAATCTAATGACAGTCTCACTGGAGAGAAGGCGTCACCAGAGCTGATTGCTTCTGGAAGCTGGAAGACAGGCCTTTCCTTGCCCTTTCCTCTTTGTAGGGGTCATCTGTGCATCTTGGCTTGTGGCCCCCTTCCTGCCCCTTCACAGCACACCACTTCCTGCCCCCTTCACCACATGGCCTTCTCTGTGCCTGCTTCTGTTTTGGTTTCTGTAGTCGAAGCCTGGGCCATGGCAGCCATGATGAGCTGGGCTCGGCCACCCGTCCTCAGCACACTGGAGAGACAAACGACAGCGGAAGGGAAGGGAAGGGGAGTTGCCCGGGGGCCCCACATCCATTTTAGGGATACTGACATGACGTTTGGGTTTTGAAAAAGTAACTTTATTCTCCTGGCTCAATTGTTGTCTGGGAAGCTAACTGCCTCCTCCTGCTAACCTAGGCCTCGTCCTGGAAGCTTCTAGCCTCTGTACAATCAATTCTGGGCCCAGAATGTTTTCAGCTTCTGAGACCTACTGCTTACTAAGCTCACCCTTACTTGTTCTTTCTGGCTTTGGGCTGGCTGGTTCAACTCAGCTGTTTTGACTTAAACTCTTCTCCCAGCAGCTGACTTACTTCACCTGGCCTTTCTCTCCACCCAAACTGCTCTGCTCAGCCTCAGACTAACTTAGCAGTCTGTTCTAACTTCCTGGCTCCTTCTCATTCTCTGGCTCACTCCGTCTTCACCTGAGTTCTCTCTCAGCAGCACCCCTCTCTCGGTAAAACTGCCTCTTGTATGGCGGTCCCTTTCATCTCTCTTTTCGGGAGAGTTGGGCGTATCCTATTCTGTCAAATCTTCTCTGATTCATCACCTTTTCTGCCACTCAAATAGACATCACGTTCGAACATGGGTGCTTCCTCCCACAGTTAATTCTACCTTCTTTGGGATTAAAGGCATGAATCACCACATCTGAATCTAAGGTTTTCTTTACCTGAGACTTGCTCTATACCAGGCTGGCCTTGAACTCAGACCGGTATGCCTCTGTCTCCTGGATTAAAGGCATGTTTGTATTCCATCCAGATCAGATAGACCTAGAAAATCTTTGGATGTGATCTCTTTCCAAAACAGCCATGTTCTGAATTAACATTCGTCTACAACTTTTTTTTTTTGGGGGGGGTTGAAAAACCTGCTAGCTCAAAGAATCAGAGAAAGTACCCAGCTATCCTTCCTACTCAGCTCACGTCCGATGTAAAAGTCCCCAAAGGGCTCAGTAGCTCAGCTGACAGCCCAGGAGGAAAAGGCAAAAAACAAACAAGCAAACAAGGCCAAAGGCTTGCTAGCCCAAAGCCCAAAAAAGCCAAAGACCAAGGAGCTGAGGTGCTCAAGAGCTAAAGAGCTAAGAGCCAAAGAACTGAAGCTAAAAATCCAAAGAATAAAGGCCAAGAGCTAAAAGCTTCTACTTCTACACACTGTTTTAAACCCTCAATTCAAAGTCCCTCCTACTCTTTAATCCCTGTCGGCTGGTTTCCTGCTCTGCCTCTTGACCTAGGGTTAGCCTTATGAAATCCTGTGCACAGATAGCTGTTGGATTAAAGTGTGTGTAAGGCTGGCTGAACCACACTTTAATCACCTGTTTACAATAAACAGTTCTTAGATTAAAAGTGTGTTAGGGCTCAACCACAAGAAACAGGGATTTACAGTTCAACCTCAGGGATGGCAATGGGATCAGACAGATTTTTACAATTCACAACCTCAGGGATCACAATGGGACCAAAGATCCTACAACATTTCCCCCCTTTTTGTCTAAATAAAAGACATTTTCTTTAACATCAATAAACTGTGTACTATCTTGTAAAAAATGCACGTATAGTGTCTAGTTCATTAGTATTTGGCAACCTTAGAAAAGTATTCTACTATATATCCTATCTTGGTGAGTCCAAAGTTCTGTACCTAAATCTACACCTTTTGTATAAAAACTTGCATTACCAATCACAAAACATCTTCAGATCTAAAACATCTTAAATCCTAAACAACTAAGTTTAATTGTAAAAACTATTAACTATTTAGTCTTCAACACCATCAGAGACCTTAGAAGGATTATATAAACAAGCAGGAAGTACAGAGCAAGCAGCTTCTAAAGCCTTAGAAATGACAGACTCTGCTGGCCACCTGGACAGTCATCCAAGATATCTCTGTAATGTTGGAGCATCATCTTCAGCCTTCTGGCTCAGAATATCTGACAAACATATTTGTGAAACAGGGATTATTAAGGACTTCCTTACCCTGTCTTGGCAGAGATCAGCAATTGACTCAGCCTGCATCCATCAAGCAGAATACTGTCTTTGCCAGAAATGAGGGCAGTTTTGCCCAGTGGCTGATTTGCCACATTTGCAGCCATCTCTATAAGGAGGTTCTTTGATGCTCATCTTCTTCTTCAAAGTTGAAAGGGGGGTGCTGCCAGGAGCCGACATGTCTCCTGGTCAAAAAAAATCTCAAATTAATAAAGCCTCTTTAAATGCCATATTCTACAGATCTCTGAGGTCTTTGGAGACCATCTATCAATCTCTAACATATATGAATTACTAGTTTCTAGCTAAATACTGACTTAGAAAACTAATACTTAACAAAACCACAAGTTTGATTGACTATTAGTTTTCACTTCTTAATTATCCTAAACAGTTTTTGATAGTAGTTTTCAAAAGGACTAGAACTGCACATTGCATTTCTAGGAATTACAAAGGTACAATATAATAAGAAGAGAATACATAGTATACTGTAACCAAAAGATAACCTTAATTTTGTATCAATATACAAAGATCTACAAGAGTAAATTCAATAATTACCCTTTTTTGGCTATTGTTCCTATATATTTCTATATTCCCCCTTTGTCTAAATAAAAAGGAACTATTTTAACTCTAATACAGTAAAATCATTTGCAATAATGAAGCAATTTTTGCCAGGCTTTCCACAAAGTCCAGCTTGGTTGTATTTGGCAGTTTTAGGATTAAGTATTTTTGAGTTCAAAGTTCTGTAAAATGTTCATCATATGAACTCAGAAACTTGAATGTCCTTAGCAGTCTATAGTCCAAAGCTGATCTATGGGTGGTGTTTGTCAGAACATAATGGTCAACCCAAAGGCGTCCACTGTTTATGCAGAACAAGGCAGCAGAAGAAACATGGAGCAGTTTTCTTTCCCTTTAGTGAGTGTTGTTACACCATCCAGGTGAATTCATTGTTGTTGGGGGCTCCGCCATCTTCTTGGAAACCTAAAAGGTTATTGTTAGGAGTGACAGAAAGCCTAAACATATTTAGATGCCATATTCAACAGAACTAAGAAAGGTTTGAGGACCATAATCTACTAAGTACATCCAGGTACACAAACTTCAGACTCATACCTGGAAACCAGTACAGGAAGCTAGATGAAGCTAATACTCTGTACAACTACTAGTATGATGGAAGAAAGTATATATATATAATTATAGATTTTGAGGTACTATGCCTTAAAAATTAGAGTAAAATGAAAGCCAAAAGAGTATGAGATCAGTGGCAATAGAATAGTCCCTTATATTTTGTTTTCCTCTGTCCGATACCAGGTGGCTCTTCTGATAGAAGACAAAGATTTTGGATTTTCCTTTAACAAGCATGCATGTGCTTAGAGAAGGAGGGAGCCATGCTCCAACCCCAAAGGGAGCTTTGGTTTTTTAATTAAATTGGGACCACCACGTAAAGACCCTTGGCCACTAACGTCTATAGAGGGCAGAAGAGACAAGATGGAGGTCAGTGATGCCCCTTGGCCAATTTACTCCTTTTCTTGTCACATTTTCTCTTGATGATCCATCCTTTTTCTTCAGATGCTTCATTTGTCCAATGGTCTCTGGATTCCTAGTTAGATGTTTTATTCTCCTGGAAAGATAAAACAAAACCCTGCCCCAACCCTAACTCTGAGGCTTCTTCTTTGGTCGGTTATATCTTTCCTAGGGCAATAGAAAAAAATATTTCCTCTCAATTGAAATTTGTAAAAACGTTTAAACAGGGACCTGACGGTCCGAATAACTAAGCAGTGATGGGATGGTGCTGCCAAGCCAGGATTGACTTTCGCTGTCTGGCCTGCAGCATCCTCTGCAAGATGCTCAGCTCTGTTGTCAGAATTGTCTTTTCCCAGGCACCACACTCATCTTTGACCAGCACTGGGCTGCTGGCATGAGGTGCTGAGGAACATCGCAGTTCTCTGGGGTCTATGTCTCAGTAATCTCATAACCACAGGGAGGCACAGTGGTCTGTCTCGTCTCTGGGGCCCACCGTTACTATGTCTACCACACGTTTACCAATTTGTAGTAAGGAGGGCCTTGGGCCACTTTCCAGGCAACATAGAAACCTTGGTTCCTGACTGCCTTCAACACTTATGGCCTCAAGTATCCATGTAACAGTTCCATGTAACAGTTCATCATCAAAACAGTCAGGGCAGGAACTCAAGCAGGGCAGGAACTGGAGGCAGGAGCTGATGTAGAGGCCATGAAGGGGTGCTGCTTTCTGGCTTTCTCTTCATGGCTTGCTCAGCCTGCTTTCTTAGAGGACCCAGAGCAACCAGCCCAGGGGTGGCACCACCCAAAATGGACTGGGCCCTCCCCATCAAGCCCAATCTTAGGAGTCAAGTTGTGACATTAATCTAGCCAGCACAGGAGGCATTCTCATTCAGACCATCATCACACAGACGCATACACACATACACACATACACACACACACACAAGCACACAAGCACACACACACATGTGCACAGGCACACATGCACACACACGCCCGCACGCACGTGCATGCTTACACACGCGCACACACACCCACGCGCGTGCATGCTTGCACACTTTCACACACACATTCTTGCTCTTTCTCGTTCCCTCCATCCCTACTTTTATTTCCATGCTGGAGTTTGAATACAGGATGCTCTGCTGAAGCAGGACAGAAAGACAGGGCAAGCTAAGGGAACCAAGACCTTACTTAGCTGCAGAATCTGGCTGGACACTGAAAACCTGAACACAACTGAAATAATTGAAATTGCTTACAAAGATGATGCTTGTCTTCCTAAAGACACCTCTAACAAGGATGTTAAAAACAAATTATGCTTGCTTAGGGCCAGAATGTGTGTGCCCTTGAATTTAACTATTAGTGCCCCTCTGTTATGTCAAATCTAAACAGTGTATGATGATAATTAGAATTTCCTTTATAAAAAAGGGGGACTCTTTTAATAAAGAAATAAGTAAACCAGTTCACGGTTTTTTTGTTTGTTTGTTTTTGTTTTTGTTTTTGTTTTTCGAGACAGGGTTTCTCTGTGTAGTCTTGACTGTCATGGACTCACTTTGTAGTCCAGGCTGGCCTCGAACTCACAGCGATCCACCTGCCTCTGCCTCCTGAGTGCTGGGATTTAAGGCGTGCGCCACCACGCCCGGCAGTTCACGTTTTTACTTAATTTTAAACTTTACTTAAAATGTAAGATTTACTTTTATCTTTTTAACACTATTTCAAAAGTTTAAAAAATGCTTTTATGTATATGGGTGTTTTGCCTGGATGTATGTCTGTGCACCCACTTATGTTTGCACAGTACCCATGGAGGCCAGAAAAGGGCAGTTGTAACTCCAGAACTGTAAGCTGCCATGTGGTTGCTGGGAATCGAACCTGGGTCTTCTGGAAGAATGTGAAGGCTTCTGACTCTAAGCCATCTCTGTGTCCCCAGCTTAGCTTTCCCTTTAAAAAATGGTGTAAATTACATCCTTTGAGAATTTTAACTCAGAGAGCCAGAGTATTGTCCACACATAACCATTGTAAAGCCACCTAAATGTTATTCTTTGGAGAAGCCAACTACCCTATTTTGGATATGTACTGACATTTACTATAATGGTCTATAACTTTCCTAACCCCATACCCACCCATATGCTCATTCTTGAACATGAACTTTCCCTTATCGTAATAAACTTTGCTTCATCTTTACATTCTCCTAAGCTCTTTTCTGCAGCATAGCCAAGGATTCATGTTTCCTTAAGTCAGTGAGTCTCAATCTTGGGGCTGCATATCAGATATTTTCAATTAATAACAGCAGCAAAATTACAGTTATGAAGTAGCCACGACATAATATTATGGCTGGGGGTCAGCACAACATGAGGAACATGGGGGGTTGTAAGGTTAGGAAGGTTGAGAATCACTGTCTTAAGTGGAGGTCCCCAAGTGGGAAGGAAGTGGTCTCAGGCTTCTGGTGACATTGCTGACACTGTCACCGAGCTATATCCCCACCCCCTTAGCTCTTTATATAACTAACTCCTTATCAGTCTCAGCCCAAAAGACCGTCTTCTCAGGAAGGCCTTCCCTGAACATAGTCAAAAGGCACCACCCTCCCCTCCTTCCCACCACAGCACGCAGCTTATAGTCCAGTGAAGACTATATGTATTTATCAGACCCAAAGGTTATTATTTTTAACCTTTTTATTTTCTTCACTAGAATATAAACTTCCAGAAGCATCCCCTCCCTTGGAATTACAAAACTTTATTTAAAAGTATCTTCAACTTAAAATCTAAGGGCACCTTTGACCCCACCGAGCAGTCCTAAATACAGACAGAATGGCAAGTTCTTCATATAAAAGAATCTCATGGAAAATGGCAAAATATGATGGCTCCAGGCATGAGTCTCACCTCCGAGTGGCAGCAAAATCCCCCACAGCCAGCTCATCTGTAAGGTTACTGTACCATCCAGACTTTATAGCTTATAGCCCCCAAAGAACAGAAAGGAGTAAGAATCCACTCAACCAGTGAGCTGTCGCAAGTAACAGGTGTCCTAAGGTGAGGAGACAGTGGGCTCGCCTGTCCCAGCAATCTGTTAGATTGACACCCATTTCCCTTTTCCCCCTTTCCTCACTAAGCTAACTGGAAAGCTTCTTTGAATAAAACAGGAGCTGGGTGTTGTGGCACACACCTTTGGGACTTGGGACGTAGTGACTGTGGATCTCTATGAGTTCAAGGCCAGCATGGTCTACAGATCAAGTTCTAGGACAATCGAAGCTATGTAGAGAGACCATGTCTTAAAAACAAATAAACAACAACAGCAACAACAACAAGAAAAAACATAGCAAGATACTGGAATGTGGCCAATAGCACACAGATCTTACATGATTGAATTTTCAATCATGTAAATAGCTGGGGGGTATTCATGAATGCTGATACCATACCCAGTTAGAATGTAAAGATTTTCAGAAAGTCTGTGCGGTTAAAGAGGTGAGGTCACTGTAAGTCAGGGCAAGCTGCAGGAAGCACCGTGGGGGCTCCTCTCTTTGACCTGGAGCCAGGTCATAGGTACATCAGTGAACCCCTTCCTAACAGGCCGGAGATCTTCACCAGGGCTGCCAACTCCAGCCCAAAGGCTCACAGGAAACAGGAAGTCATCTCTTGTTTCATTATGTTTTGAGACAAGATCTCCTGTAGCCCAGGCCAGCCTGGAATAGGCTTTGATCTTCCTGATCTTTCCTGTGTCCACTTCCCAAGTCCTGCGATCATAGCCACGCACTGCTATGCCAGTTTGGCATGAGACTTTTCTCATTTAAAGTTTCATTCCCAGCCTTTCAGCAGTGTCTCCATGAGTGCACACCGACTCACCAACTGGCCGAGAGTGAAGACCTGCGCGGTACACCAGTCCCCACCTGTCTTATCTCATCCCCGCAGCAAACAATTCCATACTATCAGTTTCCCGTTGCTGAGAAGAAAGCAGAAGCTCAGAGAGGCGCCTTTACAGTCAGTTTCCTCTTTATTTGAGAAACTGGAAATCAAACCCAGCTGGATCCTTTCTAGTCTACCCTTCAAACTACCTGCTTTCTTTCTCACCATGCAGGTTTGGAGGCCACCGCTGGGCTTCAGATAGAAAATTACTGCCTGCTGCCGTCCTCCTACCCTCATTAGCTCTGTTACTTGTATCCACACAGTCATGGCAGTAGCAGTGGCTGGCCGGCTCTAGCAGCTCTGTTCCCAACGGGCTGGGGCCAGAGGAGGGAAAGGAACAAAAGTCTAGATAAAGGGGCAGAGCCACTTCCCCAATTCTTCCAAGAAGGCCAAGGTTCCCATTGTGTGTCTGGAGATAATTCCACAGGCAGAGGAGCTGCCAGCACTCAGTTCTGAAAGAGATCATCTTACTTGCATTTGATGTTGATTGTGGTTTATAGCCGGTCTTGGTAGCACACGCTTGTAATCCCAGAACTCGGGAGGCAGAGGCAAGCCTCTGAAAGGTTAGCCTGGTCTACAAAGAGAGTTCCAGGACAGCCAGGCCTGTTATACAGAGAAGCCCTATCTCGAAAAACAAAACAAAACAAACAAACAAACAAACATTGTGGGTCATAGTAGTAAGGGGTGTTATTTATGTAGCATAATCAGGGCTCAGTTTATCCAACAGATTTAATCCTTTCTAAAAAGAAAAAATTAGTCATCCAACTTCTAAAGAGTGAAACCACTGCCCACTCTTGTAGCTCCTTTATCAATGTCAAACCTCTTTCCCCATCCTCCCTCTCCACCCCGGGCTGACCTGGAGCTCTGGGCTCTAGGGATCCTTTGGCCTCATGCCTGGCCTATGGAGATCTAGATTTAAGTTTAAACTCTTTCTCAAGGCAAGACATAAGAAGCTCTTGCCTTTCCCAGACTTTTCTGTGGCCTCCCGCTGCATTCACCCACAGCTGTGGTGAAGGAAGCTATGAGAAATTTGGAGTTTCAGGCTGGGATGCTTACTTAGCATTCGCAAAGCCTTAGGTTTGATACCTAGAACTGCATAAAAAACTGGGCCTGTGATCCCAGCATTCTGCAGGTGGAGGCTGGGGGATCAGAAGTTCAAGGTCACCCTCAGATGTAGAGCAAGCTCTAGTCTAGGCTGGGGTACGTGGCATCCTGACTCAAAACAAAACAAAACAAACAAACAAAACCTCAAGTTAGCCAGGCCTGCTGGCACACGCCTATAATCCCAGCACTCTGGAGGAAGGTGGATCTCAGTGAGTTTAAGGCCAGCCTGGTCTACAAAGCAAGTCTAGGACAGCCAGGGCTGTTACACAGAGAAACCTTGTCTTGAAACACAAAACAAAAACAAAAACAAAAAACAAAAACAAAAACAAAAACAAAAAGACCACAGAGTATGAATATATCCAAAGTCCACTTTGCCCATGTATGAAAGTGCCATAATGAAACACATTATTTGTATAATTATTTATATAATATTAATATATGATAATAAAAAAGACAAAAACAAAAAAGGCCGGAGGCAGGTCTGTACCACCCACGCCATCCCCAAGAGTGCCTAGCACAGCAGTTTTATGTTGTAAGCATTCAGGAGATGTTTTGCCCAAAAGTTAACTTACCAAGCCATGTCCTGGATGCTGGGTAATGTGATTTTACACTTGGGATGTGTAAGGCAGAAGGTGTGTAAGACACAGACTCCTCAGACACACACAAAAAAGGCATAACTTAAAAATTATAAACTGGGGCTAGAGTGGAGCAGTGTGCCTGTGATCCACTCACATCCCTTTCAGCCCTCCTAGCACTGAAAGAAAAGAAGAAAATGGATTATTAGCAATTAAACTGTTTTTCATTCCATCACCAATTGAAAGCTGACAGACATCTCACTAAGTCCTACATTGATTTTGTTGTTGTGTTGTTGTTGTTGTTTGTTTGTTTTGGGGGGGGTTGTTTGTCTTTTGTTTCTCCTGGAGTGGGCTTTTCTGTATAACCCTGACTGTCCTGGAATTTGCTTTGTAACCCAGGCTGGCCTGGAACTCAGATATCTGCTTGCCTCTGCCTCTGCCTCTGCCTCCCCAGTGCTGGGATTAAAGGCGTGAGCCACCACACCCGGTTTAGGGTTGCTTTTTATGTGTAAAACTTTTTAAATGTCTAACATTTAAAAAGATGTTTAAGGCCAAGCCTCTGACAGAGGCAGAGGCAGGATGATTTCTGTGAGTTTAAAGACAGGCTTGTCTACAAAGAGAATTCCAGGACAGCCAGGACTATTACACAGAGAAGCCTTATCTTGAAACCCCCGCCCCCCCCCAAAAAAAAAAAAAAAAAGATACTTAAATGGGCTGTCGAGATGGCTCAAGGCTAAATCAAAGGAGTTTGGTCCTGGGGTCCACGTGTGGAAGGCAAGTACCAACTCTCATGTGTTCCATGGAGTGTACACACACACACACACACACACACACACACACACACACACACACACA
>OU015753.1:53892079-53908173 GCA_907169655.1 Acomys percivali | reverse complement strand
GGGGGGGGGGGGGGGGGGGGGGGGGGGGGGTGGTGGTGGTGGTGGTGAGACAGTCTAATGACAAGTGGATGGAGCACATAATACAGATGAATTGCATCCTAACAAGCCAAGCAGTTGTTTGGCAGACTTGGCCCACTTAATAGGCATTTCTCACGTCTCCATGATACAGGCTTTCTAGTAAAATGCAATCTGAGGCTGTCCTGAGTCCCTTTGAAAGACCCAGTACTCTTTCCTGGGGCCTGAAACCAGCTGTGGTTGAAAAGTTATCTCTTTCCTATCTTTTCCCTCCTGCTGGGGAAGTTAACCTTTGCCCTGTCTGACCTCTCCCAAGATTCCTATCTAGCAGTGTAAACATTGCCTGGTCAGTAGTGGGGGACAGTGGGGAAGGGCACACAGCGGCACACACAGCAGAAGAGTTTCCCAGGATGCCTGGGCTGTGCCTGTCCTGGGAGGACTGTACAAGACTTGCGTATGCGCGTGTGCCTTGGTTTCACTTTTGTCTGTTAGATTAGCAGAAGTGTCCATCAGTCTTCTGATTCTCGCACCCCCACCCCGGAGGGTGAAGAAAAGATAATTTAAAGAAGACTACATCCCTTGCTGATGCCCCTCATCCAAGATGAGTGCAGACCAAGATGTATGTGCCTTATTAGGAAGGCACAGTGATTCAGAGTGTTCAGCAGTGGGTGTGCAGGCAGCTCTTCCGTGCCTGGGTGAGTGCTTTAGCCTAAGCGCCCCAGGCATGCAGGAGTGAGCGCTGTCATTGAAGACATGAATCGTGTGGGCCCGAGCGTTTCTCATGGAGTCCAGCGTAAAGAAGGTGTCCCGCACGCATTGCTCTTCATCTCGTCTTTTTTTGGTCCCAGAGGTGGTCCTGGCGCCAGGACCTACAGTCTGTGTCTTACCCTGAAATTCTACCTTTGCCCTAACTGCCACGTTCTTTGTTTGACCCAGAGAGCAAAACATGGCAACTCAGACCTGCGTAGGAGCCAGTAGAAGGAGCTAGTCTATGGTGTGTGGGCGAGTAGGGGGGAAAGGAGGCAGGCAGGTGGTGCACGTGTTGGAAATATTAGGTTCATTCAGGGCAGGGTGGAAGGGGAGAGCTGGGCTGTGGTACCCACCTGCCTCAGATTAGCTTGCTTGAGGTTTGAGAAGGAAGGTTCATCAGCTGCCCCTTGATATCAGGAGTGGTCTTTGCAGTATTTGTCTCTATAAACCTTGGAAGGCTGGCCATTGCTTATAGGAGGAAACTTGCCAAACCCGCTCACTCTCCTTGGTACCTTAGTGGTGGAGGTACATCGGATTCCTCCCTCACCCTCCTGGTTAAAGAAGATGTCTTATGGTGCCCAAGTCAGGCCCTGGCAACTCCTTGCTGTCCCAACCTCCCCTTACTCACCTGAGCCCCAGCACCCATGTTAAGTGTGGTTCCCAGGAGAATGACCTTGATAGATGGTAGCTGTGCTAAGCTATCCTTGGACCCACTGAACTTGTCGTATTCTTGCAGGCAGATTCCCCAGGCGGCAGCTTCGATGAAAGAAGGCAAATGGGACCGGAAGAAGGTGAGCTGCTGCCTTGCCTTGCCCATGTGGGCTCAGCACCCAAGCCCCACCCACTCTTAGTCCTGACACGGACATCTTTGCCTTTTGCCTGTCTGGTTGCAGTTCATGGGGACAGAGCTGAACGGAAAGACACTGGGAATTCTTGGCCTGGGCAGAATTGGAAGAGAGGTGGCCACCCGAATGCAGTCCTTTGGAATGAAGGTAGGAGGCTTCCAGACTTTGGGGGTTTGGTCCTTTCTGGGGCAGTATTGGAAGACATGACTAGGCACAAGAAAAGCTGAAGGCTTTGTCGCACCTGGATCGCTAGGGCCTCTTATTAAGTAAGCTGTAAAGTCAGGGAGAAAAGGAGCGCTGACCATTGGGACATCTGAACTCAAAAGCTGAGACTACTCAGTGCAGGTCCCTCAACTCCTGGTTGTCACTAACCCTTGAGTCTCAATGGGCCAGCAAACCTTCTTCTATGACACACATCCTTTTGGGTCATGCTACAAGGGCCTTCTGAGTTTTCTGTGTCTCCTCTTTCTGATAATTGAAAAAACAAATAGCTTTACGCCCAGGAAATTCTACGGCAATTGTCTCTCTGTCTTCCCTATATCCCTCATGATCCCAGCAAAGATTAAAGGTGCTGATAGGTGGGCATAGTGTCCCGTGTCTCTAATCTCAGCATTTCAGAGCCTTTGGCAGATGGCTCACGAGTTCGAAGCCTGCCTGGGTTACATAGCAAGACCCTTTCTTTAAAATACGTGCCTGTTCGCATGTCCTGATATGAGAAATTACTAGACAGCTTTGTATGTGTCTCAGAAGTCACTTTGACCCTATCTTTTCCAACTCTGGGAGTCAGGAGGCTCCTGGCTGGATGAAGGCTGTGATGATTCTCGCGTGTCTGCTCCGATAGCTGAAGGCAGCACAATGAATGCCAGCGGACATTCTGTATTTAATGTGATTGTTGAGGGAACTCCAGAGATTGTGGGTCACACAGCCGCCAGAAGCCTTTAGTTAACCATAGTAAGAAAATTGTTTTGACAATAATCAGAACATGCCACGCCTGGGAAACGCTACAAAGAGGTGTTAGGGAGTCTCTCTCCTCCTTCTGGCTGTCACTGCCCCTTTTATCCTGTTAGCGCTAGAGTGAAAGTTAAGGTTGCGAGTGACATCCAGAATGTGCTAAGGACTCACTGAAGGGAGGGTGACCCAGACCCCAGGTCCAGGGCTGCATCCCTTTCTCCAACACTGAACATCCTCTCTACTCTTTAGTGTATCTTTTACATCTCACATCTTTCTGAAGTCGCAGGTACTTAGCCCCCGAGGGCACAGGCCTGGCCCAGCAGGATCTATACATGGTAAAAAGGAATTTCAGCATGGCTCTCTGCAGGTGGAGGGAGCAGGGGTGCCATGGGCTCCTGAGAACACTTCTTCCCCGCTCCTCTTCTAGGAGAACCCAGGTCAAGATTTATCCCATGAAGAATTCTGAGCTAAAAGCTAAAGCAGTCCTACACACATGGAACCAGTTCAGCTGAGAATTTCACTGACTCTGCAGTAGTGTGGGGACAGTAGGGCCCACGGTTTCCATTGTCCTTACGGCATCAACACTCAGACTCTTCTAGCATTATGAGAATGTTATCACCGGGAGGCCTTGGCAGTAACGGAATCTAGCCAGAGAGCCCTGCTTTGTTTTTCAAGTTGTGGCGATAAGAGGGATGCCTCCCAGCCACCTGGCACTGCTCAGCTCCTCCCATACCTACAGGTGTGGGCCATGTGGGGCCTTGAGCATCCAAGTCAAGGAGTGACAGATACTTCTCAGACATGTTTGTCTTTGAGGGATACCTTGAGCCTGCTCATTTTAGTGTTGGCCTGTAGCATTGAGGGGATGTAATAACATTCTTGTATGTGTTTAGGATAGAGTCTAACTATGTAGTTTAGGTTAGCTTCAAACTTAGAATCCTCCTGCCTCAACCTCCTGAGTCCTGGGTGTGCACAAGCCATACCTAGCCATCTTTAATGACTACTAGGGCTTTGAGGGTAGGATTGCCTTTACTCAGGGCTTCTGCTTATCACTCTTGCCTGGGTCAGCTGACACCCGCCCCCCCCCCCCCCCCCAACGTTCCTGGGTTCTAGTGAACGCCATCTCAGGACAGAGATCCTGCACCATCCAAGCACCTTCTGTGTTCCTGAAGCCACAGAGAACAAGATAGCAAGTTCTAAGTACCTAGACTAGGAAACAATGATCACACTACGAGATTATATTACACTTTTATGGTGTGTGTGTGTCTACACACATACGTCTGTGTCTGCACACACATATGTGCACAAGAATACATATGGGTTCCAGGGATCCAACTCAGGCCCGCGTTGGTAGAGAGCGCCTGTGCCTGCTGAGCCATCTCACAAGCCCAGCGATTAATTCTTATTAAGTCCACTTTCAAACTAGTCTTGTTCTCTTTAAAAAGAATAATTAAACTGGTAGAGCATGGAGATTTGTAAGCATCTCTTTACTTAGACTGTTTTTAAATGTGGGAGTTTTGTTGTTTGATTCGTTTTGGGATACCGGGCCTTGAGCCCAGAGCCTCACACAAGTGGATGGGTTGCTACACCACTGAGCTGCACCATCAGACCTTTTCATTATTCTGTCTTGAGGCAGGGTCCATCTGAATTGCCCAGGGTAGCCTTGAGCTTATGACCCTTTGCCATGGCTTCTAAATACTGAGATTACCAACGAGTGCCAGGATGACCAGCTTAATGTAATATTTTAATTACATAATGAGTGAACATGACTCCTATGTCAGCCTCCATGCCCGAGCCTCCTCTTCCAGTGGTATATGTCACCCCGGACTGCATTCTCTGCACATACGTGGTGTGTACACTCAACCCAGAGAAGGTTGCCGACCTGTGTAGAACCCATCATTGCGTGTGGTGTTAAGCTTGTGTGTGGGATGCTGTGGTATGTGGGTTACTGGTCCCATTGGTTATCCCACCATTCGGACATTGAGGGTCAGCAAAGGCCTCTCCCATAATTCCCATGGAGTATTATTATTGTTTTTAAATTATTGTATTATCAGTAGACCCAGCAAGCAATCAATTAGACGCAGACACTTGTTATATTTTAAAATAGCCTTAGTTAACCTGGGGCAGGGCAGATATTAATCCTCTAAACTACTTTCCATACTAGGCCCTCAGGCATGGGATCCCCATCTCAATCCCATGCCATCTGCTTCTAATAACTTCTATCAAGCTACCTCCCATCTATAATCCCATATACTTGCTCATGTTCTTCATCTGGGCCGATTCTCCATCCATGCCGGCCATGTGCGTCTCCTCCAGCTAACCTCTTTTCCCTGAAGGTCTCTTTTCTCCTCCCCATGGCAGTCTTTCTTCTTCCCTTTTCCCAGAATCCCTCTCTCTCCTCGCCCCACTTATCTCCTCCCCTGCCCAGGTGGGATGGCTTTGTACTAAGCAAAAGATGGGTTGGACCACAAGCAGTAATTAGCATCAAAATACATCAGAGTATCCCCCAACACATTATGAAGTCCCAGTCTGCAGCCCCTGGGTTTGCTAGTTAAAGGGATTAGTATACTGTTCAAAGAGGGACCCTGCAGCTGGAGGAAGCCTCAGAGCTCTGCCTTAGCCACCATTCTCACCATAGCTCTGACCATGCAGCACCTGTGGGTTCCAGAGAGCAAGAGGAGGTAGTTAGAAATAGGCCCAGTGTGGCGGAGCATGTTTGCCATTCAGGAAACCCAGGGAGCATTAAGAATTCAATGCTAGCCTGGCAGTGGTGGTACACGCCTTTAATCCCAGCACTCAGGAGGCAGAGGCAGGCGGATCACTGTGAGTTCGAGGCTAGCCTGGTCTACAAAGTGAGTCCAGGATCGCCAAGATAACACAGAGAAACTCTGTCTCGAAAAAACAACAAAAAGAATTCAATGCTAGCCTGGGCACTGACATCCTGCCTCAAGTATACAGAAGAGTTAAGCCCTAGAAGATGCAGAAAGGCTGGGCATCCCAACAGGAAGTTCAGCTAGACTATATCTCAGTGTCTGCATGGGGCATGTAAAAAGCAACTAGACAAGTTTGGGCGAACAAATGAATAGCGGCTAGCAGTGTTGTGTCTGGTGGAAAAGGCAATATGACTTTAGCAACATTAGAGAAAAACAGGTTCCAGGACAAGGGAAACAGACCCGTGTGCAGCCTACTGGTGACCTGAGTCATCAGGCCTTACACTCTGTTGTTACCTGGAACATTGCCTCCGCGTGTTGAGAAATGACAGCCGTAGTTACTGACTCAACTTGTTTATGCTAGCATGTCCCTTAGGACGTGTAGCCAGGCCCAGGCCAGCTCAGAGAGCAGCCCTGTGCCTCCTTACCAGTGTCCCTGCCAGGGCCCATCGGCATCTCCCAGCCGTGTCTTTGTGGTCAGCATTGTGAATCTTTGCTCAGCAGCTGAGGCTCTGGCTGTCACTGGTCTTCCCTGGCCAGCCTCAATTTCCTAAAGTCTACTGCTCGGTTGCCATGGTCACAGGAACATGCAAGGCCCAGCAAGGTCATATACAGGGTTAAGATAGTAAGACCAGGGCATGAGAGGTCACTCAAGGTGTCCTGGCTTCCAAGGTCACCACTGTTTCCACTCATGGCTCACATTAAGTCCCTAAGTGACAGTCACTTTTCAGTGCAGGCAGTCCTTACCTCAGGGAAAAGAATATATATTATTGCATGTGAGCGTGCATGCGTAGGGTGTGTGCTTAAGTTGGAGCACACCCTGTGGAAGTTGGTTCTGTCCCTCCACCATGTGGGATCAAACTCAGGTGGTCTGCAGCAGTGGCGAGGACCCTTAGCCACCAAACCATTTCACTTGCGCGCACACACACACACACACACACACCCCTAGAGTTCCTAACTACCCTGGAACAGTGACCTTCATACCTCCCACAGCCCCAGTGACACAAGTAGGAGTGAAGGGGGTATTCACCAAAGTTCAGGAAAGCTGCCATGGGATATGGGGGTGGCGGGTATCAGTAAGAGCTGGGGGTGGACATTGGGCCGTCACCTAAACAGCTTTGAGGTGATTGATAGTTTTTGTGAAGTTTGTGTGTAAAATTTGTTGCAGTGGCAGGAAGAGTTCTGATGCTCAAAGCACAGCTATGAGGAGAGAGGAAGGCGTGTCCAGACCAGCTCTGCCTTGGAGCCCCGTGAATGTCAGGGCCTCGTTGGCCTCCTGTTAACACCAGCAAGGTGATGCTGGGACCGTGGCGGAAACATCGTGTCTCGGTTGCTTTTCTACTGCTCCGATAAAACACCACAGCCAAAAGCAACTTGGGAAGGAAAGAGTTTATTCCATCCAGAGAAGACAGGGTAGAAACCTGGAAGCAGGAACTGATGCATGGGCAACGCAGGAGGGCTGCTTATAGACGTGCTCAGGCTATGTTCTTTTTTTTTTTTTTTTTTTTTTTTTAAAGATTTATTTATTTATTATTATGTATACAGTGCTCTGCTTGCATGTACTCCTGCAAGCCAGAAGAGGGCGCCATATCACATTACAGATGGTTATGAGCCACCACGTGGTTACTGGGAATTGAACTCAGGACCTTTGGAAGAGCAGGTGGCACTCTTACCCACTGAGCCATCTCTTCAGCCCCCAGGCTATGTTCTTATACCAGCCAGGACTGCCTGTCACCTGCCCGTGGTGAACTGGCCTCTCCCATGGTGAACTGGCCTCTCCCATGTCAGTCGTTAATCTAGATAGTATCCCACAGACTTCCTAAGGGCCATGCTATGGAGGTTTTTTTTGTTTTGTTGGGTTTTTTTTTTTTTTTTTTCAATTAAGATTCCCTCTTTCCAGATGTGTCCAGGTTTGCATCAAGTTGACAAAAACAAAATCAAAGCAAAACAACCAGCATGCTCCCCAGCCTAGGTACACTAGGACACCTGAGCCTTTTCAGCCTTTCCAGGACATACGGGAACCAGGCAGGCATGTGTTGTATGGGCCCGATGTTATTCTCTCCGCTTTCACCAGCACCGGCTCCTAGTGTGAGCATCCAGCACATTTCAGCTCCTTCACGCCCCAGTCAGTGCCAGTGAAAAAGCCAAGAGCACGGCTCCTCCCAGCCAGATTCATTCCTGGCAGTCGCCTGCAGATAAGTGAGATAGCACCTCCCTGTGAGGAAGAAGCCAAGCCTGTGTGCTCTCCGTTCTGTGGGTAGGGCCTGCCCCTCAACCCCAGGTACCTGCTGCCATAGCAGGTCCGATGGGCCTGGTATTCAGCCCTGAGCTCTGCCTTGGTCCCTGAGGGTGGAAAAGACCACAGTGAGCTCCCGAGTCACGCATGGCTTTTTGCCCTCTGGTGTTCTTGCCCAGTCCTCACTGCACAGGAAAACACAGAGACCTCTGGATTAGAGATGAACGGGGCCATTGTTCCAGTCAGCTTTGGCACCAGCAGACAAAGGGGGATTGTGAGGATGGGGCCAGGGGACTCTGACTCTCCTCCTGAGCAGTTCCTGCTATACAGAAATGAGCAGGCTCCATCTGAGGGTGGTGATAATGTCTGGATAGGCTCCCCGAACCCACAAGCCCATGGTGCTCTGTGCTTTGGTCCTTACAGGGCCTCTGGCCTTCACTGGTGGCTGGGGTGGGGGAAGGGAGCTCCTTGGCTTTGCTTATGAACAAGGCTAATGATGCGAAATGTGGCCTGGAAGTGTTAACTTATTCGTAACCATTACCGGCTTTTTTTTTCTTCTCCAAAAACTCTTGTGTATGAAAAAAGAAGTGTTTGTATTATTGTAAGGTGGAATTTCTAGCCCCCTAGTTTCAAGTGCCCTCATGCAGTAGCGCACACGAAAAGGGTGGCACCGCTCGTGAGGCCTCACTTCCTCCCAGTTATGCTTACACACTGAGTCCACTACGAGCATATCCTTGAAGGGCGAAGGGGACTTTCTTTTGAAATCCTTGTACGTTAGTGTGAACAGGAGGTAGATGAAGACATCTCATGTTGGGGTCTTCACCCATCTAGAAATGCCTGACGGGTGGCTGCCAGCAGCTGAGGAAAGACTCCTGGCTCCAGCCACACCCACCTCAGTGGATTGACAAGGACATGAGGGCCTAAGTGCCTGTGCCTCTTTCTCCATCGTCAGAATCGCAGACAAATGCTGAGCTCTGGAGGGAGGCCTGGGAAAGCCTCCTGGGCAGATGAGGCAGAGTGCTTAGGTCTTTGTTACTGTAAACCCCACACACCTGCTTCCTGAATCTGCCCAGCTGCTGTGGGACAATGTAATTGAGGACATGGCTCTTGGGACTTGAATGACCCTTACTTGAGACTGTCTCTAGTGCAAGATTTTCATCTCATTCCACTTTGCTCTCTCCCAAGGAGTGTGCATGCATGTGTGTGTGTACACGTATGTGTCATGGTTTCTCTACCGCCTCTCATGGCTCACAGTCAGGTGTCATTGTCCCTGTTGGACAGTGCTGCCCTCCTATTATCCGCATGCTAACCTGGCCCCTCTTATCCTACCTTTCTATTGGGTAGGAGGGCAGGCACTAGTAGGACAGGCCCCATGGCTAGAGTGTGCAGCTTTCTGCTCTATGCCAGCTGAGTGACCACTGCCTTGGTTTCTCCCTGCCAACACTGGGAAATAATGGTGCCCAACCTAACATGTATGAGGAAAATGAAAGCCACAGAGCCAGGCCTGGGTATGAAGGTCTGTGATCCTAGCGCTTCAAAGGCTGAGGCAGGAGGATTTCATAGTAGGGCAAACTTGGGCTTTAAAAGAAAAAAAAAAAAAAAACATCAGCAAAGCATGGGGCACAGTAAATGTTACATTGCATTGCTGTTACTAGCATTGCCTTGATCAGCTGTGAGCATCTGTACTGTCTCCCACCCATGTTTTCATGCGACCCTGAACCAGCTTCATGAGGTTGACATGACCCCATTAAAGCAATTGCCATTGGCCACTGGTACTTACTTCAGTGTGAACTGAGACTCCCAAGTGCTCTGCATGCTGTGTAGTCTAGGTTATTTCAAAGCCAGGGGCGTTTTAATCCTTAGTAAATCAAATTCAAAGAGAGGAGCTCTTCTCCCCGAGGACATGTCAGCCCTAGTGTCTCACCCTTGTTTCTGACGGCGTATCTTGGTGTCTTTTCTGATGCTCTCTGCCCCACGGATGCCATCCTCTCTCACTTCTCACTCACAGCCCTCACGGCTACATCTACCAGCCTGTCTTCCCTTTCCTAGGATGTCAGGGGCATCATGTTCTCCACATGGCTGCCCTCCTGTCTCAGGCCTTCCAAGCTCCTGCATCTGCTGGGGCTCTGGCTGTGCTCCCATCTGGTTCTGTATGCCTCCTTCCATTGGCCTACAAGAGGCAGGAGAGTACCCCTAAGCATGCTGTACCATCGGAGAATTACCCTAGAGGACTCAGTTAGGCTTAGCCTGGTGCCAGCTACCTACCAGTGATGGAGTCACTGATAAAAACAATACTGGTACTAAAGTTACCTCTTCCTTCTTGCTTCTGACCAGACTGTGGGCTATGACCCCATCATTTCTCCAGAAGTTTCAGCCTCCTTTGGTGTTCAGCAGCTGCCCCTGGAGGAGATCTGGCCTGTCTGTGATTTCATCACCGTCCACACGCCCCTCCTGCCCTCCACCACAGGTAGGCGTTTTCTGCAGACAGCATCGAGCAGGTGCAGAGAGGGAGGTGCTGAGCACGGTGACACATTGTCACACGTCCTTGTCTCGGATGGAGGAGGGGAGAGCTAGGTGGGAAAGCATGGGTGTCTGAATGAACTGCACACATGTCCAGCTGGCCTCCCGTGTGGAGGCGTCACAGAACCCTGCAGGGCTTTTGATTCTTGGACCCACTCAAAGCGCCCTCATAATCTAAGACTTGCTGAGTCTAACCTCAACGCTGAACAGCGCATGTAGGAAGACAGAGGTGAGGAGGAGGTAATTATCCAGGAGAAAGAGGCCTCAGAGAGGTGGCGTGAGGGACCCATGCTAAGTGAGGGGGTCAGGAGCTATCACAGTAGGCAACATCTCTTTCTTCCAGGCTTGCTGAATGACAGCACCTTTGCCCAGTGCAAGAAGGGCGTGCGAGTTGTGAACTGTGCTCGAGGAGGCATTGTGGATGAGGGTGCCCTGCTCCGCGCCCTGCAGTCTGGCCAGTGTGCTGGTGCCGCACTGGATGTGTTCACAGAAGTAAGTGCTGGCAGCCACAACCTCAGGTCAGAGGGGAAAAGTGAGGAGTGAAGAGGCCACGGGCAAGAAACTGTGGCATCTTCCAGGACAGTAGCTCACATGTCTTGGGCATGGAGGAAGCTGTGCTGCCAAGGACACACCTGTGGTGTTGAGCAGATCTTTCTGTTAGGACCTATTCCTGGTCAGGCTGTTGCCATCTTAATAACTTGGGGAAAACAGAAGCAAATTGACAAGACTAGGCGTTCCGGACATGGAAACTGGGAGTTGGCATGTCATTTGACTTAAGTCAGTCCTTATGGCCTAAGGGATGGCCTGCCCGGTAGCCATTAGCATTCTTCTTCCTCTTCTCTTCTTGGGGAGGGTCAGAAGCTAGGGATGATGAGGATATTCTCCCACGGTCCCCAGAGTGTACTCTTCCCGCAGCGTGTTCAAAGACTCAGCTCAACAAACAGAGCTCAGAGTACTCGTGTCCACCAAATCTTATTATCTCAACATCAGAGTTCCTCGGTGTGGCCACGGGTTGGGGGTGGAGGTGGGGGAGAGCACAGGCTTTGGTTGTAGTTGTGAAGCCGTGGCAAGTCACCGACTCTCTCTGAACCCCCACAGCACTCGGGCACTCCCAGGCAAGGGTGCATAGGGTTCTGGTTTGCACTTTGGACTGTGTAGGACCATCTTCCTAATAGCGCAGCAGCATCTTCTGCCATCGGTATCTTAACACTGTCTGCTGTTAGGAGGCCAGGACGCCTAACAGTTATCAAAATTCAGTGGGAACAACAGCAGAGGGTATAGAGCCATTCCCAGAACTAATTTAGCACTTATCTCTCTGGGCAGGAGCCACCACGGGACCGGGCCTTAGTGGACCACGAGAACGTCATCAGCTGCCCCCACCTAGGTGCCAGTACCAAGGAGGCCCAGAGCCGCTGTGGGGAGGAAATCGCAGTCCAGTTTGTGGACATGGTGAAGGGGAAATCCCTCACAGGGGTTGTAAGTATCTCTCCATGGGACTGGGGCCTTGGGTCCAAGAAGAGAGAAACAGCAGCTAGGGGTGGACAGGCCGAGGCCTGGGAACTGTAGAGTTGGAGCATGCACTCATGTTGGCCAGGAGTAACTCTCCTATAGTCTTGATAGCTAAGACCTTGGAGCTGAAAGTCCAGTTCTGAGCTGTCAGATTGTAGCCTTGCTGCAGAGATTGTGTCCCTTCCCAGGGCCAGCCACCAGAAAAAGGCTCCTTTGTTGTCCACATGCCTTGGGAATGAAGAGGTGTTGCTAGGGTGACAGAGCAAGGCAGTGTGTGTGTGGTGGCGTGATGGAGCAAGGCAGTGTGTATGTGGTGGGGTGATGGAGCAAGGCAGTGTGTGTGTGGTGGAGTGATGGAGCAAGGCAGTGTGTGTGGTAGGTGACAGCAAGGCAGTGTGTGTGGTGGGGTAGGGGTGGTGCTAGGGTGACAGAGCAAGGCAGTGTATGTGGTGGGGTAGGGGTGGTGCTAGGGTGACAGAGCAAGGCAGTGTATGTGGTTTTGTAGGGGGTGGTGCTAAGCATTCTTCGCATCATGTCCTTGGTCAGAACTCATCCTGCTTTCTGTGTGGACCTTCCCTGTTAGTTGGCCCCCTTGCTTAGTCTGGTGAGGACCAGATCTCTCTCTCTCTCTCTCTCTCTCTCTCTCTCTCTCCCTCTCTCTCTCTCTCTCTCTCTCTCTCTCTCTCTCTCTCTCTCACACACACACACACACACACACACACACACACATACACACTCACACACACCCTGGCCCCAGCCCTTAGGGGATAGGGGGCACAGAACTTGGAGAGCAGAGCTCTTCCTGGGGTCAGAGCTCTTTACTACCTCCTTCACCAACACTTTCTGGGCCTATGCAGCTATACCTCAAAATTTTGCTGTGTGTGTGTGTTGTGGCAGGGTCTCATTATATTGTCCTGGCTGTCCTCTGCCTTCTGAGTGCTAGGGTTAAAGATGTACACAGCTACACTCCACATTTTTTTTTTTTTTTTGATTTTTGTTTTGTTTTTCGAGACAGAATTTCCCTGTGTGTATCCCTGACTGTCCTGGATTTACTCTGTAGACCAGGCTGGCCTCGAACTCACAGGGATCTGCCTGCCTCTGCCTCCCAAGTGCTGGGATTATCCACATTCTTTTTTAAAAAAATTTTCAATGTATACAATGTTGTGCCTGCATGTACACCTGCAGGCCAGAAGAGGGCATTAGATCTCATTATAGATGGTCATGAGCCACCATGTGGTTGCTGGGAATCGAACTCAGAATCTCTGGAAGAACAGCCAGTACTCTTACCTCTGAGCCATCTCTCCAGCCCCCTCGCTCCCCGTTCTTATAAACCATAATGGATTTATTGTCTTGTTAGAGCTGAGTTCTAACCCCTCTGAGGACAGAGAGGGCTGACTTAAGTTTCTCTGCAGCTTATGTGTGTGTGAGGGGGCGATTGCCTTTCTAGCTGACCCACAGCCTGGATACTGTCACTGGTTGGCTCAGAATGATGCTAGGAAAGACAGTTTCACTCAGCGCTCCTTCCTCTAGTTAGACGGCTCAGTTCTCTGTCTTGAGACAGTCAGGATGCCGTTTGGTCTGTGTCGATGAGGGGGCTTCTTGAAGGACAGTTGTGTGAGGGTGTGCACTGACCACTGCCCCTCCTATTTCAGTCTGCAAGCACCATCCCTAGGCTGGGCTTTGTGGGCTCCACACAGTGGACAGGAGTGAGGTGTGACCTCTGCTTTCAGGCTTCGTGGCTGAGCACATCTGCTTTGTCTGCGTCCACCTCCTAGTCCTCTGTTTTTCCTTCCTTTGTTTCCTGGAACTTCTTAAAGCAACACTGACGCCTCTTGACACTAAGAATAGAAGTGTTGTATTTTTTCTCACCTCAGAGCTGCTTATTTGACTTTCTTTTTTTTCATCAAACCCGGTTTTTGTTTGTTTGCCAGTAGGGTGGGGAAGTGGCTTGTGTTTAGAGTCAGGGTTTTACCCTGTAGCTGCACTGCCCCTGGAACTCAGGGGGCCTCTTTCCTGCCTTGGCCTCCCTACTGCTTGAGATTCCAGGCATGAGCCTCCATGCCCAGATATAAAGCCCAGATTTCTCATTAAATCCTTCTTAGATGGATTCTTTCTAACTGGGAGCCAGAGTGTCTGCAGCCACAAAAAGGAATTTTACTTCAGAACAAGGAAGCTCTGTTCTTAGAGGTCCCTCGGAGGGGGAGAGAGATACATGCCATGAGACTCTATACTTGAGATGTCCAGGGCCATTCCAATTGGCTCCCAGCATGCCTCAGTACACTTGGGATAGGTGGATGCTTGAAGCATAACATAGGTTCATCAGAGCTGCCTGAATCTCTATAAGTTATGGCAACCAGGCATAGTTTTTAGTGACAAAAGGGAACAGTCACTTAAAATAATCAAAATAGAAAATAAAACGAGTCGGGTACAATGGCTCTCTCTTCTATAACCCTAGCACCTAGCAGTTAGCTAAGCCTGGAGTTCAGCCAGGCTAGACGACTATAAAGCAAAACCCTGTCTTAAAACAGAAATTTAAAAAAAAAAAAGGCAAATTATACCACTACCCTCAAGAACAGCCACTCTGTCTCACCACTGTCTGTAACTATGTTTTTCTGAACTGTCCAGACTGCTCTCCATCACACAAGAAGCCAATCTCCCACACAGGGTGCCAGAGCCAGTACTGCTCAATGAAGGAAGCAAGGCCTCTTACAAACCCTGCTCTGGCCATACGGTGTGGTGGAGGCTTTCTGTGTCCCCACAGGCTCTGCAGCTCTCCTCACCTATAGGGATGTCATTGTCCCCTGCTTGATGGTTGGTGGACATTGTCACCCAGCACCTGAGTTGCCTCTCTATGCCAAGCTGGCTCCTGGCCACATAGCATTGATTCAGTTGCTCATCCGAGCACGTGTTCTCTTACTTCTTTTCAGCCTCACCCCTCCCCCCTCTTCCTGCAGGTAAATGCCCAGGCCCTGACCAGTGCTTTCTCCCCACACACCAAGCCTTGGATTGGTCTGGCAGAAGCGTTGGGCACACTAATGCATGCCTGGGCTGGCTCCCCTAAAGGGACCGTCCAGGTGGTGACACAAGGTGAGCCTAGGTCTGGCCAGGTGCATAGCATGAGCTAGGGGCAGCATGAGCTAGGGGCACTGCCTAGAAATGGTGGGTGGGGGTCAGGGGTGGGGTGAGGGGGTAGACTCATCTCTCCTGGATATGTCCAGTGCTCATTGCATATTGAGTGGCAGACTCGAGGGACTTGAATGCTGCTCTGAGTATAGCTCTCCCACTACAGAAGTGGACCAAGGTGTGTGAGCTCCCTGGGAAAATGTATTTAATTTTCCCAGCTCATGTTTATGCAGTGTTTTTAGGGTAGACATGTTTCCTGTGCAAGAGACCAGAGAGTTTCATGTAAAAGATGTTGGATTCTGTAGAGAATCTATACTAGCCAGCAAAACTGTATGGGTCTGGAGGTTCTGACCTGCGGCTGTGTGTTGGCAACCCTGCCACCTTGGTAGTGGGTCCACCAGTCTGCAGGTGGGGTTGGGTGGCTCCCTTTACCCTGTTTGGCACCTGACACTTGGGGGAGAGATTGAAATCAGGCAGGACAGGTAAACCCCAAACACTGGGGTTACCAGGGACAGGCAGAGCCAGGGGATGCCATGACCACTGCCCCGAGGACCCAGGCCCTGAGGAAGCACAGCAGGGAACTGCCTATGTGGTTACTGTGGTAGCTCCCATCTGAGTGCTTGCAAGCATCTTGAATTCCAGCCGCTTGAGGGAGCACACAGTTTTTCAAGTTTCTTCTGGTTAGTCAGGTAGGCCATGGTGTACAGTTGAGTTGGTTAAAGCATTCTGGGCTTGGACCCAGGTGTGTCCCCAGCTGGCTTTCAGTACTCTGCAGGAGTTACAGTGCCCAGTGCAGCTAAGTTCCCAGGGCACCAAGAGCCTTGCATGAGGGACAGGTGCCTGTGCGGCCCTGCCCCCTCCTCTGGCACCTACTGAGCAACCGTCCTTAGGGCAACTCCCTGTGTCCCCAGGAACATCTCTGAAGAACGCCGGAACCTGCCTGAGCCCTGCAGTCATCGTTGGCCTTCTGAGAGAAGCATCGAAGCAGGCAGATGTGAACTTGGTGAACGCTAAGCTACTGGTGAAAGAAGCCGGCCTCAATGTGTGCACCCTCTTTACTCAGTCCTGCTCTGCCACCCCTCTTTTTTTTTATTTGTTTTATTTATTTATCTATTTATTTATTTGAGACTTTCTCATATCCTAGGTTGTCCTTGAACTCATAATCCTTCTGTTTCTACCTCCCAAATGCTAGGATTATAGGCGTGTGCCACCAGGCCC
>OU015753.1:53836148-53878648 GCA_907169655.1 Acomys percivali | reverse complement strand
CTACCACTCAGGTTCCGGTGATAGAACTGAGGTCATTTGGCTTGGTGGCACACATCTGTACTAACTGAGCCGTATTGCCCAGGATCATTTTTTTTTCTAAAAAATGTTCTTTGTTACTGTTTTTAGGGTTTAAATTTTATTTTTTAGATTTATTCACTTTAGTCTGTGTGTATAAGTGTTTTGCCTACATGCAAGTATCTGCACCATGTATGTGCCCAGTCTCCACAGAGGTCAGAAGGGGTTTAATCCTCTGGAACTGGAGTTATGGGTGGTTGTGAGCCACCATGTGGGACCTGGGAACTGAGCGCAGGTCCTCTGCTAGACCAAGTCCTCCTAACCCTGAAGCATTTTCCAGCCCTGGTCTTGGTGTTTTGGAGATAGGGTCTCGTTATACTGCCCAGGTTAGCTTCAAACTCAAGATCCTCCTGCATCAGCAAGTGGTGTGATGACAAGTCCGTGCCACCAAGCCTGGCCAGGATTCCATTTCTCAATTCTCCTAAAACTTTGTGAATCGGTACTTGTGGAAACAATTTAGTTTTATAACAACCAACTTACAGCACCCATGTCTTCGAATGTCATCTAAACAACAGAACAAGGCATTGGAAAGAAATTACCATTTAAACACAAGCTAGATACCCATTATGCTCAAACATGCCAGAAAGGTAGCTACGAATGCCAACATTCCTGCCTGAAGATGCTGCCTCTAGTGAAACTTATCCAGAACATTCACCTACTGCTGCAGTATTCTACCTGTGGGCCCCAAACCCCTTGGGGGTCGACAAACCCTTTCACAGGGGGCGCATATCAGATATTCACATTACGATTCATAACAGTAGCAAAATTACAGTTGTGAAGTAGCAACAAAAATAATTTTATGGTTGGGGGTCACCACAGTAAGAGGAACTGTATCAAAGGGTTGCAGCATTAGGAAAGCTAAGAACCACTGACCTAGGAAATGTGGACTTTGAAATTCAAACCCTGTTCAGACCAGATCGTAACCACAGGTCACCATAGCAGACATTGGTAAGACCCCCTCCCCCTTGTGTTTTTTCACTGCTGTGGATTGAGGTAAGTCCTTGAGCATGCTGGGTAAGCACTCTCCCACTGAGCCACACCCCTCGTGATCTCTTCCTTACAGAAGGAAAGAACAAAGACCCAAAGAATTTAAAACATTGATTCCAAATTACAAAGGTAATAAGTGGTAAGATAAAGCTTTGAGGGCCAGGACTCCAAATTACATTCATTGAAGTCCAAGGGCCTCCTCTTAGTAATTGTAACAACCCCAAGGAAAAAGTAGTGGGATTTTCCTATCAATGTTGTACATGTGTATAATTGAAGAATAAATAATACTATTTAATTGAAGAATAAATAATATCTATTTTTTTCATTCTCAATATGAAAATTTCAGAAACTATAGAAAAACACCTAGAAGTCACTTAGGAAAACATCTTTAAATTTAGCTGTAAAACCAAACCTTCTGTCAGAGACAAAATCAAAAGATAAACTGGAAAGTGTTTGCAATACTTATAACAACAAAAAACTGTTTCCTTCATTTATAAAAGTCTCATTTGGAGCTGGAGAGATGGCTCAGAGGTTAAGAGGATTGGTTGTTCTTCTAAAAGTCCTGAGTTCATTTCCCGCAGCCACATGTTGGCTCATAACCACCCATAATGGGATCTGGTGCCCTCTGCTGGCATACAGGCAGAATACTGTATAAATAATAAATAATCTTTTTTTTTTTTTTTAAGGATTCTTTTTTTTTTTAAGTCTCTGAAAAAAAGACAAGCTCTGTTATAGAAAAATGGCTTTAAATGGTCACACCACTTGGAAGAAAATCTTTACCAGCCACACTTCAGACAGTAGATTGAGACCCAGAATTTACCAAGAATTGTGGAAATTAAACACCAAGGAAACAAAACCATCAATCAACAAATGAACTTTTCAAAAAGATAAAGAAAAAACACAAGAGGCAAATAATTATTTTTAAAATATTCAATATTCCTAGCCATCAGGTAAATGTGAGTTAAAATGACTCTGAGGCCACCCAAGTCATGACGAGCATTGTCAATAACTTTATCAACAAATGCTGGAGAGGTTGTAGAGAAAGAGGAACCCTTATTTGGTGTTGGTGAGTTAATTAATTAAAATTAATACAGACAGTGTGGAAATAAGCTTGGAGATTTCTCAAAAAGTAAAGATAGAACTACCATATGACCCAGCTCTTCCACTTGTGGGCATGTACCCAGAAGCCTCCATACCCTACCACAGAGATATTTGCACCCCCATGTTTGTTGCTGCTTTATTCACTATAGTGAAGAATTGGAGTCATCCCAATTGCCCTCAACAGCTGAGCAGACAATGAAATTTTTGACTTCTATAAAACAGAATACTACTCAGCTTTAAAGAAAAACAAAATCAGTCTGGCGTGGTTGTGCATGCCTTTAATCCCAGCACTTGGGAGGGAGAGGCAGGCAAAGAAAGAAAGAAAGAAAGAAAGAAAGAAAGAAAGAAAGAAAGAAAGAAAGGAAGGAAGAAAAATAAAGTCATAATGTTTGTAGGAAAATAAGTGGACTTAAAATGTTAAAAATGTATAATATTAGGGCTGGAGAGATGGCTCAGTGGTTAAGAGCACTGACTGCTCTTCTGGAGGGCCTGAGTTCAATTCCCAGCAACCACATGGTGGCTCACAACCATCTATAATGTGATCTAATACCCTCTTCTGGCCTGCAGGAGTACATGCAGAGTGCTGTATACATAATAAATAAATACATAAATCTTTTAAAAATGTATAATAATAAACAAGGTCACATGATTTCAGAAAGAAAAACAAACTCATGTTTTCCCTCAGATGTGGAATTTAGTCAATAATATTTGTATCTCTGCACACAGATGTGCATGTGGGCAACAATAACATGCAGATAAGAAAAAAAGAAAGGCTAAGGGGCTAAGGGCTAAGAAGGGCTAAGTGCTAATGGCATGAGTTATAAAGCTAATTCTATTTTTAGTTCTCTCTCCTCTCCTCTCTCTCTCTCTCTCTCTCTCTCTCTCTCTCTGTGTGTGTGTGTGTGTGTGTGTGTGTGTGTGTGTGTGTGTGTTTGAGCATGTTCACAGGTGTGGAGGTGCGTGTATGTGTGTGGGTGCACAGGCATGCTTACTGCTTGCATGTGCAGGCTTGAGATTGACCCTGGTACCCTCCTAGATTGCTGCCTGCGTTACATATTCGGTCAAGGTCTCCCACTGAGCCTGAAGCTAGCTAGCCATCTTGGTCAGGTTAGCTAATCAGCTTTCCCCAAGGATCCCCAGACTCAGCTTCCCCTGGGGTTACAGGTGTGCCTCCGTGCCCACCCAGCTTTAAGTCTCGATCTCAGATCCAAACTCTAGTCCACATGTTTGCACTGCAAGTGCATTAGCTATTGAGCTGCCCTGGCCTCTTTACTTAGAGTAGAAGATGTTGGATGATATATCCCAAGATCCATGGCCAACATTAGTACCTTAAAACTAACTTTGTAATTAGTGTTTACTATGGTTTTTAAGCCTTCCTGGCCTAATTTCAAACTCAGTAAATACAGAGGCAGCCAAGGTCCCAAGGTACAAAGGACCCAGAGAGGCTCCAGGAGACTACTGTGGCAGTTTGGCTGAGAACTGCCCCATAGACTCCTGCATTTGAATGTGTAGTCACCAGGGAGTGACACTGTTTGAAAGGATTAGAAGGTGTGGCCTTGTTAGAGGAAGTGGGGGCGGGGGAGCAGTGGTAGGGTGCGGTGGGGGCGCAGACTTAGAGGTTTCAAAAGCCCAAGCCCAGTGTCTCTGTTTCTGCTGCCTACGGGCCTCTCAGCTACTTCTCCGGCACCGTGACCACCTACCTGCTGCCAGCTTTCCAGGGATGCTGGAAGATAACGGACTAAACCTCGGAAACTGCAAAAATGGATGCTTTCCTTTATAAGAGTTGCCGTGGTCATGGTGTCTCTTCACAGCAATGGAACACTGACTAAGACAGCTACATTCCTGAGTGAGATTAGTTACTTAACTCTCCCGTCTTCTCTCTTGGGCTTTTCCCTAACCCCCCCCCCAACACGGGGTCCCCCACTATTGTATCCCTGGGGAAGGAAGTAAATAAGATACAAAGTGATGTTAATATGTTTAACAAAAGCCAACATTCAGGAGCAGGTCCTGGAGAAGGAGGTCTGTTCACAGTCCACCCTATGCTACTCTCAGCCCATCTTGACCAGAGTCCACCATAGAAACTTGCACCCAGACATCTTTGCCTCAGAGATTTAGGAGGTGATTAAGAGAACTAAGCACTGAGAGATATGTTGGATTTGGTTTGGAGTTTTACCTTTACACACTCACTGCCTCGGTGTGATATTTAATCTTAGTTGTCACCGTGATGAAATTTATAATCACTACGAAAACAAACCTCGTGAAGGATTTTCTTGTTTAGGTCAACCGAAGTAGAAGAAGGGTTCTAAAAGTGTGTGACATCATGCCTTAGGCTCGGGTTCTGGACTGAACAAAAAGGAGAAAGAGGGCCAAGCAAAAGCAATTATCTCTCTCTGCTTCCTGACTGGGGAATGCCCTGTAGCCAACTGTCTCTCACTCTTGCAGCCATGCCTTCCCCCATTGTGATGGATTGTACACCCTCAAACTGTGAGCCAAAATGAATACTTCCTTCTTCCTTCCTTCCTACCTTCCCACCTTCCTTCCTTCCTACCTTCCTTCCCACCTTCCTTCCTTCCTACCTTCCTTCCTTCCTTCCTCCCTCCTTCCTACCTTTCTTCCTTCCTTCCTACCTTCCTTCCCTCCTTCCTACCTTTCTTCCTTCCTTCCTACCTTCCTACCCACCTTCCTTCCTTCCTTCCTACCTTTCTTCCCTCCTTCCTACCTTCCTACCTTCCTTCCTTCCTTCCTTCCTTCCTTAAGTTGCTTTTGTCAGGGGGCTGTCACAGCTGCAAGATAAGGTAACTAGAGTCTCATCTATAATCAGATGCAGAACTCACACCACAGAATAAACTAACGTCTTCAAGAACATATCTAACTAGCTGCATAAAGCTGCACCTAGCTGCATGGCTAGTGTCACTGTTTTTTTGTTGGGTGATTGTAGCAGGTGTACAGATAAATTGCCTTTCCCTTCCTGGTAGGTATAGAGTTTCCTGGAGAGCTGAGAAGCAGAGCACAGTGTTCAGCCTCTACTCTAAGAACCACACTCCTGTAATGTCCCGGAAGCACCTACCATCCCAGTAGCTGGACTCCATCCAGTTGGCCGCATTGAAGAGGGAGGCGGTGCCACCATAGCAGGCATTGGTGGTATCTATGCCCTCGATGTCAGTGTTGCCTGAATCCTGGAAGAGTTCCATGAGCACTGTTTTGACAGCCTTGGACTTGTCAATGATGGTCTCGGTGCCCACTTCCAGGCGGCCCACAGCATCCCATGGCAGCTTGGTGCGCTCCATCAGCCTCTGCACCACTGTCAGGCACAGGGAGTTGATGTCCTCCTGGACTGAACAGAAGCCCATGCGGGTCTGGCCCAAGCCAACGGTGTACTTCCCAGCTTCCACGTTGTTGAACTTCTCCAGGTCAGTCTGGTCCACATACTGGGCTGGGAAGTAGACCTCCAGGGCAAGGATACCCACATCTTTTGGCCAAGTATCTGTTTTGGCCAAGGGAGCGGGAGGGATTGTAGAAAACCTGTGGTTAAGATAACGACTGTAAATCTACTAGTGATTTTTTGACAGTTGCTTCAAAAAACAACATGGCAATCATTTTGCTTATGCTTTAGGACATTTTGGATGTGTGTTATCGAGTTAAAATTTTGTAGTTATAGCTGTTGAATGGACCCTTTCATCCTCTTACCCTCCATAAAGTCTACTTTTCCTAGAAACATAGCTACACACAAGGAGTGTGATCACTCTTTGTACAAAAATGCAAGTCTGACTAGACCCTCAGAGTGTAATATTAGTGCTGACTGTCAGTTTGCTAGAATCTGGGATCACACAGAAGACAACCCTCAGGCACATCCGTGAGGGATCTTTGAGACTAGATTAGCTTCTAGGCAGGTCTATGAAGGATTATCTTGATTACTTTAATTGAGCTAGGAAGGCCCACCCTGGAGGGGTGGGGCACTTTTCCCTGGCTTGGTCCAGGGTTGTATAAAGAGGAAGAAGCTAGTGAGCATAACAACTTGTGGTCCTCTGACTCCTGACTGCCTCAAGCTCCTGTCACTGTGACTTCCCCACCATGGTGAACTGACACCTAGAACTGAGCCAAAATAAATGTTTCTTTCATTAAATTTCTTTGGTTAGGGTGTCTTGTCATAGCAAAAGGAAAAATAACTAATAGAAAAGTCTTTATACCTTTTCTTTGCTTGTTATTTTAACTTCTAGGAGTATTTGTTGTTTTGTCTTATTTTGTTTATCTGTGTGTCTTTTGTTGTTGGTTTAGATTTCAGTTTTGTGAGTCAGGATCTCTTGTTTTACCCCAGGATAGCTTAGAATTCTGGATTCTCCCGACTCTATCTCCTGAGTATTGGCATTATAAGAGTGATGGCTTAAATGAAGATGGTCTCCATAGGCTCATATATTTAAATGCTTGCTCATTATAGAGTGGCACTGCTTGAGAGGGATTAGGAGGTGTGGCCTTGTTGGAGTAGGTGTGACTTTGTTGGAGGAAATGTGTCACTGGGACGGGCTTTGGTATTTCAAAAGCCCAAGCCAGTCCCTGAGAGTCTCTCTCATTTCCTGAGGTCTGCAGATCTGGATATAGAAATCTCCGCTACTTTTCCAGCACTGTGTGATTCTGCCTGTGTGCTACCATGCTCCCCACCATGATGATGGACTAAATCTCCAACACTGTAATCTAGCCTAAATTAAATGCTTTGTTTCATAAGAGTTGTTGTGGTCATGGTGTCTAATTCATAGCAACAGAACACTAAGACAGCAGGTGTGTACTGTCATATCTGTCAACATTTATTTTCTATACATTTCATATATTAGAGTCTTTGAGTTTTTTGTTGTTTTTTAAATTTATTTATTTATTTATTCACTTTACATTGCAATTGTAGCCTCCTCCCTCTTATCCTGCCAGCCCTACCCTTCCTTCCTCTTCTTCTCTCCCCCTCCTCCCCTATTCCTCAGAAAATAGGAGCCCCGCCCCCAACCTATCCACCCTAATCCATCATCTTCCCCTGTGGCCTGGTGAGGCAGCCCCACCAGGGGGGAGTGATCAAAAAGGAGGCAACAGAGTCCATGTCAGAGATAGTCCCTTGTTGAAAACCCAGTGACTTGAATTCAATACCTAGGATCTACATAGTGGAGAAAGAGAGAGAAACAACTCCTACACACTGTCCTCTGACTGTCACCCATACACTGTGCCACAAACATAGCCATAACCATACACGTGCACACGTTAAATAAATAAATAAGAACACAATAGAAATTCCAAAAACATCAAAAGAAATATATCAAGCTACAGATAAGGAAATTTTCATTATACCAATGGCAAATTTCTCAGCAGAAACCATACAATACAGTAGAAAATGGGGTGATATATTTCACATTCTGAAAGAAAAGAATTGCCAACCAAAAATATTATACCCAGCAAAGCTATCCTTCAAAGATGACGAAGATAAAAAGTCTTTCAAAGATAAGAAAAAGCAGGGTATTCATCACTGACAAATTACATCTAAAAGAATTCTTATAGGAATTCTACACTGAGGTGACAGAAGATGGCTACATTATGAAGACAGATGGAAATGTATAACTCAATAGTAGAGCAGATACACAAAAGAGGAAAAAGAGAAACCTTTCAGAATAGAAAACCACGAAATTGCAGCGATGAAGAAAAAGAAGGAACACAGGTCATACAAATGACCAGCAAAACATGTAATAGGAAAGTGCCCATATTCAACCCTCCAGTTAAAAGCTGTAGATTGGCTGAATGGATTAACCCCAAGTGCCGATGATACACTCTCTATAATAAACTCATTTCACCACCAAAGACACATATAAACCAACAATGACAGGGTGAAAAATGATACAGAAATAGAACTCCAAAGCAGACAGGAATTCTTATGCTCATGTCAGATAAAATAGACACTAAAGTCTATAGAGAGATGAAGAAGGTCACTGTCACAGAAAATCAACAAGGAAACAATAGAGTTCACCAGCACTATAGAGCAAGCAAATTGAACAGATGTTGACAGCACACTGCGTATAATAGCTACTGTTTCTGGACAACCATTTTAATGCAAACGAACACGATACATACCAAAACCTGTGAGATACAGCAAAACTGACCCTTACAAGGGAGTAATGTGCCTACATCAAATAAATAGACTGTGAATGAACAACTTCTTGATGCAATGCAAGCAACTGGAAAAGTAAGAGAAGGAAAGAAATAACAAACAGCAGACCAAAACTATAACAAAGTAGAGATCAAAACAATAAAAGGAACAATGAAACAGAAGTAGTCTTTGAAATAATAAATCAAACTGATAGGCTTTTAGCTTAATTAATCAAGGAAAAAACCTGGAATGTTGGGTACAGGAGCTGTGCTGAAGCTCACCACCTAGCAAGTCCACCCAATCAGAAGCTCTGGTTCAGAGGAAAAATTTTGTCTCAAAAATAAGGTGGAGAGAGATTGAGGATGATACTCTGTGTTGACCTCTGGCCTTCTTATAAGGTACACACACACACACACACACACACACACACACACACACACACACACCTCACATATGTGAACATTTAAACTCACACACACACACATTTCTAAAAACAGAATGTCCCTCTACTCAGTATGACCTACTATAGATTCAGCAGATATATGTTAAAATATCAATGACATTCTTCACAAAGGGAAGGAAAAACAGCCAGTACAATCTTAAAAAAAAAAAAAAGGAAAAATGCCAGCTGCATGAAGATACTCGGCTTCAAAAGGTACAAACCAGGGCATCGAGGTGCGTACCCAAAATTCAAGTACTTGGAAAGCTGAGACAGGAGGATGAGAGTGGAGCAAGCCAGCCTGGGCTGCCTAGCAAGTCCCAGGTCAGCCTGTTCCACATTGCAGAACCTTCTCAAACAAAGCAGCAGCAACATACTACACAGTTATGATAACTCAAGCAACACGGCTCTGAAATAAAAACAGGTACATAGACCAATAAAGCAGAATAAAAAACTCAGAAACAAACTCAGACTTTCATAGCCAGCAAGGAAGATGCCACCTTCTTATTGAGAAAACTAGGTATCTACACACAGCAGGAACTGGACCAAGTCTTTCACTCTACAAAAATCCATTTAAAATGAATGAAAGGTCCTGGAGAGATGGCTCAGTGGTTAAGAGCACTGCCTGCTCTTCCAAAGGATCTGGGTTCAATTCCCAGCACCCACATAGCAGCTCACAACTGTCTGTAACTCCGAGATCTCACACTCTCACACCAATGCACATAAATTAAAGTTAAATAAAATGGTTTTTTTTTTAAATCAATGAAAGACCTAAATGCAGAACTTAAACTCATAAATCTACTAGAAGATGAACATGTTAATCTTGGCAAAGACTCATCTTGTTTTGATTTGATTTGTTTGAGACACAATTGCACTGTGTAGCCTGGACTGGCATTCACTGTGCAGCTTAGGTCAAACTCAAAGTCACGATCCTGCACGTGTGTGTGTGTGTGTGTGTGTGTGTGTGTGTGTGTGTGTGTGTCTGTGTCTGTGTGTGTGTCTCTGTGTCTGTGTGTATGTGAGTCTGTACCTGTGTGTGTGTCTCTGTATGCGTGTCTGTGTCTGTTTGTGTGTGTGTGTCTCTGTGTCTGTATGTATGTGAGTCTGTGTCTGTGTGTGTGTACCTGTGTGTGTGTGTCTCTGTATGTGTGTCTGTGTCTGTGTGTGTCTGTGTATGTGTATGTGTGTGTGTGTCTGTGTCTCTGTGTCTGTGTGTGTGTGTGTGTGTGTCTCTGTGTCTGTGTGTGTGTACCTGTGTGTGTGTGTCTCTGTATGTGTGTCTGTGTCTGTATGTGTGTGTGTGTCTGTGTCTCTGTGTCTGTGTGTGTGTGTTTGTGTGTGTGTGTCTGTGTCTGTGTGTGTGTGTGTCTGTGTCTGTGTGCCTGTGTCTGTGTGTGTGTATCTCTGTGTGTGTGTGTATCTGTGTGTGTGTATGTGAGTCTGTGTCTGTGTGTGTGTATCTGTGTGTGTGTATCTGTGTGTGTGTGTCTATGTGTGTGTGTCTGTGTATGTGTGTCTGTGTCTGTGTGTCTGTGTGTGTGTCTGTGTGTGTGTGTCTGTGTGTGTGAGAGAGAAGGGGGGATGGCATGCGTGTAAAGGTCAAATGTTAACTGTGGGTGTCAGTCCTCTCTTTCCACAACATGAATCCTGGGAATTGAACTTGGGTCATCAGACTTAGCAGCAAGTGCCTTTATCTGTTGAACCATCTCCCTAGGCCTTCAAATACTTTTTTAAAAAAGGTTTTTTGAGACAGGGTTTCTCTGTGTAACAGTCCTGGCTTTCCTGGACTCACTTTTGTAGACCAGGCTGGCCTCAAACTCACAGAGATACACCTGCCTCTGCCTCTCAAGTGCTGGGATTAAAGGCATGCACCACCACCACCCTGCTTTTAAGACTCAGATACTTTTAAGACACCCTCCCCACCCCCCAAGTCAAGGCAAATTTGATTATTTAACACTGAAAATGCTTCTGAACAGCAAAGGGAATACTGTGAGAATAGAGAGACAACCTCCAGTGGGAGAAAATATTTGCAGCCTATTCACTTGAAGGGCACAACTCTCCGAACGTATCGGACTGATAGGACTTGACAACAAAATCCAATTATTTCTGTTTTTAAATAGGCTAACACCCGAATCCTCATTTTTTCCCCCAATGGAGAGCATGTACAGACACACTGAGCTTTGCACATCATCGAGGTGACACAGAGCAAAGGCATGAAGTGGAGCATCACCACAGTTAGGCTGGCTTCACAAATACCAAACGCAGTGAGGCTGCAGAGAGAGGAAGCTGTGAGGGCTGGAGAGGTAGAGGGCTCAGCGTGGGGAGGGGCTTTTACCCTGAAGCCCCGTGTTCTGGCTGCCAACCATGACGATCGGTGCTGAATCTCAGGAACCCACACAGTACAAGGAAGGACTCCTGCGAGTTGTCCTCTGACCTCCACACATGCGCCATGGCACATGCACCTACACACATGTGCTCTTAGTGGATGTAAACATGTTTTTGTTTTGACCCCAAGCATGGGATAGGAAAAGACTTGTGAGAGAACAGGTGATGTTTATCCACTTAGAAGTTGAACCGCTATGTGGGTGAGGGAGTGGGTGGACTTGGGTTTTGCCAGCTGAAACACGTCCTAGAACAGACTGAGAGGATATATATATATATCCACACCAGGAGGCTGGGGCTTTTTGGGTCTTGGTACTGTTTGGTTGTTCATCGCTCCACTTCGAGACGCTCCTGGAGAAACTGCTCCAGAGAACACTTTGGGACTCTGGGTTCCAGCTCCTGTTCCCGGTTCCAGCAACAACTTTGGTGGAATTGCTGCTCTGCTGGCATCCTGCCAACTACACCAGGGGAATCACTTTCAGGAACTGAATTCAGAAAGGTCTACTTCCCCTATTTCCATAAACCTCCTTTCTCTCCTACCTAGAGTAGGTGGGTTGGAAGGGAGGTATAAGCATTAAAGAGCCCCAAATAAAGTAGATTTGGAAAAGATGAAGCCTACAGCGCTCACGTTCACACACAAGTTTTAAAAAGAAGAGCCTCTAATAGAGAAGATGAGGATGTGAATTGGTCCAGCCATGTGGAAACAGTACAGTTGTACCACCAAAAAGCAGAGCAGAACTGCCATGTGATCTATGAATCTCAATACTGGGTCCATGCCCAAAGGAACTGAACTGAACAGACATCTTGCGTGTTCACATATAAGACACACTTGCACACTTATCTCAACACTACTTACAATAGCCATGATAGAGACTCCCTTGTACTGGCCACTGACAGGTGAGTGTGTAGACAAACTGTGACAAATATGCATGGTGGGATGCTATTTAGCCATGAAGAAAAAATTCCATCATGGCGGCAATGTGGATGAGACATATGTTAGGCACAGAAAGATGAAGATTGATGTTCTTGCTCACAGGTAGTAGCTAAGACTTTGATCTCAAAACAGTAGAGACTAGAATAGAGACACGAGAGCCATGAAAAGGAGTAAGGAAAAGAAATGGAGAGAAGACGCTGGTGTGTACAGGGACACAACTGCACATGACAAATACATTGTGTTGTTTGTTTGTTTGACTTTGTTTTCCATGATGCTAGGGATAAATGTAGGACATGAACACAGGACATTTGGGGGCAAACACACCGAGCCGCATCCACAGCCAGGACAAGTGACTTCCAATGCCCTATTACACAGCAGGATCATTATGATCAACAACAATGAACTGAGTATTTTAAAGTAGCAAACAAGGAAGATCTTGAATGCTCCCAACACAAAGAGATAGGAAATGTCTGTAAGGACATTGGCCTAAGCCAATTGGCCTGATCTAGTCATTGCGTGATGTGTATGTGCATTTAAATGTCACACCATATCACACAAGTATGGGCAGTTTCCGTGTGTTCATTAGAATTAGAATACACCCCACCCCCTTCAGAACCATGCAACCCCTTTCTGTGGGTGAGCTCTGTGTTCCTCTCTGTCTCTGTCCCTTTGAGCTGTTATCCTAATGATTTATTTCTGCATACGCGATTAGCCCTTGGAACGATTTAGAAACCTCGACTCATTTTTACAGTGTACCATTGGTTACTCCCCCTCTCTTCTTAATGCACGAGAACAAACCAATCCTTTCCCCCCTGGTTGCTGTGCTTGCTTGTCTTGAGATAAAGGCTCACTGTGTAGCCCAAGCTGACCTTAAACTCATGATCTTCCTGCCTTAGCTTGGATTACAAACATGTACCAACACGCCTGATTATTTTCCTATTTTTCAAAGGAAGTTTTTCACTATCTTCATTTTCTGTCTGTTTTCTTCTGATTGGGACTTTGAATATTTATCGGACATTCTCCATGGAGAGCTGACTCACCATAGACTAATATAGATACCCTTTGTGCCGACAAAGCGGCAGGCATTTTATTGTTCCTTGGGCAGCAGAGCAGGCCAACCTGTGGGAGAAAGGTGATGGTGGTGGTGGTGGTGGGTGTGGGAGCAAGTGGGGTGGTGGTGTTGGCAGGGGTCCATAGAAGAGAGAGTAGAGAATCTCTTTCCTGTGTCTTTTCAGTTCCCTTCACTCTGGATTTCCAACTCTGCTGGGGAAACTTTGTAGTTTCCCATGCCAGCTGCAAGGCCCCCTCATACAGGTGTCCATAGGAAGTGCCTGAAACCCGTACCTTCCTTCACCCTAAACGCTGTGAAATGATGGCTCAGCAACTCCCCAGTGTTTCTTGTCTTAGAAATACTCTTTCTAGTTTTTGCCTTGGGCACCTGGCTTTCAAAGCACTCTCTGTACCACGGAGGCTATGGCTCTTACTGAGTGCTTCTCCCCACTTGTCATTCTGGGGGCCCCCAATTCTCCCAACAGGAGAGTAAATTTTTTTTTTCTGAGACAGGGTTTCTCTGTGTAGCCTTGGCTATCCTGGACTCACTTTGTAGACCAGGCTGACCTTGAACTCACAGAGATCCGCCTGCCTCTGCCTCCCGGGTGCCGGGATTAAAGGCATGCGCCATCATGTCCAGCAAGGAAAGTCACCTTTAAAGACCCCAGTGAGACAAAAGCGCATCCTATGGTCACAAGATACTGAGGCAGAGCAGTCTGTGCTCGTCAGCTTCTGGCGAAGGAGGGAGGGGACTAACTTATTTATTTGGTGCCTTCCAAATAACTGGAGTTTGAACTTTCAAATATTTATGGGGCAGCACCCCCAGGATCAAGAGCTAATGGTTAGCTAGTGTTCGGAGCTGCCAGCTTGGATACTTTCCCACAGGTTCCTTTCTCTCTCTGCCTCCTCTGGGCTGACTTCCTCCATGCCGTCCCACATAGAAAAGACGAGATTCAGGGAGAAGTTCAGAAAGCCGTAACATTGTCTTGGCAGAGATTTCCTGGATGTGGATTGCAGAACCTTTAAAGAGTACCACACAAAGGCTTCCTTCTGGAAGCACCCAGGCACTTGGCTAAGAGTCCGCTCCTCATCCTGAGTTTCCTCCAAGGGATGATCATTGCATTTAATTTACACCTACTTGTTTTTGTTGCCAAGCTCAAGAGTCTGCACCATGCTCTTATTCCTTCCTTTCACCTTCTTCCCTGTGGGCTCACAGCTAGCTATCTCACGCTTCATGCAGAGAAGGGTACTGTTCTGGGGAGCTACCTCGAGAAGAGGGCAAGGCTCTCAACATCCTTAATGGGCATGAGGAAGACGTGTAGTATGTAGCTCAACTGCAAAGACTGGCAGGCCAGCGGGCAGCGGGGGTGGGGGGAGTTAGATGGGTGGGTGTAGGGGGTGGGGGAGGAGATGGCACACACCACAAAAGGGATATAGACAAAACTGTGGAGTGCAGAAGAAGCACTTTTCCCTGGGTGGGAAAAGCAAGGAGGGCTTCACGGAAGAGGCTGAACTGAGGTCAGCCTTGTTTATTTGTGTGTGTTTTTGTAAGTGTGGTTGAGGGGCACACATGTGGCAGTCAGAAGACAAAAGTGCGTTCTCTCCATCTACCATGCTCTGGGGATTGAACTTCGGTCCTCAAGTTCGGCAGCAAGCACCATCATCTGCTGAGCCATCTCACCAGCTCCCGAGATCAAGCTTGAGGGACAGGTGGCCAGTTTCTGTCAGTGAAGGACTGGGGTGTGTGAAGGGGCAGTGGCCTCAATGGGGGTGCATGGGCAAGCTAAGGAATCTTCACAGAGGAGGGTGTGTAGGGGGCAGGGAGCTTATAGCTGAGAAACACTGAGTCTCAAATGCTTAATATTGGGGCAAGGAAGCAGATGCTGGGGCGGTGGTCATTCTGGGGTGGATTTAAAGCTGCTGTGGTTCTCAACGTGTGGGTTGCAACTCCCTTGGGGTCTCGTGTCAAATATTTACATGATGGCTCATAACAGTAACAAAATTACAGTTATGAGGCAGCAATGAAATACTTTTATGGTGTGTGTGTATGTGGTGGTGGTGGGGATGTCACCACAACACGAGGAACTGCATTATAGGCTCGCAGCATAAGGGAGCTTGAGAAGCAATGGGCTGGAGCAGAGGTGACCTATAAAGAACACTAATAGTTCAGGCGGTGAGCACTGGGGTTAACCCTTAGGGCACCGGCAGGGAAATGGGAATACAGATGCCAGAACAGGAACCAAAGAAGTCACAGACTGTTGCTGAGGACAGAGGCCCATGGTTCCTTAGGGAGCATTTGTGCCAAGCACAGAGGGCACTATAACTATAATCCCAGTGCTCTGGAGGCGGAGGCTGGTGGATCATTATGAGTTCAAAGCTAGCCTGGTCTACATAGTGGGTTCTAGCTCAGCCAACTCTACCTAGAGAAGCCTTGGCTCAAAAAAAGTGGGGGATGGTACTAGGGAATGGTCATCCCTAGGCAGCCTTGAAACCATGTCCCCACCTCCTCACAAAGACAGAAACAAGCTAGACTCTAATCTGGAATAGTCCATTGAAATGCAGTGCTTTTACCAGGGGTGGAGATGATGGTGGGGTCGTGAAGAAAATGAAGAGGTTAAAGAGCATTTCCCTCCTCTCCCCGACCCCACACCCACATCCAGGCTTCCAGGAGAGCAGGTAAGGGAAGACACAAAGCAAAGCTTTTTCCTAAGTGTTCGGTATTCATGGATATAAGTAGAAGAGAAGGCTAAGGACTCTGAGCTCAGTGGACAGTGAGCAAACGAGAAAAGAACACACGGGCAGCGGGGTGCCAGAAGCCAGAAGCACAGATGTGATCCATCAGTTCTGAGCAACCACAGTCACTAGAACCAGCCTGAGGGGTGTTTATAGAGAAAGGAGGCATGTGCGTTCTTCTTGCAGAAGCACTTGTAGCTCCTATCCCCCACTCCCAGACACACACATACAATTTCTATCTTCCATCTCTTAAAACTGAGGGATGGAGAAATGTAGCTTCTTCGCTGTGGTCCGTTCCAGATCTTGCTGCAGGGAGCAGGTGAGCTAACACAGCAACTGCCGGATCCCTGAGTTCTGCCTCCCCACTGTAGCTGGCAGAGGAAAGAAGGCTGCTTTTCCTAAACAGAGAGCATCAGAGGCTTAGGTTTAGAGAAATGGTTCTCAACCTGTGGGTCTTGACCTCTTTGGGTCAATTTGTAAGACTGAAAATATATCCTGCATACCAGATATTTACATTAGGACTCACAATGGTAGCAAGGTTACAGTTATGAAGCAGCAAGGAAGATAATTTTACGGTTGAGGTCATCAAGCGTGAGGAACTGTATTAAAGGGTCACAGATAAACTTGTTTGTTTATAACTGAGGGTAAACCTTGCCAGCTTCTGACTGGGATCCTAGTGAGTTCTGGACAGGTCCTCTGCCTGCTCTTTCCTGGTCCCCACGGTGCTTGTCTGAGAGTGACTCAGTATAGACCCTCAGAGCAGGTGACTCACCTCTGCTGGGCTGCTGAGAGCGGGTGAGCAGGTGTGAGCGAAGCCTCCTGCATCATTCTCTTCACTTGCAGGACCCGCCTTGCTGGAGCCAAAAGCCGCTGCATCTCTAGGGTATCAACAGAATGCCAGCAGTCCACAGCCCTTGGGAGAGATGCCCAGTGACTGTGGGCTGGGCTTTATAAGTCTCTAGAACTCCAGCCTCCGGAGGCCCCGCCTCAGCTTATCAAGGCCTCTGCCTGCTCTGGAGAAAACTGGGCCAAAGGTCTCAGAACACAAGCAAGTCAAAGAAAAACATCATCTCTAACATGTACGTGGCTGCCCTGCTCCTGCCTGGTTCTAGCTGGCTGGCTCCAAGACTCCTTTTGTCAGCCTTATTTTTGGCCCAGCTATGGAAGCTTGCGTGCTCCTTCTAACACATCCAACAGTCACCCAATTTGTCTCCCCGGGCCCCTGAGTCCTCTGTTGAGTGACTTACGATTCCTCACCCTCTCTGTGCTGTGAGATGTTGCTCTTAGCATTTTTCTAAGAAAAAGCTTTCAAAACCAAAGAGTGACTTTTTTTTTAAAGCCATGTTCTTCCTATGTAGCCCAGGCTGGCCTTGAACTAGAACTCAGTGCTCCTTCCTCAGCCTCCCATGAGCACCATGATTATGGGTATAATCTTTTTTATTTTTGGTTTTTCGAGACAGGGTTTCTCTATGTAGCCTTGGCTGTCCTGGACTCGCTTTGTAGACCAGGCTGGCCTCTCGGGTATAATCTTTTAATACCAGCCCTTGAAGCAGTTGAGAACAGGTGTTGATGTACGTGTGAGGGGCTGGCTTTGTGGAGGTGGCTGCTGCCTTCTTATCTTTATGGTCCTTATGCCCGCACAGTTCCATACAGCTTCCTAGAGGGATGTGGCCTGCGGCCAGTGCTGTGGGACAGGTTCAGGATCCCTCAGAAGCAGACAGTCTTGAAGTTCAGGCTCTCCTAGGAGGGAGATGTTGCCATATGGAGGAGCTTAGAGACAGGGTACAAGAGACTTTTCCTCAATGATCTATGTCTACTAAGCTGCAGAGTGGGGATCCCACTGCGTCTTTTCTCTCCAGACTTGAATACTATCCTGTGCATGCAGCTATGCTCCCGTGTGTGTGCAGGGATGGTCCCATGTGTGCAGGGATGGTCTCATGTTGTGCAGGGATGGTCCCAAGTGTGTGGAGGGATGGTCCCGTGTGCGTGCAGGGATGGTCCCATGTGTGTGGAGGGATGGTCCTGTGTGCATGCAGGGATGGTCCCATGTGTGTGTAGGGATAGTCTCATGTGTGTACAGGGATGCTTCCATGTCTGAAAGATTTGAGGCTACTGATGTGTGCTTTTACATGGTTGTGGGGTTCCAAACTCAGGTCCCCATACTTTTCCTTTACCCTCTGAGGCAAGTCTCCAGCTCCTCAGCCACTCCTTCTGTCATCTGACATTCTGGGGGAGTGTCTGCCTCACGCTTCACACGCAACAAGCTTTTATGTCTTGTGCATTCGCCCAGCAGTTCTAGATATCCCCCAAACCTGACTCCCAGGGCCCCTGCCACCTTTATATTCTTGTCTCCATACTGTGGAATCCAGGTGACTGCTGCCCAGGCCACACCTACCAATAGCAGCCTCTTTGTGGCATTACGGAGAGCCTGTCTGTGGATCCCCAAGCCCTTAACAGACTCCCCTGGGGTCTGGATTCCAGGAGAACGGTTATCAGTTCCACAAAGAAGCTTATAGAACTCAGGCTGCAACTGGACCACAAATGCTATTCCTAGCTTGTTTAACCATTTTCCCCATTTTATTTGGGCTCCTACAAAGGTATTACTCATCCCAAATCAACTGGAAGAAATCTTAAGAGAATGATGCCCTGTTTTCCTTAAGGGGGGGTTGGGTAGGCTTTTGGTTGCTTTCTTGGGCTATAGATGCTTATTTTCATTGGGAGTTGGATATAAGCTGTTATTAGTCTTATTCAGAGAGAAAACAAGGTTAGATTCAAGGAAGTCTCTCTTTTCCTTTATCTTTCTTTCTTAGGTTTGGAGATAGGGGTTGAAAAGAAAGAAGAGGGAATATAGAAATATATAGGTATGATAGGACAAGAAGTAGATTATTGAATCTACTCCTCAACTTAATGCCTTAATTGTTACTCACAAGGTTATTTTTAATTCACTAGTATAGAATTTTGTATATTGATGAAAAATAAGTTTAATTTTGATACATTGGTGTGAAATTCAAATTTAAGATTATTCTTCACATACATTATATATATTTCTACTCTAATATGTGGTATTTTATCCATACAACTCAAGAATAATACAAGGTTTACTTCCAATACCTTGCACCCTGCTTAGCATAACTAAGTAATACAAGTAAATTGTTAGTTGATCAAATCACAGTCATGTCAATTACTAGTCTATTTTTATCACAAGAATGTACATCCTAGGTCTAATAGATAGATATGATTCTATAGTTAGATAAAGTAAAATAGTTAGATAACGTCTTCAAAAACCCCAAAGACCTACAGAATACGGCATTTAAAAATGTTTTTGTTCTTGTAAAGATTCTTTGACAATTAGACAGGTTAACTCCTGGCAATGCCCAGCCTACGTCAAAGAAGATGATCAACATCAAAGAACCTCCTTATAGAGCTGGCTTCAAATGTGGCCAACCAGCCACTAGGCAAAATGTCCTCATTTCTGTGATAGACAGAATTTTGACTAAAAATAGGCAAGCTTGGTTGCACGCAGAGTCAATGGCCAAATTCTGCCAAGACAGGGTAAGACAAGTCCTCAATAGTTCCTGCCTCACAACTATGTCTGTCAAATATATTAGTCCAGAAGGCTGAAGATGATATTCCAATGTTATAGAGAGCTTTGGGTGACTGTTCAGGTAGCAAACTGTCTCTCTCATCTTCTCATTTTGGAAGCTGCTAACCTGCACTTCCTGTCTACTCAGGTAATTAATTTTATCTCTTCTCAAGTTTCTGATGGGGTTGAAGACCAGATAGTTTAGTTTTACAGTGAAGCTTAGTTGTTTAGGGGTTAATATGTTTTTAGGTCTAGATAAGTGTTTTAAGTTAATAATGATGAGATACGATAGATATTGATTTTCATTCAGAATTTTAGATGCACCAAGATAGGAAAGATGTTTTCTTTAAGGCTGTCAAATACAAATAGCCAAAACACTATGAATGTAGCATTTATATAATTCCTGATTGTTTCATGGTTCTTCTTGCTGTAGGTAGTTTATTGTATATATGTGTAATAATATAAATGTATATGTAAAAATAATAAAAAAGAAAAAACACATAAATATTAAAAAAAAAACTCAGATTGCCAGACTCAAGGACATCAGTGGCAACACATTCCCAACCTGTGATCCCTGCACCAAAGCTGGATGTTCTCTCTCTCCTTACTTCCTCCACATCCCCAAGGTCAAACATTCCTCCTTCCCTGTTGGCACATGCCCACTCAGACTCAGTCTCCACCTAGTGTTTGAGCTCTTCCACTGAGCCTTCTGCAGAGTCCCGTCATGGAGAGAATTCTTCGTTGCTGGCTCTTCTCTAAATGGCACTTGTTTATTGTCTGGGAACTGGGGATTCCAGTGGGTGAACTAGCTGCTGTTCCCATGGCTCTTTCAAATGGTGGTTTTGCTCTTTTCCTGTCCCAATTCCACTTCTCTCGCCACCTGTACCCAAGGATCTTCAGTGCATGGAACCAGGCATGTATCCTCTTAGTTCTTCATTCATACCTCTATTGAATATTTTCTTTTCTTTCTTTCTATTTTAAAAGATTAATTGGTTGGTTGGTTGATTATGTATACCGTGTTCTTCCTGCATGAACACCTGCAGACAAAAAAAGAGCATCAGATCACATTATAGATGGTTGTGAACCACCATGTGGTTGCTGGGAATTGAACTCAGAACCTCTGGAAGGGCAGTTGGTGCTCTTAACTTCTGAGCCATCTCTCCAGCCCCATCTATTGAGTATTTTCATTTTCCATCTTTTCAAAGCCTCCTATTGTCAAGTCAAATGTGGTGTTGCATTTCTGTCACCCCAGCACTCAGGGGTGAAGGCAGGAAGAGCAGGGGTCCATGATTATGAGGTAAGTTTAAGGCCAGCCCAGGCTACATGAGGCCCTGGCCCAAAACAAATAAAAACCTCTTGTCTTAAGGTCCAGGCTGTCAGTCTGGACCACTCAATGGCCCCCATTCCTTTTGCTCCAGTAAAAGTCTTGCTCTATTTCCCGAAAATGTATCTAAACATATGGATCAAGGCTTCCTCTCCACTCTTGGTCCCCTTAACATTCTTGGAGACATCAACCTTCAGCCTGGCTTCCTACAGAAGTTGGGGACAAATCACTAAAGAAACTGTGACAGGCAGTGGTTTGCTACAGAGGAAGATGTAGATCAGGTGTTAAACTCAGTAAAACAGAGGTTCATGAAGATAGTTTTTGAAGATAGAGCTGTACCAGAACAGGAAGATAAGAGCAACACAGCAGAAATTAGAAACTGGACACAGGGGAAAAGGCACGGCTGTAGAGCAGCCCTTGTGTGGAAAGAAGCAATGCAGTCACTGTTCAAGCAGCCACACTGGCTGTGAGCCCAAAGCAGGCACCAGTCCTCTCTAGTAACAAGAGTTGGGGGTGGGGGGGTGGGGCGAAGAAGTGGGGGTGGGGGGTGGGGGGGGATGGGGAGTGGAGGGCTGGAGCAGACAGGCAGAAGGGGAAAGGGACTAGCCCTTTTGGATAGTCTGTGTTCTCGGGAAACAAAAGTCATAGTGTTCAGCTGAGAATAAGGATTTGAGAATTTATATATAACTTTGTTAGATCTCTCTGTGTGTTTGTCTCTTTGTCTTTCTGTCTCTCTCTGTGTCTCTCTGTCTCTGCATGGCTCTGCCTCTGTGTGTGTGTGTCTGTCTCTGTCTCTCTCTCTTTATCTGAAATCAGGCCACAAGGGCTTAACTATGCAGCTTAACTCTACCTCCCACAAATAAAACAGGAATCTGTAAACAAACGTTCTTCCTTATTTCTGCCCCTTCAACAAACCACTCCTGTGCTTAACTAGAACTGGGTTTGAGCTGTGGCCAGGCTCCACGCCTCCTGGGGAAACATGAAAGCAAAGACTTCCGATTGTTCAGAGCACATCTCTCTCTCCCTCCCCCATTTCCCTCCCTCTCTCCCCCACCCTCTGTTCCTCTCTCTCTCCCTCCCTCTTCCTCTTTCTTCCTCTCCGTCCCTCCCTCCTCCCCTCCCTCCTCCCCTCCCTCCTCCCCTCCCTCCTCCCCTCCCTCCTTCCCTCCCTCCTTCCCTCCCTCCTTCCCTCTCTCCTTCCCTCCCTCCTTCCCTCTCTCCTTCCCTCCTCCTTCAGGTTCCTCAACTGTGCTGTCCATGGCAATGATCCTAGTCACTTTAAGCTACCTCCTCTACATTAAGTCAGTTCTCTTAAAGGAAAGAGTCTCACTCTCTTGGAGGTCCCATCTTGTTGTTAATATAATGTTCTATCCCTGTTAACCATGCCCTTGGTCATGTGGCTCTCTCTCCTACTAAAGCGCATTCTGAATGTTAACCTGAGAGCTCCGCTTCCTGAGCTAGTCACTCCTTCCTTCCACACCTGAGTCACAAGCTTGTAAATCCAAAGCCAAGCATCCATCCCTAAGCTGTGTTTTTTTTAAAACCATGCTTCTCTGCCTGATGTGAGGAAAAAGTGGATAGCTAAGTGATGACAGCTTTTAAAAGATTAATTACCTATATACCAATTGTAACCCCTTCCTCCTCCCCTCTTGGTCCCACCCTCACTTCCTCTTCTCCCTATCCCCTCCACTACTCCTCAGAAAAGGGGAGCACCCTCTACCAACCCATGCCAGCACATCAAGTCATATCATGACTAAGGGCATCCTCTTCCCCTGTGACTTAGTGAAGCAGCCCAGCCTGGGGGTGGGGGGTGGGGAGTGGAGAGGTGTGTGCAGGGGAGTGATGGAGAAGCAGGCAAAAGAGTCCATATCAGAGTCAGCCCCCATATGAAGCCCGGGCTGCCCATGGGCTACATCTGTGTACAGGACCTATGTCCAGTCCATGCATGGTCCTTGGCTGGTGCTTCAGTTTCCATAAGGCCCTCTGGATCCTGGTTAGTTGGCTCTGTTGGCCTTCTTGTGGAGCTCCTGTCTCCTCCAGGTCCTTCTATTCTTCCCCCACTTTTCTACAAGGCTCCCTACACTTCTCAGCATCTGTTTTGATCTGCTGTTGGGCAGAGCCCCTCAGAGGACAGCTATGCTAGGCTCCTGTCAGCAGAGTATCCTTAAAAGGGGTTGGCTCTCTCCCATGGGGTGGGTCTCAGGTTGGGTCGGGCATTGTTTGAATATTCCCTTAATCTCTGCTCTTTCTTTATCCCTGCACATCTTGTAGGAAGGGTAGAATTTGGGTCAAAGCTTTTGTGGGGGAGTTGGTGTTCCCCTCTCTCCATTAAGAGCCTTATCTAGTTAGAGGGTGTCCTCTTCAGTCACCTTGGCTCCTGCTACTAAGTCTCAGCTACAGTCACCCTCATATCCTACCAGAAGCCGACCCTGTCTTAGGTTGGAGAGGTTGTCACAGAGATGTCCCACCCACAGTTTCTCTTCTCTCTGCAGGCCCTCTGTTCTCCTGCCCCTGCTCTTCCTATGTCTGATCTCCACCTTCATTTGTCCCCTCTCTTCAGCCTCTTCTGCTGACTATTCTATTTCCCCTTCTGGGTGAGATTTAAGCACCTTCCCTTGGGTCCTCATTGTTATTTATCTTCTTTGAGTCTATAAATTGTAGTATGCTTATCCTGTGGTGTCTTTAATCCCAGCACTCTGGAGGCAAAGGTATGTGGATTTCTGAGTTCAAGGCCAGTTTAGTCTATAGAACCTGTTCCAGGACAGCCAGGGCTACACAGAAAACCTCTGTCTCGAAAAGACAAAAGCAAACAGAATAAAGTAGACCAAAAGCTAGGTTCAGCCACAGTCAGAAGAAGTTTATCAGGTCTGAGTGAATAAATGGCAAAGTGTGTAGAAGGAGTTAGGAGTTTATGAGGATGCAGTGTGGTTATCTTACTGAGTAGGGAAAACTGAGGGATGATAGAAAAATAGTCAGTGGTGATTCCAGCAGAGATGAGGGTAGTGCTTTAGAGTGAGCCAACAAAGTCAAGGTTGTTACACATTGGGACATATGAACTAGACTTCCCTAAGTAGAGGGGATCTGGCTGTCTGTACCTGTGCTCAAGTTTCTAAAGGCAATCCTCTCTCTCTCTCTCTCTTTTTTTTTTTTTTTAACAAGAGCACTCTAAGTTACTACGCATATGCCCATAGATTAATGCTGGTCAGAGAAGCTTCTTTTTGCAGTGGGCAGGAGCTGTAAGGGACCCATACCTGGCCTAAGGGCTGAGAATAAGTGAGTGCTGATTCAGCCACAATGGGCCGGTCAGTCATCTATATTACTCCCTCTGTGGCTCAGGGAACACATGGTGGGGGAGGGGTTGGAAGAATGTAAGACATCAAGAAAAGGATGGGAAGCCCTGACTCCAGACAGAACATGGCCTTTGCACACTTGAACTCATACAAGCTGTGACTATCTGTACAAGGTTTGTACAACATTGGTTCCTTAATATCCTATCACAAAAGCGGGGAGGTTCGTGGCCCCTACCTGTCCCTGAAGCCAATGGTTGGTGGGGAAGGGAGATATGTTTTCTTCAGTGGTGGAGTAAGCAAGCCTAAAGAAGAAGCCCATTGGAGAGAGAGAGAGAGAGAGAGAGAGAGAGAGAGAGAGAGAGAGAGAGAGAAATAGAAGAGTGACAGGGTGGTATCAGGATAAATATGACCAAAATACATATTTGTGTAAATGTGTAAACATTGTATAAATATAATGAAACCAATTTTTATATAATTAATATATACTAACAAATATATGCTAACAACAACAAAGACCAAAGTAAAAAGATTCTACAAATCCGAATGGCTGAACTTTGTGGTTATGGTGAGTTAAAATGCTGTAGGTCAAATTATGTGAGGCTGCTGAAAGAGTCACGCCTTTAATCCCAGCACTCTGGAGGCAGAGGCAGGTGGATCTCTCTGAGTTCAAGGCCAGCCTGGTCTACAGAGTGAGTTCCAGGACAGCCAGGACTGCACAGAGAAACCCTGTCTCAAAAAAGGGGGAGGGTAGAGCTGGAGAGATGGCTGAGTCATTAAGAGCACCGGAGGCTCTCCCAGGGAACCCAGGTTCAACTCCTAGCATGCACATGGTAGCTCACAATTATCTGTAACTCCAATATCTGACATCCTCACACAGACATACATGCAGGCAAAACACCAATGCACGTAAGATAAAAATAAATTATTAAAAAAAATTAAGCGCAGGTTATAGTCAATTTCTTTGAAAACCATTTACGGCCCAGCTCTGTATCTGCTCTAGTATCTGCATAGCCATCAAAAGCTTTAAAATGTATTCTTACATATACTGGCTTCCACCAGTCTGAAAAAGTAAGCGTGGGGCTGGGGAGACGGCTCAACAGATTGTGTTCTTGTCACAACACAGCCCAACAGTCTGAGTTCGGATCCCTGTAACCGACATAAACACTGAAGCAATTGTGCAAGTGTTTGTGGTCCAGGCACACTTTTGCTGGGGGCGGCAGGGGCCGGAGGTGGGGTGAGGGGAGGCAGGGGGCGGGGGAGGCAGGGGGCAAGGAGGCAGGGGGCGGGGGAGGCAGGGGGCGGCAGGGGGCAAGGGGAGGCAGGGGGCGGGGGCAGGCAGGGGGTTGGGGGAGAACGGGGGGAGAGGCGGGGGGGGGGGCTGCGGGACAGTCAGGAGAGTTTCCGGAGGTTTGCCAGCAAGCAAGCCTGGTACATGCAACGCATAACAAGTTAGACTTATTCAAACAAGGTTAGAAGGTGAGGACTGATACCTGAGGTTACCCTCTGACCTCCACATGGGCACTGTGGCATGCTGGAGTGTGTACACACAGAGAGATAGAGACGCAGTCAGAGACAGTGAGCTGAGAATGAGGAATATCAGCAAATAGCATCTGAGACCTATAACGGAGAATCCCTCACTCTGTGACAGCCTGCTTACCTAGTGTCTCTATCAAAGTATTTTAAAAAGTGCCTCGGTTTTTTCATTTAATTTATTCTGTTACTGTAGACATTTTCTGTTCTTTCCTCTTCATCCTCTACCTCTTCCTCCTCCCATGCTCCTTTCTTCCTCATTTCTTGAAGCTGGAGAGCTTTACCAGTCAAGAGCACTTACTGGTCTTGCAGAAGGCCCAAGTTTAGTGTTTAGCACACACATGGTGGCTCACAGCCATTTATAACTCCAGTTCCAAGTGATGTGACATCGTTTTCTGATCGCTGTGGACACAAGGCACTCATCCAGTGCACATACATCCAGTCAGGCACAACACTTTTACACAAAAAATAACAAATATTTTAAATTGTAAAAAGAAAAGTAATTGAATAAAACAGTTACCATATTGAAGCACAGTCTTTGTAGCCGCCAAAATCTGCATTCCCGGGCCTTGTCACTCACTCGCATTTGGCTCTAGAATAAAGGTGAAATTGGGTGTTTTGCTTGTTCTGACAAAAAAAGGAAATTAAAAATTTGGAGGTTGTGCAGATACTTTCTGTGATGACCTTTGACTGCAGGAATCAGGCTGTCCGTATAATAGACATGCATGTAGCTATTTCCTCCCAACTGCAACATGTCCTCCTGGGAGGACATTTGGGAGGCTTGAAAAAGCTGATGAAACTCACAAGGCTCAGAAAGCTCAGAAATTTGCAAGACTCCTAAGGCTTCCAGGCTTTAAGAACAGGAGAAACCCGCTGCAAAGAGGAAGTGTCCTTGCATGTTGTGGAGTGAGTGCCAGGTGATGAAAGGGAAATCTTAGGGTTCTTAGTCTCATCAATAAAGCAATTTTAGAACAGACTCAAATGGTAGCTTGAGGGCTGTGCTGGTTAGTTTTATGTCAACTTGACACAAGCTAGAATCGTTTTGGATGATTCTATTGCAGCAACACTCCAACTAGATTGTCCTGTGGTACATTTCCTTGAGTGATATGGACAGGCCCAGCTCACTCTGGGCAGTGCCACCCCTGGGTAGGTGGTCCAGACTGCTATAAGAAAGCGGACTGAGTAAGCCATGAGGGGCAAACCAACAAGCAGTATTCCTCCACGGCTTGCTTTTATTCCCATCACCGTTCCAGGTTCCTTTCAGTGCAGAAAATTATTAAAATGTACAGAAGTGTATTAAGTAAAGTAAAAATGGAGAGAAACCACAGGAAGACTCCATCAGGTGGCAATTTTATGCAGTGAAAGGAACCTTGTTGAGTCGAGTCCAATTGAGTACAGGGTTTGTCTGCCAGTCCCCCAAATGGCTGAAGGGACAGGATCACAATTGTGTCCTACAAAGACTCCATCTTCCTAATACTTAAGTAAACCCACTGTTTTGGTTTGTAAGAATGTATGTGCTGTGCGTGTGTGGTATATATGCATGTGTGTGCAAGTGGATGTGCCTGTGAGTAAACATACCAGGCTCACCCACTAAAATATGTCCAATACTCACGAGGAGGACGGTGCCAGAGGAAGATGGAAGATGTCTAGTGTCTACCTCCATCACCCCCTACTGTAGCCCCTTGGGACAGGGTCTCTCACTGAATCTGGAGCTAAGTTGGCAGCTGGCAAGCTCCAGTGACACTCCTATCTCTCCTCCCCAAGATTCCTGCGGTGTTGGGGTGTACTTTTTACAAGGGTGCTGGAGATTTGAACTCGGGTCCTCATGGTTGTGGAGCAAGAGCTCTTATCCGCAGAGCCATCTCCTCAGTCCCGACTCCATATTTCATACTTATTTTTATTACAGTATCAACACATGTAATTGTTCAAGTCAGTGGTTTTCCCTGCGTATTCCCAGAGCCATATAATCTTGACCATCCTCCACTCTCCCTGCTCCAGTACCTCGCTCCGACTCCTTTGTACTCCCCTGTCTACTTTTGTGTCTTCTTAAAAAGTCTCTTAATTGGTCTCAAAAGAAGGCCAGGTGTTTTCACTTTTCTTTGGGATTTGGATCCTGCAGTTCATGAAGGAAATCTGCTAAATGTTAGGCAAACATTACAAGAGAAATTGCACAAACAGTGTTTGTGTTTTAGGCAACTCTGCCACGAGGATTGCTTCAGGGACAAGTTATAAATATGAATCTCCGGGTTCTAGATGCGCCCTTTCAGCCCTTGGAAAGCCAGTGTGACCTCTTCAGCAGAAAGCCGCACTCTTTCCAGGGACACCATGCAGCACACTCAGAGAGGCCAGGACAAGTGCATCCAAGCAATGTCCTCCCATGCAAGTGCTACTTTCCACTGGAGGGAAGGGCAGAGGCTTCAGAATTACAGGAATCAGAAAAGGGGGGCAGTGGCAGCATTTCTATGGCAAGTCTAGACCTTAGGAGGTCCTTGTAGTTTTAGGAATGAGTTCTGTTTCCTCCTGCTGCTGCTGCAGTCCATGGGTGACTGTGCTCTGTCCATTCGGATGCCAGCCATGCCGAGAAAGAACAGGCCAGAGGCTTATCTGGATCTTTAGCTCTATTTGTAAGATGCAGGCACTGAGACATGACAGATGAAGTGGCCAGGCTTGTGGGTGTGTGATTAGAGGCCATGGCTGGGGGTGGGTAAAACCACACCTCAAAGTCTAGGGCTTGTGAAGGTTTTTGTTTCCGGGGCTGTGGGAGGCGGAGGCCAGCGGTGTTTCTGATTTTCTTGTTGCTGCAGCCTATCTCTTGTGTGCCAGACCCCGTCTTTTGCGATTGCCTGGAATGAAAGGCAGACCTTTGATTCCAAAGCCTCCAGAGTGTGGTGAGAGAAGGCTGCGGGGAGTGTGTTTAGATTCCAATCTCACTAGGTCAGAGTTCCAGAGGAAAGTAGGGGAAAGGGCAGGTAGTCTGAGAAAGCTGTGAGAAGGAAAACAATGGCTCTTTGGTGTTTTTGAAGTGCATTTCCGAGTTGGGGTGCTCCCCTCCCCCACCTATGGTCTGCATCCTCTAGCCGGACAGAAGGACGTGGGCTGGGTGTCGCAAGTGGGAAGGGCTCAGTATTTGTATGGGGGAGACCTGATTAGAAGGGGCAGTGCTGCCCAGGACTCTTATGAAAGAAGCTGGGTGCTACCCTTTCTCTGGCATCTGTCATTAAGCCTCTATCTTCGCAAACCTGCTAATCTGTTCTTGTGGGCCGTGATGGCGCCCGCATGGTGATTCATCTAGATTGCTTTCTTGCCTCTCTATCTTTGAGTTCTTGGAATTTTATTGCTAGATAGTGATCAAGTATTTGTCTTGCTGGTTATAATAACTCATATTTGTACTGTATTTGATCATGTCAACACTTTTCGGCATGGCTATACAGAAAACTGCCAAAAGCTGTTGACCGCTTCCTCCCCCACCAGCCCGGAAGTACATATTTGAAAAATCCAGCAGAAATCCTTGAAAGGTCTTAAGGGTGGAGGCGGGGCTGAGCCCCTGAGTGGAGGTGGGGCCGGAGTTTGCAGGGATGCCAACTGGGGCCAAAGACAGAGGTCTTGTTTAACTTGTCGAAGCCCTGTACTGGAGCTCAGATGGTGAAAAGAGCTTCAGACAAACCATCCAGAGCCTGACAGTCCCTCACTGTTTCTGTTCTCCAAGGCTGGCCTGGCAGTGTTTTCTCCTCGTGCCGCATGTCCCAGGGACATCGTGGGAAGTCCCTGCCAGAGGTGGCTCCCGAAGTCTGCAGGCAGCCATGGGAGTTGGGCTTGTACAGAGTCTGTGGCTCTCCAAGGTATGCTTAGCCTTGATTGTCACCTTAAATATGCCCTGAAGGGCGCAGGCCAAGCTGGCCATCAATGCTTCCAACACAGAACATGAGAAGGAGCAGGCAGTACCCCTGGAAATGAAGCTTGCCCACTAAAATAGCAATATCTCCAATACGTAAGAGGAGTAAGAGGACAGTGCCAATGAGAATTTGGAATGATGACAATATGTGCACTTAATACAAAAAATAGCTTTCACACCTTAGCACACAGACTTAACATTGATACAGATACTCTGTTTGAGGACCATTACAACACGAGCCCACTAATAATAATTAGCAGGGATATTTGATTGAGGAACTCTGAGAGAAAGGCTAAAAGGCAGAGTGTGGTGGCATAAGCCTATCGACCCAGCACATGGGAGGTGGAGACAAGATCACAGGTTCAGGCTGCGCTGGCTGTGCCGGCTGTGCCTTGCCTTAACCTCATGCTCCTCCCCAAGCCTAAAAACAAAAATCAATAGGAAAAATTCAAAGTACTTTTCTAAAATGTCTGAAATAACATTTCTAAGATACTAGAAGAATCAGTGTGTAAATATCAGTAACACCTGAGCAATGGCTAGCCCCATAAGAGGAATGTTGAATGAAAGAACTAATGAAGAAATATTCTTGAGAAATCGGTCCTTTAATAATAATTCCAGCTACTCAAAGCAGAGGAGAGGGACCCAACACCAATATAAAGAACACGGGAAATTCCTTACACTGACAGACGTTAGAGGTTAGGTCTCTCTCAGTTTAGCGAGGGGACTAGGTAGATATGGTTCATCCCATCTACTGGGGTTAGCCTCTGTGAGTTCACATTCCAGCCTTCTACTTACCTACAAAACAAAATGACTTCATGAAGAGGGTTAGAGGGAGGTGGGCCCCTAGGGATGTATGGGTATTAATTTCCATTCTCGATACTTCCTGCTGGAATGGGAGCATCCTGGGGGTTGATGTGAAATCTCTCTCCCTCTTTATCCTGTGCCAATCGGTCAGCTGGTGATCCTCCAGTCAGGTGTTGGGAGCTGTCTGTACTCATGTTAGTCTGTGTGGCGTCCTGGGGTGTCTAGATGAATCAAGCTAAAAAGTGGTTGTCTTAGGGACACCGAAGTAGGTAGAGTCAGCTGAAGGGTAACTTGCTAAGAGCTGCCCTCTGCTTTAAATGTAGGTGTCTGCCTACAGTCCCACACCAGGCCATGCCTGACCACATGAGTTCAGTTCCAGGAAGGAGAGAAACTTCTCCCTCAAGCTGTCCTCTGACTTTCATCCTAGAGCTGTGGCATGCAGGTGTACACACACACACACACACACACACACACACACACACACACACACACACGGAAAGAGAGAGGGGGACACCCAGAGGGAGGGAGGGAGAGAGAGAGAGAGAGAGAGAGAGAGAGAGAGAGAGAGAGAGAGAGCAAACTAAACCAATAAATGTGGAAAAAACTTTAAGAGGATGCATTAGTGTGAAAAAAATAGAGCATGGCGCTAGAGCATGTGTATACAGACAGAGAGTAAGCAACATGCAGGAAACAAAGTGGGGGGATTGTACCACACTATGGCAACACTGGGCTCAGCCAGACATTGAAGTAATAAAGCCGAGGCAGGGAGGGGGAAGCTCCAAGCCTTTCTGTGCTACATAGGAAGTTCAAAGCCCACCTGGACAACTCAGTGAGAGCCTTTCTCAGGGAGGAAGAGGCCAGACTGAGAAAATAGCTCACTGCTTGAACACTTGCTTAGCATACTCAGGGTCCCCACATTGGCTCCAGAACACTCCCACATTGGCTCCAGAACACTCCCGCATGTTCAGAAACAGGAGCAGGGAACAACAAATACATTCTCATGCTCTCAAAAATCCATAAAGGAAACAGCACTGGAGAGGAAACGAAGTGCAACCAAGCGTGCATGCAAGAGGAGGCTCTGGCAACACACAGGGGTTCAAACACTCCAGGAAATGGTGTGCTGATTCAGCGATGCTTCCAGCAGCGGCAATTTATCAAGTTCGACAGCATTTCTGGCAGCAGAATTAACCAATGAGGGAGTTTGAGGAATAGCAACAGAACAGTCATTGGGAGTGAGTGGAATGGAGGCCACATGAGATTCTGCAGGAAAAGCTTTCTTGTTTTGGCTTTTGGTTTTCAGAGACAGGGTCTCTCTGTGTAGCCCTGGCTGTCCTAGACTCACTTCTTAGACCAGGCTGGCCTCAAACTCAGTGACCAGCCTGCCTCGGCCTCCCGAGTGCTGGGACTAAAGGTGTGCGCTACCACCACCTGGCTAACAGGAAAAGTCTTTAAACTGGCATGTTGCTTTCTTCTCTCTTTCTGAAATCAGGCTGTGTTTGGTTATAGTGACATGGATCTAGAGGAAAAGTCAACACTCAAGCCTTTGGACAGACTATGCAGGCTTTGCTCACATGCACATCCTGATCAGTGCTGGTCTAGGACTTTGGACTCCCTCCCACCTCCTATGAAAATTCTCTAGTAGCAAACTATTGGTAAACACCTGGCTTTATAAGAACTCCGCCAGCTTATGTAAATTTGTTCCCAAAGAGAGTTTTCCTTAACTGTTCTTTTCTAAAGCATGAAGCTCATCTCAGAAAAATAGAAAAGGCCTGTGAGATACAGCTCAGTTAGCAAAGGCATCTGCCAGCAAGCTTGATGACCTGAGTTTTAGGCCATGACCCACACAGTGGATGAAGAGAACACACACACATACACACACACACACACACACACACACACAGAGAGAGAGAGAGAGAGAGAGAGAGAGAGAGAACACTTAAAAAACAAGCACATATAAGTAAACAGAAAACATCACAATGCAGTCACAATCATGATTAATAGCTTCCTGCATAGCTGAATAGGTCGTTTCTTACTAGATGTTTCAAAATTGAAAAGACATAACATCAAAGCAGGATGCTCAAAGCACCTAGAGCAGATAGAACATTTGTGACTTGCCTGGGCATCCCTTCCTCCTGGCCACCGGTTTCCCTATCCCATCTAAAAGCCACCTTTTCCTCACTTGTTTGTGTACCAGTGAGTTACACACAGTGTGCTTTCTCTTAGCTATGCAAGGTCATCCATGCTCCAGAGCGCTCCTCACCCTCGGGACCCGTTCCGGAAGACTCAACCTTGCTTCTCTTTCCCTGGATGTCTACAACTGATCAATTCAAGGCAGAACCATCTTCCCCACTGGCCCCCTAGTCCAGCTCCATCTTTGTTCACATTCACACAGTGACTTCAAACTGTGCCAGCTCCACTCACACCTGTTCTGCTGCACAGGTAGGGTGAGGTTTGCTAGTGACACTCCTACTTCCTTGTACATTGGAAACTTCCATCCATCCCCCATACAGTCAACAGACACAATCCTAACACCCATACAGATGCCAGTATAAAGAACTACTTCATTTTGAAAAACAGAACAAAAAACAAAACCCCTGCCAGTTGCTTCAGGCAGTGACCCTAGATGGGAGAAAGAAAAACAACACAGAGAATGGAAAAGAAGAAATGGAGAGAGGAAGGGAAGGGAGGGAGGGAAGGAGGGAGAGAAGGAGGGGGGGAAGGAGGGAGGAAAGGAGAAAGCATGGATTTGGATTTGTGCTATTTACTCTCTCTGTCATCTCAGCCAATTTCCTTCTCCTCCCTACTCCATAAAATTAGAAGACTAAATGACATAAATGTCTGTTTGCTTGTTTGGGGACAGAGCACGTAGCCTGTGCTGGCTTCAAAATCATAATCCTCCTGTCTCAGTTTTCCAAATACAGAGATTATGGGGGTAAGACACCTTTCTGGACACTCACAGCCTCCCATTTCTCTCTCCCTTGACTTCTAGAAGTGATGGCTGTAAGCAGAGCCATCTTCTCCAATGGCCACTAGTACCAGCTGGCTTAGATGAGATCATTTAAAATTTAAATTGATTAATACTTGAAAATTATCCAATCAATGTGAGTAGTTATAGTGATTAACTTTAGGTATACGCCTGGCGGGGCTACTGAGCACCCAGATATTTGGTAAGACATTATTCTGGATATTTCTGTGAGAAATATTTCTTAGTTCCAACTAAGCTTAATTTTAAATCAATAGACTAAGTAATGTAGGTTGGCCTTGCTCATGAGAATGGACCTCAGTTAAAAGCCCAAAGAAACAGAAATAATGAACCTCCCATGAATGATAAAGATGAGATGCCTCCCCCCCCCCCTGGGGAATGGTTGGAACACCAACCTCTTCCGGCAACAAAGTGAGCAGTCAGCAATTCCTGGGTATCCAGCCTGCCGGCCTTTGAGCTGGAACTATGCCAATACCCTGCCAGTTCTCAGGCCTTTGGGTTTGAGAGATTTACTATGGCTCCCTTGGCTTCCCCTCACAGAACTGGAAATATCAGTGTCCACAGCCATGTAAGCTAATACCTTATGCAAAATCACATGCATGCACACACATGCCCTCACAGGCCCAGTCCTTTGTTTTTCTAGAAAGCCCTGACTAATGCAATTATTAATAATTTAATTGTAGTTTGTACTCCTTTTCAAAATGATATGTCTCAAAATAATAGTACTCAAGATACCTTTACTCTTTTGTTTAACCCAGTTCTGTGAGAAATTATTTTGTTTGCAAAACAAGGAACGGACATGAATTCTGAGATGTTTTCTGATGCCATGAGCTCTGGAACCTTCCTTACTGTAAGAGGTAGCTATAGAAAAATAGCCCTTTTCCCCTTTTAAGGTCAAGGTTTTACACTGGTTTTTACATTTTTATTATTATTGCTTTCCTATCTGATAAGTTAAACAGTGACCAGAAAGTAGGGGAACATTGGAGGTGTAGAAAGCAGGTAAAGGTTCAATAGGCTGTAAGAAGAATCCTGCAGGGACCCCAGTAGCTATGGACTAAGTGAAGTATTTCCATAATAACAGAAGACCGTTCCTCTAACAGGAGGAGACCTCAGTCATGGACAAAGGCATCTCTAGCTCTGTTTACTGCTCCACAAAAGTGTTTGCTATGGTTTGCACACACAGCAGGTGGAACCAGGTGGAACGTTATACAACTCTCAGTCAGCAGCTTCTTGAGAGGTGGTAGTGACATAGTTTTTGTATCTCTTCTCCCCATATAAAAATGGTTAAAGGAAAATCAAAGGCTCATGAACACTGGCAATAAAACGAAGTGGTGGCTTATCCCTTTGATCCCCAAATGCAAGAGGGTGAGATAAAGCAGCAGGTAGCACATTCATGTTGATCTCTGAGAGTAAGGAAGCCAAGGGCAAGATGGTTGGGAGGAGGCTCTGAGCATAGGAAAACCCCTAAGCCATCTGCCAGAGCCTGGGGACAGCAGGCAGGCTGACACTTGCATGGGGGTGGGGGCTGGGGGGTGGGTGGGTGGGGCAGCAGCTAAGGCTGAGAGCTGTGTTGACCACCAATGATGACGGTGAAAGTGCCGCACCCTGGGGCTGAACCAGCACACTCACTCAGGCACTGTTTATACTTTAACAATGTGATTGGTAGCATTCGCTGGTTTCATGGTATAAGCACCGTCATCAGAGCCAGTTGCAGGTATTAACATGAACATAAAGTTGGGAAGAGTTGTGCACGACTCCTACAAGTGGGAGCCTACAGTGGAGAGAGCCAGGGCCCCTTTCCAGGCCTGGCTGAACACTGAGTACAAAGGGCTGGAGGAAAATCAAAACTGAGGGGGGGGGGGGGGAAGGACAAAGGAGATAATGGGAAGGGAAGGCTGAGAACTCTCCTTTTCTTGGAGAATAGAACAGAGCCATGGACTTACAGAGAACACCAGGGCGTTTCTGAACAAGGAAGAAAGAGAGGACAGTCTCTGTGAATCTAGCATGGCTACTTTGAACCAAGTCACCTTCTGACAACTAGGAAAGCCAAATATTCGCTGAAATAGGCAACAGAGAAGCACTGTGGTGTAAATCCTGTGAAATGTTACTGTAGGAAGTCTTGCGACACCATGCTGGCGAGAACCGCTAGAAACGGAAGCAAAGTCAACAAGTTCTCATCCTGAGCCATCTTTTCTGCTTGGAGGCCACACTCCTGGCTGCCTACAATGAGTTCAACTAACAACGCAAGCTATAACTTCCTCCTTCCACTCAGGCAACAACTTCCTGCTCACTCCTAACTTCCTCCCAGTTGCCAACTGGAGGAAGGTTTACCTCTAGAGATATGCTATGTGCCTCATCACCTCATCATAAACCCCAGTTGTCCACAGCATGCGCCAGACCACCTCGCCGTTACCCTCAACTGTCTGGTCTCAATCTCTTCATGGCTCACACGGCAGCTGACAAACATTAAGAAACGGTGTTTCTGTGGTTAATCTCAGCTCCGTAGTCTCCTTTCCTGGTGCTTTTCTACAGCAGATATTTTATTCATTTCATTTCTGGATTCATCTAAACAATAACTAATATGGAGGTTTAAAATACTTAGGTGGGATATGGCGGGGAGATGGCTGGTCAAAAAAGCTTTAACTTTTTCAAACTCTTCACTGACTAGAAAGAAGGGCATACATGATGTTTAGGAAGCAGGGGCCTCTGGGAAGTGTGGGAGTCAGACAGTAGTAGGTTGTAGTTTTGCCACTTGTCCTAAAAGGAAGTAGGCAGACAGTTAAGGGGGACCAAATAGAGAAGACGCTCACTCACCACTCAGGAAAATCAATTCAAGCAGGAATATGGACGGTCACACAAGAGTGACAACTCAAGCTAGAAATAGTGGGCCCAACTTTGGAAATCTATCTGGCGCTATTTCAGAAAACTGGGAATAGGGCTTCCTCAAGACCCAGCTATTCCACTCCTTGGAATATACCCAGAAGATGCACCAGCACACAACAAGGACATATTCATAGCAGCCTTATTCACAATAGCCAGAACATAGAAACACCCTAAGTGTCCCTCAGTAAAAGAATGAATAAAGAAACTGTGGTACATTTACACTACAGAATACTACTCAGCTATTAAAAATAGCTATTTATTTATTAATTCATTCATATTACATCTCAATCCATTTGTGGACAAATGGATTGAACTAGAAATGATCATAATAAGTGAGTTAACCCAGAAGCCGAAAGACTCAAATGGTATATACTCACTTATAACTGGACACTAGCCCAAGGGACATGTCCCATGAAAGTCTTCACCTACCAGGAAAGTGGGATAGATGTGAGGACATGCTATTGGGACTCTAGGTGAGAGAAGTATGGGAGAATGAGGAAATAGAAGGATCCAGAGGGTCCTAGAAACCTACAAGTAGAACATTATGATGGGCAGATCTGGTCCCAGGGGTTCTGCACAAACTATGGCACCAACCAAGGACAATACATGCAGTAAACATTGAACCCCTACCCAGATCTAGCCAAGGGACAGGCCATTCTCTACAGATGAGTGAAGAGTGGGAACTGACTTTCACATGAACTCTGGTGCCCTATATTTGACCACGTCCCCTTGTTGAGCAGGCCCAGTGGCACTCAGGGGAAGGATAGCAGGCTACCAAAAAGAGACTTTATACCCTATGATCATATGCAGGGGGAGGAGGTCCCCCTCAGTCACAGTCATAGGGGAGGAGAATAGGGGGGAAGTAAGAGGGAGGGAGGAATGGGAGGACAGAAGGGATGGGATAACAACTGAGATGTAATATGAATGAATTAATAAATAAATAAAATTTTTAAAAAAGAAAAATGTTTTTTAATTGAAACATAATGCTATCATTCCTTCATCCCACCCCATTTACCTTTCCTCTCTCTGATCCTTCCCATACATCCCTCATTTGCTCTCTCAAATTCACAGCCTCTATTTTTTAATCTTTTATTTTACATGTGTTTTGCCTGCATGTATGCATGTGTACCATATGCATGCATGCTGCCTGAGGAGGTCAGAAGGGGAAGTCAGATCCCTTAGAATTAGAATTATGGATGGTTGTGAGCTACCATATAGGTGCTGGGAATCAAACCTAGGTCATCTGCAAGAGCAGTTAAGGTGGCTCTTAACTGCCAAGCCATCTCTGCAGATACATATATATATGGTTTTAATTGCTGTTATATACATATATATGCATAGAGCCTGCTCAGTCCACACAATGTTATTTGTGTGTGTGATTTCAAGTGTTAGTTAGATATTCAATATTTGATATTAGATATTTGGTATTTAGCTTCTTTAGCATTTTTAGATGGAATATCATAGAAACCTTGCTGTTCCGCTGACTCTTACAGGATGTCTAGCCCCTCTTCTGCTATGACCCCTGAACCTTAGGTACAAGAATTGTGTTGTATTGTATCTGTTGGGGCTGAGGACCACATCATCACTTATTCTCTGCATTTTGATTGGTTGTGGTTGTCTGTAATGGTCTCTGTCTGTTACAAGGATGTGTTTCTTTGATGAGGGGTAAGACCTGTACTTATCCATGGGTATAAGGATACATATTTAGAATGTAGTTAGGGGTTGTGCTGGCTTAGTAAAGTGGCTGGTATAGGTTCTTCAGGATCCATGGCTTCACCAGGCTTGGATAGTTGACAACGTTTCCAGGACTAGGCATGATTTCCCTCTTGATGACCAGGCTTCAAGTTCAATTAAGAGCTGTTGGACTTTAGGTATATCGTGTTGTGGTAGCTACTGTTTTAATTCATAGGCATCTTAGCTGGGTAGGATTGATGGTTGTTTACCTCCCTTAGAAGCTTGCATGGTGCCTTCCTGGTGCCATGGAAGATAGTCCTCAGGGAGGAAGCTTTCTGGTCAGAGCCAGCTTGCCTCTTCCCAGCCCCATGCCCAAAGTACATGGTGTCTTCAGCAATTGGGACTTACTTTCAAGCTCTGGGAGGCAACCAAAGACAACAGCAATAGCCTATATATGCTTTTGGAGTCTCTTGGACAACAACAACCAACAACTCAAGGGGAGTGTCTCATGCTGGTGTTGGCAGTTTTGTTAGGTCATCTATGGCTCTTAGGGGAGCATTGTCAGTCCAGGGAGGAGATTTTTGTTTAACCAACTGTATATGTATATGTGTCCATGGACGTATGTGTGTTATAGATATCTTAGGTAGATAGTATGACTCATTCATTTTTTTCAGATTATCCTTGGTACAAATTTACCTTCCTTCCTCCTCCTTCTGTGTTTATCTCTCTGCCTCCCTAATTAAAGGCCTCCTTTTCCCATCTCCTCCTTCAAATCACTTATAACTTGCTCTCCCCTCTCTATGGCTTCCCCTAACCCCTGCCTGCCTCACAGTCCTGTTTTACTTTCCTGGCTTCTGCTGTTACTCCAAGTTCTATACACACACGAGAAAATTTGGAGCTACAGAATGGAGATGACAGAAAATTTGTCTTTCTGGGTTACCTCATTCAATGTGACCTTTTCTAGTTCCATCTATTTACCAACAGATTTCATTATTTTATCCTTTTTATATCTGAACTGTATTCCATAGTGTATATATACTATCTTTTCTTTGTCTGTTCCTCAGTTGAAGAGCATTTAGGTTGTTTCCACTTCCTAGCTCTTGTAAATAGATCAGCAATGAATGTGACTGAACAAATATCTGTAAGGTAAGATGTCCAGTCCTTTGGGCAAATGCCAAGAAGTGAGTAGTATAGCAGGGTCACATGGGAGATTTACTTTTAGCCTTTTAAGGGTTCTCCACATTGATTTCCAGTTTGCAATCCCACCAACAGTTGATAAGGGTTCCCTTTCCCTCACATCCCATTCAGCATTTGCTTACTGATCTTTGCCTTTCTGATTGGGTAAGATTGTTTTAATTAACATTTCCCTAGTTTCTGGGGTGACGAACATCTTTTGAGATATTTCTTAGGCATTTTTATTCCTGCCTCTGGGAAATCTCTGTTCCATTTCCAAGCCCATTTTCTGAATGGATCATTTGCTTTTTGGCTCTGTTTTTTGAGGTTTTTTGTATATTCTAGATATTAATCCTCCACCAGATGTTTAGCTGGCAAACTCCCATTCTGTGAGGTACCTCTTCACTAGATTGACTGTCTTTAGCTATGGAGAAAGTTGTCAGTTGTGAAAAGGCTCAAACTCTTGGTGTCAGCCAGATACCAGTTAAGAGATGCTATGAATGATATAGCTCTAAATCCTTGGTAAGCCTCAGGGTGGCAATCAAGGGCAGTTCTCTGAGTGTGAGAAATGTTTTTCCTCCCCTGTGAAAGACAGCTGGCTGGTTAAGAGCCAATATTCCATCTCCCCAAGCTTGTAAATCTTTTATGCGAATCTTAACCTTCCTCACCTGGTAAAACTATTTACATAAAGGCCCAGTTGTAGTTCCTTGATTTAGATGGCTGGCCCCTTCTCCTTTCCTTTCCAATGATTCTTTTAAAACTAACAAATCTTGAAAGACTTAGGTCAGACACCAGCCAATGGGGAAAAGACACAGTCACCATCTGTGTTTGAACAGAAACTAACTGAACTCTGTGATTGGAGTTTTCGGTTTATATTTAAATATGTTTTTGTTTTAATCCTAGGTGTGGGATATGGGGGCCACTCCAGTTTGTCCACAGCTGATAACTGTCTCATGTGAAAGCATGTGATCAGCCTCAGCTGGGAATTGCCTCATGCAGGGGTATGGTCTGTTCCAGTGGGAATAAATGCTAGACCCAGAGAGAGAGAGAGAGAGAGAGACAGAGACAGAGAGAGACAGAGAGAGACAGAGAGAGACAGAGAGAGACAGAGAGAGACAGAGAGACAGAGACAGACAGAGACAGACAGAGACAGACAGACAGACAGAGACAGACACACACACAGAGACAGAGAGACAGAGAGACAGAGAGACAGAGTCAGAGACAGAGACAGAGAATGAGAAAGACAAAGAGATAAACAGACCAGGGCCTCCAAGAAAGAAGACAGCTGCTGGAGCTTCTCCCCTGCTGTTCTTGGTTGTTATTGATGCAGTTGACAAGAAGAAGTTGGAGATATCCTGAAATGAGGATTGAACTTGCCCCCAAGGAACCTGATGACCCTAAACAGCAGGAAGTAGCTAAGGAAAACTATGCCCCCTTTTCCCAACTAACCTTCTTTCCTTCCTACCTGATGTTGAGGTGTTGGAAGGGATTGGGGTGGAGAATGGAGAAAGAGATATAAGAAACCAAAATAAAAATAGATTTTTAAAAATAAGCCTACCGAACTCCCTGCCCCATTGTGTTTGCTAGCCCCGTTTGGGTCCTGGCGTACCCTTTTTACAAAACGAAATTACCCTGCCAAGTTACTTTCACTTCATTCACGTGTTTCTTTGTGCAATACCAAGAACACCTGTTCCTAGCATGAACATGTCTGTGGACAGCAGGTTGCCAATCAGCTGTCTTGGAGGGCAGGGACTGCAGGCCTGCCCTCAGGCAGGGAAGAGTCCTCTGTTTGAGGCAGGAATGGTGGGTGAACCTAAAGAAGAAATGAAATTTTCTGCCTTAGGTGAGAGCAGCTTATCTCAGAAGCCGAGGCAGGCCCAGTTCCCCTACCTGCTCCTAAAGGCGGGCCCTAAAGGCGGAAGCAGTCTTCCTTCTCTGAGAGAAGCCTAACAAGTATGGAGAGGATGTGCACAGGGTTCATAGAGACCTAGGCAGGCTCTGACTGGTTGTGCATATACAAATAAGGTGAAGAATAAGGACCAAGCAAAAGACCACCAGAACCGGGGCACGTTCTCCATCAGGAAGGCTTCTCTAGCCCTTTCTCCTCCTGCCTCAATGTTGAGGCGGAATCGAGGAAAATGGGCCAGAAAATAGTAAGAGCAGGACTCCATCCACGTCACACACACACACACACACACACACACACACACACACACACACACCATAAACTCTTCACCTTTTGAATCTGTCCTTGCTCCAATTGTCAGAGGTCTTCTAATTTGTTCCTAGCTAGCTGGCTACTCGGACCCACTAACTGGGGCCCTCTTGCTGCTGCTAATGGCTGGCCCCAGTAGTCTCGGGGGTGAGGGGTAGGGGTTGGGGGATGGGATGCCTCCTATGGCTATCATGAGCAGGGTTCAGGAATCATCCTCAGAGTACATACTGGGTAACTGAGGTAATGCTTTTTACATTATTATTGTTGTTGTTGTTGTTGTTGGTGGTGTGTGTGTGTGTGTGTGTGTGTGTGTGTGTGTGTGTGTAATAGAATCAGAGTCAGCTTATGTGGTTACAGAGGCTGACAAGTCCCCAAATTTATAACAGAGAATCTTTGATTTGTCTTTTTGGGTCACATTTCCATTCCCTTGAGAAGCGAGGGAAAAAGGAAAAAGAAAACTGGGAGAGAAAAGCCATAAGAGACATCACTGGACGTCTTTCCCTAGATCCACAGTCAGCCTGTTTAAGCAACTCAAGCTTCTGTTGAATGAAATCTACTGAGTAACTAAAACCACTATAAATGAAAGAGCAGCCTGACATGGCCGCTTCACACGTGGCTTCTGCTCCATCCCATCCAATCCCAGCACTGGGCATGGTGTTCACCTTATAGAATTTTCTGGTAATTCACAGCATTACGTAAACACACTGTCCTGCAATATGGAAGACGCACACCAAACAGAAGAAACTGCCCAGTGCCCAGCATCTGTGCCTTGTACATTGATTGCAACATGGGATATTACACAGTATGAGAACGCATGATCCACGAGTATGCAACAGTATGGACGACCTCCGAAAAATATGCCAGACAAAAATAAATACCTATGTCTAAGGAGATGGCTCAGTGGGTAAAGTGTCTGCCATGCAAACATGAGAACCTGAGTTCACACTTATGGAAAAAGCTAGATGTGCCTGCAGGTGCCTATGATCACCCCAGCATGAGGGGGCAGAGACAGGTGGATTCTCAGGTCTTGGTGTACCCAGTCTACCTGCAGCTGCAGCATCCTGGTTCAGCAGGAGCCTGTGTTAAAATAATAGAGTAGCAAGCGAAGGAGGAGACACCAGACAGCACCCCCTAGCTGCTACATGAGCAGTCACAGGTGCAAATACACACTTGTATACCACACACACACCATTTTTGTTTTGTTTTTTGAGACAGGGTTTGTCAATGTAGCCTTGGCTGTCCTGGAGCTTGCGGTATAGACCAGGCTGGCCTAGAACTCATAGAGATGCCTCTGCCTCTGCCTCTGCCTCTGCCTCTGCCTCTGCCTCTGCCT
>OU015753.1:53773245-53786162 GCA_907169655.1 Acomys percivali | reverse complement strand
ACCAGGATGAGACCTGATAGGCTGTGATCATATGGTGGGGGAGGAGGTCCCCTTCTGTCACAGGCCTAGGGGAAGGGAATAGGGTGAAAGAGGAAGGGAGGGAGGGGGAACAGGAAGATACAAGTGAGGGGATAACAATTGAGATGTACTCCGAATGCCTATTTTTGGGAGATAGAGAGATGGCTTAGTGGTTAAGAGCACTGTCTGCTTCTTCCAGAGGTCTCAAGTTCTGTTCCCAACAACCACTTGGTGGCTCATAGCCATCTATAGTTTGATCTGGTGCCCTCTTCTGGCCTGCAGGTGTACATGCAAATAGAACCCTCATACATAAAAATGAATAAAGAAATCTTTAAAAACAAAAACAAAAAAGTGCCTCTTTTTATCTGTATTCCTGATGCATTTCCAGCCCACTCACAATGGGAACTCATGCGTCTCTCAGCTGTATGAAGCCAGTCTCAGCTAAGCTGATTGACTAATGTGACCAGCCACCCCTGAAAGAGCAAGCCCCTGTGGCAAACCCATTGCTTCCCAAGGTCACTTTTTATTAGCCCCACAGAGAAAGGTGTCACTTAATATTTTCTTTTGGAAACACTTACTTTCTAATGAGTTTGTTCCCTCTTTGGGGAGAATTTACACTTGACGCCCACTGAAATCCTCGAATCCTCTTACCTGTGTCAATGTCATGATTGGATCTGACTTCCCCCAAAGCCCTTCCTCACACCCCCAATGCCCCCCCCCCCCGCCAGATGGCATTCAACACCACGTTTGGTTTAATGCAATTCTGGGGATTGAACCCAGGGCCTCACATATGCTAGGCAAGTGTTCTACCAACTAAACTACATTGCCAGCCCATGAAACTTCATTTTTAATAGCTATGTGTCTCTAGGGGCTATTCTTTTGAACCGTACAGACCAAGAAGGTGGTAAGCAGTTTTTTTTTTCTCTATAGAACAACAATAACCAAAGTGTTTCTGTTCATGAGAAGATGAGGGACCAAGATACTTTTCAGGTTAAGTCCAGAGGACTTGCAGGAATCATGGAGGCAAAGAAAGCTGCAGAGCTTGGATTTGACCTGACTTTAGTTATACCTCTGTGCAGCAGACTCTTGGCTAACAGCTGGGGTACACCATAGTAAGAAGCCTGTTCTCTGGGGCTAGTGGGTGTTCTTGTGTCATATCTGCAGCATGATTTTCTGACTCCATTTTCCCCTGGTTGATGTTTCAAAGGCAATAGCCTCTTTTTCTTCCGTTTTGAATGACCAAAAATCCTCCCATTTTGAGTCTGGTAGTGTCTGCTGTTTCTTCATCCGAAGGAAAGAATAAACTGTACCCAGCTTTGGAGTGACAGGGACTCACAGGATACCTACTTTGACTGTCTGCTCTTGCTAGAAGCATCTCAGAAATGTTGTTGCTCTGTGTTACGTGTAAGCAAGGAAACCCTCAGCCAGACAGAGGCCAATGATACAGGCAGCACATAGTGGAGCAGCCAATGAGAGAAAGAGATAGGAGAATGTTGCGTTTTAGATGTATATAAAGAAAATGATACTGGGGCCTGAGAGATGGCTCAGAGGTTAAATGCACTGACTGCTCTTCCAAAGGTCCTGAGTTCAATTCCCAGCAACCACATGGTAGCTCACAAACACCTATAATGTGATCTGATGCCCTCTTCTGGCCTACAGATGTACATGCAGACAGAGCACTGTATACATAATAAATAAATCTTTAAAAAGAAAAAAAAGAAAGAAAAGAAAAGAAACAAACTGGGTGGAAAGATCTGTAAATCTGTAGTGGCCAAATGAAGGAAGGGGGAGTTTTAATTATTTTCCAAGTTTCCAATTTGAAATCCTAAGGAAACAGCATGAATCTGTTGTTGTTGTTGTATTTTGTTTGGTTTTCAATACAGGGCTTCTCTGTGTAGCCCTGGCTATCCTGGAACTCCCTTTGTAGTCCAGGCTGGCCTTGAACTCGGAGACCTGCCTGCCTCTGCCTCTGGGATTAAGGGTGTGTGCCACTACCAGCTGGTTTACTCTTTTCTTTTTAAACAATTATTGCATTAAGGCTGGGGATCTAGCTCGGTCTGTAGAATGTTTGTCTAGTCTGCACAGAGTCCTGGGTTTACTCCTCAGCATGGCGCGGGTGGAAAATGGTCATAGTGATGCGTGCTGCAAACTCTGCACTCTGAACACAGAGAGTCTGAGGCCCACCTGGGTGACACGAGACCCTGTCTCAAAACAAAAGAAAACAGCTGCTCCCCTCTCACCTTTATAGGGTGCAATCTTTATGGCTTTGGACTTTGTTCTCTTATATTTGACAGAGACAATGAACACGAACAAGCAAGATGTATGACATCATCCATCAATCAGCTGGTATTAAAGCAAATCCTGCCCCCAGGAGAGAGGAAATGAGTCATGATCGAAGTGTTCATTAACTTTTATAGCCAGCCTGAAGAAGCTCAGGGGCCACAGGATTCTTAGCTCCCACTCACTTAGCTCCCAAGTAAGGGTCAGGAAGCACAGGGCCATTCCTCCTTCCCAGCCATGTCACAGGCAGTCTGCTACCTAGATTCATGAAAGGCTGTATCAGTGAGAAAGCAGCAGGTGACTTGTGCAGGACACAGGGCAGAAGCAAAGCCTTCATCAGCTCTGCCTCATTCCCCTCTAATCAGCCCCTCCCCCTCCATTAACAGTCCTCAGAGGGGATGTGAGTTACTTGAAGACAGCATCTCTTCTCAACCACATCTTTATTGTAGGTCTGGCTCTTAGGTGATGGTCCAAATGTATTGCTGGACCAATCTCAATATACTGCAATGCCTGCGTCAGTGCACAACACCTGGGGTGTCTGTCCACAAAACCCATTCTTTAGCTTCCAGTCCCTGTATTTTTATCGAGGACTTTTATCTTACAAACGTACACTTCACGTATGCGTAGAACAGCCGTGAGAGATGTCATATAAGAATGAAGTGTAATGCATTTCAAAATGTTTTTAAATAATGAAAGCAGAGTGGAAAGATCCTAAGCCCGGAGACTGCAATGAAGCTAAATCTTTACCTAAATTTCTCTGTCTTAGCAGTAGGCCTGAAACAGGTGGCTGGGGAGGGAAGGGGAGGGGGAAGATTCAAGCATCATTTCCTCTTTTCTTGTTCAAGCTTCTCTGCATTTCTGTAAGTGCTCAGTAAGCTCTGCCACAGCCCCAGAGGCCCGGTGAGAGTGGGAGTATTAGTTCGCTTTCACTGCACCGTAACATTATGGTTTCACAGGATCATGTTGATTGGAAATCATCATGATATACAAAGACTGCCCTTACAACGTTGTAAGAGGAACCAGTCACAACATCTTCTCTGTGTGTGGTTGGTTGTGCACAGGTAAAACGCGCAGATTGTATTCGTTATCCCCAGCCAGCTACAGACAGGAAGAACTCCCACTCTTACGTGAATAGTTCTGCGTTCTTAGAAGATGGCCAACAATATAGCTTACCTCTGTAATTAGGAAACGGATAAATAAAATGAAAGTATCTGTTTCCTACCCATCTCACCAGGCTGCGAGGAAAATCAACCAGGATAATGTACATGAATGGCATCTGCAAGTATAAAATCTCCATAAGGTACATACATACATACATACATACACACAGATAACAAAATGTCATGCTGAGTAAAATACATCATGACTTTGGCTTTTCGTTTCTGCAGCATTAAAATGGAGGAGTTTTGTTTTGTTTTGTTAGGTTCCTCGTGGTTCTTCTGCCTCCAATTTTTAGCCACTGGCATCAGTCCCTGGGACTTCATCCTTTGGCTCCCGGGCTCCGGCCATGTCCTCTGCAACCTGTTTTGGTGCATTGAGCTTGTGAGCAACGCAGAGTTATTTAATCTGGGATCAAGCTCCAGCACTGAGTGTATAGATGTCTTTCCTGGTTTGTTTTGTTTTGTTTTGTTGGCCTTTCTGGGTTGCCATAAGGCTGGATTAGATGTCTATAAACATCTTAATGACTGGATTATGTGAGAACTGGCCAGTACCTGCCCTTTCTTGGAGAAGACAGTTTGACTAGAGGGCATAACCTGGGACACTTCTTTCTCTCGCTTCTCTCTTTATCAACCTTTGGATTCAGATGGCTTTGAAATGTCTCACAGTCACAAATCATCTTTTTCTTTTTCAGCTTGTCCTTTAAAGTACTTTTCTTTATATTTCACATATCCCCTTGTGTCATATCTGCCCCTCAAAATGCCTAGACATGGATTCTTTGGCTGTTAAAGTCCTTGTTTTTGTTTTTCCTTTGCATTTAAAGTATTTTATTGGGTTCAATTTGCCTAGAGTAAAATGTATATTTTACTAATATTTAATGGTGGTCTAGATCAAGGCAGAACACATCCTCACTCTGGGCCACTCCTTCCCAGCTCTCCTTGTCAGTCCTCACTCTGGGCCACTCCTTCCCAGCTCTCCTTGTCAGTACTCCCATCAGCGTTACCATGGACTCATCACCAGAAAGTAGTGTTCCTGCTTTTTGAACTTGATATGACATAATGTTTACTGGTTGATGCCTGGATCGTTCATTCAGTATGATTCATTTAGCTTGCATTGATACAGAAGTTTGTTCTTTTAAACTGTTGAGTAGTAATTCATTACATGGCTACAGTAGAGGTTATTTGTTGTTATTATTCATTCTTACTTGATGGATGAATGGGGGAAGAAATGAAAAGGAGGACAAGACTGATCTCGGTATGGGGGTGGGGTGGGGAGGCTTACTGCACATGAAAGGAAGAAAACAGGCAGAGAGACATCTGGAAGAGTCCAGAGTGAACATGGCCAGACTGAGCCAGGGCCATGTGACTGGAGAGTGTGAGAGGGAGGGGAGAGTCAGGAGACCAAGTGACCAGACGGGGCCAAGAAGGACCAAAAGGGTAAAAAGGGCCATGTAGCCAAGATGGCTGGAGAGCAGCTGGGGGAAGGACAGGGCTAGCCCCGGGGTGGTTGGGGGAGGGGCAGAGGGGGGAGTGGAGAGTTCAGAGTAGGGGCGGGTATGCTTGCCATGGGGACCCTGTCATGGATAGGACTGAGGATGCTAGGAAAACATGACAGGCAAAGTCCAGTTTGATATGTTAATAGGCATCTCAGCTGTTTGTCCCAGGTTTGAGACCCAACAATGGACAATTTCCAACTTCTTTTTTTTTTCTATATTTTTTAATTGAAAAAAATTATTATAATTTATTCAGATTACATCCCGATTGTTATCCCCTCACTTGTATCTTCCCGTTCCCACCCTCCCTCCCTCTTCCACCCTGTTCCCCTCCTCTACATCTCTGACAGAAGGGGACCTCCTCCTCCACCATATGACCACAGCCTATCAGGTCTCATCCGGATAGCCAGCATCCTCTTCCCCTCTGTGCCCACCGGTCCTCCACACTAGGGGGAAGTGATCAAATCAGGGACACCAGAGGTCATGTCAGAACTAGTTCCCGGTCACTGCCCCCACAACCATGGAGAATGAGCTGTCCATTGGCTATGTCTGAACAGGGTATCTAGGTTACCTGCATGCATTGCCCTTGGTTGGTGCAACAGTTTGTACAGGCCCCGCCTGGGTCCAGATCTGCCTTTATAGTCTCCTTGTGGGGCTCCTGGATCCTCTGGGTCCTTCCACCCTCCCACTCTTCCATACCACTCTCAGCATTCCACCCAGAGTCTGGCTGGGAGTTTTAGCATCTCTCCCCCTGGGTGGAGTCTCTCAAAGGACATCTATATTGGGTTAATATCCACTTATAAATGAGGATATTCCATGCGTGTCTTCTGGATCTGGGTTACCTCACTCAGGATAATCATTTCTAGTTCTATCCATTTGCCTGCAAATTTAAAGATTTCCTTGTTTTGTTTTTTTGGTTTTGTCTGTCTGTTTGTTTTGTTTTTGTTTTTCGAGACAGGGTTTCTCTATGTTATTTTGGCTGTCCTGGACTTGGCTTTATAGACTAGGCTGGCCTCAAACTCTCAGCGATCTGCCTGCCTTTGCCTCCCAAGTGCTGGGATTAAAGGCGTGTGCCACCACCACCCAGCTTGATTTCCTTGTTCCACTGTGTAAATGCAACCCAGTTTCTTTATCCATTCTTTGGTTGAGGGACATCTAGGTTGTTTCCAGTTTCTGGCTATTACAAATAAGGCTGCTATGAACATAGTTGAACAAATGTCCTTGTTGTATGGTGGAGCATCTTTTGGAGTGGTATAGCTGGGTCGTCGTAAGGTAGCACTACTTTCATTTTCTGAGAAATCAGCAGATTGATTTCCAAAGTGGTTGTACAAGTTTGCACTCCCACCAGCAATGGAAGAGTGTTCCCCTTTCTCCGCATCTTTGTTAGCATGTGCTATCATTTGTATTTTTGAGCTTAGCCATTCTGGTAGGCGTAAAATGGCATCTGAGTCCTTTTGATTTGCATTTCCCTGGTGACTAAGGATGCTGAGCATTTCTTTAAGTGTCTCTCAATCATTCGGCGTTCTTCTGTTGAGAATTCTTTGCTTAGCTCTGTACCCCACTTTTCAATTAATTAGTAATTTGGCTTGGCAGTATTTAATTTCTTGAGTTCTTTATATATTTTGAATCGTAGCCCTTTGCCGGATATAGAGTTGGTGAAGATCTTTTCCCAGTCTGTAGGCTGGCGTTTTGTTCTGTTGACAGTGTCCTTTGCTTTACAGAAGCTTTTCAGTTTCATGAGGTCCCATTTATTCATTTTCAATCTTAGTGCCTGAGCTGTTGGTGTTCTGTTCCGGAGATTGTCTCCTGTGACAATGAGTTCAAGGCTCTGTGGTGGCTATGCCCAGTTTCTGACTAAAATAGCTTCACAAGTTTTTTTCACAAGCTTTTTGTTGGACATATTTTCCCTTCATGTATAGTAAGACTTTCTTTCTGTGGAGTACAGGTATACTGAGATTGTTTTAGAAATGACAAATATGTATTCTAGAACATTGTAATCATCTTTTTACACCCACCAGCAAAGCAAGAGAGCTGAGAGTCGTCCCCTGTCCCCTAACCCCATCTCCCTCTCCCCCTCCTTACCCCCACTCCCCTAATCCTGTCCCCCATTACTCCCCCATCCTATGGGCCCCTCTGGCTTTAGCAACACTTGGCTATGTATGTCTCTGATGCCTCGTGTGCTGAATCAAAAATAAATACAGAGATTTAAAGCTTCCCAACTTTCAAAAGCGGTAACCCCCAAAATGGCATAAAATATCTGAAAAGCGTGGGTCTGATTAGAGATTAATATTTGACAAGCATAGCTAGATAAGTCTAAAACTCAACAACAAAACGCACATGCCATATGGAAGGGATGTAGTCACCTTTGTGATCTAGCCACGCCTCATGGAAGGGATATACCGATAGTCACCTACATCACTATTCACAGTAGATAAGATTTGGAATCAACCCAAGAGCCCATCAATGAGGGAAAAGATAAAGGAAACGTGGTGTTTGGTTAAGGAAATACAGTTTCCCTCAGTGTCAACAGAGATTTAATCCAGAGCTCCATGCCAAATCTGGTGCATCATTGCTGGGATTGCAACATGGTGTAGCCACTGAGCAAAACACGTGACATCTCATCAAAAAGTTAAAACTACAACTGCCATCTGTGTTGGTCAGCTTCCCATCGATGTGACAAAATAACTTCAATAACTTAAGAACAACAACAACAACAACAAGCAGACATTAAGCAGTGGTGGCTCCCGCCTTTAATCCCAGCACTCAGGAGACAGAGGCCAGTGGATCTCTGTGAGTTCGAGGCCAGCCTGGTCTACAAAGTGAGTCCAGGACAGTCAAGGTGGCCTGGTCTCTTGGATGGGTGGCAGCCAGGCCAGGAGAGCACACGTTAGACAGCTTAGCAAGGTCTGCTCTCCTCCTGAGAGGAAACACAGCCTCAGGATCCCTTCAAGGCCACACTCGAAAGGACTTAACATCCTTCTGGGGACTGCTCCTCACAAAGGAGTCACTACCTCCTAATCACGTGACAGGCAGGTGAGCGGGTCTGTAGATATGGGCCTTCAGGGAGAATTAGTATCCAAACCATAACACCAGATGTTCTGGCAGTTTACTTCCAGGTAGATTTACTGAAGAGCAGAAGCCAAGCATGGCAGATTTTGTCTACCATCTATCTCAGTACTTATCAGGCTAAGCCAAGAGGATTGCTTTCCTTAACTACATACTGAGTTCCAGGCCAGACTGGACAAAAATAAACAAAGGCTAGGCATGGTGGTGCACACCTTTAATCCCAGCCCTCAGGGAGGCAGAGGCCAGCAGAACGATGTGTGTTCAAGGCCAGCCTGGTCTACAAAGTTCCAGGACAGCCATAACTATGACACAGAGAAACCCTGTCTTGAAAACCCCACCAATAAGCAAACAAACAAAATTAAAAGCAAGAAACTGAAGAGTATTTGTTCATTCATGTGTATATGTATTATTCACAGTAGCCAAAATGTCCAGCAACAGATTCGAGTGTCTAGCAACACACAGATAGATAAACAGAGTGCAGTGTATGCATGAACTGGGATGCTATTCAGTCTTCAAACAGAAAACTGCTCTGTAAAACAGAGCATGAATGAGGCAGGGGGACACTACAGTAAATGAAATAAACAACCCACAGGCAAAACGGCACCGTATCACTTACTCTAGGTAATTTAGAGAAAGGAAATAAAGTTGATAGTTTACAGTAGTGGACAGAGTGAGGGAGGGAATTTTAAAGGATAGTGTTTCTCTTTTCTTCAACCCAGTCCCTTCCAACATCCCAATACTATGAAAGAGAGAAGGAAGGTTAGAGGGGAGAGAGGCAGGGATCTCCTTAGCTACTTACTTCCTGTCGGTTAGGGTCGACTGGTTCCTCGAGACAAATCCAATCCTAGTTTCAGGATCTCTCCAACTTCTTGTCAAACTGCATCAACATCCACCAGGAGCCGCAAGAGGGGAGGCAGGAGGGGAGGTGGGAGGGGAGGTGGGATGGGCGGCGGGAAGGGCGGTGGGAGGGACGGTGGGAGGGAAGCAGGAGGGGCCGCAGTCTTCTTCTTTCTCAGGGCCCCCCTTCTCTCTCTCTGGGCTCTGGCATTTATTCCCTCTCCAGAGTCCTCACAATTAAACTATCTGTAGCTGGCAAAGAGCCCCTCTCAGAGCCCACACGAGGGAAATAGTTTGCTGCTGTGGTCAGTCTGAATAGCCACGTATCCCATTCCTGGAACAAAAACAAGCTTACATAACATAACTAAGTTTTTAAAGACACCAAAACTTCCACTACAGGAAGTAGATGGTTGCATTTTATGTACATGTTTAATACCACCAGATTGTATGCTTAAAACTTTTTGTAAATTTTGTGTTTATATCCATTTAATTTGGGGAGGAATTACCCAAATTAAAATGCCCAGCTCTTCTTGAGAAACCAACTCATATGCCAGAGAACCAGTGTTTCTTTCTGGGCCTCAGTTTCCTCATCTTTAGAAGAATGAGGCAAGAGTGGATGTTTCCCGAGGCCATTCCTAACTCAGTGGACTTTGAGGGAAGTAGATGAGTGTGGCTGTAGTTCATGGGTGCAGGTGCAGGGGAGCAGTTCTTACAGCTCATGGGTGCAGGTGCAGGGGAGCAGTTCTTACAGCTCATGGGTAAGGGTGTAGGGAAGCGGTTCTTACTGCTGCTTCTGATGCGCAGGCCTCTAGTGCTCACCTAATGAAACCAGGCACCAGACATCTAGACAGTTTCACTTCTCCTTCCATGCCATATACACATGCACAGCTTCATCTATACATGCACAACTTCCTGTATCTATAGAAAAATCTAGAAACCACACATGAGAGATAACATGATATTTGTCTTTCTGAGGTTGGCTTCATTCACTGAATGTGGTTATCTCTGCAAACAACATAAGTTTGTTCTTCTTTTGCGTGAAAAAAATCCACTGTGTATAGAGGCACCATCTCTTCATTCTCATGCCTATGTTGTTGGACATCCACGCTGGTTCCATGGTTTAGTTGTTGTGGACAGTGCTGCAATAAACAATGCTGTCTAATTATTTCAGATATGTTGCCTTAGATTCTGGGTAATATGATAGATCTACTTTCAAGTTTTAGAGGAGCATCCATACTAATTTCCACAGAGGCACCATCCCTACCAGTAGTGTATAAGCCCCCCTTTGGCCCACATCTTTTCCATCATTTGTTAATGCTTCCTTCCTACCTTCCTATCTTTCTTTCTTCCATCCTTCTTCCCTTCCTTCCTTTCTTTTCTTTCTTTTGTTTTTTTGTTTTGTTTTGTTTTTTTGTGTTTTTTGTTTTTTGAGACAGGGTTTCTCTGTATAGCCTTCCTTGGCTGTCCTGGAACTCTCTTTGTAGACCAGACTAACCTCAAACTCACAGAGATCTGCCTGCCTCAGCCTCCTGAGTGCTGGGATTAAAGGCATTGCTGCCATGCCCAGCTTGTTAATGCTTTCTTAATGACTAAGTATTAGGTTTTTTTAAAAAGTAGTTGCTTTGGGAAGCATTCTGTTTCTTCCTGCACCCACACCACCTGGGGACAGACTGGAAGAGCTTTGCTCCCTAGAGTCTAGTCAAAGGCCTGCTTGGGTGAAACACAATGACAGTTTTTATTCAGAGGTTATGGTTAGGATAGCAGCTAAAGGAAGGCCTGGATAACTGTAAGCCATCGGTACCTCTGCCTAGTTTTGGTTTATGAACAAGCTTTTCCCCCAATGTCCCCACTGGAGCACCCAGTTTGTTCTGTTCCCTAGCTTCTTCAAGACAGACAGTAAAGATAAGAAAGAGATTGTTGTCATCATTCGCCTATAAGTCTAGGAGATATTTATGTCCCTCAATGCTCCCAGAAATTTTAAATTTTAAATTCAAAACATGTCTTATCTCTTGAATAAATAGTAGATAAATTTTCTTTTAAAAATAGAAAGTGAATGCTAGCCATTTATTTTGAGAGATGGATTTATAGTATTTTTCTTTGCTTTAATACATGTCTAAATATTAAAAGAAAAGGTCAATCTATGAATGGACTTTTTTTTATGGCTTTTGCTTTGTTTTTTTGTCTGAGACAGGCTCTCATGCATCCCAGGCTGGCCTGGAACTCACTACATAGTAGGTGATAGATGACCTTTGACTCCTGACCACCCATCCTTACCTTTCCAGTGAGGAGACTAGAAGCTGGTACCTCACACCTGCTTTATGTAGTGCTGAGGATGGAATCTAGAATAGAGAAGGAGAGGGCCAAGGCTGGAAGGAGAGTCCTGGGACATGACTTGGCAGCAGCAACAGATACGGTCCTTGACCAGGGGCTTCAGGCATGTGGTCTTTTTGTGGTGGGCCCTATGTATCTTCCAGTTGTCTTAGCTCTGTTAGACTATGTTGTCCTGGAAGGTGTGCTTACACAGAGCTAGAAGGTCAATGCTGATGAAAGTCCTACATGAAGATGTGGCATCCTGGGCCCAGTGACTGGGAGGCTCCTTGCTCAATTTTAACACCTGTCATGTGGAAAAGGGTTGATCTATATTTATTGAATACACTAGGGGAAGGTGATGGGGATCAGTGTGTTTACAAAGTAGCTTCCCAAGAATCACTCTTGGCACCACACACACAGCACCCCGCATCCCTACACCCCTATACTCCAAGACAGTCTTGCTCTGTAGTCCTGATGTTCCTAAACTTTCACTTCTCCTATATCAGTCACTAAGCATGTACCGGCATGCCTAGCTCTGGAAACTCCCAGAACTACCTTTCAAGTAACAGCGTGTGTGGGCTGGAACAATTTTACATAAAACTTAGGAACTGTTAGTCATGTAGTGTCACTGAGAAAGGAAGCACTGCAGATGCTCTCGTCCTGACCCATCCTAATGCCAACAGATGGAAGCCAGGAAAGGTCGCCCTGGCCTTAGAACAAGGTCCCGTCTCACCAACTGCTGTGATGTGCAAGTTGATGACAAAGGACGCTTTCATTCTGGCTGAGTCATCTGCTGAGAAACGCCTGGTTGATAGGTGATGTGGATAGAACAATGGAGGTTCTCAGGGTATTCGCAGCATTTCATTGCTTTTTAAATAATATTTATTCTTCTTTTATGTGACTTCGTGTTTTTCTGCATGTACATCTGTGCGAAGATGTTGAATCTCCCAGAGCTGAGTTACAGACAGGTGTGAGCTGTTATGTGGGTGCTGGGAATTGAGCCCGGCTCCTCTGGAAGAGGGGCCAGTTCTAAACCACTGAGCCATCACTCCTGCCCCAGTGTGCCATTGTTACCTGCCTTTTCCAATGCAAAGCAAAACTGAAGACTTACAGCAGTGGGATGGTCTAACCTGCAAGGCAAAACCCGGAATCTATTAATGTACATTCCATCTCCTCGCTTAGCTTAGCACAGTGAGCCACCTGCCAATCCATTCAGCAATCCAATTTAATTTCTTGATGTATTTTTAAATGAGCTGAAGATGTCAGTAACACTTTTCCTAAATACTCAGCATTCCAAACATCTACCAAGCTGATATTTCTAGACTTTTTGAGGTAAACTTCACATACAATGAAATGCATAAATCAGTCATATTGACTAGTTGAAACTTGACAGATATGTAAATGCCTGTGGACCAGGTATTATGAGGGTGCAGTACATCACTTTGAAAAGTGTCTTGTCTCCATTACCTGGCAATTCCTACCATAGCATATATATGATTTTCTACTGTAATTTTGTTGCGTTTAATCTAGGATTTCTGTCAATGTAATTAAAGAACATTTTAAAGAGAAAATACAATTCTTTTCACTTATGGAATATTTTTGATGTTCACCCAAAGCAAACAAAGATGGTTTGGACTTTTTAAGAGCCTCTTGCTCTCCCTCCCCCTCTCCTCCCTCCCCCTCTCCTCCCTCCCCTTCTCCTCCCTCCCCCTCTCCTCCCTCCCCCTCTCCTCCCTCCCCCTCTCCTCCCTCCCCC
>OU015753.1:53690560-53756146 GCA_907169655.1 Acomys percivali | reverse complement strand
AAGAAAGAAAGAAAGAAAGAAAGAAAGAAAGAAAGAAAGAAAGAAAGGTGCCCTACAGCCCAATCCTATGGAGGTGTTCTCTCAGCTGAGGGTCTCTCCACTCTGATGACCTGACTTTGTGTCAAGTTGACATAAAACTACAGCTGGGAAACTCCAGTCTCATTGCCAAGTATAGACAAGTTCAATCTGTTTGCATCTTCTTGATTTACCTTTTATGGGTTACATGTTTCTAGGGACATAATTTCTTCTCACTCTTCGCCTTAACTCTTTTCAGATCTATGCCCATCCCCTACGCCTCCCTGTTGTGTGTCCTCTTTTTAAATTTTTTTTGGTATGATTTTCGAAGCAGGGTTTCTTTGTATAGCCCTGGCTGTCCTGAAACTTTGTAGACCAGGCTGGCCTTGACTTCAGAGATCCACCTGCCTCTGTCTCCCCAAGTGCTGGGATTAAAGGAGTGTACCACCACACCCAGCTCTCTTTTTTAAATGTTAAGATTCAGTTTTTTAAAAATTTATATATATTTGTGGATATGAGCGCATGTATGCAGGTGCCCGAGGAAGCTAGAAGAAGGCACCAGATCCCTTGGAGCCAGAGTTACAGTCAGTTCTGAACTGCACAGCATGGTGCTAGAAACAGAACTCTGGTCCCTTGCAAAAGCAGAACATGCTCTTAGCAACCAAATCATCTCTCCAGCCCCACTGAGTCCAACTTGTGCTGCCCATGCACTCCTGGAGGTGGCGCCATCCATCCACTAGAGTGTAGTCAACCTACTGTCCTTTCTTCAAAGGACATCAACTCTCAATAACTCATCAGAGGTGGGATCGCAGGCATCCCTCCATCCTCCATGCTAGGGTGGTGAATGACTTGATCTTGTGGAGAGTCTTGGACAGACAACCAAAACTGCTGTAGCGTGACTCCATGAGTGCAGCGGTCTTGACATGCTTCTAAGGACACCGGTTCACTCTAGTCCTCCCTGACTTCTGGCTCTTACTATCTTTTTGTCCCTTCTCCTGGGATAGTCCCTGAGCCTTGGGGGATTCCCATTTATGGCTGAGTGTTCCACTGCCATGTAGTCTCTACACAGTGATCAATTAAGAGTTTCTGCATTAATCATCATCCACTGCACAATGAAACTTCTTCTCTAATGAAGTCTGAGAGATGCACCAATCTATCAGTACAGGACTACGGATTTAGAGAGCAGTGGGATGCGGTATCAATTTCACCCTTGAAGCCTTACGCTCTTGGCCAGATCTACAGCACTAGACATGAGTTTCCTCCCATGAAGTGGGGTTCAAATCAAACCAGAGAGCGGTGGGCATGCCACTCTTGCACCCATGAGCATCTCTTGCCTTGCCAATCATTGTTGCAATTCACAGGGTGACAGCTGGGTCAGACTGCTGGTTACATTGCGGTTCCATCCCAGCAGCCTCCAAAGTGCCTTCCAGTGCTGTGAAAGCTAACCCGCAGGGAGGGGGCGTCCTCCTCGGTTACAGTTTTTCAGGTTTTTAAGAACAGGAATATTTTAAGTATGTGCTGGCTCTTTGTGTTTTCTTCCTGTGGCAACAGCCTTTTTGATTCATTGGTCCACTTACTGGCTGGATGATTTGGGTTTGGGTACTAAATTCGGGGGAGGAGTTCTTTATAGATACTAGATACTAGATACTTTCCTGTCAAGAGAGATCTGCCTCAGGCTGCAGACACTAACCAGTGGACATGGCTGCAAACCAAGTATAAGCCTGTACAACACAGGACAGAAATGTAAAATTATAAAAATGCCATTTGGAGGATATTTATTTCTTCATCAAAGCTGTTTTATCAATAGGATTGTTACTATGCTAATTGATTGGTGGGTATGTTTGACCTTATCACTAAAACAGACAAAATTACTGCTTATCACTCCGCCTGTCATTTCTTGGTCAAAATTTAATGGGCAGTTGGAGTGCCTGAGTTCTAAGCCAGCATGGATTATGTAACAAGCACCAGGCCAGCCAGGACTGCATAATGTATCAATAAACTCTAATAACTTGGGTATCTTACTTAAATCAACAGGCTTTCGTATTTGTCATCTCTTTCTACAGCCTTAGGCAAAGGCTCTCACAACAGTTGTGGCCTTCTGATTGCCACTTCCCTGGTTCCTGTTGGTGGTTCAGAAACACTCAGACTAACTCCCGCTAACTTGACTAACTTGAAGAAGAAGTTTCTTGTTCAAATTCTGTTAAAGCAATAATAGGATCTCTGCAACCAGGGTAAACTTTAGAACCAAAAGGCTTTTCAGGGCCTGGACAAAGGTAATCAGAACCCTGATTCAGGGCTTTGAATACCATTGCTGCTGGCAAAAATGTCGGCATCATAACCTCCCAAATTTACAAAGCTCTAAAGAATTTTATACCAGGCATTGTTGTGACCGTCTGCTTCTCACAACAGTGAGGCAAAAAGTGTTTGGTTGAAGATGTGGCTCAGTAGTTAAGAGAGCTTGCTGCTTCTCCAGAGGACCTGAGTTCAGCTCCCAGCATCCTCCTTAGGGAGCTCACAACTGCCTGTAACAGTTTCGAGGGATCCAATGGCTTCTTCTGGTCTTTTGAGAGTATACTGTTTGGGGGCTGGGCTGGGCTGGTTGCTGCCCAAATGAGCAGGCTCACATACCCTAAAATATTCGTAACCTTGCCTAAGAACTTATTCCTGTTTGACCAATAAAAAGCCAACTCAAGTGGACAGGCAAATGGGATAGGCAGGGCTAAGATTCCTGGGCTTCTGGGAAGGAGACTGGAAGAGAAGAGGAAGGGAGATGAGATGAGAGAGGAAGAGGGAAAGGACGGCTGCGCAATGGGGTAGACAAAGGAGAAGCTCTTGGCCAGCATGCATGGAGGATTTGCCCCAGATGAAGAAAGAACATTAGCAAGTATTTGGGATTGCAGATGGGAGGTAGCTCAATAGAAATTGTTGGAAGCAGATGGCATGGGATAGGGGCAGGGAGATATGGAAGGCAGTTTAGGAGATTAATATCTGCCCTGTCTCAGATGACCCAGGGCTATTCTAAAATACAGCTGGTGTCTGTGTTTCATTGATTGCTAGTGAGTTAGAAAATACCACCATAATAATAATTATAGGGCTAATAACAAACTTCTTAGACCCTACCTTCTAAATTAACTACAACAGCATACTTCTGTAATTACACACACATACACAATCTTTTTTTTTTTAAGTTTTTTTTTTTTTTTTTTTTTTTTTTTTTTGTAGATAGGGAAAATGAGTCACAGCAAAGGTAATCAATCTGAATCAATAAATGCCACAGAGGAATGGATCAGTTTGAACCAGTGTATGTTAGCACAAGCACAGAGATCCCTAAAGACTGAGAACAGGACCCACACTGCCTATAGAATGAACTCTGTCCTGGGTGAGTCTTATGCTCATATTTCTGTGTACTCAATGGGGACCGACTCTTGATTCTGATGAAATTCTTGAGCCTAGAACCTAATTCCTACAGCAATGCTCAGGCCATGGAGGAGCCTGGACCTATAGTGTTCCACTTCGGAAACTAGTTTCTTCTCCATCACTGTCTACATCAGAAAATGTCTTTCTTTCTATTTAGTTCTAACTTGAAACTTTGAAGATAATTTTGACTCTTCTTTTTCTCATATATATATTCTCTGCACTTGTCATACCAAAATCTTTAAGGATTATCTATTTACTAATGTCTTGAGTCTATTTCAAATGAGTGACTTCTACATTGTAGTAAAAATGTCAGGATCTTTAAAACCCAGAAATGAAATGAGACATTAACTTCCTATTGAAAACCATCCCAACGCATAACGCGCCACCCACACAGCCCTTCTCCCACACACAGTCCTCCCTACAGAATGAGAACGGCACCTGTCCATGTGGACCTACGTTTGCAGGAACACCACATGAGGAAGGATGCTTTGAGGGCAAATCAGTTGAGAGGCAGCTGCTGTTTTACAGGAAAGTTCCAGGCAGCAACTTCAGAGCTCGGGCGTTTCTGATGTTGGAAGAGAGAACTCTGGCGCCACCACAAGATCTGTTCTTGTTGCCCTACACTTAGTCGTTGTGGAAGAGCTTCCTTGTCCGTGATAGTGGAAGCGGCAGAGTACAGGCACTGAGGGAAATAACACTTCAAATCCTCTTTTCAGAAAGAGTCCTTAGTTGGGCATAGTGGTGCGCTCCTTTAATCCCAGCACTCGGGAGGCAGAGGCAGGCGGAGCTCTGTGTGCTCCAGGCCAGCCTGGTCTACAAAGCAAGTCCAGGACAGCCAAGGCTACAGTCCCAAAGCTGCACACACACACACACACACATAGATACACACAAACCCTAAATGCAATTAACAAAGTGCCCTGCCCCCAAAGTCTGTACTGAAGGCTTGGTCCCTAGGGTTATGCTACAGTGAGATGGTGGAACTCTGAAGAAGCCTGGCCTGCTGCAAGGTGCTTTGGGCATGGGGAGCGATGCCTTTGAGGGGGCATGCTGCTGAGGCTGTGGAGCATGCAGCTCGTGATATCGAATGATTTGCTCCTGAGTCAATTTCCTGACTAGGCATAAAGGAGTCTTGTTGGAACAGCACTGAGGCCTAAATGAATGACTGCAGAAAGCCCAGCTAAATGCATAAATGAGTTTATTGAGTTACTCCCAGAGTAGTGAGCAATGGAAGGGTGGTGTCAGGGGTCGGGGTCAGTGTTCAGGGTTGGGGTCGGGGTCAGGGGTCGGGGTCCAGGTCAGGGGCGGGGTCAGAGGTCGGGGCACCACATCCATCCCCTTCACCACCAACCATGCCTACCTACCAAAAACTGGTAAGGCTAGTTGCTGCAGAATTAATGCAAACCTGGGCTTAGGGCGCCACCTATTGTTAACACCCTGGCAGCCACAAGGTTCACCAAACTCTGGGAAAGTTGGTTTCCATGTGGTCCCTCTTTACTCGTTGTCAGGCCTCTGAGAATGGCCTTATTTTGCTGTAGTAGGCATGCTGAACAGGAAGTTCTTTGCAAAGTAGCTTTATTCTGACAATGATTTGGGGGGGGGGGTCTCACTCACTACCTTTGCTCTGACATTAGTCCCTAGTGGTATTGCCTGACTCCCTCACAGGAGCCCCAAAGTGACTGTGTTTCTTCATCCCAGACTGGAATTTACAGACACATAAGCTGAGCTATCCATTTCTCTAAGTTGTATTAGGCATTTCATTCTAGGAGAAAGCCACGAATGCAGGCAAGAGCAAATCTTATGACTCAAGGGGTGAGATGTAAATTACTGAGCTAGAAAATTCAATTGCCTGGTTAAGAATCAACTAGATGGTTGTGTTAATCTAGTTTACATTACTATAACAAAATAACCGAAGCTAGGCACTTACAAAGAAAAGAGGTTTGCTTACTCTCACACTTTTAGAAGTGTGAAAAGTTCCATGGAACATGGAAAAGTTCCAGCGAGGGAACCCACCTGCATCACATCACAGCAGACAGCATCATGGAAGAAAACTAAAGAAATGGAAAACAGTAGAGCCTGAAACGGGAAGCCGGTGTACAAAGAGGGGGCTGGGAGGACCTCTCTCTCTGATCCTCATCTCTTAAAAGTCTCAGCGCCAGCCGGGCGTGATGGCTCACGCCTTTAATCCCAGCACTCGGGAGGCAGAGGCAGGCGGATCGCTGTGAGTTCGAGGCCAGCCTGGACTACAAAGTGAGTCCAGGACAGTCAAGGCTACACAGAGAAACCCAGTCTCAAAAAACCAAAAAAAAAAAAAAAAAAAAAAAAAAGTCTCAGCGCCTCTTCCACGTCGCACTGAAGACGGAACCCCAGCACATTCACCCTTCGGAGGGCAAACCATGCCCAAGCCACAGTGTCTTCCTATGGCCCCCAGGTCTGCCTCTCAATGCAAATATGTTCATTTCATCCTCTTAGACCCAAAGCTTTGCAGAACCACTCAATGGTCCCCATGCAAAGTTCCCTCTGAGCCACCATATGAACTCAGGTGTGAGTGATTGCAAAATAAAAACCAAACTACCTGCCTCTACGGTGCAGTAACGGGACACAGATAGGATGAACATTCATGTTTCAAGAGGGAGAAACAGGGAGATAAAGGGGGAAATGATCCAGAGAAAGACAGAAACCCAGAAGGAAAACATTAATGACTAAGCCTGAAGCCCAGTGTTCTGTGTACATAGAAAGGGCGGGGGCCCTGTGCCTTAGGCAGCAGTGCCTTGTAAGCACACACTGTTGCTCCCTCAGGCTGCATTCTAACATCAGTGGCTTTCTCCGGTACGTACTGCTGGCCGGTCTCCCTTTCTTAGCCACCCAAATATGGTCCATTTTTATAGCTTCACTCAGATCTCTGCAGGGACTCTGAAGCACACTGCTGCCTGCCCTTCCAGTTGGGTTGGGTTGAAACCTCAGTGGAAGCCACCATGGACCCCTCAACACTTGCGTTCTGCATACCTAGAAAACCATCACCCTGTGCCCGCACGTCAGCTGCCTATGTGAACTGTGCCTCAGCCTGCGTGACCGATGGTCAGAATGGCCACAGAGCCCTTTCCTGCCGACAATGGGGGATGGGTCCCAACACAGATAAGAGCAGAGAGTTCTAGGGCCTTCTTTGAAACAATTCCAGTCTACCAGGGCTCCAGACCTGTCATGGGAACAGTAGCCTCAAAGATGTTAAAATAACTTCAGCTCGCCTTTCCTGCTGTCCTGGCATAAAGCAATTGGTTCCCTTTGTCCATGCCAATCTCCTTAGAAGACAGGCACTTTGCCATCTTTGTTTTCTAGCACACTTTTCCCCCCCTCTGTTTTCCTTGGCTAGGCTGAGATTTTTTTTCCCAAAGCTTTTTGCTATGCTTCCCTTTGCTCTCAAATCATGCTAAATTCGGCCAAAAAACCATCCACCCAGCCCATTGCATAATGTTGTTTTTGCAATTTTTGCCAGTAGAAACTTTAGCCCATCACTTCAGGTCAGCCTTCCACGCATGGAGTTGTAAGGGCATACATAATCACAAGTTCTTTGCAGCAGTATCACAAGGGAGCCATTTTTTCCAATAGAATTCGTATTCCTAGTAACTGAGTCCTCACTGGAGTCCCCTGCAGGGCTCTGCACTCCTAAAAATCTCCGTCTTTTCTGCTTTGTTTCCCCCACAGGCCTCTAACATTTCCCAGCTGCCAAGTACAAAACCAATTACAGAGAGAACACAAGGATCAGGGGAATAGCATGGGACTGCAGAATGTTGAGTAAGCAGATCTCTGACTCCCCAAGAAGACTGAGGCTGCAGAGCCCACCAGCTCGAACTCTCTCCTCTGCAATACACACACCGCCACATGGATTACAGCCCGAGGGCTCACAGAAGGTCACCTTTCAACTCAGCCCACCTGTGCCAGCAGCATAGCCTGTAAGTACTCTTTGCCTCTTATTTTCCAAGTTTTACCGTCTGCTCTTACATGTGTCTCATGATGCCCCCCCCTTTTGCTTGTATATTGCTTGGGTAGGCTTTGTGTTTCTCCACCCAGTGCCCCATAAGGCATTATTTACTCTTCTCTTTAGCCATACCTCCCTCATACATGCCCTTTCATGTATCTTTTCATCTTTCTCTTACTCTCACCCCCTCCTCTTTTTCCCTTACTCATAACCTCCCATAGCTTTAGCAGTCTCTAAGATCTTCGGACCTGAACAGTATTCTACCTTTCCTCTATCAGCCACTTTACCTATCTTGATTTTAAAAATCATTTTCTCCAAAGTTATCTAATACTTAATATCCTTACCCATTCCAATGCTAATCTTACTAACGATAAAATCTAAGTATTTTTCATGCCACCTTTGTTTTTACTCTTCTGCAGTTCTTTTAAAATTTAATTATTCTCTCCTCTCTCTCTCTCTCTCTCTCTCTCTCTCTCTCTCTCTCTCTCTCTCTGTGTGTGTGTGTGTGTGTGTGTGTGTGTGTGTGTGTGTGTGTGTGTGTGTGCCTGTGTAGGTATATGTACACACAGAGACCAGATCCCCTTGGAACTGCAGTTACAGGCAGTTGTGAGGCACCTGGTGTAGCTGTTGGGAATCAAATTCAGGTCCTCTGGAAGAGCAATACATGCTCTTAATAACCAAGTCTTCTCCAAATAGGTTGTGAAATCTAAGGAGGCCACTGTTATTACTTGGTTAGTACTCCAGGTGCCTAATGGTAGTGTCAGGTAACTATGGTTGCTGTCCCAGTTAACATTCTATGTGGTAATACAGAACTTAGAGCAGGGACCCAGGGCTCTGGGTCTGATAAATTATCTCCTGAACTACACCCTCAATACCACTACATCCAAGTCCCACATGAACTATATAAATAGCTCAACAGAAAGATTATAACTGATAAAAAAAATTAAACCATGCCAGCACATATTGGACTTCATGGACTAGGAAAAAAGAAAAAAGAAGACATGAAGTTAAGTGGGTAGGGTCTAAGGAAAGAGGGGGATCTAGGAGAAGTTTAGGAGGGGATGTATATGACCAAAACACATGCAAAATTCTCAAAGAATCAATAAAAATACGTTTAAAAACCCCTCAAAATAAAACCAAGCCAAGCAAAAAGGAAACAGTACATGTGGACATCCTGATGCCATAATACAAGAAATAGTTTTAAAAACAGCATATTCCTTAAAAATGATTAATCCTACAGTGGTGGAACCTAGCATGAGTGAATGGCTAGAATCCCAGAGATCTCACTGATAGTGTGTTCAGATACATAAACAATGAGTGACGTAAGGAAGACCATGGGGGATTAGAAAGAAGACCCAATGAACAGAAATACTGAAGAAAAACAAGTCTGAAATACCATAACCCAATAAGTCAAAACAAACAAAAACAAAAACAAAACAAAACAAAACAAGAAACCAGGTGGAAAGCCTCAGCAGCAGAATGGATCAAGGAGCTAACAGAGTTCCTGAGCCTAAAGACAAAGTGGAGGAACCAGAACAACAATCCAATCAACAAATCATGATCATCATCATCATCATCATCATCATCATCATCATCACAGTTGTTGTTGTTCTTGTTCTTGTTGTGCTAATGAGAATTCCAAGATAGACTTCTCTGAAGAAATCAAAATTACATGTTATAGTCATCGAAAGTTTTTGTCTATTATGAACAAAGCTGCTATTAATATAATTGAGCATGTGTCCTTGTGGTAGGATGGAGCATCCTTTGGGTATATGCCCAAGAATGGTATAGCTGGGTCTTGAGGTAGATTGATTCTCAATTTTCTGAGAAACCGCCATGTTGATTTCTAAAGTGGCCATGCAAGTTTACACTCCCATGAGTGTGGGAGGTCTTTCTATTTTCTAATGTCTTCCTCAGTTTCTTTCTTCAGTATTTTAAAGTTTTTATTATAGAGTTCTTTCCACATTCTGCTAGGTTTAGTCGAAGGTAAATTTTTTTAGTCTATTGTGAATAGAACTATTTCTTTGTCAGTTTCTTGATCATTGATACATAGGAAGGCTAATGATTTTTGTGTTAATTTTGAATCATGCCACTTTGTTTAAGGTAATTATCAGTTCTGAAAGTTTTCTAGAATTCCTTGAAAATGACAGCAGACACCTGCCTGCATACTCTATCCCACTTTGCCCTCAGAGCAAGCTATAAAGGAAGCATTTTCCTGCTAAGTTCTCCTCTATTATGAGGTATTGTACCCATACAACTAAATTATAATGCAAGGTTTACTTCTAATTCTTTTGAAATTGCTATTACAGGATGTTTAAGATAATTAATTAATGCAAGTTAATTGTTAGTTGATCAACTCATGGTCACGTCAAATGGTAGTCTATTTTTATCACAAGAATATACATCCTAGGTTTAACAGATAGATATGACTCTATAGATAAATAAGGTAAAATAGAAAAGGTCTTCAAAAACCTCAAAGACCTACAGAATATGGCATTTAAAGATGTTTTTATTATTTTAAGGATTCTTTGACAACAAGACAGGTAACTCCTGGCAACACCCAGCCTACCTCAAAGAAGATGAACATCAAAGAACCTCCTTATGGAAGTCAGCTTCTTATGTGGCAAACCAGCCACTGGGCAAAAATGTCCTCATTTCTGCCACAGACAGAATTCTTCCTGAAATGGGCAAGCTTGAATGCAGGCAGAGTTGATGGCCAAACTCTGTCAAGGTGGGATAAGCAAGTCTTCAATAGTTCCTTCCTCACAAATGTGTCTGTCAGATATATTGGGCCAGAAGGCTGAAAATGATGCTCCAACATTACAGTTTTGGGTGACTGTTCAAGCAGCAAACTGTCTCTGTCATTTTTTCATTTTGGAAGCTGCTAATAGGCACTTCCTTCTTACGGTAATTAATTTCACTCCTAGATAGATGTTTTTAGGTTGATAGAGATGAGATATAATAGAGATTGATTTAGGTTCAAAACTCTAGAATCACCAAGATAGAATAGATATTTTTTTTCAACATTGCCAAATACCTTTTGACTAGACATTATCTATGTAAATCTTGTCTGTTGGTTTTTTTTTTTTATAATTTTTTACAATTGTTTTTACTGTATACTATTAAAAATAGCTTTTTTTTTTTTTTTTTTTAGTTAGACAGAAAAGAGGAATTGCTGGAGGTTGGTCTGGTTGCTGCCCAAATGAGCAGATTCACAAAGTCCAAAATGTTTGTAACCTTGCCGAAAACCCTGCTTCTTTTTGACCAATAAAAAGCCAACATTCGTGAGCAGGGCCAATGGGATAGGCATAGCTAAGGTTCCTGGGATTTTGGGAGAGAGACCAGAAGAGAGAAGAGAGACAGGAGAAAGAAGAAAGAAGGAGGCTGGAGCCATGGATGAGATAGAGGAAGAAGCACATGGCCAGTGTGGACAGAAGGTTGGGCTCAGATGAAGAGCATTAGCAAGTATTTGGGATGATGGATGGGAGGTAGCTGGATAGAAATTATTAGAAGCAGATGACATGGGATTGGGGCAGGGTATGGGATACCTGCTCCAATATGAGAGGTTCCTTAAGGGATTAATATCTGCCCTGCCCGAAATGAACCAAGGCTATTTAAAAATATAACAGGAGTCTATGTTTTATTGATTGATAGTGGGTTAGAAAATATCACAGTAATAGTGACTATAGCTTAATGATAAACATTTATTAGGGCATACTACTAAATTAACCACAACATATGAGAGATTTAGTTCACTAATTCTCACAGACTGAACATAAACTCTGAGGTGACAGGGAAGAAAGAATGGGTCATGGTTTCATGGATATATAATATTACTGGTGTAAGATGAAGAGACTCTGTAGCAGGGTATGCCTTTAATCCCAGAGCCAGGAGGCAGAGGCAGGCAGATTTCTGTTAGTTAGAGGCCAGCCTGGTCTACCTAAAGAGCTTCTGCCCAACAGGTGACATAGTGAGACCTTGTTTCAAAAGAAGAGAAGAGTTCTATAGAACATCTGCATAAAATGAAACATACAAATTACCACAAAACACACACACAAAATGGTTAAGATGGTAAATTATACATTGTCCACTGAAAAGGTAAAAAACCCATTGCCCAGTGTACTAATAACCTTAACATTTCTCAGTAAGTCGTCTCTAAACTTGACCTGCACTGTTCTACAAAGTCCCCCCTCCCAAGTAATGTTTTTATTACTGTAGAAGCCTATGGATGTCTTTTAACATTGCTGTAACTTGGTTTCTATTAAAAGATAAGCACCAGGGATGGAGTGGTGACTTAGCAGTTAAGAGTACTTGTTGCTTTTGCAGAATCTGAGTTCATTTCCTAGCACTCATAGGGTGGTTTGGTTCATAACCATGCATGAATGTAGCAACAGAGAATCTGATGCCCTCTAGCAACAGAGGATCCAATGCCGGCTTCTTGAGTACTTGAGTCCTTCTACAATGAGTACCAAGGCACCCATGTGGTATGCGTATATACATACATACATTAAAGCAAACACTCATATACATAAAATAAAAATTTAAATCTAAAAATATTTTTAAAGCACTCACCATAGAGTCATTTTGAACAGTAGACACGATAATGTACTTAAAAGTCTTTAGACCTCTGCTTGGCACATAGTGGGCCTCAGAACTCTTGTCACTACAGTATGCAGCTATGATCCAATATCCTTATACATTAGGGCATTGTGTGGCCATCAAGGCTTAATAAATGTTTAAAATTATGATTATCACAAAGTGAAAACAAACTCAAATTAGTTTAGATGGATGATGAGACGTCACTGTATCTGCTCTGCTCTGCCTCTGGTTAGAACTGTAGCTAAGGCTCAGTAGACTGGAGCAGGGCGCAGGAGGCTCTGGGACTGCACATCAGGACCAGCAGAAGATCCAGCCTTGAACAGGAGGCAGCAACTTGGGCTGGCAGGATGGATGGAGATTGCATGAGCCTCTTCCTGGGCATAGGAGTGGTAATGACCCCTTGTGGGAAGGTTTCCTTTTCTCCAATGCCAGCACTGTGTATAAAGGAGATATTTAGAGACTTGAAGTGGGGGAGAGGTGTAAAAGGCATTCTTCACTTTCTTTAGTTGTACTTTGCAGGTGAAACAAAGTTAGGGCTACTCAAAAAAAAAAAATCTACCCATGAAAACAGACACACAGTCCTACTTGGCTTCCTAGTGCTGTAATAGACACCGTGACCAAGAGCACAAGGAGACGGCTAATTTCAGCTTACACTTTACCATCAAGGGAACTCAAGGAATGAACCAAAAAGACCATGGAGAAACACTGCATACTGGCTTCCCCCTCATGGCTTGCTAAGCCTGCCTTTTTATGCCACCCAGGACCACCTGCCCAGGGGTGGCACCATCCACAGTGGGCTGGGTCCTCCCGCAGCAATCACAAATCAAGAAAATGCTTCCCAGACTATAAGAGAAAATGATGGAGGCATTTTCTCAATAGAGGTTTCCTCTTCACAGAAGACTTTAGCTAGTGTCAAGTTGACAAACTAAACAAAACTACTGAAAACCATACAGCAAACAGTGATAATGGCTCTCATCTTCTATGAGCTGTAGAGAAATAGAGGTGTTATGATAGTTCAGGATGGCGGGCCCATCAGAGTTCACCCCAACCACCACATCAAAAAACACAGCAACAGAAGATGGAGGCGCCTAACACATACCTTGTTTGATGAGCAGGACAGCAGTGACTATTCAACAACCTAAGGACTGATCTGAGGATCACAAAACACCAACACTGGTGACCCACAGGTGAGAGGGGTCCAAATTTTGTGGAGCACAGTTGGGTCCGGCCTCTGGCCACCTGGCAAAACCACAAAATCCCCGGTCCCCACAGAAACAGGCGCACAACCTCCAAAGGCTGGCACCACACACCTGGCTGGCAGGCAGCTCTTGAACTCTCTAGAGCACAGAACTAGCTGGGGACTACAAAATCACCAGCGTCTCTGGGTACTAGCACCAAGCAGACCCCACAGTCAGGATCATAAGTGGATTTGATCTCAGGTCTCCGAGAAAAGCCATAGAGTGATCTCTTGGGTCCCTAAACAGCTGTTGCGCAACTGCATACCCATCACCACATGCCTGACTGGTGGGCAGCTCTTGAACTCCCTGGGACACAGAACTAGCTTGAGACGGCAAAATCACCAGTGTCTGTGGGTTCTAGCACCGAGCAGACCCCACAGTCGGGATCACAGGGGATCTGATCTCAGGTCACCCAGAAAAGCCACGGAAAGAGCTCCTGGGTTTCTAAGCAGCCACTGCATGCCCTTGTGACCTCAGCAAACCCACAGAAAGTTCTGAGGTCTGATCTGGCACTTTCTCAGAAAACCAGGAATAGGCCTTCCTCAAGATGCAGCTATTTCACTCCTTGGAATATACCCAGAAAATGCTCCTCCACACAACAAGGACATATGCTCAACCATGTTCATAGCAGCCTTATTCATAATAGCCAGAACCTGGAAATAGCCTAAATGTCCCTTAGTTGAAGAATGGATAAAGAAACTGTGGTACATTTACACTATGAAATACTACTCAGCTATTAAAAACAAGGAAATCCCAAAATTTGTGGACAAATGGATGGGACTAGAAATGATCATACTGAGTGAGTTAACCCAGAAGCAAAAAGACTAACATGGTATATACTCACTTATACTTGGGCACTAGCCCAAAAGGCATGTCCCATGAAAGTCTTCACTTAACAGGAGATTGGGATAGATCTGAGGACATCCCCCTGTAACTCTAGGTAAGAGAAATATAGGACATGGGGAAATAGAAGGATCCAGAGTGTCCTAGAAACCTACCAAAAGAACATCATGACAGGTGGATTAGGGCCAGGGGGTCTGCTCAAACTATTATACTAACCAAGGACAATACAAGTAGTAAACATCAATCCCCTACTCTGATCTAGCCAATGGACAGGACATTCTCTATAGTCATGTGGAGAGCAGGATCTGACACAAACTCTGGTGCCCCATATTTGACTACCTCCCCTTGGTGGAGGCCTGGTGGCACTCAAAGAAAGAATAAGCAGGCTATCAAGATGAGACTTGATAGCCTATGACCATATAGTAGGAGAGGAGGTCCCCCTTGGTCGTAGACCTAGGGGAGGGGAATAGGGTGAAAGCAGGAGGGAGGGAGGAACAGGGGGATACAAGTGATAGGATAACAATTAAGCTGTAATCTGAATAAATTAAATTTAAAAAGAAAAGAAAGAAAGTTCTGGGGTCTGATCAGGCACTGGGCATACACTACAAGCAGAGACATCACAATGGGAAGAGGTCAGTGTAAGAACACAAGCAATAATCCCCAGAACCATTTGATACCACCAGAAATGGGTAGTCCCACCACCACAAGCATCCCTGGAGATACTATCTTAGCTGACACACAAGAGAAAGATTTCAAGTCTGAGGTTATGAAAATGATAGGGGCCTTAAAGAAAGAAAATAAACCCTTCTTTGTGGAATACACAAAGAAAGAATTGAACAAATCACTTGCAGAAACTATGATCAAACAGGAGAAAGAAATAAATAAAAGGTTTCAAGACCTAAAAAATGGAGATACAAGCTATGAAGAAAACACAATCTGAGATAATCCAGGAAATGGAAACCTGAGAGAAAAGGATAGGATCTACAGACACAAGCATGACCAACAGAATTCAAGAGATGGAACAAAGAATATCAGAGATAGAAGATATGACTGAAGAAATGGATGCAGCAGTCAGAGAAAATGCTAAATCTAAAAAGCTCCTGACACAGACTATCCAAGAAATCTGGACCAAAGCTAAGAATCATGGGGATAGAAGAAAAAGAAGATTGCCAGCTGCAAGGCCCAGAAAATATTTTCAGCAAAATCATAGAAGAAAACTTCCCTAACCTAAAGAGAGAAATGACCATAAATATACAAGAAGCCTACAGAATTCCAAATAGAATGGACCAGAAAAGAAAACCTTCTACCACATAATAATCAAAACACTAAACTACAAAACAAAGAAAGAATATTTAAAGCTGCAAGAGAAAAAGGCCAGGGCTGGAGAGATGGCTCAGTGGTTAAGAGCGCCACTTGCTCTTCAAGAGGTCCTGAGTTCAATTCCCAGCAACCACATGGTGGTTCACAACCATTTATAATGAGATCTGTTGCCCTCTTCTGTAAAACACTCATATGCAATAAATAAAATTTTTAAAAAAAGAAAAAGAAAAAGGCCAAGTCACATATAAAGGCAAACCTATCAGAATTAGACTATGAAAGCCAGACAGGCCTGGATGAAGTCATGCAGACACTAAAAGACCACAGATGCCAACCCAAACTACTATACCCAGCAAAGTTTTCAATCACCATAGATGGAGAAAACAAGATATTCCATGACAAAACCAAGTTCAAACAGTACCTAAGCACAAATCCAACTCTACAGAAGATACTAGAAGGAAAACTCCAACCCAAGGAGGATAATTTTACACAGGAAAACAAAGGAAATGAATAACTCCACATCCACAAAAACAAAAGAAAGGAAACACACACACACACACACACACACACACAGTCTACCACTACCAACACCAAAATAATAGGAACCATTAAACACTGGTCTTTACTATCACTCAACATCAATGGCCTCAAATCTCCAATGAAGAGACACAGGCTAACACAATGGATGCAAAAACAGGACCCATCAATCTGCACATACAAGAAACACACCTCAGCAATAAAGATAAGCATTACTTTAGAGTAAAGGGCTGGGAAAAGGTATTTCAAGCAAACAGACCAAAGAAACAAGCTGGAGTAGCCATTCAAGTATCTAATAAAATAGACTTTCAACCAAAACTAATCAAAAGAGATGGGGAAGGACACTTCATACTCATCAAAGGAAAAATACACCAAGATGATGTCTCAATTCTGAACGTCTATGTCCCAAATACAGGAGCACCCACATTCATAAAGAAGACATTATTAAATCTTAAATCTCACATTGAACCCCACACTTTAATAGTGGGATACTTCAACACTCCACTCTCACCAATAGATAGATCATCACAGCAGAAACTAAATGGAGAAACAATTAAACTAATAACATTATCAGCCAAATGGACCTAACTGATATATACAGAACTTTTCACCCAAACACAAAAGAATTCACCTTCTTCTCAGCACCTCACAGAAGCTTCTCCAAAATCAACCATATACTTGGTCACAATGCAAACCTCAACAGATACAAAAAAATTGAACTAATTCCTTGCATTCTATCAGACCACCTTGGATTAAAGTTGGAACTCATTATCAATAAGAACAACAGAAAGCCTACAAACTCATGGAAACTGAACAACTCCCTACTCAATGATATTTGGGTAGGGGATGAAATTTTAAAAATTTTTAAATTTTGTAAAATTCAATGAATCTGAAGCATAACATACCCAAATTTATGGGATACAATGAAAGCAGGCCTAAGAGGAAAATTAATAGAACTAACTGCCTTTATAAAGAAATTGGAGAGATCCCATATTACCAATTTAACAACACATCTGAAAGCTCTAGAACAAAAAGAAGCAGACTCCCCAAAGAGGAGTAGATGACTGGAAATCATCAAACTCAGGGCTGAAATCAATAAAATAGAAACTAAGAGAACAATTCAAAATATCAACAAAACCAAAAGCTGGGTTTTGTTGTTGTTGTTGTTGTTGTTGTTGTTGTTGTTGTTGTTTTTAGAAAATCAACAAAACAGACAAACCCTTAGCCAAACTAACTAAAAGGCAAAGGGAGAGTAATCAAATCAACAAAATCAGAAATGAAAAGGGAGACATAACAACAGACGGGGAGTAAATCCAAAGAATTATTAGGTCATACTTAAAAGCCGATATGCCTCAAAATTTGAAAACCTAAATAAAATGGACACTTTTCTTGATAGATACCAACTACCAAAATCAAATCAAAATTAGGTAAACAAATTAAATAGTCCTATATCTCCTAAGGAAATTGATGTGGTCATCAAAAGTCTCCCAAGCAAAAAAAGCTTAGGGCCTGATGGATTCAGTTCAGACTTTCAAAGATGAGCTAATACCAATACTCTTTAAAGATTTCCACAAAACAGAACAGAAGGAACATTACCAAAGTCATTCTATAAGGCTACAGTCACCTTGATACCTGAACCACAGAAAGACTCTACAAATAAAGAGAATTTAGACCAATTTCTCTTGTGAACATTGACACAAAAATACTCAGTAAAATACTCGCAAACCAAATCCAAGAACACATCAAAAAAGCATTCACCATGACCAAGTAGGCTTCATTCCAGGCATGCAAGGATGGTTCAAGATGTGGAAATCCATCCACATAATCCATCATGTAAGCAAAGTGAAAGAAAAAAAACACATGATCATCTCCTTAGATGCTGAAAAAAACATTTGACAAAATCCAACACACATTCACATTTAAAGTCTTGGGGAGAGCAGAAATACAAGGCATATACCTCAACATAATAAAGGCAATATACAGCAAGCCTATAGCCAACATCAAACTAAATGGAGAGAAACTTAAGTCAACTCCACTGAAATCAGGAACAAGGCAAGGCTGTCCACTTTCTACAATATAGTACTTGAAATTCTAGCTAGGAAAAAAAAAAAAAGAAATTCTAGCTAGAGTAATAAGACAACTAAAGGAGATCAAAGGGATACAAATAGGAAAGGAAGAGTTCAAACTATTACTACTTGTAGATGACATGATAATATACATAAGTGACTGTGGGAAAGATTAAGCTTTGTCAGAGGTGGAAGCAGTGTTGGCGGGTTTACCCTTGGGGCACCTCATGAATACCTTGTGATAGACTGAGTGGAGCCATCCTGGGCCTGGAATTCAGGAAACAGACCTGGGAACCCCACCTGGGCTATTGTTTTCCTAATTGACCCTCAATGGAGAAGGAGACCGCCCTTCCCACATGACTCAGGCAGGTGGGGAGGAGAGAACAACAGATTCAGCCTGGGTCTTAAGCGTATGTGGAGAGCGAACAGGCTGGACTATCATGCGGGCCAGAGAGACACCTAAGGACTCATCCCGTGGAACGGATACCGGAAGGTTCACTCTTTTGACCCATTAACCTTTTTTCCTTCTTGTGTAAGCTAGTTGGGTTGTATAATAAAGTTTAATTGTTAAGAAACAGAGCCAACAAGTGACCCTAAAATTTCTACAAAGAACTTCTGCAGCTGATAAACATCTTCAGCAAAGTGGCTGGATACAAAATCAACTCAAAAAAAAAAAAAATCAGTACCCCCCCCACCCGCTGTATACAAATGACAAACAGGATGAGAAAGAAATTAGGGAAACTACACCTTTCACAATAACCACAAATGGTATAAAGCATCTTGGTGTAACTCTAACCAAGCAAATGAAAGACTTACACGAAAACACTTCAAGTCTCTAAAGAAAGAAGTAGAAGAAGATATCAGAAGATGGAAAGACCTCTCATGTCTGTGGATAAGGAGAACCAAATAGTAAAAATGTCCCTCTTACCAAAGACAATTTATAGATTCAGTGCAATTCCCATCAAAATTCCAAGACAATTCTTTACAGACCTTGAAAGATCAATTCTCAACTTCATATGGAAAAACAAAAAACTCAGAATAGCTAAAACAAGTCTGTACAATAAAAGATCATCTGGAGGAATCTCCATCCAGAATCTCAAGCTGTACTATAGAGCAGCAATAATTAAAAACCAGCATGGTACTGGCATGGAAACAGGCTGGTTGACAAGTGGAATTGAATAGAAGATCCAGAAAAAAAAAAAACAAAAAAACTCATACACCTATGAGCATTTGATTTTTGACAAAGAAGCCAAATCCATACAATGGACAAAAGCATCTTCAACCAATGGTGCTGGTCTAACTGGATGGCTACATGTAGAAAATGCCAATAGACCCATACTTATCACCGTGTACAAAACTAAAGTCCAAGTATTTTAAAGAACCTCAACTTAAAACCAGACATCCTAAATCTGTTAGAAGAAAAAGTGGGGAAGAGCCTTGAACTCATTGGCACAGGAGACAACTTCCTAAACAGAGCTCAGGCTCTAAGATCAACAATTAGTAAATGGGACCTCATGAAACTGAAAAGCTTCTGTAAGGCAAAGGAAACAGTCAATAGAACAAAACAACAGCCTACAGACTGGGAAAAGATCTTTACCAACCATACCTCTGACAAAGGGCTAATATCCAAAATATATAAAGAATTCAAGAAATTAAATACCACCAAGCCAACTATTCCAATTAAAAATGGGGTACAGAGGTAAACAGAGAATTCTCAACAGAGGAATATCAAATGGTTTAGAAACATTTAAAGAAATTCTCAATATCCCTAATCATCAGGGAAATGCAAATCAAAATGGCTCTGAGATTCTATCTTACACCTATCCAATTTGCTAAGGTCAAAAATTCAAGTCACAACAAATGCTGGTGAGAATGTGGAGAAAGGGGAACATTCCTCCATTGCTGGTAGGAGTGCAAGCTTGTACACCACTTTGGAAATCAATCTGGTGCTATCTCAGGAAATTGGGAATAAGTCTACCTCAAGACCCAGCCATACCACTCCTGGGCATATACACTAAAGATTCCAGCATACAACAAGGACATTTGCTCATCTATGTTTGTAGCAGCCTTGTTTGTAATAGACAGAATCTGGAAATAACCTAGATGTCCCTCCACTGAAGAATGGATTAAGAAACTATGGTTCATTTACAGAACAGAATACTATTCAGCTACCAAAAACAAAGAAATCTTGAAAATTTCAGGCAAATGGATGGAACTAGAGACAATCATCCTGAGTGACCTAACTCAGACCTAGAAAGACACACATGGCATATACTCACTCTTAGTGGATGTTTGCTACTTAATTCAGGATAACCACATTACAATACAGAGCCTGATGTGCCAACCAAGATCCATGTAGGATGCTGACCTAGACCTTCTGCTCAGACGTAGTAAATAGGCAACACAGTCTCCTTGTGGGTCCCACAATATGGGGAATAGGGATTACTTCTGACATGGACTCAGGCATCCCAGTGTTGGTCACTTCCCCCCTGGCAGGGTGGCCTTATCAGGCCACAGGGGAAGAGGTTACAAGTAGTACAGAGGACACTGGATAGGCTGAGGTCAGATGTTAGGGGAGGAGGGCTCCCCATTCTAATGACTAGGGTACGGAGAGAAAGGGGATGAGGGAGAGGATGGGATCAGGAGGTGATGAGGCAGAGGATGGGGTCAAGAGGCAATGAGGGTGGGGGCTACAATATAAATAATTCAAACTGCAGAACAAGCAGGTAACTTAATTGCTAATCCCACTACACAGGAATAGCTCTGAGACTGGCTGAGATACAAAGGTCTATGTATACACAAGGCTTTGTGTTGGCCACAGATTCCCTGTGACTTATTATTAGAGGCCATTCTTAGTCTGGCATGAAGGAAGATTTGCAGATGTCTTACTTCTGCTCATACAAAGGGCAGAGAACCAGCCTTAATTGTTCTGTGCATCCCACACACCTCATACAATTACAATGTTAGAACTGTATAATGCTTGTGAGAAATTAATGTTTTCAGAACAAGACCTGGGCACTGATGCTGGATCAGACCTGACAGGATTCATTCTTCTCAGCATGCTGGATGCTGACTTCCTTCGTGTTCCAGCTCCAGGCACCTCAGTTGCTGTTACCTATCAGAACAGGACAGCTTCCAGGATAGCACTGTAGAAAGCTTCTGATCCCAATTGGTCCTGCACCTCAGACTGTCCCAAAGGCTCCTATTAAACTTGGAATTTCTCAACATTTAGAAATACTATCCTTGCCTTGCTTAACCATTTTCCTCAATTTTATTTGGGCCCCTTCAAAGGTATTATTCACCCTAAATCAGCCTGAAGAAACCATAAGAGAGCAGTGTCCCATTTCCTCTAATGGGGGTTTCTGGGTGCTCTCATGAGCTACAGATGCTTATTTTCATCAGGAGTTGGCCATCAGTTATTATTGGTCTTATATAGAAAGAAAACTAGGTTGGACTCAGTGTATCTCTCTTTTTCCTTTATCTTTCTTTCATAGGTAAGGAGGTAGGAGCTGAAAAGAAAGAAAGGGGGATATAGAAAAATAGAGGGAAGATAGAACAAAAGGTAGATTACTGAATCCACTCCTCAAATCAAGGCCTTGTTACTTACAAATAAGATTATTTTTAATTCATTGGTATAGAATTTTGTATAGTGATGCAAAATAAGTGTAATTTTGATACATTGGTATAGAATTCAAATATAAGATTATTCTTTACACACATTGTATATATACATACATATATATGTATTTCTACTCTATTATGAGGTATTATACCCATCCAACTCAATTATAATACAAGGTTTATGTTCAATACCTTGAAAGTGGTGCTACAGCCTATTTAGGATAATTAAAGAATATAAGTTAATAGTCAAACAAAATATGTCAAATACTAGTCTAATTTTATCACAATAACATATATCCTAGGTCTAACAGATAGATATGATAAGGTAAAATAGGTAAATAAGGTCTTCAAAGCCTCAAAGACCTACAGAATATGACATTTAAAGATGCTTTTATTATTCTAAAGATTCTTTGACAACAAGACAAGTTAACTCCTGGCGATCCTCAGCCTACCTCAAAGAAGATGATGAGCATCAAAGAACCTCCTTATGGAGAGGGCTTCAAATGTGGCAAACCAGCCACTAGGCAATTGTCCTCATTTCTGCCTAAAAATGGGCAAGCTTGGATGCAGGCAGAGTCAACGGCCAAACTCTGCCAAGACAGGGTAAGAAAGTCCTCAATTGTTCCTGTCTTGAAAATATGTCTGTTAGATATTTTGGCCTAGAAGGCTGAAGATGATGCTCAAACGTTGTAGAGTTTTGGGTGACTGTTCAGGCAGTAAACTGTCTCTTTTATTTTTCATTTTGGAAGCTGCTAACCTGCACTTCTGGTTTACTTGGGTAATTAAGTTTTATTCTTTCTGAAGTTTTTGATGGGGTTGAAGACCAAATAGTTTAGTCTTACAATTAAGCTTAGTTGGCTAAAGGTTAAGATGTTTTTAGATCTAGATAGAGTTTTAAATTCATAGAGATGAGATATGATAGATATTGATTTCATTCAGAATTTAGATTCAACAAGATAGGAAAGATGTTTACTTCAAGTTTGCCAAATACAAATAACCAAACCACTATGAATGTAACATTTATATATTTCCTGCTTGTTTCATGGTTCTTCCTACTGTAGGTAGTTTGCTTCATTTATGTGTAATATAAATGTATCTGTTATACAAAAGAAACATAGTAAAAATGAAAAAAAAAAAAAAACCAGCAATAGACAGAGACTTGACAAAAGAAACTTGACAGAAAGTCTCACTGAAGACATCAACCCTTGTAGCATGTGGGTTTTTGTTGTTGTTGTTGTTGTTGTTGTTGTTGTTGTCTTGCTTTTTTTTATGTTATCACAAAGGATCAAGCAGCAGGTGCACAGGCGCACAGGTGAACAAGAACATATGCTGGCACCAAAGATGCTGAGAACACACAGGGGATAAAAATCAGCCTCTTTCACCTGGATGTTAAGACAGGGCTATACTCTGAACACCACAGTTGTCCTTTAACATGGACCACATTCAGATAAGCTATTAGCAGTCTTTTCAGGTAATCCAACACTTTATCCCAAACTGAAGGGAAAATTAATGCTCAGGGAGTGCGGGGGAGGGGTATTGAACTGATCTGTTTCCAAACAAGAATAACATTTATTTTTACTGGTTTTAAATACATGGGGGAATTTGTGTAGAACCATTCTGCGAAAAGAATGAAGAGTCACTTGAATAAATGATAAACTTGGTAAATAACCTAAGGTATTTAATGACAGGATTGCTAGTCACATTTGTAACCTGACATTCTTTGTTTTAGCTAGAGTCTTAAAAGCTTTTTCTGTCTGTGTTGCTTTTAGTTGTTTTTTTTTTAAACATTTGAATCATCTTTTATATTTTAATGGCCTTAAGGGTGGATTAAGTGGAGATAATGTAAGTAAATTACACTTATATTAGAAGGGAATTTATGGTGCAGCTTTAACCACATTCTGTTATGCTCTGTTCTTGGGGAGTTTATAGTTTTGTCATTGAGGAGGCAGCCTAGGAATTGCATCAGGGACACCAAGATTTGAGAAGCAGAGGTATCTCAAAGTCCTAGTAGGACTTTACATGAGCCACGAATACAAAAGCATCACTCAAAGTGCTAAAGTTACCCCTGTGTGAATACAAAATAAAAGGATTGTCTCATCCATCCATTCATTCATTACTTTATTTACTTTCCATTCAGATCACAGCTTCCCCTCCCCCTCCTCCTCCCTGTTTTCTGATTTCAACCCTACTTCCCCAGATTCTTGACTGACTACGTTTAGTTGCTGGTGAGGAAGAAACCAATTTTTTATCAGCTGCCTAAAAAACACAACGATCACCGAGATGATGAATAAAATAACACGCAGCAATATAATATACACAACTCGAACTGGTGGGGGCATATCCTCTGTCTTGAGTCCAGGGGGCCCACTGTCAATGCTCCCACCGAATCCTACCTCTTCACAGAATGGGGGTTGCCAGCCATACATGCAATGACAGTTCTTTTTATTGTTGCAAAAACCTCGGTTATTGCACTTTTCGGGCAAACAGTCGAAATTCAGGATGGTAGAGTCAATGCAGGTACTGTTGACACACACTCGGTTGGGGCCACAGTGCGTCCCATCAGTAATCATACCTATATCACGAATCCCGCTGGTTATCATGTCTCCATGATAGCCTGTGCCCCAGCACATGAGGTTGTCCGTCTTCAGATACGTGGACAGTATAAAAGTGTGGTCTGGCAAATTGGGGATGGTTTTAACATTTATACACTGCAGCCTGCCACATATTGTGCTGGCCCTACTGCACCTTTGAAATCGAGTAAAATTTATAATGCCACAGTGACCATACTGGTCGCCTACCATATTTACTGCATCGTAACACTGTTGAGGAGCCTCCCTGGCAGAAGGTCCAAAAATGGCCTGGCACTGCATGTACCTGGATCTGCATCCCTTACGGAAACAGACACCTTTATATTTGCAGGGAGTTCCATCTTGCTTGTAAGTGTCCTCCGGGCAAAACCCTGATACCCCATCACAGTACTCTGCGAGGTCACATTCGTTTTCTTCCTGCCTACACAGATGTCCCGATGGAAGAAAGTTACACTTATGACAACAGAGGCCAGTGGAGCAGTTGACGCCTTCTCTCCATTTGCAGTCTGGCCCACAGCACAGGTCTTTTTGGCACTCCTCCTTGGAACCACAGTCACATTCCTCTTTGTCTTCCACAATTTTGTTTCCACATCTCTTAACCATATAAACTTGCCCTGGTAGGTTAGCTAGACAACGGGACGTGGTATGATAAATACTTGAGACAAAGTAATTATAACTACAGTTACTAAACCCTGTCCGTCCTGTGCCCATGATGCAGTTCTTCCTGCCTCTGCATTGGCAGAACTCATCATCATGAAGCATGCCCACGGAATGGCCCAGCTCATGAGCGGTCCAAGTAGCAGGTCCAAGGACATTTTTATTGAGGAAGGTGCTTGCTGATCCGGAAAATACACCACATACTCTTCCCCAGGACCATGCCAGAGCATCTATGTATCTCTTTGCAATATATAAATGTACCCAATCAAAGTGATACTTACTATCCAATGTACCTGCTTTGTACAGTACAAATTGACCTAAAGCTTCAGCTAACTCGTCATAGTGAACACGTATTCTGTTATGAGTCGTCCAGGCTTCAACCAAGTTTAGATGGATCCTCACCCTGACATCCTGAAAGTAGGTGTCTATAATTGCAGTTAGCAGGATGGCGTCATTAGTCACCATAGAGAGATTGCCATTTAACAGATAGACTCTTTGTGCATCAAAGATCATGAACAGTTCCAAGTACTTTTGGTGCATATAAGACTGATGGAAGCTGCTTATCCTTGGCATCTCCTCTTCCTGGGCTGTTTGCCCACCTGCTTCTTCATCAACCCTACCACAAGTCTGATTGCTCAAGTCGTCCTCACTGAGAAGATACACAACATGTTCAAAAGTGGAGGAGGCCAGGAGTGGCTCGATTTGGTAGTATCTGGAGTCTATGCTCAAGATGCCTCGCAGACCCCCCATGCATGTACTCAGAGTCGATTCGGAGTCCTGAGAGTCGTCCACATAGCCCACATAATTGCACTCTTTGGGTATGTACGGGTAATCCTCTAGCCGACTGCCCTCTTGACTGAAGGAGAAAACCGGGAGATGTCTGGGCAACAGTAATTTCTTGGGCCGCAGGCGAATGACATGTTCCTTGCCTTCTATCTGTAGGAGGTATGACAAGGTATTGTCCACACCAACCTCCCCTTTCCTAAAGCTTAGTTTTTTGGGAATGGTGATTTCATAGGAGTCAAAGCCCCAGTCCGGCTCAAAGAGTACGTCATCGCCCACAGCCTCCAGAAAGAGCAATGCCAAGAGCAGGCAGCGGTGTTGGGGGAGCTCTCTCTGCACTGAACCCATGATCTGTTCTGTTTCGCTGCTTGGTTTGTCCTGGAGTCAGTAGTAGTTGGAGCGATTCCAGTCTTTGGCTTGTGAGTTAGCGTTCCATGGGACTCCACTAGAAGAGCAGGAGCCCCAAGCATACAGCTCCCTAAGGCAGGGCAGGGTTTCCGGCGAAGCAGGGTGCCCCTGCCCAAAGCATCCAGTTCGGTTTTTCTGGGTAGTGAGTTAAGCTCGCACTTAAGAGTGGAAGAAAAGTTGCTGACCAACCACAGAGAAAACAGTTTGCCCCACTCAGTTATCTTGCCTGGCGATGATGTTTCACGCTTTTAATCTCAGGAGGCAGAGGCCAGGGGATCTCTGTGACGTCGAGGCCAGGCTGTTCTACAGACTGAGTTCCAGGACAGCCAGGGCTCCACAAAGAGCCCTGTCTGAGGCACCAGGGCGGCAGTGGATGGCCGGGGTGGGGGCGAGGGGATCTGGGGGTGGGGAAAAAGAAGAAGAAGGAAAGAAAAACCAACTGGATATTTTACAGCGCCCTCCACACCTCACTGGAAAGTGCGCCCATTTTCTGCCAAGTCTCACCAAGAAGCTGAAGGCACACCAGACAATTCCAGAACAGCCGCTGAGATTCTACACCCCACCTTCTGCCGCTGGGTCTTCGAGCTGCTGGCTTTTCGGCGCTGTGTGCCCAAACCAGAAAAAGTTCCTGAGGCCATTTCCACTCTTTTGCTGTATGACAAGAGTTCACAAGATGGTGTGCACAGTAAGCACTTGGTGGGGCGGGCGTGGGGAAGTCCAGGAATACCCTGAGAAGGGTAAATGGTGGGTTATGACTGTAGAATGACGTACAGATGAGAAATGATGCAACAGTGGTGAAGAAAACAGTTCTCCACTCGGAGGACAGAAGGATTTACCATCCACAGAAACCCCGGAGTCCTGGCATGAGGACTGAAGACAAGCATTTTCAGTTTTATTCTTGGTAAATTCAGTCGGGCTGCTTCCCATGGTAAAGGGTTAAGCGTGGGAGCATAGTTAGGGAGCTCTTGGTGGTCTAGATAAGTTGTCATTGGCCAGAAGTCATGGGCCTGGCCTGACAGAGGGAGGGGTGGAGGGAGGGATGGAGGAAGGGGAAGAGGGAAAGAGGGAAGGGTGGAGGGAGGGGTGGAGGGAGAGTGGAAAGAAGGAAAGAAGGAAGGAAGGAAGGAAGGAAGGAAGGAAGGAAGAGTACAGCACTTAGGAAGCTGGTGAAGGTATCAAGAGTACATTCTCTGAGTTACAGAAGTGAGAATTGGAAAGGATGCTGTTCTAAGTAGGTGTGGTGCCTTGCAGGCCCCACTGCCCTCCCATCCTCCCTGCTGGAATGTTAACTGCCTTGGTCTTGTGCAGGCAACACCTGCTGCTCTGAGCCCAGAGCTACAGCAGGCCCCATCATGCCTAGAGGATGCTGTTTCACTTTGGTCCTCCTCCACGTCTCACTCACAGTCTTTTCAACCTCTTCCTGGATGTTCTCGAGCCTTGAGGGTGAAGGAAGATGTGGCATAACAGATGCTTCTTTCTGCCTGAGCACTCCACATTGTCTTAGTCTCTGCACTTTGACCAGTTGTGAGGTGCTTTTTTTTATTGTTGTTTGTTTGTTTGTTGTGTGTTAGTCGCCTGAAGATGAGATAGATTTCTAAGTGTGGTCAGATATATGGACATCCTTGTCTCCGAGCCATCAGCATACTGCTCCGCGGAACTGGGTGGTGAAAGCAGACAGGGAAACCAATTCAGAGACCACAGGAAAGCTAGCATGTGCAGTCAGGTTAAAAGAAGAGGCTTGTGGTGGTCTGAGGAGTGGGTTTGGATGTGAGGAAGGGCAGGCTGAAGGCCAGCTGAGTGGCATTGAGGAACGCTGACTTTAGCCAAAGGAAAGGCCTGGTAACAGTGCACACTGGTTCAGAAAATATCTCATGCGTTTGTTGGCATAATGTTCTTGTGGACTTTGTATAGTTTACTCTTATTTATTCAAATACAGATTTCTCTACCAGACCCTTTAGTTTCAATCCAGACATTGCATTGTGATGTTTATTCTAAGTATCTCCTATTTCAAGTTTGTGTAAACATGCCACCATTTCTTCTCAGTATTGCCAATGAAAGCCAATTAGCCAATACTGAGCAATAACAGAGAATAGGGTGGGACATCCAGTGAGGGGAGGAGAAAAAGCAAGGAGCACAGGAGGGATACATGTTGAAAGGACCAGGAAACACCAGGAGGAATGAGCTGGACCTAGGATATGAAGCAAAAGCAAGTGTAAATATGCAAAATATGAAAGGGAAGAAACCTGGAGATTTAGGATGGAGTAATTATTATATAGCATTATGCTATAGGCTAATTAAATAGATTCTAGTCTCTTTGTTTGGATATAAAGCTGGTTAAGGAGTCACTGCTGATTAGACTAAAATTATATATCAATATCAAATACTAGTAATCATTTCAACATGAGTTAATCCAGATACCAGGATGTAAGTAAACAAACTGGAGATTAGATAGGTGAGCTGGCAATGCTACCTTCACATCTTCAGGATGCTGGGCAAGGCAGAGAAGAGAGATGAGAAGGCAGCTGGTGTGGACTCCTTGACAGAAAGGGGACTGGACAGAGGAAAGGGGCCTGGCCACTTTTATCTGCTTGCTGGTGGGAAGCCATTCAGAGGGCCCAGCCAGCTTTCATGGGTCAGGTGTCCCAGTGACTCCCCTCAGGACCACCCAGCAAGGAGGCTGGGCATTGCAGAGGGAGGACCAGGTGGCACACAGTGAGAAGGTGAGAGAGGGCCAGGCCAAAGCTCCACCATGCTCTGTAGTTGAGCCACTGGGAGTGAGAGGGAGGAGGTAGTGAAGGGAAGCCAGGAGACAGGAGGGAACCTGTGTCTTCTCTTTGCAGAAGCCCTCTCCATTGTAATGAATGCAAATAACACCACAGACACAAAGCAGCTTCCCCTAACCCTCCCCATGGGTGACTTTTAGGTGTCAGTTACCCTCCCTAGTGAGAAACCTAGAAATGGTACATTTTAAGACACTATGTCTGTCTTTCTCTTTCAGAGACAAAGACCTGGTATGTAACTATGCTCAAACTGTAGTGAGGTCTCAAGTCTGAGGGTCCCTTAGAGAGTACACATACATGCCACCACATCTAGCAAGATATTGGAACTCTTGAGGAGTGGGGCCTAGTTGGAGGAACTTTTATCACCCAGGGTATTCCCTCCAAGGGGACACTGAGACCCTGGCTTCTTCCTTTCCCTTGCATCACACTCTTGCTTTGATGTTCTGACTTAGCACTGGCCTAAAAGATACAGGACAAGTGACCAGGGTCCAAAACTGCTGTAAGTCAAAATAAACTCTTTTCTTTCTTTTTTTAAAGGTTCATTTATTTATTATTATGTATACAGTGCTCTGTTTTCATGTACACCTGCACACCAGAAGAAGGCATCAGATATCATTATAGATGGTTGTGAGCCACCATGTGGTTGCTGGGAATTGCACTCAGGACATTTGGAAGAGCAGCCAGTGCTCTTAATCTCTGAGCCATCTCTCCAGCCCATAAACTCTTTTCTTTATGAGTTGATTATGTTAGGCATTTCCCCACAAAATGATAAAGGGTGCAGAAGGAGCTCTGGGGAGGCAGCAGCCATGCTCAGGTCTAGGTGGTGTGACAGCGTCACAGGCTGCCTCCCCTCTTCACATTTCATGTGCTGTATTGCCTCCTTGCCCCTCCCTCAAAAGCCCCTCTTAGAGAGTGAATCTAGAAAACAGCACATGTTCATTTTATTGCAAGATTTGCTCTTCCTAATGAACAACACAGATTGTAAATAAGTTCATAGACTTACTTTGATGCCCTCAGCAGGTGTCCACTAACCACTGACTTGAACATTTCCCCCATGTGTGTTATGTATTTTAATGCTAATTTCTGGCTCCCAAGAGCTGGTTGTTTTCCAGACCCAGTCTCACATATACTTGTCCTTGCCTAAATCTTGCTTTACACAGTTTAAAGTGACTGGTTAATTTAAAAAATGCTGAAGCTTGGGATTTGGCAAAAAAGGAGGTGGAGTTGGCTGGTAGGCTGGGGTTGCAGGACCATGTGGTCACAGATGGATGGAGTAGACCAAGGCCAATAAGGACAATCTCCAATGCTTTAGCTTGTTGTCTCTGTGTCAATTACTTTGGAAGCTAGCAGGGCTAAAACAGTTGCTTTATTACATGGACTCTTAAACATCAAGCCCACCATGGGGCTCAGAATCTAGGTTAACCTGAGAAAAAGTAGAGACACTAGACCTCCCCAAATAGGTGGCTCAGCAGTTGTACCAGCCCAATTCAGGATGGTACCACTTGCTGCATGGAGCCAGGACAACAGGACGGTTCACTTGTACTGCCAGTGGTGACTTCTTCCAAGCACAGCTTCTAAAGAGAGCTGGAAGGGAGGGCTCCCTCATCTACCCCCAGCAAACCAAGGCCCATTCATGGGACTGCAGACAAGCCCTGTAGAACAGCTGCTGGAGTCACCAGTCTAAAGCCAGTCTGAGAACCCGGGCTGCCATGCTGCCAAAAGGGCCACAGCCACAGGGAGAGGATACAGACAGAGCCCATGGAAAATGAGAACCTGTTTCAGAGAAGGAACCCAGACTGTTGCTTCCTCCAGGGCATAAGTGCTGCACTGTCCTAATCAGCCCAGGGATACTAATAAACACAATGAAACCACAGAAAAGATAAATTTTCTGTTTTTTTATGTTATATAAAGGGAGAGAATTGGAGTTAAACTTTCACAGATACAAAAAGTTTTAAGGTTGATAGGTTTGCGAAAAATAGGCATATAAAGGTGAAATACACAATAAGACATTGTTTTTTGGAGTGTGTTTAATGTTTGTTTGAATGATGCCAAGATACTAAGAGGAGAGCACGTTACTGATTGTGACTATTATTTCTACTTTAATAATCGTCTTTGCCTTCTATACCTCTTCAAAGGAAAATGCTTTAGAGAAAAAAATGATAGAAATTTATAGATTAGACTGAGGAAAAGCTAAGGTATTAGAGGTAAAACAAAATAAAAAATATGAAAATTGGAAACAAATTTTAGAAGAAAAATTAGGGAGGTTTATAATTAGAAATGATACTAGGATGAAAATAATGCAGAAAAGGATGAAAAATGTAAACTGATCTTAGAAGATAATTTACAAATTTTTCAGAATAAATTTGATTTAAAAGAAAAAGCTTTAGAGAAAAATTTATAGAAATTTATAGATAGACTGAGGAAAATGCTAAGGTACCAGAGAAAACAAAATGAAAAATACAAAATTTGAAAAGAAACTTTAAAAGACAAATTAGAGAGGTTTATAGTTAAGAATGAAAAGGATAGTTAAAAAATGGAGACAACACCTAGAAGAAAATTTACAAAAACTTCAGAAGAACTTTAATTAAAAGGAAAAAGTTTTAGAGGAAAACTGACAGAAATTTATAGATTGGCTTAAGGAAATTGCTAAGGTATCATAGATAAAGCAAAATGAAAAATGATGAAATTTGGAAACAGACTTTAAAAGAGAATTAGAAAGGGCTATAGCTAAGAATAAAATGATAATGGAGAGAAATTTTAGTGGAATATTTACAAAAAAAAAGTGTTCAAAATAAAATTAGGGTACATACAAAGATAGAAACAGAAGAGGGAGACAGAACATGCGACATCACTTTGTAACAAGACCACAGGGCAGTCTATATCTGTTTAAAAAAAAAAAACACTAAATAATTTTCCCAGCCTTTATGAAGGGACTATCAGATGAGGAAGAGCCACAAGATTATCAGGAATTTGGATGGCAACCTATCAACGCACAAGATTTTATAAGGTCTAAGGAATCAATAACCAGTTATGGCTTACATTCACCATATGTTAAACATACTCACAGAATCGCATAACTCCAAAGGACTGGAAAGATTTGATGACTGCCATCCTAGAGCTGGGCGCCCAGTTATAATGGCCGCCATGGTAGAAAGATGAGGCCTCACTGATGGAGTAATGAAGTAGGACTGCAGGTGCTAATGTCATCAAGGATCAGTTACCAGATGAAGGCTTATATTCCGAATTAGTACAGATTACCATTGATGATGCCCTAGAACAATGCTGAACAATAGCCTTAAATGCTTAGGACACGGTTATACAACAGGGACAAACTGAGTCATTTACAAAAGTAACCCAAGGTTCAAATGAATCTTTCACTGATTATTTACAGAGATGAACTAAAGCTCTGAATAGAACAGTATCAGATCCAAATGTTAGGGAAATTCTACTTTAATTAATACATTAAAACTACTGCAGACCTACAAATAAATGCTCAGGATACAGTTATAGTTGGACAAATGGCTACAGGAGGCATCAAAACACAAAATGCCTAGTGCTATGGCTGTGAAAATTCAAGTCATTCTCTAGAAGATGGTGAGAAAACCATTCTTAAAGACAAATCCTTCTATTATGGTAATAATTCAAGGAAAGGATTTTCTATAAAATGTAAAAGATGTGGAAGGAATGATCATGTGGCTCATGAATGTAGGTCATGCAAGGATACCCAAGGAAATTCCTTGATTTTGGGAAACTGACTAAGGGGCTTTGTTCAAGGCCTGACAAAAAACACGAGCCATTTGCTCTATGTCTTCCAAAGAAGGATTATTATAAAAGACATCTAGAAAATTCAAGGTCTGATAGGACAAACAGAGCTACTGAAAACTTAGAAAAACCATCTAACAAAGATAAAGATGTTCCTGGGGATACAATAAGAGGTGCTGAAGATACTAAAAAAAAAAAAAAAAAATTTGGCAAACTATTATAAATAATAAGAGACCAAAGTTAAAATTACGGCTAGATGACATTGATATTGAGAGATTACTGGATACTAAAGAAAATGTAGTAATAATTTCCCAAGATTCCTGGCATCCAGTTTGGCCACTTCAAAAAGTATCTACATAGCTCCTAGGGATTGGGACATTACCTCAAGTAAACCAAAGCTTAAAATGGATTAAATGTATAGGACCAAAAAGACAAGCAGGAAGGTAAAGGCCATATATTGCTGATATAACCATGAACTTATCAGGAAGAGACCTATTGCAACAGTGCGAAACACAGATTAACATTCCTTCAGCTTTAGAGACAGAATAAAAGTTGTTATCAAAGACAGTTATGGACTGTGCAAATTGTCCATAGACAGGATACCATAGAGGCTGCCTCTTCAATCATGTGTGCAAAAGCCACTGCTAAAAGGCAGCAGCTGCCCTGCCACTAAAGTGGAAACCTGACACGAGGGTTTGAATAGAACAGTGACCCATGACACAAAAAAAGTTACAGGCACTAGCACAGCTAGTCCAAGAGCAGCTGGAGATGCAATGTTTAGAGGAGCCCATTGGCCTTGGGATTCTCCAGTGTTTGCCATCAAAAAGAATTCTGGCAAATGGAGGATGTTGATGGATTTGAGAGCAGTTACTAAGGTCATTCGGCCAATGGTCCCCCAACAGCCTAGAATCCCGTGGCCTTCCTTGTTACCTAAGGAGTGGCCTGTTATCATGACTGATTTAAAGGATTGCTTTCTCACTATCCCTTTACATGAACATGACAGGGAAAGATTTGCTTTCTCAATACATAACTTTAATAAAGTTTATCTAGTAAAGAGGTACCGTTGGAAGGTCCAACCTTAAGGAATGTTAAATAGTCCAACTGTATGCCAATTTTTGAATAGCAACCATTAGAAAATATCGTAAAGAATTTCCTCAATCTATAATTTACCATTACATGGATGATATCTTGTTACCTTATTAAAAAAAAGTTTGATGAAGTCAAGAGAACCTTTCCTTATTGGGGATTACAAATTGTCTATTAATTATCTGGGATGTAAGATAGGTCTTCTAAAGGCTCAACCACAGGAAGTACAAGCAAGGAGAGACCAATCAAGGACTCTTAAAGATTTTCAGAAATTGCTGGGAGACAGTAACTGGATATAACATACAGTTGACTTGATACTCAAGAGCTAAGTAATTTTTTTTCATACTTTACAAGGTGACAAGGACTTAAATAATGCAAAAATAATTATCAGCTGAAGGTGAAAGGGCTCTGACAGAAAAGAAATTACAAAATTCACATCTTGCTTCCTGCTCATTCTCCCACAAGAATCCTTATGCAGAGGGAAGATTGTATCCTAGAATGAATAGTTTCATCTCACAGACAAAATAAAATACTAGAAACCTATATAAAAAGATATTTTGAATTGATACTAATGGGAAAACGAGGCTTGGCCAATCCTGCTGTGATTGTGGTACCTTTCACTAATGCTGAGATTGCTTTGTTATGAGCAGAAAATGAACATTGGCAAAGTGCTTGCATATTTTTTTTGGAGAAATTAATAACATACCAAAAAAACCCAAACAACTTCAATTTATAAGAAGGACCAATTGGACTCTCCCTCATCTAATAAGTAGCACACCAATTTCTGGAGCCTCCAACATTTTATACAGATGCAAATGAATCAGGGAAATCGGGGTATAAGACAGGAAAAATGAGGTGACTGGAGTTCTTATGATTCAGTTCCAAAGTCAGTTATATGCAATTAGTGGTATTGTTCGATTTTCCAGAATCCCTTAAAATAGCAACTGACTCTCAATATGCAGAAAAGGTTGCATATGGAAACTGCTGAGCTTAACCAGGATGATTCTGAACTGACTTCGCTGTTTATTCAGTTACACACAGCACATGATCAGAAATAGGAATCATCCATTCTATATAACACATATCAGATTCCATATGGATCTGCCAGCCTCCCTAGCAGGAAGTAATAATGAAATTGATCAGCTATTAATAGGAAATGTATTACAAGCATCAGAATTTCGTTTTAAAAATAACCATGTTAACAGCAAAGGCTCAAAAAATTTATTTTTCTATCACATGGCAACAAGCCAAGTAAATTGTAAGGAAATTTCCTACTTGTTCTTTATATATCCAAACTCCATTACCTGCAGGAGGTAACCCTAAAGATACCCAAAGAAATTTTGCAAATGGATGTGTTTCATTTTGCAGTTTGGTATACTAAAATATGTGCACAATACTATAGACACTTATTCAGAATTTCAATGGGCAAGTGCTTTAAATTCTGAAAAGGTTGAATCTGTCATTATACATTTACTAGAAGCTATGACAATTATGAGAATACCTGTACAAATTAAGCCTGGCAATGCTTTCGCATATGTCTACAATAAAACAAACCAATGTTTTACATATTATAATATAAAACATTGTAGACTGTTGCTGGCCTGAGGTCCAGAGGCATATCCTTCCAGAAAGCCAGGGAGGAATAAGGAAGTGCCTCCCTCCTGCTGGGGCAGACTACAAAGGCCATTTGGTCAAAAAGGTGTCATCAACCTAGCTCCTTTCATAAAAACACTTCAAAGCTTCTCTGATTAACAAAACGATCCATTCCAGAGGCAGCTTCTGGGTGACACCTGGGTATGCCTCCTGAAATTTACATCCCAGGGCTTTAAAACCCAGGAGTGCATGCCTTTAATCCCAGCCCTTGGGATGCAGAGGCAATTGGATCGCTGTGAGTTTGAGGCCAGCTTGGTCTACATAGTGAGTCTAGGACAGCCAAGGCTACATGGTGAAAAACCAAAACAAGAAACAAACAAACAACAAAAAACCCAAGCAAACAAACAAACAAAAAATAAAAACCAGGGGTCCCCAAGTGGGAACCCTATCTCATCTGTTCTTTTGTTCTCAGTCCCTTGTCCTTGTCCCATTTATCTTTAAGCTTAGTTTGGACCCTTCTTTCCAGACAGAACATATGGAAAATAATTAGTCAATTAAAACCCAGCTCTTGTCTCCTGGCTGCCTTCTTTGGGCTAAGGTGCTCAGTTACCCTGCACTTCCTCAAGCCCGGTGCTCCCTTCCCCTACTCGAAGAGATGCAGACCCTGCTTGGAGCCATGCAAAAGTGAAAAGGGAAGGTGGGAACTGGGGCCTTCTCTGCCTGAGAACTCATGAGTCCACGGGCTCCTTCACTTGGGGAGCAATCTGTCCGTTGCCTCATCACCACGAGAGATGGCATCCACGCCCTTCTTCTTCTGATTGTTTCCGGTCCTCCATGTAGAATAGTCCATCTGCAGGATTGCTGAACTAGAGAGAAGGATTGGAAGAGTCAACAGAACATGTTACAGACATACCACATGACCCTCTGGGACAAGCAGTTGTGGAGAGATCCAATTGTATCTTACAGGAGGTCGTTAACAGAGAGAGGCATCAAAGACCCCCAAAGACAAATTACATAGTGCTTTACTCACTTTCAATTTCTTAAAAGCTAATGAACAAAACCCAACAGCTGCTGAAAGACATTGGATTATGGTTGGCAGGAAGCAGGGGGAGGGGTGGGGGCTCCTCTTTATTTTAAGGGTGTCTTAACCTCAGAATGGAAAGTAGGAAATGTGTTATGCTGGGGAAGGGGCTTTACATATGTTCACACAGGAGAAGAAAAACTATGGGTTCCATCCAAATAGATTTTTTTAAAAATCAGGTATGACAGAGACAGACTCCCTTCAGATCTTGGATGGACCCAAGAAGAAATAAATCAAGATCAAAATAGGTAAGGTATAAGCTGGTCCCTGTATGGGAACAAGTCTAAAACTGGCTGAAACATAAATGTCTATGCATAGCCAACAAATGATGGCTATAAAACCCTCAGGGCTATCATGCTATTTTTTGTGAACATCATAGATAAAAAGATATTACAGTTGGATATATAATCCAGAGTTCTTGCAGTTAAATTACCAGTATGGCCTACTAATGTTTATTTATTCATTTTTAATATGTTTATTAATTTATTCATATTACATTCAATTGTTATCCCATCCCTTGTATCCTCCAATTCCTCCCTCCCTCCCATTTTCCCCTTACTCCCCTCTCCTATGACTGTGACTGAGGGGGACTTCCTCCCCCTGTAATGTTTATTACTAGGCCTATAACTATTATTACGGTAGTATTTTCTAACCTGCTAGCAATCAATCAAGACAGAGACACTTGTTATACTTTAAAAGTTAGTTATATTTTAGCTTTAGTTAACCTGGGCAGGGCAGATATTAATACTCTAAACTACTTCCCATAGCAGGGCAGGTATGGGATATCTGCCTCAATCCCATGCCATCTGCTTCTAATAATTTCTATTAAGCTACCTCCCATCCATAATCCCAAATACTTGCTAATGTTCTTCATCTGGGCCAAGTCTCCATCCACTCTGGCCATATGCTTCTCCTCCACCTCACTCCATGGTTCAGCTTCCTTCTTCTCATTTTTGGGGGTCTCCCCCTCCCAAGTTTCTCTCTGTCTCCCCCAGCCCTGGAACCTCAGCCATACCTATCCCATTTGCCCTGCCCAGGTGTGATGGCCTTTTATTGGTCAAACAGGTTAATCTCTTAGGCAAAGCACAGGTGAGGCAGAGACAGCAAGCAGTAATTAGCATCAGAATACACCTCCAACACAGACTAACTTAAAGAAAAGCAGGTCTTTCACCTGCTCATACAAAGAGAAGAAATCATTGTTAATTGATCTGTGCACCTCAGACATTCCATGCACATGTTAATCGCAGAACTGCTTGTTATTTCTAAGAGTGTATGTAATTACAGAACAAAAGAACTGGACGCCAGTGACTGCCAGAACCCGCTCTGGACAATATGGAGCAGGTCCTAGACCAGGGAGTGAGGCTGAGAAATAAAAGATCAGAAATAAGAAAGTGAGGCAAGAAATAGTTGGAAACGCAGCATAGACTCCAGAGGGCCTGCAGTCAATACCACACGACCTTCACTTTTATTCACCAGTTCAATTTACACACATCCCAGGCACAGGAAAACAAAGCAGAAGGTCGCTCTCGGGAGATAATGCAGACATTCTCATTGGGAAAGCAGTGTAATCTCAATGGACTCTTGGTCTTGAGGCCACAGTGTACTTTCTCTGATAGTCTGAAGATGTTGAGTGTGTACCTGGCAGGACATCCTGCTTAGCCACGGTCTCAGCAATCTATGTGATTCTTATGCAGGAACAAAGAGCCAGGCATATGGACTGAGAGCCGTTACAAATGGCTCCTGATAGGTGACACTGATCAAACCTGACAGGATTCATCCTGGATGATGCTGAGATGCTAACACAAGATGTCCTGCCTCAAACTGCTTCAGGTGCTGTTCCTCATCAGAGCCTGCTCCCAGGACAGCTTCAAAGAAAGTTGCTGATCTCAGTCAGTCCAGCATTTCAGACTATTCAAAACAGGATTTCGGTTAAGCCCGAAGTATCTTAACAACTAAAGACTGGACCACAAATGTTATTGCCAACTTACTTAACCATTTTTTCCCAATTATATTTGGGTCCCAAAAAAAGGTATCCTAGCAGGCGTGGTGTCACACACCTTTAATCCCAGCACTTGGGAGGCAGAAGCAGATGGATTACTGTGAGTTTGAGGCCAGTCTGGTCTACAAAGTGAGTCTAGGACAGCCAAGACAACACAGAGAACCCCTGTTTTGAAAAACAACAAAACACAGAAAGAAAAAAGGTATTGTATACCCCCCAAATCAGCAGGAAGCAACCTTGAAAAGAATGAAATCCCATTTCCCTTAAGGTGGGGTGGCTAGACTTTGGTTGTTTTCTTGGGTAGTCAATGCTTGTTGTTATAAAGGGGTTGGTTATAAGTTATTAATGGTCTTATTCAAAGAAAAAAAAAAGACTCAGGGATCTCTCTCTTTTCCTCTTCCTTTCTCTATCTTTATTAGGCAAGGAAAAAGGGATTGAAAAAAAAAGGGGGATATCAAAAATACATAAGAATGATAGGATAAAAGGTAGGTTATTGAATCTATTCAACTTAAAGCTTTTATTGTTATTCTCAAGTAAGGCTTTTTAAATCAATTAACATAGAATTTTGTATATTGATGCAAAAAATAAGTTTATTTTTCATACATTGGTATACAATTCAAGTTTAAGGTTATCTTTGATATGCATATATGTATGTTTGTGTTTACTCTAGTATGAGGTATTGTATCCATACAACTCATTTGTAAACACCAGGTTTACTTCCAACTGACGGTCATGACAGATACTAGTCTGTTTATCACAAAAATATGCTTTCTAGGTACAATAGATGAATAGAGAAATGTGATTCTAGAGACAGATATGTAAAAATAAAATAGATAGTGGTGTTCAAAAACCTTGGAGACCTATAGAATATAGCATTTAAAAATGTCTTTATTATTTTAAGGATTCTTGGACAACAAGACAGGTGAACTTCTGGCAGTACCCAGCCTACTTCAAAGATAATGGACCTCGAAGAACCTCCATATAGAGATGGCTTCAAATCTGGCAAGTTGGCCACCAACACAAAGAAAATGTCCTCATTGCTATTAAAGACAGAATTCTGCCTAAAATGGGAAAGCATGGATACAGGAAAGTCAACTGCCTAGTTCTGCCAAGACAGGGGAAGCAAGTCCTTCATAGTTGCTGCCTCACAAACATGCCTGTCAGGTGTACTGTGCCAGAAGGCTGAAGATGATGCTCCAATATTATAGAGAGATTTTTGGTGATTGTCCAGACAGTGAACTGTCTCTGTCATATTTACTTTCCTTTTGGAAGCTGCTAGCCTGTATTTCCTGTTTATTCAAGTAATAAATTTTTTTCTTTCTTAAGTCTCTCTCTGGTGGGATTGAAGACTAGATAGTTATAGTTTTACAAGTAAGTTTAATTGCTTAGAAGTTGAGAAGATATTTTAAGGTCTAGAGAGATGTTTATGGGTTGGTAGGTATAAGGTTTGATAGAAAATAATTTAGGTACAAAATTCTAAACTCACCAGAATAGGATACTTTCTCCTAAGTTGCCAAATACAAGTAGACTGAAAGTTGTAACTGTAGTTGTTACATGAAGTTTTCATAGTTGTTTCACATTTGTTCTTACTGTATAGGGTTTATTATTGTAACAGACAAAAAAAATCTTCTACTTAGACCAAAAGGAGGAATTGTTGGGGGTCAGTCTGATATTATATATTTTAATGCTGATTATTGGTCCCCAAAATCTGGTTGCTTCCCAGATGGTCATATTCTCATGTATATCTGTCCTTCTTGTGTAAACCTATTTCACCTAATTTACAGTGATCAGTTCATAAAAAATGCTGAAGCTTGGGATTTGGTAGAAGAAAGGGAGGTGGAGTTTGGGGCTGTCAGGCTGGGGCCAAGGGACCACATGGTGAGGGCACAGAGAGAAGGACAGAGGACAGTCGATGAGCCCAGGATGGAGCAGATCGAGCCCAGCAAGGAGGACCTATTTGGGTTGTGTAGCTGAGAGATAGTTAAGGCACTTAGAGGGTTGAAAGCTGGCCAACTCCAAAGCTTTAGCTTGTAAAATAAATCACAGTCTCTCTGTGCCAATTATTTTAGAAGCTAGCAGGGCTAAAGAAAATGGTTGCTTTACTACCTAAACTCTTGCAATACTAGTGACAGTCATGCTAGTCAAAATCTTTGCAATTAACTTGTTTTAAAGTTTTTCTTTATTGTGCTAGTAAAAATGAAAAAAAAAACCTGTATGTCTTTATGACAATTTATATGTATATATTTATGTATGAATACACACATTTTTGTCCCTTGAAACTATTTCCATTGTTTTCAGTTGCTTGAATTCAAAGTAATAGATCAAAGAAAGTGAAAGTGTTCCTAATGATTAATGCCATCGACTTACCCTTAAAAATCTTGTTCTTTATAAACTAAGAGCCATATTGTGCACTTGGATTTTACATATCAGAATTAAAGCATCTAACTAGTAGCATGTGCCAGTAGCTGTCATTTGAGAGAGCACAGGTACCTGAGACACACTTTCCACCTTATATAGTTTCTAAGATTTTTCACTAGGAAAAATGTAGCTCAATATTTATCTTGCATTCTTGGATTGCTATTGAGGTTGAATACATTCAGTAATTGAAAGAGATTCTGCTTTTAATTGTCAAAAATATCAACATTTCCAGGGTTTGAGAGATGGTTCAGTGTGTGAACCTGCAGGCATGAGGACCTGAGTTTGAATCTCCATGTTGAAATCTGGTCATGGCTGTGTATGCCTGTAACTCTAGCACTAAAGGGCAGACAGGCCAATCCTGAGAGTTTGCAGGCTAGCCATCCTAGTGGAAAAGGTTTGGTAGAAACTCTGCCTCAGGGCAATAAGGTGGCAGGGAAAGAGAGGAAGACACATGCTGCACTGCTTTGATCGCCCCATGTACTTACACACATATACCACACAGACACACACACTGCATGCACACTCACACACATACCACAAACACATAATACCACATACATACCCCTACACATACCACACACACATAACATGTACAATACAACACACACACACACACACACACACACACACACACACACACACACACGGATCCTGGAACATAGGAATCCAGTTGAAATACTGTAGGGAGAGTCTATTTATGAGCTACTAGAGCCACAATGGAACTAACTCTCTTACTCATGAAATCTCTCCAGCACAGTCTGCTGATAAAGCTTAGCAGAGTGCCAGCAAAAAAGTTTAATGAGTCTTTTAAAAAATATTTGTGTTCCAGGGCTGGAGAGATGGCTCAGTGGTTAAGAGCACTGTCTGCTCTTCTAAAGTACCCAGGTTCAATTTCCAGCCACCACAAGCAGCTCACAACTGTCTGTAATTCCAGTTCCAATGGCTCTAACACCCTCATGCTAAAATAAAATTGAATAAAAATATTTGTGTTGTTTTTGTTTGTGTGTGCACGCACGTATGTATGTACATGTTTGACTTTGTGTGCAAAAACCAGAAGGTGATATTCAGCGTCCTCTGTCAGACTCTTTCTTTGCAGCAGAGTCTCTCCATGAAGCCCAGGCTGGTGTCCTCTCAGGTAGGCCCAGAGGACTAGCAAGCCCTGCGTTTCTGTCTCCACCCTTTCAGACCTGGAGTTATAGGTATGTGCTCACGTGTGAGTGCTGGGATTCAGATCCGGGCCTCGTGACTGATTGGCCAGTGCTTTTAACCACTGAGCCATCTCTCCAGCTGCCCCTCTCTGCTTTTGAAACAGACTCTTGTTGTATAAGATAATCTCAAATTCCTCAACAGTCTCTCATCAGATTAACAGACAGCTTCATTTTATTTTGCTCCTCCACTGGCCAGCCTTTCCACCCAACGTAGAGTCCTGCACCCCACAGCTCTAATACATCCTTGCATTTGCTTGTATTTACTCCCTGAAGTGGAGACAAATGTCAATAGTTGGAGTGGGGTTTGGTGATTATATCTCTGTAAATGTTTTTAAGTGGACATAAGCAACTAACATCTGTTTGTTTTGTTTTCCTGGACGCAGTACCACTTCATGATCGTGTTGAGTACAAGACAGGAGAGACAGATGCAGCCTGTGTTTACCCTCATGTTGACTTGCACTTTTAGCACAGCACAGTATTTGTTTTAGATTGTAGTGGATGCCTCACTAATTTTGTGAAGTTCCATGGTATGCTGCTGTACTTCATACTTTTTCAGGAAGATGTAATCCTATCAGCACATTCTTGATTTCCCTGAGGTTACTGTGAGCTTCCTTGATGTGGCAGCATCTATTGATACACTTCAGAAATATTTATTTTGTCTACATGTATGTCTGCACATCATGTGTGTGCAGGGTTCCTGTAGGCTAGAAGAGGCCATCAGATCCCTGGACCTGGAGATTCAGACAGCGCGAGCCACTCACCATGTGGATGCTAGGATTCTAATCCAGCCCCTCCGAAAGAGCAACTAGTGGTCTTCGTCATGACCCCTCTCTAGCCCCATTGATACACTTAGTAGTTGTTCTCTTTGGGGGCAGGCATTCTTGGTCACGATGGGATTGTATAATACCCATTTGTGCCGATTTGCTTTTCATTACCTGATACAAGCTACAGAGTCCTCTGAGAAGACATTTCACTGAGAAAATACCCATCAGACTGTTCTGTAGACATGTTTACTGGCCATTTTCTTGATTCATGACTGATAGGAGAGGGCCCATCTCGCCGTGGATGGTGCCACCCTGGCTAGGCAGTCCTGGATACAGAAGAGAGTTAACTGAGGCAGCTACAACACCCGAGCCAGTCGGAAGTGTTTGCCCACGCCCTCTGCTTCCATTCCTGCCCTGACTTCCCTTCATGGACTGAGCAGAAATCCTTCCTACCTCGGGCTGCTTTTGCTTATGCTGTTGACCACGGCCACAGAAAGTAAAACAGAGCATGAGTGTTGTTTTGGTTTAGACTTTCATATCTGTAAGATGAACCTATAATTTTTCGTTGCTTTCCTTTATGGCGCACATGTGGAGGTCAAAGGACCACTTCCCAGGAGTTGGTTTTTTTATCCTGCCATGCTGGCTGCCGGGAGGGAACTCTGGTTGTCAGTTTTGGTGGCAAACACCTTTACTCCCTGAGGCATCTCCTGTTTTCTTTGTGGGACTTGAGGATCTCCAATATCCATCCTGGGGCTAGACTGCTCCAGGCTTCCTGATCACAGCTAAGGCTACAGTAAGGAAACTCAGGAGCGGCCCAGGCGAAGCAGTTTCCTCAGGATTTTACTTTGTGTTTCCTGACCTGGCACACCAGTGACAGGCCATCACTGAAAGGTTCTCAGAAATGTCATTGGCAGACCGTTGAGGAAGGATCTGCACCTTCAGACCCACTCTCCTCCCCTCAGTCTTTGGCCACAGAATCTGGGCTTGTCCTAGGAGTCATCTCTCAGTGTGGGATGAGAAAGTGAATGAATGAGATCAGGGTAATAATGGAATGTTTCTGCACTTTAAAGTTGTTAACTATTTTATACCAAAAGAAACATGGATGGTTCTCTCTTTTTATCCCTCGGCCTCCATGGCAGAGCCATGTTCTAGAGCCAGTAACCAGCTCACAGAATCCTGACATCCTGAACAGTGTGCTGGTATCTCAGAAGGCTGCTCTGTTTTATTCATTGCACTCTGATGTGAGCCAGTGTCCGGCTCGTGGGCTATTCAGATGCTTGACCGAGGGAGAAAATTCACATGGCTGTGAGCCAGTAGCCAGTATCTGTTCTATAGCCGGGCACCACTGAAGGCAAGGTGGTGATGCTTACAGCTCCAGGGGAGGGTAAGATCAACAGACCAGTGACTTTCAGCCAAGATCCATGGAAGAAAGTGTACTCCAAGCAAGACTGAGTGCCACAGAAGGCTGCAAGAAGCAACTCCAGCTCTGAGAAAACAGCCCATGAGGCATCACTCTTAGGCTCTTACTAATTTTCTCTATTTCACCAGCATAGAACCCACATGGAGGCCAATGTGTTTTATGTATAATTATAATACTTGGGGAGCAACTGGTGATGCCAATGAACTGTGAAGACCTGACACCTACTTAATCAAAGCATCTCCCAAGATTTTAAATAGTCATTTTAGAAAAAAAAAACTTATTTATAATTATGCACACATGATTTAAAAGTGTCTGTAAAACAATATAATATAAAACAGGCTAAATAGTACAGCTGTTGTGAGACTGCTGACATCCCAGCTGCACCACCAGCAAGTACTCAAGTGCATATGTCTCACTGATTGTCTCTATCAATAAACCTACTTATTAAAATTTTCAATATTATTTTGTAATTCTATATATTATGTCCTACAGAAAAGTCCATAGAAACCAATGATGTTCAGGTAAATGCATTAGAAAGTTTTTTCTATTCCAATTCTTAATTCTTGCTTTCAACACACATTCTGCACTTCACTGGGAGGCACATGGTCCTAAGCAGCTCTCTGTTGATCGTTATCTATGGTGATGATGTGGAGGAATGGCTCCATATGATGATGTTTCTGAATAGACAGAAACTTTCCCCTTAAAAGCATTTGTTTATGATCAAACTAGATGGGAAAGTAAAGCCCAGTACTCGGCTCTGTAAGATTCTGGATGAACCAGCTTAAGCTTCTCTCTCCAGCTCTGATATCAGAAGGTGATCACTGGAGAACAAGGGCACCAGCATTGCAAAGGGGCAAAGTATGACATCACTGAGCCTTGACATGGAACCTTTTTTATTTTGTGATAAAAATGTTTTCATATAAATTTCATCTTAAACTACTTTTAGAATGCAACTTTTAAAAGTAAAAACAGTGTGCATGCTCCTTCCCATGGTTAGGAACATGCAGTCATATTCTGGTAACTGAGTTTCTCATACAAACAGATATAATGTCACTTTTCAGGGAAATGTACACAAGGAAGTTGCCATAGTACCAAAACAGTTAAGGGTGGGGGCCTCAGGACATAGACATGTGCCCTTCCAAACAGTCCTCTTACATTCATCGCGCTGGTTAAAGCCCGGGACCGGAAACCACACGCTAACAGAATCATTACACCTTTGGTTCTTTTCTATGCAAGACTTACAAGAGGCCAAGTTTAACAAAATAATATCATAAACTTGTGCTGAGGGCTCCCACTACAATTCTTAACTCAATCTCTCTTTTCTTCAATCCCCCCACCATCACATAAGTCAGAAAAAAAAAAAAAAGAGAAAAGAAAATTAAAAAAAAAAATCCTCAAAGGCAGGTAGAAGTCAAAGAAAGAATTCATAGGAATAAAATAAATCCAAAACAGGGATCTGTGCTTGGAATAAAGGATGTGCCTATAAAACCTCAGCCTCTGCTTCAGATCCCATGAGAAATGGATTACCCACCCCCTCCCTCTCCTACACAGGTCAAGAGTGCTAACATCTAAGGGACAGATCCAACAATTAACTGGCAGTGTTGTCCTCTTCATCTCTGTAGCCTGCTGTCTATAACAGTAGCTTTCACATTCCTCCCCCAAATGCAAAGGACCCACTGTGAGGGATCCTTGAAGAAGTAACAGCAAGTTTGTTCTCCATTGTGTCTGGGGAAGGACCAGTGAGCCACGAACCCAGTGGCTGGGTTTGAGGCTGCTGTTCGCAGGCAGTGGCACTAGAGCTGGAGGGCAGAGAGCTTCTCCCTGCCCCCACATTCTCTTAATCTGGGACTAGCGGATGGGTCCATGGGAGATGGTCACCATTTCAGGCAATAAAATGTCTATATTCCATGAAAAGAGCTGGTAGGATGATGTTACCACATGAGAATAAAACTAAGTGACCAAACTTAATCTGCCAGAGACCAGGACGGAACAAATTGCTTTTGTTGATTCAGTGAACTGGGATGGGACTAAAAATCTTCATTGTTTATAGACTGCTAACCGATACACAGGGTTACTACAGGGGTCACAAACTGATGAATGGGGGGGTCACTTATTTCAACTATCACAGGAATAAAGGCCATTAATAAAATAACAGAAAACCCTAAAACAAACAAACAGAAAAACCTAGGCGACCCACCTACTAATACATACAAACGCTCTAGCAGAACGCATTTGCCTTGTGTCACGGGCATCATGGTACCAGGAAGCAGTGACAGCGTGACTGAGGGGAGGATGGAGGGAACCACTACCCTAGTTTTACAGCAGACAAGAATGCTTCTGCTCTCCAGAGTCTGGGCGGTCACTGGGACCACGGTACCGCAGGTGGGTTTGGATGAGGTACACTCTTAATCTGAGCACAAGGACAATGGGGAGCAAGACTGAGCCATCATCATCTAATGGTGACTCTAGGGAAGGAAGAAAATGCAGCAGAGACTAGCGAAGGCTGCCTTGTGTGTGCTCAGGAGACGGTCCATTCTCCAATCCTGGAACTCAGCACAAACTCCATGTCTTCACTGAGAATCCAGCGTGGAGGGAAACTGACCTCGAAGGAAACTAGTCATGAGGAAGTTGGCAGTCGGCGGGTCCCCTGAGCCCCAGGCAAGTTTGGTGCGAAGTGGCAAGGGCACATGGAGAGGCATGTGCCTCTGTGTACCTGCGGGCATCTGTGAGGTGCAGTGTAGCAGCCGAGAGTACCTTCATGTGCTGGAGCAGTGAGTCTCAAGATCTGGGGATAAATGTGCTTCACAGTGGCAGTCAATGGAGGGCCTGGGGGCGGGCAATCGCTTCTGGAGCGAGTTAGCTTATTTCTTGGTCATCCCAACATTTACCCACTTTTCCTGCTTTACAACAAAACAGGAGGGCTGTCATAGAACCCAGGCCTCCTAGAGTACAACTTTACACTGACTAGGCCAACAAGAGGAGAACCAATCAGATCCTTCCGCCTGCTGAGGAGATATGGGGCCCCACACACAGGGGAGAGAAATTAAGGTGCAGGTTCAGAAAGGGTCTCCTACTCCCCAAATTGTTTTCTCCTTCCTTTTAGTAGGAATGAGACATGAAGACTGCAGTGTGAGCTTTTTGATAGAAGCCTACTTCAAAGGCCAAGGCTGAGACCCATGACCAGAGTAAACCCCGGGAGACTCCCCGGGGTGCTGGGACTGTGGGAACAGGGCAGGAATGATTAAAAGCACAAAATTCTTGCCTATTACACACTGGTGGGGATCAACCATGGATAGGTGCAGAGGGGAAAGCACCTAGTGAAGTCAAGGCCACTTCCAGGGCTGAGAAGATGGGACAGGTCAACCTGGGCAGAATCCCAGAGCACAATGCCCCACCCAACTTGAGAGCAGACTCTCCTCATGGACACAGAAGCCCCCAGGGCTTAAGATGCTGTTGAAGCTGCAAGAATGTCTAGGTGACAGCAGGCATCCATTGTGTTCTTCAAATAGGAGAGAGAGTCTCGAGGCTTGGATTCATCTGGCATCTCCGTGACTTGCAAATGGGCAAAGCCAGTAGGAGCTATGTCCTCCCCTAAAACTGCGCAGATACTCAGTGAAGATGAAGATAGCGCTTCTCATGCATGTCTGAAAGTTGAGCGTCTTCTCTCCTGCCTCCAAAAAAAAGCTGGTTACAGAGGTTTCTTCATTTCTCTTCGGATAACCTTCATTGGTCCCTCAGCAGCACGCATGATAGGCACTTCCATCTCTACGTTTGAGGCAGACTCTTCATGCGTAAACCTGCATGTTGCTGTGCGGTGGCTCAGACATGTGGGTCCCAGGTCCCCGCTGGCCTCCTCCACCACCTCCAGGCGTCGGGCTGGTGGTCACATCTGACCAGTCAGAAGCGGAGTGTGGCGAAGAGCTGGACCACTGGTCAGGAGATTCTGGGGACGGTGTCAGGTACGGATGCTCACCCTGGAGGTGGCTACCATGACTGGGGGTTCGCTCTGCAGCATTTGAGGAGGCGTAACTGTGCTGGGAAGGGGGTGTGGGGTACTTGCCCACGGAGGCTGGGAAAGGATGATAGGTTGGGACAATGGTCTGAGCTACCTGCCCCTCCGCCTGGGGCATCATGGTAGGTGGGAAAGCCACACTGGGCAAACGGGCCATCTCTGGGATCTGGTACATAGAGGGCAAAGGACCTGCAACAGCTGGAGGGCAGCTGGACTGTGTCTGAGGCGCTCCAGCTGCCTGGGCAACATTGCCTTGTGGGATAAGCTGGAAAGTCACAATGGGGGGCAAGGGTTCCCGCTGGGTGGAGATGTGCTTCCCTTCTGGAAGTCTGCTCTGGGGAGCTATGCCAGAGTGTGCTCCCTCAGCAGGAGGCAGGACCATGCCAAACATTTCATTGTACTGGGTATCGTTCATCTCCACACGGCTCATCCAGTCGGCTGGGACAGTAACCGGATGTAACCTGCCCAAGCTTCCTGCACTGCCGCTACCTGGGGGCACAATGTGGTGGTGGGATAACAACTGGCTGACTGACGGCAGAACAGTGCTGCCTCCGGGAGCCAAGGGCTGCATCTCATGAAGGTTAGAGAAAGACAGCGCATGCTGTGCGTGCACTGGGGCAGCTGGGGCAGCAGCGGCCAGCAGAGGGGTAGGTGAGGCCTGCAAGATTCCAGGGGATGTGATCATGGGGGAGGGTGTGGCATCAGAAACATATGTGTGGGGAGACTCGAGAGAGTCAACAGGGGATAAAGTCACTGAGCTCTCAGACAGCTGGACCTTCTCGCTCAGGGACTTCTTCCTTCTATTCCCCTTGACTTCCTTGGCCTCCCTGGCAAGGTTAGGCAGGCTTGTGGGCATAGCGCTCTTGGTGTTGGGCCGTCTAGCCTTCTTACCCATTGGGGTGTGCTTCAGACTGAGGAAAGACCTGTTGGGCCCACAGAGAACAGGTGAGAGAGCAGAAGTCAGGACGGTCCCCGGAGGGCTTGGGGTCACGTTGTACTCGTCCAGGAGGCGCACGATGTCATGGTGCATGCGATCCCGAGCCACATCCCGGGGGAGGCGGTCCATGTGGTCAGTGATGTCCCGATTGGCAAAATGGTCTAACAGGATCTTGGCTGCTTCATAACTTCCCTCCCGGGCAGCAAGAAACAAAGGTGTCTCTTCCTGAAGAAAGACCGTAGGACACGTTTTAATACCCAGAGAACACAGACATGCTTCTAGCCTTTATCCTTTTATAATTTCTTCAGTATTTTTTAAGTGCTTCCCTATGAAATACTGTGGACATGCAGTATACCTCCCTATGTATTGAGTGCATAGCTTTGATTTCTTTTTTTTTTTGAGACAGGGTTTCTCTGTGTAGCCTTGGCTGTCCTGGACTCCCTTTGTAGACCAGACTGGCTTCGAACTCACAGCGATCCGCCTGCCTCTGCCTCCCGAGTGCTGGGATTAAAGGCGTGCGCCACCACCGCCCGGCTATAGCTTTGATTTCTATAGAGACCTCATCTCTCCCAAAGAACCCACTCTGCTCCCAGGAGCACTGGCTTCTCACATAGGAATCAGTAACACACAGCAGGCCTCCGAGCCAGAGCATCACTTAAGAGACGGCTGAGAGGAAACTGGGTCACAGATAACAAAGAGCAGAGGAGAAACCGAAGTATGCAAAGAATTCAGAACACGGGAGAGAGATGGGGGTGGGACACGAGAGAGAGAACTCAAAGAAAAGAAGTGATTGAAAGATGAGTGAGGGAAGGATCATGGTATCCAAGGACAGAAAAACAAAGGACTGCACAGAGGAGAAGCAAAGAAAGGGAGAAATGGTGGCGAGCATGAACGAGCATCCCAGAGAGGACAGACTGCTGAAGGAGAAAGGAGGGAGGGCCACACCAAGTTACTTTCAGGACAGCATGGTGACCCAGCACCTAACAGGCACAGGTGGCCGGGCTGTACCTTATTGTCCTGCATGTCGCGGTTGGCCCCATTCTTCAACAGCAGAAGGGTCGCCTCCACATTGTTGACTGCAGCCGCCCAGTGGAGGGCAGATTTCCCTGCAAGAGAAACACCTGCTAAGACACACAGTAGGCAGCACGAGGGAAAGCACTGTGGTGTTTGAAGGAAACCTTGACCTCCCCTGAGAGCAGCAGGAAGTCAGTGGGAGCCCATAGGAAAGCATACATGTATTTCCCTTTCCATGTGTCCTCAGAGTATTTTAGAACAGGCTGGGCTCCCCTAAGTAAAAGATCCCTGGTGTGTGCTATTTATGGCCCCCACACGCACAATCCTCACACACTGAAGACAGTGAACATTTTACTATATGCCAAAAGCATAGTTAGGCTTCTTCATAACCCTCTTAGTGAACCCACTTCCATATTAAGAATTGTTATGTCGGGCTGGAGGGATGGCTCAGTGGTTAAGAGCGCCGCCTGCTCTTCCAGAGGTCCTGAGTTCAATTCCCAGCAACCACATGGTGGCTCACAACCATCTATAATGTGATCTGATGCCCTCTCCTGCAGAAAAAGCATTCATATGCAATAAATAAATAATTAAAAAAAAAAAAAAGAATTGTTATGTCTAGGAACCCACTCATGTAAACTTTTCAAGAACATTCTTTGAGGTCCAAGGACCCTCATAAAAACAAAAAACAAACAACACACAAAAAAACCCAAACCAAACAACCAAACAAAAAACCCAAAGCAGAAAACCAAACGCCACCAAAACAACAACACAAAGCTCTTAGAATCTTAATCTAGGGCCTCCTATGGCCTCAGCTCTCTGAGCACAGCCCACTGAAGGAAGCATGCATGGGTGATGGGGAAGAGAACAAGGGATGCTCCAATTTCAGACCCGAGGAAGTTCTCTCAGGGATGTGGAACAAATCTTTTGCTTAGAGACACACTATGCAGACAAGCACCCCAAGCCCGTTGCTGTCCCTACCGTGGTCGTCCACAGCGTTCACGTCTGCTTGGCAGTTGATCAGCTCAGCCACCATCCCCTCCACAGCCAGGCGGGCAGCCAGGATCAAGGGTGTCGTGCCATCGTTCATTCTGGCGTCTAGATCAGTCACTCGGTTGCGGATCAGAATCTAGAAAAGACGCAGAGAAAAGTGTCCCTTAGATGAAGAAAAAGGATGAAGCAAGGGCTGAGGCTTCCCTGGACGTCCTAAGGGGCAAGAAAGCCTGTGTTGTGCCCAGGCCCTAGAAGCCATGACGGCTAGTCAATACACACTTGCTGAATAAACGGATGACCTGTTGGCAGGCAACCAGGACACACTGGCCCATCAGGATGGTGTTCTGCTTTCTGAGTGTGTGGTGTATCACAACTTCAATCGTGGGGACAGTTTGGGGTCATCTTGAACATTTCCAAGTTCCTCACCAGGTTAAAACAGGAGTAAAAATTGTATCACCAACTTGTCAGTGATCACTTGTAGGCCCACAGACAGGCAGAGCTGGAGAGTTAACAAAAACTAAGCAAAGGATTTGGACCAGTTACCGCACCCATCTGACCTGTGCATTTGCAAGGTATCTTTACACATCAAAATATTGCTGATTAAGATTCAGAACCCTGTTGCTGACTGAGTCATTTTCTGGCTATTCAAAGTAGGTCAGCTGGCTTTCCTCCCTTTTCTGACAAGCATAACTAGCTTTCAAAGACTTTTGAATTAATTCAATGAGATAGTGTTTTTAGTAAAGCTAAAATTTCACAAGTCTAGACGAATTACTTACTTAGTGCGTGTGCAGGCATGTGTGCAATGGCACACATGTGGAGGTCCGAGAACACCCTGCAGGAATCAGTTCCCCTCCTTTTATTATGTGGGTCCTGGTGACTGAACTCAGGTTCTCAGGACTGGTGGCAAACACTTTGTGGTGGTTTGAATGACATGTCCCGAGTAAATCTCAGGAATCTGATGATTTAGACCCCAGCTGGTGGCCGTTTGGGAAAGACCAGACAGGACGGCCTTGCTGGAGGAAGTACGTCATGGAAGCGCACTGAGCTCTGGAAAGACTTGTGCCATTCCCAGTGGGCCCCCACCTCCTGCTTGAGCTCATGATGCGAGCTCTCTGCTGTTGCTGCTACCACGCCCTCTCCACCATCATGGACTCTAACCTCTGAAAGCGTGAGTTCCCCTAGACACTCTACTGTGAGCTGCCTTGGACATGGTGTTTTGTGTCTCTACTCACTGAGCCACCTTATTCTTCATATTCAAATCAACTCTTGGGCTCTTTACCTGGAAGACACCTTGAGCATCTGCTGCAACCGCGGCATGGAGAGGGCAGCGGCCCATGTTGTCCTGGGCATTGGCATCTGCTCCTGCATCCAGGAGGCGTTTGGCAGCATCGGCTCTTGAATAGCGGGCTGCAAGGTGCAGGGCCATCTCACCAGTCCGGTCTGTCTGCGCCTGAAGGCTAGCACCTTGGTAGACCAAGTCTGTGATGATGTTGGCAGAAGAGTCTTCTGCATCCTCATCTTCATCACTCAGATCTGAGCTGCCTCCTCGGAGAGAGGCCAGCATCAGTGGAGTACACCCATCTGCAGGAAGGGAACGTTCCAAAGACATTCAAATTAACCCACTTCTGGGACAGTTCTGCGGAATCCCATCATGCTAGGGGATGAACTCTTTGTGCTAGTAGTAACTATGGCAGGTTTTACATGACAATGCCGGACGTGTGAAGAGTAGAGGAAAGCGCTGCCTTCTGGTCTGGGGGCTCCTCCTTAAGCCAACCAGCTTTTCTGCTTGAGTTTAAGATGAGGGTGTCTCATTTTTAAATAGTGTAAGTAAGCCTCTACATATAAGACAGGAACTGCAGCAGGGCTCCGTGGCCTGCTGTGGGATACTATGGTGGTTCAGGTCAGAATGGCCTCCACAGATTCATACAGTTGAATGCTTGGTTAACAGGGAGTAGCCCTATTTGAGGTTAGGAGGTATGCTCTTGTTGAAGGGAGTATGTCCCTGGGGGTGGGCTAAAGGTTCCAAAACCCCATGCCAGGCCCAGTCTCTCTGTCTCTTACTGTCTGTCTGTCTCTCTGTCACAGTGTCTCTTCACAGAAATAGGACAGTGGCTAAGACATATACTATAAGCAATGCAAAAATCCTTCCCTTTCTTTGAAATCTGAATTTTCAATTGAAAAAAAATTAAGGATTGACTTATTTAATGTACATGTTTATTTCTGCACCATGTGCACATGGTGCCCATGCAGGCCAGGAAATGGTGCTGGATCCTCTGGAACTGATGCTGCAGACAGTTGTAAGTCACGGTGTGGGTGCTGGGAACTGAACCCAGGTCCTCTGTGAGAGCAACAGGCACAGAGCCTTCTCTCTAGGCCATACTTTTAAAATATGTACTTATTTATTTTATTATATGTGTATGATCTGTGCACATGTGTCTTAGCACACAAATTACTGTGTGGTATAGTGTATGTGCACGCAAGTGAGCGTGTGCTTATGTGCATGCACATGTGCCATAAATAACATGCACATGGAGCCAGAGGACAATCCATCCCACTTTTACATAGACTTTGAAGCTCAAGCTCAGGAGGCCAGGCTTCCGTGGCAAACGCCTCTACCCACTGTCCCTCTCCCAGTGCCCAGGCTCTGCATGACTATAGTACTCCCCAAGCTCATGTAGTGTCTGTGGAATTGGCAGGGGCACCTGGCCAGGTGAAGAAACGCTGACCGACCGAGCACGCAGGACTAACGCGGGGAAGGCCCGGTACTGACCTGGGCCTCGGACATTAACGTCCAGCACATCCACCTCCTGCTCTGCCTGAGGAGGGGTGAGTGCCAGGGATGGAGTCCGGCGGATGTCTGCAGCTTCCAGGTGCTGCTGTGTCCAGGGGCGCCGATCGATGGGGTCATCTTCCGACAGCAAAGCCTCATCCTCAGCCTGGTAGGGAAGCAGTTTCCCTCATTAACTCGAGCCCTTCAGACGCTGCTGATGGGGCCGAGGAGCAGGCAAGTCTCCAGCCATCTCTTCCAAGCCCCACTCTGCTCCTTTTCTTCCTGTCCTAACTCTATGTCACTAACCACCATGGCTTCCCACTGCTCAGCTGTGGCTCCCATTCACCCCCGGGCATTGGGACAGTTCTCCCACAGTCCATCCCAGACTGTAGCCCTACTATGCTACTTTTAGATCTTCAAGGCATTATATACCCTTTTCTGGGTCTCCGCTGCTTCTCTCTGCCTACTGTCGTCCCTCCATCGTTGTTTGACTGACTCCTACTTGCTCTTCAAATGGAATTAAGATTTTAATTCTTGTTAGCCTTTAAAGGCTCTATTTTTCTTTACTTAGCTGACCATGTGGTACTTGTTATATGGCACTGATATACCAGCAGACTGTAATTTATCTTTCTTTCTTTAAAATAATTTAAATTTAGTGTGCAAAATATTGGGTTTAAAAAAAATGCCATTGTACTTTGCTGACACACTCAGCCACACTCCTTTCCTCTCCAAAGCCCCTCTTTGTGTATATTGTTTGTGCCTTATCTGTTTTACTAGTTAAATACAGATGCTATACATGAGAAAATGCATACGATGTTTTGTTTTTCTTTCATCTGGAAGGTTCTTGAGAAGGGGAATAAACCTTGCTCAAGGTTGCCTGTCAGGACTCAACACAGTGCTAAGCTCAGAAGGGAGGACGAGGAGAAACAGCCACGTGAACACAAAAGCATCTGCCCTTCACTGAATTCTCTGTCTGTAATAGGAAATAGGCAAGACATATCCTAGCAACTGCTGGATTGATTCCTCAGAGAGGAAAGAGCTATTATTATTATTATCATCATCATCATCAACATCACTTCTATTTTATAGGCAAGGAATAGTAAATGCAAAGATGTTTTAAGTACCAGCCATAGAGTAGCAGGCTTTCGGACCTGAACTCAGTTCTGACTGACTACAGCAGTACTTCTTATTGGTTTTATTTCTTTCATTTTTTTGAGATTATAATTATACCATTTCTCCCTTCTCTTTCCCCTCTCCAACTCTTCCCATAAAGCCCCCACCCCAGCTCTCTCTCAAATCCAGGCCTCATTTTTCATTAACGGTTGTTAAATGCATATCTACACCTAATGTAGTCTGCTCAGTCTGTACAATGTTACCTACACATGTTTTCAGGGCAACTAGAACAACATGTTTTCATTTCTTTGTTTCGTTTTAGAGGTAGCTCAGGCTGCCCTCAAACTGGAGATTCCTCTGCCTCAGCCTCCAGAATGCTGGGACCACACCTGCAAGTTAATGGTCTTGGCTTTCTTCACTGTGTGCGTCCACCTCCTCTTAGAGAAGTGCCACAGATGTAGCCACAAGTGGAACCCTGAGTGTGCTCACCACCACTCCTGACTCACAGGCGTGGGCGTGACACCTGAGCTAGAAGGCAGGCTTGCTTTACTGTTTCGAAAGGTTTCTTGAAGAGCATACACGGGCAACCAAGATAGTCAATTCTCTAAAGGTCCCTGCTGTTCATGAGGATCTAGGAAAGGCACTGTGAGAAAGAGATAAACTTAGGATGTGGTTACATGATGGCCAGCAATGTGGCTTTGCTTAGCACAGCTTACCTTGGCTTTCTTTGGCTGGGGTCCTTCATCATCAACCCAATGTTCACTGGTCCCAGAACCAATCAAGTTAGCCTCTGACACTTGCACCGAGAGATTTCTGATGATTATTCAGGGGAGAAATGAGAGTAGAGGTTATGGCTGAACAAACACAGTGGCTCTCAATATTTTACCGTCTTATTCCCATGCTATCCTCTGACTTGGCTCAATAGGATAGGATATGCAGCACTTTTTTATAGATTCCCTACATATTTCTAAAAATTATGTGCATCTGTCTGCATGTGTATCTGAGCATGTGAGAAGCCAGAGGTGTGAGATGCCCTGCAGCTGGAGTTACAGGGATGGTAGGGCACCCAATGTGGGTGCTGGGAGCAAGCCCTGCTCTTGACTACTGAGTTTTCTCTTAGTTACTTTACACACTCAGAGTACAAGATGAGGAAGTCAGATCTATCCTCAGGTCACCAGGCTTGGTGGAGGCACGTCCACCTACTGAGCCACCTCACCAGCCCCAAGGGCAATATTCAGCATGATATTTCTGAGCATTCATCCTTTCTCTTCTCACCAACGGAGAGATTACAACAAGAGCATTCTCCAACTCAGATGCTGAGTACCATGCTACAACATGTGTGCCCAGAAAAGAGGCAGCCATGCTCAGAGGTCTGTACAGCCATTGGGAGTTATGGCCAGGGTGAATAAAGGCAGAGAGCTTAGAATCTGAAATTGTGACTCAGCAGTAAGCCTTTCTGCTGCTTTCTGCTTATCCCAGAAAGAGTGGCTTATAGTCAAACCCTCTCACTTCAGCCCGACGGCGTCCTGTCCCACAGGTTCACGGCGCTTGTGATTGCTGGAGTCTCGGCGAAGGGTGAATCCTTCAGGCAGCCAGAGGAAGCCATGCTTGCGCTTGCGCTTTGCCATGATCACCCCCAGCAGGATGAAGAACAGGACAATGACAACAATGACAGCAAGTAGATAGAGAAGCTGAGCGCCTCTTGGAGGCTCAGACTCACCTGAAAGTTCAGAGATAGGGACAGTGTTGTAGAAACGTCGTCGTCCGGCTATTAGCCAGGGTGAGCCCCACGGAGGTCCCTTCCCAGCCTTCCCCTTCAATGCTCATGTTACTCACTGACAACAGACACCAGAGGGTAGGACAGCGTCCCTTGGATGGCGTGAGAAGCCAGGAGAGCAGCCGCTGCATCTGTATTCTTGAAGCACTGGTCTGAGTCTTGAACACACTGTCGGTTGTCAATTTCCAGAAACACCCTAGAGCTGGGGGGCGGGGCAGGGAAAGGAAGGGTTAGGCCTGGCAGGCTCGGTGAGAAAGGCTCACATGGCCCGGTCTGCGCTTTCCTCCACCTCTGAGAGAAAGAACTCCGGAAGGAGGGTGCTTCAGACCCTGAACGCTCACATCCCATAGTCTAGCTGACATAAGCCTTTCGATGGGGTGACACGTAACAGATAAGTGGGGAGATGGGTTTGCAGAGCTCCCCTCTTATAGGTCCTGGTGGCCTCCCCCAGCCCCACCTGCTCAGCAGTACTTGGTCTTCAGTAAACTCATGGCCCTGTGTCCGGACCTCGTTCACCTTTGCATCTACACTCACATCTTGACAAGCAGAAAGACTAAAGATTAGAGAACACCAGCGAACAGTGGGACACTCCTGACACAAGAACCGAGGAGCACTGCTCACGTCAAGCACAACCCAAAAGACGCATCACCGATGGAGGTTCTGAGGCGACTATGGAGAGAGACTATGAACCCCAGATTTGAGAAGTCCTTTCCAAGCCCTGGCTCCTTCTTGCCCTAGCTTATGAGGAGCCTCTCAACCAAGGCGGATCTTTACCCTTCCTTACATTTAACGACTGATGTCTGTCTTAAGCAGAGGGGCATTCTATTTAAGCTTCTCTCATTGATGGGCTGAGTATTTGTGCTATGGGTCAGAGTGCTCAGCTTTATGAACTCCCTGGAAGCACAACTCCTTTGCTATTTCTCAGTCCAGAAACTCAGACTTACCCTACCATCTCTTGCTCCTCAGGAAGAGACCTGCGTGCCTTTCTCTGCTTCCTCATGGCAGCCGGCTTCTCCCCATAGTAGGGGTAAACCATGAGGGCGCCCTGAGAGTCGCGCTTAATGCGCAAGTTGGTGTGCAGCAGGGTGCCCAGGGCCCTCAGGAAGCTGCGTGCATCCTGCAGCAGCTGCTCGGGTGGCAGGAGCACCACGATGACCAGGGTGCCCTCTGCCAGCTGCTCAGGCTGGTCCGCAGCGCAGTCCAGCCCATCCCAGCCACACTCCTCGTTGTTGCATCCCCGGTCACACTGGTTGTCTTTGAAGTGGTCTGCACAGTATTTATCATACCTAGTCAGGAGAGAGAAGAAACAGGAAAGGGGGCTCATGACACAGTGCAGACAGGCTTAAGTGCATGCTGTGTGGACTTTCCTATCTATCTTTTCTGACTCATCATCAGGACCCCAACACCTAGAGAAACGTCCCATGAATCGTGTACCCCAACACCATGGCTGGCTACACAGCTATGTCACTCATGTTATCCTGCACCCCCTGAATGAGGAATAACGCTGTACTCTTCATCCTGCAAGGGTTTAGTGGGCTCCACTCAGCCAACAATACTATGAGGCTGGAACTTTTTATAAGAAGGCAAATCTGAAACCAAAGCCAGCATGCTTAGCCTTCCCTTGACTTCACTGACTGCGGAGCACAAAGGGCTCAGAAGCAGAAGCTGTCCGAGCTTGCTCCAGACTCCAAGTGCTACTCAGAGGAGTGTGCCAAATAGTCTGCTTATTTCTCTTTCGGGAGTGAGAATTACAGAATGTAAGGGGCAGGGAGACGTTTGTGCAGGATCCACCTCACCCACCCTTTCCCAAATGCTGAGAGAAAGCTGGGTGTGGTGGTGCATGCCTGTAGCCCTAATACTTGGGAAGGGAGAGCTAGGAGACCGGGAGTTCAAGGTTCAGGAGTTTAAGGCCAGCCTGAACTGCATGGGACCCTTACTCACGACAAACAAACACAAACGCACACACACATAGACCCATACACACACACACACACACACACACACACACACACACACACACTCATACACACACACACACACACACAGACTCATACACAGAGACACACAGACACACACACACACACACACACACACACACACACACTGTCATGCATATACACAACTATCACTGAAATGTCAGGCAAAAGAATCAGAGCTCCACAGGTTCCTTTGAGGCATAACTGTTTCTCTATGCTCCTTTTTCGCCCACCCCAACACTTTGTTATTTGTGCCACTTGGTAGAATTTGCGATCAGCTTGATTAAAAATAAGCATCTCCAACAGCTATGTATGCTCTGGCATTAACCTTCCAGGAAAGACCACTAACAATGCCTGTGCCCCACAAAGCTCTTGAGAATTACTTGGGGCTAAGTGCAATGATTAACAGGAAAGTTACCATACAGACCATATCTGCAACACTGATGACGGGGAGAGCTAAGAGGCCTAAGTTCATGCTTGCTAATCAGATGGAAAAAAAAAAAAAAAAAAAAACCCAAACTAGTCTTAAGGGAAGGAATGAGCAAAGAGAGAGTGGTACAGACCTTTCCATCCATCCTGTGGCAGGCTAGGCTGGAGGCTGCCTGAGAGCGGCAATGCCACTTCCAAGGTTATTTCCCCCAGGAGGTCGCAAGAGCAGCGGGTGAGAAGGCAGAGGAGATAGGTAGAGAGGGGGCATGGTTATGCAGTGAGCACTCCCGGCCCTCTGTCAGCACGGGAGAACTGGGCAGCGTGTGATGGGACAAGGCTGGCACCATCTGAAAGGCAGAGGCAGCTTGGGCCGAAGCGCTGGAGTGGTTAGGAGCGAGAACAGGAGACCGAGTGTGTTAGTGACAGCCGCCCTCAGCTTCTGAGGGCCTGTAGCTCTTACTTGCAGGTTTTGCTATTCCGCTGGCACTCGAAGTTGTCAAACAGGCACTCGGCGGTGTTGCACAGCTCATCGCACTGGTTGTTGATGTACTCCCAGCAGCGAAGCGAGGAGGTGCAGTTGGCCCAGGGGTCCTCCATAGTGAGGGAACAGTCACCTCCATCCCACTGGCAGGCATGACTGTTGCAGGCCTCATCACAGATGCCGTCCCGAGCCTTGTCGGCACAGTACTGACTCAGACAGGTAGCAGGAGGGGTGCTCGTGGGGGCTGTGTGGAGCTCACAGTGGCTGCCCCAGTACGGTGGGGAGCAGCGGCAGGAATAATAAGGCGGCTGACGCTGAGGATGACAGGTCCCGCCGTGCTGGCAGGGGTTACTGGTGCAGCCTGACTCGCAGTCCTTGGGGTTAGGGCAGAAGCAGCGGGGTCCCGAGGCAGTGTGTACACACTGCTCCCCTCTCCGACACTTCACTTGTCCACAGCTGCTCTGGCATCTCGCCCCAGAGAAGCCCTATAACAAGGGGTAAAGAAATGAATGGCAGACAGACGGAAGAGCTCGCCCACTCTTCCCTACACTTCTAGGGAGATAAAGTCTAAACCCATGTTTAATGTTCATCCGTGTTCTAGAAACGACCTCTTCAAATCAGCCATGGGACAAATGTGGCATGCTATCAATTTACAGTCACGATCAGACAGGTATCCTCTCGGTATCATCCCATCCAGGGCTCTCTGCATAAGGGAACTTCCGCCCTCTGGCACAGCGACAGGCTAAAGCCAAGCTCCCTTCTAGCGTGAGAAGCACTTACTCGCAATGGTCACTGCTAATGAATAGGAACAGAGCAGTGCTTTCCCAGCACGGCAGGGATGCTGCAGCTGGGAAGCTCAGTCGCTGAGTACGCCTGATAACTGAACACAGGGAAGACTCCAAGACCCCGACCAGCTTCCAGGCACTAACACCCCAGCTCCCTTCTAGGGGGCGCGAAAAAGTGGGCTCAGTCTCGGCTCCATAGAGCATCTGGAAGAGACTGCGTCCTTTACATCAATGGCAGGCCACTTACTGGGGGACAGCGACAAATGAAGCCATCGGGCACGTTGGTAGCCACAGCGCAAGTCCCTCCATTCAGGCAAGGTTTCTTGGGACACACATCCATGAAGGATTCACAGTGACGGCCTGAGGAGAGAAAATAACCAGCAGTCTTAAAAGGTAGGACCGTTAACTTGGAGACACTAAACACTACCCTGCAGGGGTGAGAACCAGCCTCAGACGCAGGAGGAGGCGGGGAGGCCAGTTCTATTCCTACAGGACTGAGAGAGGACACTCAGTGGACCTCACCGCAGGGGCTCCAAGGTACTAAGCACACAAGGGCTATCTACAAGACCGGCTCCCACAGGGATAGACAGAAAAGGGACACGAATTCTACTAAAAACAAAAACCCCCTCAGACGGAGGGAGGTTACGGCTCACCTTTAGTGCCTGCTCACATTTGTTAAGGTGAGAGACAGTGTTAGCAGCATTTTGTCTACAGCCACTCACAGAAGCAGCTGCCTTAGGCCAGCGCATGCACCTAACTGGGGACTGGTGGCTTAGAGGGGATTTTCATCTCTTCTTGGTAACTTTGCCTTAGTGTGGTCTGACTGAACTTGCCCAGGGCCCACTTCCTCTAGATCCAGTCCTAGGCCAGAGGGCACCTGTGGGCTGCTGCCCCCTGACAAACTGCACAGGTGGCTGGAATCCTGGAGGAAATATGGGGCTCGGCTGGGCTCTTGGCAAATGGCAGGAAAAGGGCCCCAGGTGCCCTGTGGTCATTTGCAAGTCACTGCAGTATGAGTGTGCTGAATGCTGCTGCAGTCTCTGCAGCATTGTTAAATGTAACTGCATAGTAGTTTTACTATGACGAAGATGGCAGATTTTATGTCTTGTTTAGTTTATCTCAATTGAAAAATGTTAATTCTCCCCTCTACCACAACATATTATTTTTTGTATTCTTGCCACAGCATGATATAATCCATATACCACAAAAGAGTTTCTCAGAAAAAGCAAAGGTAAAGATGGACCGAGTTATAGCACCCATGGTATGCAAACTTAAGGAAAACTGGGCTTTGTGTCCTTGACCTAAGCGGCCCTGGCTTTCTGTAGGAGGCCAGGGATTCCCACACAGATTACGGTTTGCTCACTCAAACCTCCTGCACCCCAGACTAGCAAGGGCCGAGAGGGCCTCACCAGTGAACGTGCTGCGGCAGATACACATGTAGTCGTTGGTGAGCTGAAGGCAGTCCAGGCTGCCCTCGGAGCTGCACGGATTGGACAGGCACTCATTGATGTCCCCCTCACATCGCTCCCCAGCAAACCCAGGCAAGCAGTGACAGCTGTAGCCTCCAATCCGGTCCACACACTGGCCGCCGTTAAGGCAGTGGGGGCCCCCGGCACAGTCATCAATGTTCTCTTCACAGAGCAGGCCTACGGGAGAGAAGACAGACACAGAGTTATGAAAAAAATATCGTGAACCCACCTTTAGCAAGAGATGACTGCTCTCATGCTTTTTAAAGGTTAACTAGATTCTACTCCTCAGCACACAATGGGACTTCTTAAATTGGGCAAGGTAAGAAGTACTCGGTCTGCGCGAGTACCCCTTCCTGGGAAACAACACAAGAAGGCGTACCCCGTGGCACCATGTGTTCTCCCTGATCCAGAGCAGCAGGAATGACTACTGTCCTACCTCAAGCGCATGGGACCTGAAGCTTAGCAGACACTCTGAGGTTTTCATCACTCATCAACTCTAATCAAAACATGAAAACAGTTCAAAAAAAAAAAAAGGTCACACCCTAGTTCTATATAGACTATGTTGGAATTAGATTTTGAGCAATGTTATTTTATGTTTTTTCTTTAAAAGAGATTAAGTAGCCGGGCGTGGTGGCGCACGCCTTTAGTCCCAGCACTTGGGAGGCAGAGGCAGGCGGATCGCTGTGAGTTCAAGGCTAGCCTGGTCTACAAAGTGAGTCCAGGACAGCCAAGTCTACACCAAGAAACCCTGTCTCGAAACACGCCCCCCCAAAAGAGGATAAGTACACTAATGTTTTTTTTTACTTTTAAAAAGCCAACAGAGTGGAAATACCTTGCTAAGAATTTGAAAATTATTTTAGGTAAACAATGTACTGAAGATATAAGCCATCGAGCTAAAATAGCTGTAAACAACTGTTTTAGAAACAACAAAATCAATGACTATTTCTCAAAATAATTGTAAAAGGTTAGAAAAGAAAACACTTCTACATCCTCACCACCTGCATGTTAGTATACTTTAAGAGAAACCAGATATCAAAAGGGAAACACAAGATACGCCTCATTGTCACTAACAATTTCAAAAGGCAAGATGGCCAAGAGCCATCGTAACAAGATGTGCTGCCCCACATGCAAGTGCTCTGAGGGATGGAAAGAGGGGACTTGACTACATGGAAAAACATACGTTATCTGATTATGCGACTCTTCATGACAAATATCTATTTACTGTACTAATTAATAATTATAATGTGATTTCAAAACGGTATCAGCAATATCTGTGAATGACAAACTGATTCTAAGATTTCATAGAAAAAAACCCAAACTAGCCAGAAGAGAATGAAGAAGATTCCTTCCCAGTTGAAAGTTCTCATGAATTAGTGAACAAGAAAACAACAGCAACAAAGGTAGCCCGTTAGAGCACCCAAAGCACACGGGAACTTAGAATTTGATAAAAGTTCCATCTCAAATCATTGAAGAAAACACGAGCTGCCCACAGTCACATGGGAAAGGTCCCTCAGGATTCCAGGACAGAATGAACAGACAGAAGAACACCTTCATAAATCATGAGCATGGAAAATAATACCAACTATCACCTAAATGCAAGCAGCTGTAAAAAAGATGGATAAACTCAATGTGATTAGAAATAATCTGCATGGGGGCTGGAGAGATGGCTCAGTGGTTAAGAGCACTGTCTGTTCCTTCAAAGGACGCCGGTTCAATTCCCAGACCCATGGCAGCTCAGAACTGTCTGTAACTCCAGTTCCAAGGGATCTGACACCCTCACACCAATGACATTTTTAAAAAATCTGCATGAAAAAAATCACTACAAAGACATTTGAAAGATTAAGACCTCAGTGTATCGAGAAAGTATCTGCATCATATACCAAAGACAAACAATTTCTGTAGAATATTAAGAAGCAACAGTATAATGTAACAGAGAAAGAGGGAGGGATGAATCCCAGAGGGAAAACAGTAACTTTTAAATAGGACAATTGTTGAGGTGCACAAAGAGGACATAGCCCATATGGCCACTTTGATGACAGCTCAGCGTAACAGCCTGACAGACTGTATTTCTGGAAATGTATTCTGTAAAGTGCACTTACATGTGTGCAAAAATGCCCAATGTCTATCACCAGAGGACCGGTTCAACACAGTACATAATGTTGTCATAAAGGTGAATTCTGAAACTATGAAAAAATACTGAAAAGAAAAAAAAAAAAAGAAAAAATACTGAAGAAGTTCTCCATTTTGATTGAAATATTCCAATAAAAAGGTCAAGAGAAAAATAATGTCTGATAAATCTTTAGAATTAAAAGTGGAGGAAATAAAAACTATTTTTGTATTTGGCTCCTATACACATATAGCAAGTTTGAAAAATAGCCTTTTAAAACCTCTAGAGACACATGAGAAACTAAAAGTGTTGATTGCTTGTGTGTGGAAGATGGCGAGAGTGCAGCGTTGGGACTGATGCACAGTGACCTCTCTCTCTCTCTCTCTCTCTCTCTAAAGATTTATTTATTTTATGTTGTGTGCTCTATCTGCATTTATACCTACATGGCAAAAGAAGGCATCAGATTCCAACAGAGATGGTTGTGAGCCATCATGTGGTTGCTGGGAATTGACCCCTGGAAGAACAGCCAGTGCTCTTAACCACTGAACCATCTCTCCAGCCCCCCACAGTGACATCTCTTATTGTATGTTTTTCAATGCATGTGTGGACATGTTGATGCCTGTCTACACACACATATTACCTTATCTATTCACAGGTTAAACTGGAAACCAAAAAGTAGAAGCAAGCAGAGCTAGTGCATGTGCCCAGTCTCATAGGGTATTTGATATTGGGCGCCATGAGCAAAATAAGTGAGAGTGACCTCATCCATAGCCTGATGCGAACAGTAGGGACAGCAGAAGTGTTCCAGTTAGCCTGTGCACTGGGGAGCAAGGGGTGTGAGCAGGCCAGTATGCAAGGCTTGGAGTACAAGTCTCCAGGAACAGTCACCGATGGCCAGATAGGTGAGGGCAGAGCAAATGTACAAGTACGCAAGGTATAATCCAAAAAACATTCAAGTAGGACACACCGAAAGAAATCCACACTCCATAACAGACAATCAAAAGGTAATCTTGGAAAGAGCACAAAGCAAGGCCAGCTATCGTGAGAGACCATCAGTGAGATGAACAGCTAAGTTCTCAGTGAAGACCACAGCAGTAGAACATCAAATGTGCCAACATCTGAGGAGCTGGCTCAGAAAAAGTCAATAGATTAGTAGATGTACTACATGATCATTTTTAACTGCCACTAAGAAGTATTTAGGAGCTGGGCAGTGGTTGCGCACACCTTTAATCTCAGCACTTGGGAGACAGAGGCAGGTGGATCTCTGTGTTCGGGGCCAGCCTGGTCTACAGAGTGAGTCCAGGAGAGCCAGGGCTACACAAAGAAACCCTGTCTCAAAAGAAGAAGAAAAAGAAAGATAAGAAGAAAGGAGACAGAAGAATAAAAGGAGGGAGGGAGGGAGAGAGAGAGAGAGAGGAGAGACAGAGATTGGTTGACTGACTGACTGATTGATTGATTGATTTAGAAAAGACAAAAATCGCCTTGTCTTAGGAGATGTTCCACTCTGGGACTGGATGTGTCTAACTGGCCACATCTGTGGTCCAGTACAAACC
>OU015753.1:53625424-53672856 GCA_907169655.1 Acomys percivali | reverse complement strand
GAGCCTCCATCACCACTGAGGTCTGTCTGCTGGAGCCTCCATCACCATTGCCTTAAGCTGTATAAAAGTCTATTGGACTAAGGATTCAAATGCCTTGTCACATTTCCAATAGTTGACAGTTAACATTTTTTTGTTGTTGTTGTTGTTGTTTGAGAGAGGGTTTCTCTGTGTAGCCTTGGCTGTTCTTGACTTGCTTTGTAGACCAGGCTGGTCTTGAACTCACAGCAAACCTCCTGCCTCTGTCTCCCGAGTGCAGGGATTAAAGGTGTGCGCCACCACGCCAGGTTAACATTTTGAAATGCTATGAAATTGAATTTTTATCTACAGTGCTGTGAGTGAAATCTAGCAACCCCTATGAAGAATTCTAACAACCTCAAAGAATACAATGTTCTGAATCAAGTTGGAAAGTGTTTTCTTAAATTAGTTTAAGAAAGAGTAACACTATATTTATTTAGTTCAGGAAGTTCGAAATGAAAGAGACACACCCTTTAAAATAAGGAATTAGCCAGCAGTCAGCCTTCTGTGCACTCTGAACCATTACTGGTGGCTCCTGTGGTAAAGACCCACAGTCTGGGATAGCTGCCATTTTCCTCTGTATGTCTTGCCTCAGTCTTCCAAGTGTTCAGCATGACCACTTCATTTTTTTTTAACCTACATTTTCTTCCTTCCTTCCTTTTTCTTGTGGTGCTGGGGATAAAACTGGGAATCTGCCAGCACCCTACCACTGAGCTAGTCCCTCATTTGCCTGTAAGTAGTTTCCAGAATAAACTTTTAAGCCAATCTGATGGGAGTTAGCACAGGTCCCTACTTCCACAGTCTGCTGTGTAGATTAGCAGAGGCCTCTACAGTGTTCTGCCCTCATCCAGTGTCCACGGCATTTCAGAAATGGCTAGCACCAGCTGTGCGCCTTGTGGGGCTCAGCAATGATCAACATGAGAATTTATTGTCTGGTTCTTACCGTTTACACCAAATTAACTGGTGTATAGTGGACAAAAGCATGCTGCAGTATGGACTTCCAGCTCTAGGCTGGAAACAGAAGAGGTCTGTTCATTTGCCAGTGTGTGCTGACAATTTCTTCTGTGCTAACTACTGCGGAAGGATGAGACAGAGGTCCCTGGCCCCTGGAAGGAGCATGCGCGCTGTAGCTCACTGCTTCATCAGCCTTCATCCATGCCTGCACCACATTTGTTAACTGAGAACAGAACTCCCGTATGGATGCTTAGGAGAATACAGGAAGATGGTGGATCTGGGAGAGGTTTGGGGTTTTTTTTTTTTGTTTGTTTGTTTGTTTTTTTTTTTTTTTGTGTGTGTGTGTGTGTGTGTGTGTGTGTGTGTGTGTATGTGTGTGTGTGTGTTTTGTATTTGAAATTGAACCCAGGGCCCCATGCATGCCAGGCAAGCACTCCACTACTGTGCTGTAAGTACTATTTTTACTTTTCCTTTTGAAACACGGCTTTACTACCTTGCCCTGCTCCCTTGAATTCAGTGTGTGGTCCAGGCAGGCCTTGCACTCGTGAGCATCCTGCATGAGCATCCAGAATAACTAGTACTATGGGGGCCTGCCCCCCGGCCTTTCATTCCAACACCACGTGCAGCTCTGGGAACGAGAAGGAGTTTATAGGATCATGTGCTGCCTGTTGCCTGACCATCCCCACCTGACCAGAGTATCAGAGCTCCTGGGAGAAAAGAGACCGGCCTTAAGGAAGACAGAAGCCTCCCTCAGGTCTGCTAAGGCTCCTATGAAGATGATAGGGGAAATCATTAAAATAAAAGAGAAGGAAAAAACCCCAAATGCCTCCCAGTTGTGGCTCATGAATCTCGGACATTTCCAGCAACAGATTTACAAAATAACCTCTTGGGCCAGAAAAGAGTTCCCAAGAAGAAGGCACCACCCAGCAACCAAAACATTCCATCTCTGGGGTATGTGGTTTCATGCTACACCTTATGTTTATTTTAGAATATTTTTAGCCTATGTGCTCCCCTCTTTGACCCTGTTTATTTGCTGAATGTTAAAAACAGAGAGAAAATGATTCACTGACATTTAAAAAACTAAGTCTGGTGAGAAGCCTTACATAAATCCCAAAGGAAACCACAAGCGGCTTCCTCTTGGCCATGCAGTGGGAAGGAACCTGGGTTCCGGGGGCCGGTGCGGGGGCAGGACCCTGGCTGCAGGGCACTGGGAACATCACCCTGCCTCTGTGCTCTCTGGCCTCTCCCCAGTACCACAGGAACCAGCAGCTGTGGCAACTAAGCGAGAGGAACAAGCAACTTGGAGCCTGGCTCAGAGTGAGTCGTTCAAACAAATCAGGCAATTCTCCTCCTGTCACACGATAACTACGAGGCTTTCAGGAGGCCCAACTTCACCGGGCTACTTCCAAGGGTGGCGGCACGAAGCCTTCACCACACTGGCTTCTCAGTGGCCAGGAAGAACTGTGGTCCACTGAAGCCACAACCACCCCTGGCAGGTGGCATGGTCATAGCACCAGCAGAGAGAAACCAAGTTCCCAGCTCGTGAGAGGCAGGCAATCTCTTCCCCTGGCTCGGGCTGTCGTTAGGCTCTGCCAAAAGCACTGAAGTGGGCTGCTCACCTGGGGAGCACGTATCCATATGGCAGGTACTGAAAGGTGAAATTACATGTGCCTGCATGTGTGCAGTCATGTGCAGAAATAACAGAATACAGTGTATCCTCATGATGGGGCCTTGACCATACTTAGGTGTCAGTGGGGCCCAGCTTTCTCTGGAGCTGCTACAACAACTTTACTAGGAAGTAAATGACAGGGCAAGCGTTAATGAGGAAACAGAAGAGCATGTGTGCCTTGTGCTTTAGCTGTGGGCACATGTACAAATTCTCTAGAGGTTCCTACCTAAGGAAGAGTTACAGTGCAGTATTATTTTAATTTACTTTCTTTTCACGGGCAGAAAGATCTTGCTCATTCCAGCCAACCTAGGGTGGTCTCCTCAAATGATGCTCTCCTCAAACAGGCTCCCCGAAGAGGCAAGCCCCAGGACAAGCAGTGTTTTCATGCACGTTTACCTTGGGCATGGCTCTACAGAAGGCACTGGCCGCTGCCTGGAGGGAAACATTAGCTCAAGTACAGTGACAGGGAGTTACACTCTGCTAGGAATTCTCAGGGAGCAAGAAACACGTGGCCTGAAACGCTAAGGCAAATGCTGTGTTTTCACTTAGGAAAGGTCTGGAAACAGAGAACTGGTTCAGAGAAGTACAGAAGCAGATCGCAAACCTTCCAGAGACAATGAGAAACAGGAAACAGGTGGAAAAGTGATTTTCACTTAGGGGCCCCTTCCCCAGCTGGATGGGGCTAACAGAGGCCCCATCCAAATGCAAGGAGCATTACCTGTGAATCCTGGGGAGCAGACACAACTGTAACGATTGATGCCATCCACACAGGCTCCGTGCACACAAGGGTTGCTGGCACAGTCATCAAAATTAATTTCACAATTAACGCCTGTAAAGAGACCCAGAGAAACGATTCCGTATCACCACAGGAATGCCAGCACTTCCGCCTGTGCTTCTACACAGCAAGACATCTGAAGGGCATGCAGGCAGGCCTCACAGAACTCCGCAGTGCTCCACCAAGTACAGTCCACAGAATCCAGGACTGAGAAGCCAAGAAGACTGGTTTACTCATACTTAGCCATGATTCGTCTCGTCTACTCTGTTGTCATGGTAACGGCACAAAAGCAACATAGGCAAAACTGTCAGCATCTTAGCCAGGATCCATGCAGCAGGGCCCAACTGCGTACTCATATCTACACACGCGCAGCCACACATGCGCCTGCTTCACCTAAGAATGGCTTTGGTGAAGACGGTACCATCTGTCACTTTACAACGTGTTAACTCTCAGCCCTCAGACTGAGAGAACATCATAGCCAGAAGGAGCAGCCATGGCTTGAACTGCGAGCTGAAACAGTGTTCTACACAGAATCACATTTTCAATAAAAACAAAACAAAACAGAACAAAAGCCTAACACATAAATCAAGGCTAATTAGCCTTGAATATTTAGCAAATATTAAGTGAAGGAAATAAACTTCTCATGTTTTAGTAAAATTGTTAATATTTTGCACCTTAAATAAAATTTGAGTCTTGAAATCAAATCTTTGAACTTGTGTCTAGCACCTTAAGCCTGATGGTTACGGTGGGAGTTGGGATAAGGCTGTGCAGGCATCTTGTGCTGCTCACCTCCCAGCCTGCTCCCCAGAGGAGTAAAGGGTTGGCTTCGTTAACATGAATTTGACAGAATGAATAACTAATGGACAGTGGCACATCAATTATTATTGTTGCCATGGTTATGTAATGGTAATTAAGGCAATACTCATATTGCATCAGTTATAAAGCACACCTAGGAAAGTTTTGTGGGTACCACAGAATATCTTGTGGTATAAAGTATAAAAATAAACTCATAGTAAGAATATAAACAGGTAAAACTTCTAGGCCAAAAATCACCATGGCGATTCACTCACAAGCTGTACTATTTGTAAGTAAATCGAATATTTTCTAAAAATTACCTATGCCTAGGTAATTACCTAGGTCCAGAATGTCATGCAGTCTTCCGGTGTTGGTGAGGCTAACCTCACTAACCATGACTGAGACACAAGCTTCTTCCACATTCCTGTACACAGGGTATACCTTCTAGCCTTCAGTCCTCAGTCCACGAAGCCCCAGCACGCCAGTGCAGCTCTAGGCCCTGGGATCATGATCACCTGACCAAGCTGGGCCACGAGCATCTACATGGACACACCTGCCCTGGTTGTATCTACCTTCAGGGCTGCAGCTGCCCTGCTTGGGCAGTCCTCTACCAAGGTCTGTGACTCTGTGGTTTCTTACAGCCCATAAGGGGTTTCTAGACAGTGAGGCACAGTGGAGCACATCTTTAATCCCAGCACTCAGGGAAGCAAAGGCAGGCGGATCTCTGTGAGTTCGAGGCCAGCCTGGCCTACAGAGCAAGCCCAGGACAGCCAAGGCTACATAGAGAAACCCTGTCTTGAAAATACAAAACAAAACAAAAAAAGACTTCTCTGGTGTTTCTAAATAGTCTGAGTTACCGTTTTCTTCTTCCTTAAGGAGACTTTATGCTAGATCAAGCCATTTTGGGTTACTTGAAAGAAACCCAAAGGAACTAATTAATTACTTCAACAGTTTGTCATCATAAAAGAACTGATGAGAGAAGGTCCTGACAGTGACTCTGAGGCTCTCTCCCTGTGAGCATGCAGACGGTGAAAACCACAGGCATGGTTTAACAAGGCCCGATGATTCCTTCCAAACATCAAACTACCCACAGAGGCTGCAGGATGCCCGAATCAGAAAGTCTTACTCCGTGTCGGTAACGAGGCTCTCCACAATGTCTCCTAAATGAATTTTCCAGGCAGGTCCCCAGCCCATGCCAGCTCCTTTGCACTAAACACAGACTAGCAACTCTGTGGCTGCCTGCAGCTCTTTGCTCTGTCTCCAGACAGCTGCAGCAACGGGTCTGGCCTTCCTCTGACTGCTGCTTGCTGCCCACCATGACCATCTACTTCTTCCTCTGTCCCCCGAAGGAAGTCTACCTCACATACTCTGGCACAAGGATATAATTCCAGAGGAAAATAAGTTCTTGCCAACCCAGCACTCACCAGGTTTCCAGCAATGTGTGTTACAGTGCAGGAGACGGCAAGCCTAAAACAGCCCCTCCATTCTAAAGACAGCTATTCAACTGCTTGTAAATCTCTCACATTTCTTTCGGTACTGCAATTTCTCATGTCTGGGGACCAGCCCGGAAGCAAATTGCTTTTGGAAGGTTTCACAAAGCTCTATTCAGCCCTTTGAGGGAGTTATCTAAATGTGGGGAGGGGGCCCCGCATTCTCAGCTGTGAAGGCATGGGATGTTTTTCGTATGCTTGAGCAATTCAAAAAGGACTTTGTTTTCAAACTTGGCATGTGTGAGGCCCTGGATGAAGACCAGGGCCTTTGACAAGTTTGAAGAAATGGATTTGAAGGAACACAAAAAAATCAGGGCAGCTACTCCCTCCCCTACCTCTGCCCATTCCATAGGCCAACTTCCTTAAGTCCAGGATGAGTCTCCAACCAATCACCCTGTGTATTGGCAGGTCCACTGTACAAAAAGGCTCACACTGGCTAATCTTCCACTAATGCACTTTCCTTTGATCTTGAATACAGTGTTTCTCTGTCTACTAGCTACAGCTGTGTCCAACACCATTCCTCTAACAGGTACAGTGGAATCCAGAGAAAGCTGGGAAATGCTGCTGCCCAACAAAATGACCCCAAACTCCTGATAAGAGAAAGCAGGCTCTCAGTTAGCAAGTGGCCTCCCTCCAGGCTCGGGCAGCCAGCGAGGAGCCCTGGAGACAGAGCTGGCACCTTGGCATTCTACTTTGCAACTACCAAGGTATGAGGCAGAGTATATGTCCTTCTCTTACCTTGGCCTGAAGTGCCCGAGGCACCGCCACACACAGCGCTACAAGAAGGCTGTCACTTTAGACTGAGCATGCCAGAAAAGAGACCAAGAGGAGAAGGAGGGAGGGAGGGAGGGAGAGAGGATGGACAGAGAGGGACTTTCCTACCTGATGTTCCGGGCTGGCAGTTGCACTGGTAGCTATTTACCAGGTCAATGCAGCGCCCATCGTTCAAGCAAGGGCTGCTGTAGCATTCATCAATCTGGTCACTGCAGATGGCCCCCATGTACCCAGGGCTGCAGACGCAGGTGTAGGAATCGATCCCATCCTGGCAACGGCCATGGTGGCACGGGTCTGGGTCACAGTTGTTGATGTTCTCCCCACACAACACGCCAGTGAAACCTGTGGAAGGAATTTTTTTTTCACCAGGGAACATGCTGCACCTGCACCCAAAGGCAGTCTGTCCGTTTACCCGGCACGTCCCATGTCTGGAACAATTTCCACGGCTGGCCTTGAGCAGTGGGAACTGCCTGTTTGATTCAGAATTGGAGCTTGGGGACTCAGGCTCAAAGATTCTTGATGGGGTTGGCAGAACTGCTGTCTTCTCAGCCCCACACTCCCCCTGGCATGCTTGTGTCTGAGTATCTTTTCCCCAACCCAACACACAGGCAGTGACTGTGGTTTTATGTATTCTGCCTTCTAATTCTGACCCTGGAGACAGAGATGGAGTCTCGGAGCCCCTCCAAGAGTGCTGTGCTACTAGTTTCTAAGTAAATGCTCATTAAAGAAAATGAATGACGCACTTCTGACCACTTGTATGACAAGGAGATAAGAGTCCCCACGACAAAAAATTAGATCCATGTCCCACCTCTTCCTAAGAGGCTCCAGGAGGTCTCTCCTTCCTTTTATTTTTTAAATTTATTCTTTTTTTCCCTGAGTTTTGAAAATCAAATGTAATCTGAAAATGTACGAGGCTCTCAGTCTCCATATTATTTTTATTTAAGTTCAAAAAAAAAAAAATCCCTTGAAGTCAAATGCAGCAATGACACTTGGGTGTGCCGAAGGACATGACAGTGTCCAGTGGAGTAAAGGAGTGGAAGATTCCATCTTGCCTGCAAAGTTGTGCTTTTACTGCTTTTAATTGGGTGGTATGGGTGTGTACACACCACAGCTCTACGTGTTAGTCTTGTGGGGCGATGCCTGCACCCGCCAGCCATCTCACCTGCCCTCCTGTCCCTGGTACCAGTGGTTCTCAACCACTGAGCCATCTCTCCAGCCCCAACTCATGACTTCTGTCTCAGTCAAAGAAGGAAGACGTTTCCTTTTTAAACAGTTTCAAGACCTTCTCCACATTGATGACCTGTACTTCTGCACAGCATGTGTGATGTAGTCTCAAGACCCAGAAATGTGTATCTGCTTGGCCAAATCTTCTTGGAAAATAGAATCAAATCACAAGGTAGAGCTCTCTGTTGTCAGTCACAGCCGACTCTCAAGGACACTTGCATCCTAGATGCAGAAGGCCTACGCACTGCATAAAGGCCTGGCTCGGAAGCCAAGAGACTACACAGAGAGCCTTGGTGAGGAGGAGCTTTCTTTCAGAATTCTCTTCTTCCCAAGGAACCAGGGAAGCTAGAAGCTCACTGCTGCCCAAACCCTTCCCATAGACACATAGACACCAGCTAAGCAGAACCCCCATGGCGGTGAGAATGAGACAGGGGCTACAGGCAGGTACTGTGAGAGCATCAGGAAGTCTGCAGCCAAAGCTCTCTCTAGCATGAGCCTGCCCTGGCTGTTAGAATGACCTTTCTTTATGCTCAAGCACTGAGCAGCTACTGGGAGACAGTCACCCTGCTGACAGCAGGACCTCCCAAGAGATGGAGCACACGCTGCCACTTACCTGTGGCACACTGGCACTCGTAGCCGTTCGGGTGGTCGATGCACTTGGCTCCATTCAGACAGGGAGTGCTGGAGCAGTCATCGATGTCAATCTGGCACACAGGCCCTGTGAAACCTTGAGGAGGCACCAAGGTGACACAAATCAAAACCTAAGCCATCCTCCTCTACTGAAACAGTGGGCTGAATCATTGGCAGAGCATATGCCAGGGGGTCACCAAGCAGACGGCTCTCCCTGTATGGCAAGTGACTGGAACACCTGGGCAATGCTTAGAGGTCAGGGGCACTGGGCTTCCACCCCTGATCTTTGGAACCTAGAGATCATCTCCAGAGGAAGTGACAGGTGCCAAGACACTACAGGAAGATGGAGTCTCAAGCTAGTGACTAAAAGAAGCTCGCTTTGAAGACTAAGTAGAGACAGCCACTGTCCACAGGAGTCAGCTGGCATGCCTTCAACATCAGCGGAGGCAGAGGGCCTTGGGGAAAAGAAATCTCATGTATGTTGTCGGTCTAGACTTAATGGGATTAAATGTCTTGGGATTTAGGAATATGACTCACAAGGAAAAAATAAAATAAAATCCTGTGCTTCTATGAGGTGTGAGCACTCTAAAATATACACACAGACAGGGAGGTCAGGGGCTAGTCAAGAGCAGACTTGGATTTCAGTCTACAAAAGCCTTGGATACTGGCTAAAACAGTCCCTCACCTCGGCACACACACAGTCTCTCCCAAGCCCTCGTTTTAATGGCTTCCTCATGCACAGCTCCCCCGCATTCCCTCTCTCCCCCTTCCTGTGCTCAGCTGGCTTGCTGTTTTGGAAGACCACAGGGGCAGGTGGTGGGCACTTACCGGGGGGACACAGGCACTGGAAGCGGTTGACTTTGTCCACACACTTCCCATTGTTTACACACGGGTTGCTCTGGCACTCGTTTACCTCCAGTTCGCAGTGCACACCTTTGAAACCTGCACAAACAGGCCACACATGTGGCTCAGAGAGAAATAAAGGGGCGTTCCGGCCAAGAAAGCACAAATGGGCAGATAGCTACAGCCCCTACAACCATGAACACCGTCCTCAGAGACAAAGGGACTTCGCTAGGATGAAAATAGTCAGCAAGATGCAGACACTGGAAGACACTCTTGCTAATGTGAGGAAGGGGCAAGGATGCTTTGGAACGGATGTGAAACATCCCTCACAGGCTCAACACCTGGTCCCCAGCTGGTGTGGCTTAAGGAGGTGGTGAAACCCCTGGGAGGCAGGGTCTAGCTGGTAGACTAGCAATGGGACTTTAAGACAATAGTTCACTTTGCTGCTGGTCCTGTTACGTCTGCTGCCCAACTGACCGCAACGAGGAGCTGGCGCCCACACCCTGCCCCCACGCCTTCCTCTGCCACAATGGGCTGACTTGCCTGTGAGCCTTTAATTGGTTCTGTCGGGTACTTCACCAGTGACAAGAAAAGTGACCAAAGCAAGGGTTACCCCCAGAACACCAGCAAGACAGCATGTAAACAAAGACCACACAGCCTGTGGCCAATTTCTAATTTCTGGACCCCCAACTCTCTATTGAAAGACTCGTTGGAGTGGAGCTCTTGGGGTGCAGGACAGAATCAACAAGGGCTTCTTCCCAAAGCCAGAGTGCCACCATCCCTCATCAAAGAAGAGCCAACCTCTGCTATCACATCCTCCTGTCTGTCCTCTGAAGAGTCAAGGATGACCCTGCGGAAGAGCCCTAGGACACAACTAAGCTAGTGTCTCATTCTGGGGAAGTGGCAAGTGTGTAGCTGCATAAGTGTGGCTAAAGGCTAACTTTATAAGTGAAATTGGATGGCGTAAGTAATCTATCAGAGCATCAGGAAACTCAATGTTTAGAGGATTCGAGTGGGAAATTGCTCCTGAGGTTTTCCACTGTGTGAAGCTGGAGTTTGACACGGTGGTACTGTGTGATTGAGTCTGCTGCTCTAACTACCCCAGTAGTGTCGTACTCTGCAATTAAGAGGCTCAGAGGGGTGTCCTGACTCAATCATGCTCAACCAGGCTGGCAGAGTGCACGGAGTCACTGAGTGCTCTGTCAGCACGGCTGGCCAGCCCCACCTACCTGGCATGCACAGACAGGTGAAGCCTCCGATCTTATCCAGGCAGGTGGCATCATTCTGGCAGGGGTCTGAATGACACTCGTTGATGTCCATCTCACAGCGAGGCCCCGCATAGCCCTTCAGACACTCACAGTGGAAGGCGCCTTCTGTGTTCACACACTTTCCTGCATGCTCACAAGGGTTACTGTTGGCTGTAATACATAAGAACCAGTTACCAGGACCGAGCACAGCCAGAGCGTCCACAAATGTGGAGTTACAACACAAGGGCCAGCCACACTTGAAGCAAGATCACTCTATCTTCATTAATTTATAAAAAGACATGGCCAGAGTGATCTCTACTTTTATGCTGTTCCTTTTCAAAAAACACTCTTAACTAATATAAAGTAGGACCTTATATTAATTTTACTTATTTATTTTTAGTTATGTGCATGTGTGTATGTCTGAAGGCAGAAGATGAGGTCATATTCCCTGGAGCTGGAGTTGCAGGCTATTGTGAGCTGCCTGATGTGGGAGCTGGGAATTGAACCTGGATCCTCTCAAATGTAGGACATAATTAATAGCTGCGCTTTTAGTAAGAATCAAGTCTAGACCTGCCAAAGCATTTAATTCCCAGAATGAGATATACAGGAAAGGTTGATTGTAAACTATGCACGTGGAACAGGGGGGAAAAATCAAGGTTTGGGTGTAACAGCTCCTAAGGTACAATACACTCCCACTGAAACACTTGCTGAGCCGACACAACCTCAAAGCCCAGAAAAGATGCCAGCCACTCACCCATGGCACACTCATCTACGTCCTCTGTGCAGTCGGCCCCCTTGTAGCCCTGTGGGCAGGTGCAAATGTACTGGCCATTCAGGGGGTTGGTATCACACAGCGCCCCCTTGTGACAAGGGTTGCTGATGCAGGCATCATCCAGATGGCACAGGAGACCTGTCCCAGGATAGAGCATAGAGAACATACATAAATCTCTCTTAAAGAAAAGCTTTTTCTTTATCAAAAATAGGAGAACCTAACTTAACATCAAGATCTAGAGGCAACACCCCCTTCCCCTGATCCTACACTAGGGACAGGCCACAGCCTCAGCTGCTGCTGACAGCCTGGGCTGGGCTGGGGCTCTCTGCTAGAGCTCCCAACAGGGCGGGGCGTGTAGACACCAAAGCATTAGAGGAGGAAGGCAGGGAAATGGGGACATCCTGCGGAGAGTACCAGCATTAGCAAACAAAAATAGCAGATGTCCAGTTAACTCTGAATTTCTGATAAATGTGCATCTGTGTCAAACACGCCATGCTTCCTGTGTTTCATCCTGGGTTGGCATCCTCTTCAGGCATGCTACCTAATGACCATGGCCTCAGAACGGAACATCACCTGTCTGTTCTCCCGTAGTCACTGATTCACACCATCATTCCTGCATCAGGTGGGGGGTGTGGGGGGGAGTGCCAAGTGCCCAGGCATGTGGAAGTGGAGGAGGGAGAAGGCCATACTAGAGCCTTCCTGCTCGGCAGAGTTCTGGTGGGAACCGGATTTTCCAGTCTGCAGTTGGCCAGGGCTTCTTCCACAAAGCTAGAGGTGTGGCTTTGGGAGAGGCAGAAACATAAGAATGCCTCAAAACTGCTGGGATGCAGGTTTTCTCGGCTGAAGGACCGTCTGGTGTGTTTGCCTGCACAGTGCTCTGCTACTCCTAAAACCAGAAGCTGTCTGCAGTTTGAAAACTCTTCCTAAGAGACTCTTAGAGGCGCCAAGGTGAAAACAGTCTTCTGAATAAATGGGTAGTTCTCCTTAGAATGCTCCGAGAAGCCCACGGAAGAGTCATCTGGCCTGGAGTTCTGAGGTGCTTCTCCGACCAAGGTCTTGAGGAAGTCTACCGGAGCTGACGGTACCCCTTCACTACCAGACTGCATTCCTGAAGGGTCCTGTGTCATCTCCCTCAGACTGCAACTGACAGCACGCAGACACCACATGGAGGAGAAGGCCAGAGACTGGAGACTCACGGCCTCTTCCACCTGCTGGCTCCCCAGCTCGGTCGTTCTGTCAGCCTTACCTGCCTTTCCCTCGGGACACAAGCAGGAAAAGGAGGCCACGCGGTCAATGCAGGTGGAGCCTGGGGTGCAGGAGGCGAAGGCGCAGTCATCGATGTTCTCGCTGCAGTCGTCCCCGCTCCAGCCGTTGACGCACACGCAGCCATAGCCTCCGTTGCGGTTGGTGCAGGTGCCTCCGTTCTGACAGGCGTTGGGCTGCAACAGGCACTCGTCCACATCTTCTGTGCAGAACTGCCCTTTTTGTGGGGGGAAGACGCTGGGTTAGGGCCCTTAGGTCATGAATGGTTCATACCGTAAGAACCCCTGACTGACCTGCCGGAAGCTGATACAAGTGGCACCCTCGACAGCCCATATCCTCTGACCTTGAGTTATCCAAATTATACAAATCACAACAGAAATGGCCTTTCTAGAAGCTCTGAAAACATGAAAATTTATCCAGCTAGCCAAGCAAAAGGCAACTTCTGTTGATGCCCTGACTTAAGGAAATTCTTGGGCCAAGACATAGAAAAGCAGTGCTGGAGAGGCGGCTCAGCAATTAAGAGCACTTGGCTGCTCTTCTGAAAGACCAGGGTTTGACGCCCAGCACCACATAGTGGCTTCACAATCATGCGCAACTCTGGGTCCAGAGGATCAGATGCCCTCCTCCGGTCTCTGATGGCTGACGTGTGGTGCACAGACATGCACACAAGCAAAACAATTATATATGAAAGAAAGAAAGAAAGAAGGAAAGAAAGAAAGAAAGAAAGAAGGAAAGAAAGAAAGAAAGAAAGAAGGAAAGAAAGAAAGAAGGAAAGAGAGAAGGGGGAGAGAGAAGGGGGATGGGCAGGTAAGCAATTAGCAATTAAAAGCAAGGAGAGGGGCTGGAGAGATGGCTCAGAGGTTAAGAGCACTGTCTGTTCTTCCAAAGGTCCTGAGTTCAATTCCCAGCAACCACATGGTAGATTATAACCATCTGTAATGAGATCAGGTGTGCAGGCATACATGTGGGCAGAATACTGTATATATTATAAATAAATAGATTTTTTTTAAAAAGCAAGGAGAGAAAAGTGTAAGAGATGAAGAAGGGACATTAATGAGAAAATAAGGAGGAGCTCCACACACCAAAGCGTAAGGGCTCCTGTTCTGTCTGGATGGTGTTGATGTCAATGTCCTGGCTGTGACACTGCAGTAACCTCACATGATGTCACTACCATGAGACAGTTGGTAAGAGGTCCTAGGTATCTCTCGTTAATTCTCACAACCACGTGTGAAGCCACAATTGCCTCAAAGTAAAGACCATAACTTTTTAAAAGTTAGGACGAGCAAGAATACAGGAAAAGGACTTAAAACAAAGAGCCCCAGCAAAGTGTAGATGTGCAATGAAAAGCCGAGAAGGGAGAGTGTATCAGGCTGCGGGGACAGTGTGGGCCACCGCGTTGCCTGGCAGAGTGCACTGAGGGAAGATGGCGGGCATGTGCTCCTGCAGATGAGCTCTGAGCCCCAGCTACCATGGGGGAGGGGCCTCCTGGGAAGGCTCGTGGGCACGGAACAAGGGGATGGCTTGTACTCCTTCCACCAAGGAGGTCATGACCCACAAAGGCAGTCTAGTCCCAGCCACCTGGATTACAAAGCCAGTTAATACACTGGTCTTGTTGGAACTCTTTTAAAGCCAGTTTTGCTTCAAAGGATATAAAAATTAGATTATTGGAATTCTTTAAACCATAACAAGTTCTGAAACCAAACAAAAAAAATGAATTCATTTCCCCCTTCAAAAATAAATAAACAAACAAAATCTTCAATGAGGAATTGAAAGGGGTATTCTGGTTAGAAGTCTCTTTATGGGAGAAAAAAAGCACAGAATGTTTGAATTTTTAAAATACTCTTGAATTAAAAAATACTTTGAATTTAAAAAAAAAAAAGCTCTTCCAGTCCCCAGAATATCTGCCAAGTCATATACTGTGCCCAGTTGTGTCATCATCACTTCAAACACATGCTACGTGAGTCTGGTCTAACGTAACTGACTAGCGCCTCTTCAGCCCAACTTGGCCTTCATCCCCACAGAACCAACAGAACTGCCACACTTGTACGTAGCTTCAGGCAAGCCCTGGTCTTTCCAGCATAGGCCTCTACCTTGCCTGACAGGATGTGTGTAGATGCTTGGGGTTTCTCCTAAGAGACCTTCATGCTCTGCCCTTCCCTTCATTTGCAGGCCGCTGAGAGAGCACTTATAACCACATGTAAGCTGGCACTACTGCTGGATGCAGGGTGAGCATCTGATCCAAGTTACATCACTCTTTCCAAATTATTGGACTGAAAACACCACGCCATAGGACAGAATAATAAGGTGGCTATTCTGCAGGGAAAGTGGTAACGTGACCCAAAGTGCACAGTTTGTGGAGCTCAAGCTGTTGGCTCCTGTCGTCCCTGGGTCAGCTGATGGTGAGCCTACTTAGCAGCACAGGTCTGAGCAGGCTCTCTGTGTGCAGCAGGTTCCCTGGTTTGAATGAGGTTCTACCAACCACAACCAAAAGTATCAATGAATCCAGACAGACTAATTGAGAAGAGGAGGAGCCAGTTAGTAAAGGAGAGAAGAAAGGAATGAATTACTGAGTGAGTGAGTGAGTGAAGGAATGATGGAGTGAGTGAGCGAGGTAGTAAGCAAAGTAGTGAAAGACTGAGCGAATGACTAAGGAAGAAAGGAAATGAGGAAGTAATGAAAGGGGGGAGTAAAAAAGGGGAGAGGTAGAGGAGGAAAGATGGAAGGAAGGTGTGCAGAGTGAAGGGGGGGAAGGCGAGTAAAGGAGAGACTCAGAGAGGAACACAGAGCAGCAGGGCGAGGTCAGAGAAGCAGACACCCACCCAGGGGAGGTGACATCATTGCAAAACATTCGCCCCCTCATGCTTCTAGCAAAAATGCTACTTCAAAGAATGACAGCTGTGTTGTTAGGCTTCAGGCGGGACTGAGAAACAACACACGGCCAACAGGGAGGTAAAGGGCTGTTGGAAACGGGGTAACTGCGGAGTCTCGCCTATTGCACTTCCACTAACTCAGACAGCTGTGCTGCCCCTGAACCGGGTTGACGTGTGGAATGCAAGCATGTTCCATGTCACCATTCTTCAGCGAGGCCCTTAGATAAATCTGGGTATGAGACACTATGCTTAAAAATATTTCACATATATTTTAATGTACTGTTCTAAGAGAGACTGGGTAAAAAAAAAAAAAAATTAGGTAAAATAATCTTTCCTTGGAAAAGAAACCTGACACTCCTGGGAAACAATACTAATAGCCGGATTGTCTACATTGAGGCCGACTTTGTGAGCTGTCACAAAAGCCATGCCGCTTGTAACTGGACAACAGGCTCAGAAAGGTCAGGCAGGCAGCGAGTACAGGAAAGCTAGGACTGTAACCGGCCACCTCGCTCTAAACTTAACTGAGCTCACCCACACGGAACCGCCTCTGCATGCTACACTGTCCCAAGTGCACAGCATGCGGGGTGGGAGAGGACTGTGTGGAAGGGCGGAGGAGGGGAGGGCTGTGAGTCACTCTGCTGGATTAGGGGAAACAACGTACAGCTGCGAAGCACTGCCTGAAATGGGAAAATGGAAATCTGCTTGAGGGGTGGGCAGCTCACCGCCTCTTCAGCAACATTGTGGCTATACATTCAGTTGACACTGCTTGTTAGACAAGACACCTGGACATCTAAGGACACAGCAGCTTAGAAGTGATTTTCTGCAAACCAGATCATTTTTCTCTAAGGTTCCTGAACAAGAGCCTCCTAGACTCATTTCTGATGGTTTCCCTCCCCCCGTCATACAATTCTGTCACCAAGCTCTGTGATTAAAGATGCTGAAAGCGATAGCCGAGATAGTCACTACAATCCTTTGTTCCAACTATTCCAAAGGAATGTGCCCTAGGATGTTGCATTTCATGTCCACACCTAGGATGCTGCACTTCATGTCCACACCTAGGATGCTGCATTTCATGTCCACACCTAGGATGCTGCACTTCATGTCCACACCCAGTTTGAGCAGGAAACACCCCAAGCAGAAGCCTGCCGTGAGGGAAAGCAAGACTAGGCAGGGTGACAAGCTCCCCAGTTCAGTCAGTGTGGTCAAAACCTCTATCAGGCTAACTCCAAACCTGATCCCCTCTCCTGGCTCCAGCCCTTTTTTTGGGGGTGGGGAGAGAGGTCAGTCCTGGGGATTGAACCCAGGGCCTTGCACATGCTAAGCAAATACTCCACCCCTCCTCAGCTACATCTGCAGCCCCTGATGGCCCCTGGTCCCTGATCCCAGTTCTCAAAGCCCCGTGAGAAGGCTCAGCTGCCTGAAGACCATCCCAGGAAAGTCTGCAAGGCAGAAGGTCGTGAGAGATTAGGATGGGAACATTTTCGGCCCTGGGTGTGTGCTCTGCTCTCTGCCCACAAGGCTTTTCCCATTCCCCACAGCAAGAAAGCCTTGCCTGGGGTTTGTTGGGGGGATATGGGGGTGCTTACTTCAGAAGGAAGGCTCAGGTTCAGAAGACAGCAGAGGGATGCAGCGTACTCCTGCTGGGGTTAAAGGGGCTGGAGATGGTTTAAGGCTTTGAATTTGAATGTGAGCTCTGGACCTGACCTAACAGGTAAAGGACACACACTGAAGGTTAGTCATCAGTGAGTGCAGGTAGGACAAAGCCAAGGAAGAGAGGGAGAGCACCAAGTTATGAGCTACCTAGCAAATAAAAGCACGCAGTGCAAAGGGAGATTTGTGTTGCTGCCCTGCCCCGCCAAGCTACTAAACCATCAGTGCAGACCAGTCTTGGCAGCCCTGGCATCTGGGTCAACACAAACCACGCTGTCAACTCCCCGAACAGACTGCACAGGGTTCACTGAGGCGAGTCTTTGGAGGACAGTAATCTCCTCGTAGTAATTTTCATTTGGAGATGCTGCAAGCTGCTACCACTTAACCTTGGGACCAAAGCACTGGGCTGCCCGGGGGCCCTCTCCACCTCCCTCTGGCAAAAGGGAGAGAGTAGGGCTTGTTGCTAGCTTCTTCTCTAACACAGCCACAGGGGTGCAGATTAGTTTGGACTGAGATGTCACACTCACCCGTCTTTAGCTGGTGGGCACTTTAAACACTAACACCAGCTGACGCTCCTGAGGACGCTCTGAATTGCCCGTTGGGCCTGGCGTGTACACTCACACAAGTCCAGCCCTCTCCCCAGACAGCTCTAAGCAACAACAGCTCTGGCAGCTCTTCAGATGCTGCTGCCTCGGATGCCAGGGCTCTGCCATCTTATGCTCTCTGCGCCTTTCTACTCACGGGGTTTACTACTCACCATCCCCCCCAGGCCTTGCTTGTGACTTAACCGTACTTGCAAAGGCCCATCTCCCACAGTGACCCTGCCCCCAGGGCCTTCACATTGTCTGTCCTGGCACCTGGCAAAGCTTAACTTTATCCCATTGACCCTCAGCTCTCCTCCAGTTAGACTACAGGCCTCATGAGGACCAGGACCGGATCCACCATTCTTCAGAATGCATACCTGAGACCCTTGGGGTTGGTGAAAACAGACTTTAGACAGCGACACAGCCAATGGTGCCCGTTTCCTAGCTGAGGAGAGTAGGACCAGAGATATACTAACCTACCCAACTGTGCAAAGCCATACAAGAACTAGAAAACACAAATTCAACATGAAAATGCGTGCTAAAAAGCTTGGGACTGTGAGACTGCCACCTAAGTCAACTTCCAAAGTGGGAAAGGAATCTCTGAGCTGACTGCTGAGGGGCAGGAAGGACTGAGAAACTCGGAAGAGGCAGAGAGCTCTGTGGCGCTGCAGATGAGGACACCATCACCAACTGCCATCAGCAAATGGGCCCCTACACTGGTTTTGCAGGTGTCATCTCAAGGCTCTAGCTGAATGAGCCATGGCCCGCTGCACAGAGACACTGGTCAGTGGCTGTAGCAGGGTGGCATTCAAGGAGTTCACTGTACTTCTCAAGGCACCACACAGAAACCGTCACTCTTAGTTATGAGAGATGGGATGAGGGAAAAGGAGGCCACTGAAGGAAAGAGAAGTGCCTGCTAAGCCCTATGCTCCGAAGATGCTTTCCCACTCATCTGTGAACTGCGAAGTCTGTGGGAAATACTGGACCACGTCACTAAACCCATTTAGAGTCAATTCATATTTCAACAACAATCCCCGCATAAGAACCATAACATTTAGTTCGTCCCTGACCATGTTCCCGTCCTTTCAATGGTAAATTCAAGACAGTGTTACCTGTGACACACATCCTTCTGGCCAGAGACCACTTGGCACTAAATTCTGAAGCTTCAGGGCACAGAGAGCACTTGCCAAGCTCCATCCCAGAAACTCTCTCTATACACCGACTCTAGTTTATTTCTCAGGTTAGAGAGCAGAGGAAAAGTCAGATGCTGTACAAGCTGTGAGGGCTAATGGTGGCTGAACTAGTCTGTGTGAGCCCTCACCTGCATGGCCCACCTAAAGGGACAATGAGTGTGAGCAGCCCTGTGCAAGTGCGAGCGCTTGTTCCCCTGGGAGGGTGGGCGTGGCTGAGGTAAGAACCGGGAAGGGATGTGCACAGAGGTAAGTGTGAAGCTCTTGAAGAATTCCTGTGTTAACTAGACTTCTCAAAAACCTTGTTTCCTACACCATGGCCAATGTCACTTTCTAGGGAGTTCCCAGAATGATCTTAACATACAAGCTGGATTGTGCCATCTGCTTCTTCGAACCTTTTGATGACTGCTCTGGCAGGGTAAAATTCTACCACTTGTCATGTCTTCTGCTCTCACCTCAAAACACCACCTGCTCCACCGCTCCTTTGTCTGTGTCTCACAGTGGTTGCATCCCTTCGCTCTAACAGATATGTGGGCGCATGGGCCTGGGGACATGATGACCCTGCCCTCCCCACACAACTCTAACTCACAGTCTATATCTGGTGGCACCTTACCGCAGAGACCTTTTCTGCCTAAACGACTTGAGTTTTCCCCACAAACAGACCTCACACCCTCTACTAAGCCTGCAAGGCATTCACTACCGGTCAGATTTTACACATAATCCAATTATTATTTCTCACTACTGTTTACTTCTACTTCAGGACTATAAACTTCAAAGGGAATCGATGGCAGACATCTACCTCATTGCTGAATCTCCACAGCTTAGCATAATGCCCAGGAAGGCTCATTATTTATTAAATGAGCAACTGTAACCATCGCAATCGCAAATTGTGATGAAACCATCACAATCTCAATAGAATAAAAACCTTCCTTCCCACGTCACCAGAGCGTGCCTCAGTTCTCCTTATTCCCCAGAGTCTCCTTTCAGGCTCATGTACACCCACCAGCTCGGCGGCTCCTCACCCCAGGCCCCTGTCATGGCTGCCACACTACATCTCACTGTCACACCAAGTTCCCCTTGCCCCTGTCCTAATCCTTCTCTATACCCAAGAGCAATCCATGCTGTGGCAACAATTTCCTTCTTAACTGCAACCTACCCTGTCCCTAAAGACATCTCCTCAGTCAGTGCCCTCCAGCAGAGCTCCTGCAATCTCCCAGTGCTGCCATCTGCATAAGTGTCCATGGACAGAAGGTCCAGTCTCTCAATTCCAACTCTACTACTGGCCTCCAACAGTAAAAAAGTATGCATTAAATATTCCTAGGTGTGAGGCACCTCCGGAAGTTCTTTCCATTTATTGTCAACATCATCTTCACAAGTGATGAGCTCAACTTTGCGAAAGTTTCAAACCTAGTCCAGAGTGGAAAATAGGGAAAATTGTCATCAGGAACCACCAGAATATCTAATGTCCCCATTCATTCATTGCCTTAACTGCAAGCAAGCATGCACACACGTACACATGCACACACGCACTCACTCACTCACTCGCAGTGCCAGGCCTGGAATTTGTACTGGGATTATCTATGACTAAAGCAGCCCTGCTTTCTACCTGTAGACTTTCAGGCTAATAGTGGTTATGCGCACACAAACAAAGATGACACGGGGTGTCAGATATTTAATGGGCACCTGTTGCCTCAGGAGAACAGAGGGCTACAGAACAACACTGGGAACTGAAAGCTAAGGGCCACCTGGGCAGAGCAGGTCCTGTAAGAGTACATGTGTGGGTGGACGGAAGGAGTGGGGAGCAGTTCAGGCAGAAGGATGTGCACAAGAGAGAGTGAAGAGGGAGCATGGCTCATTTGAGGCAGTGAAAAGGAATGGGTGCAGCTGAGTTAAAGGCATGCATGGGTAGTGGGGCGATGCAGTGAGCGCAGGTCCATGCAGCATTCTGCAGCTCCATCCCAAAGCAAGGAGGCTGCACCGAAGTGGTTAAGCAAAGAAACAGCACATTGATTTGTGTTTGGAAAGCCTGCTCTGCTAGGGGAAGAATAGTCTGAACTCCACCTCACCCCTCCAGGCCACCAGCAAGTTAAAGCACAGAGGAGCTGGAGGCCACCGTGGCCACTATAGCAACAAAGATGTCTGCAGTGCCTCTGGGGCAAACTCCGGATGCAGTGGCACCAAAGCACGGCTAGGTTCAGCCTCTGTGGCGAGCTGGGCCAGAGCTGGCACTCAGGAAGCCTACCCCTGGCACAGAGTCTTGTCCAGAAAGGAAGGTGGTGCCAAGGTTCAATTCCCCTGCTGGAAGGCCCACGCTTTGGCTCCCTCCCCACTTCTTTAGGCTCCTCGCTGCTAAGCCAAGTGACACAGAAAAGCCCTCACCTCACAGGGAGGTTCAGGGGGAGGGGATCCAAACAGCACATAATTTTTCTATTTACAGGCAAGCAGTAACTCTGTGCAGAGTGAGTAATATGAAAAAAACCCAACATGGGGGCTATTAAAAGGTTCTGCAATATGAAGCATGGATGTGTGTCACATATGATTAGATAAAGAGCACACTGCAAAAATAGTCATGGCCAGGAACTAGTACATTGAGAAAGAATTGGTTCTCTGCTCTCAAGACACTGACAAATTTAGGTTCTAAAAAGAAAAAGAAAAAGAAAAAAAAATCCAATACAGAATACCAGACTCAATGGAAGGGACTGAGAAGCCACAGAGACAGAAAGGATGGAGATAACTGTGTGCTGCAGGAAAGCAGGAAAGCACTGCAAATAAAACTTGGGAACATAGGCTGAGAAGGACAGCACAGAAGACAAGGAACTATAAATCAGGGTTACAGAGGAAAGTTTAAGATGTTCTCATAAAATGCAAAGCAAAGGGAGAGCAGATTGAAGTAGGGAGAGGGAGGAGCTGAGCTCTGTGGGAGGGGAGGAGCTAGTCTTTAAGAGCTTACAAAGACAACAGCCAGGACAGCAATGCTGATCATCAAGGAAGAAGAAGCACGTGTGGGATGCTGCACTCCCCACAGGCCTCTCCACCAGAAGCAAAGAAGCGATGCCTAAGATCTCAGCCTAAATTGGTGACCCAGGAATTCTACACTAGCAAAATGTCATTGTCCGTGAAGTCAACTAAACCAAAAGCTTCCAGCTCCCAGTGGCTCTGGGTGTACAACTGCCTGTCCTGAAAAAGTCACATCACTCACAGTAACTTAACTGACTGAAACTGTAGCCAAAATGAAGGAGCCACAGCTGTAGTATAACTGCCTGGTTGCACTAAAGATGTACCCACAGCCCAAGATGTTATTTAAGAAGATGCAGTAAGACTTCAAAAGTCCTGCAGGGCAGTGGTGGCGCATGCCTTTAATCCCAGAACTTGGAGACAGAGGCAGAGGCAGAGGCAGGTGGAGCTCTGTGAGCTCAAGGCTAGCCTGGTCTACACAGAGAGAGAGAGAGTTCCAGGACACCCAACAATCCTACAAAGTGGATTTTAAAATCCAGATTACAAATGTAGATGCCACAGAGGACAGGAAGGCGGATCTGAGCCAGTAGCCACTGTCTCACCTCTGCAGGAGCGGCTCCATCAGAAAGACAAAACAGCAGCAGCTGACCAGAATGTGGAGAGCGAGAGCGGGGATCCCTGGGCCCCACTGATGGGAGTGGCTGTTGGCAAGGAGCTGCCCACAGTCTGAGAACAGAACTATCAGGGTTAGAGAGATGGCTGAGCAGCTGAGAGTAACAGCTGCGCTTCCAGAGGAAGAGCTGGTTTAATTCCCAGCAACCACATGATGTCTTACAACCATCTGTAACTCCAGTGCCAGGGTGTCCAAGGCCTTCTTTTGGCCTCCATGGGCACTGCATGCACTTGGTACATATGTATACATGCAAGCAAAGCACACATGCACATTAAAAAAAAAACAAAACAAAACCCAACCCCCCCAAAACAGAACTACCACGTGATCCAGCAATTCCACATGAGGAAATGAAGCCAGTGCATCATGCAGACATCTGCATGTCCATGTTTACTTTAGTACTGTTTCTAACAGTCAAGAGATGGAGACAAGAGACATTTCTATTGCCTATAATGCGCATGTGGTATGCACACATCATGGAGGGAATATATATGATATATCATATATATATGATCAGGGTTGGAAAGATGGCAGTTGCTAAGCTCACAGTACTTCTCCAGAGGACATGAGTTCAATTCCCAGCAGGCACATCAGGTGGCTCACAACCACCTGTAGCTCCCGCAACAGGAGTACTGTCCACCCTGGCCTCTGTAGACATCTGCACTCATGTGCATATACTCACATGCAAGACATATAATACAATATTTTTTAAAAGAATGTGATCTTGACATTTTGAGTCTCCTTGTTGTCATTCATTCAGTAGCTATCACTTATTAAAAATGGTCTCAGGAACGCCACATACAGTAACACCAGCGATCGATCTACCAGGCGAGATGGCCCGACCAGCCAGGAACGCCACATACAGCAACACCAGCGATCTACCAGGCGAGCTGGCCCTATAAACCAGGAACACCACATACAGTGACACTAGCGACCTACCAGGCGATCTGGCCCTACCAGCCAGGCAGAGCGCACAGCACCACAGAGGCTGCTACACATGTTGCAGCAGCAGCAGGTTGAGTTGAGCAAGTGATGCCTTTTTGTGGGACAGCCTGTGACTCAGCAGTGCCACAGACAACACTCCCTTTCAACCTCTTTTCCCTCCCCCCTTCTTAGCTTCCTTCTCTGTACCAACTTCCTCCTCCATTTTCTTAAATGTGCATACTTATCACAATTCAGGCCTAAATCATGTTTTTCTCATTGGACATAGCTTTCCTCAAAAACTATAAATAAATAAATAAATAAATAAATAAACAAATAAATAAATAACTGACAGACTTGCGATGGAAACTCTAGGCCCCGCCTCTTCTCCTCCATTCTGGCTTCCTGCTAATGTGTTCTGAAAATCTGCTTCAAAGCCAGCATCATCTCTGCTCTACTTCTCCTCTCGCTGCCCTCGCCCCACACTGGCCTATTACAGTCAAAGCACACGTTCGCTTTTCTCAACCCTCGCTGCATATATTGATGCTCAACCACCTCTTTCTGAACCTCTCTACTCATGTTTTCTACCTCTTCTTATGGTTTTATGTAGAGTTTCTTCCTTCTTCTTGACAAATTTTACAAGATAGGAATTACCTTTACTTTATGCCCCTTATAGATTCTCACGGAGTATCCTGGACATGAGAGCTGTTCAGTAGGTCTCTACCATGGAGCTTTTTCACTGCCATTACATAGGAGCTTAAAACCTAGGTTATACTGCTGGCCTAGAGCGAGGCTCAAACTATGTATGCATCAGAAGGCATGGGGGCAGCAGAGCCTTACTCCGTTATCCCTGCCTTCCTGGCTGTTTACACCCACATGGCCTCTGGTCAGCGTTAAAAGGGCCTCTAGGATGAGGGTGCTTCAGGTGATGACCCCGACGATCTGTTCAACTGACAGGAAACCAAAACTGTGTGGGAAGGCAGCGTTCCAGAAGTCAGGCTAATGGCCAGTCAGTTCTAACAACTGCTGGACAACAGAGAATTTGAGGGGTAGGTGTGTTTTCCTGTCTGCTCATAGAGACTATCTTAGCCCAAGATATGATTATTTCTCACTTTATTACTGTATAGTCTTACACACACACACACACACACACACACACACACTGGAGGGGGGCTTCCAAGACAGCTTGTCACCAATCGGAGGCTTGAGCAGAGCAAAGCCACCTCATGCAGCATGTAAACACGAGGACAGACTCCATTCCCAAAGCCAGGAGCCCATGGCCCACCTCTGGCAAAGCATTCCTATGTTCAGGCCACAGGAGGAGGAGGAATCATGGCTCAGGGGAGCTAAGAGAAGACTCAGCCAGTTTCATTTGACTCAAATCTACCTAGCTTTCATTGTTTGCTTCTGCTTTATGTCCCAGAGCAGCATTCCAAGCCCAAGCCGAAATTACATTTCTGGATTAATAACGAGAGCAGGAAAATCAATCACGTGTGCCCCGGGAATGAACCCAAAACTAAAACCAGCCACACAGAGGAATCTGTGAGCTGAGCTTGGAGTCAACTGTAATTCTGAAGGAAATGAGCCTTTAAGAAGAAAACTCAAATAGCAATCTATGTAGACAAAACATTAATCTACGCTGCCCTAATAAATTTGGGGGCCTTTTAAGGCTCTCTCATTCCCTGAACATTTGCCAGAGCAGAGCTGCTCTGATAAGATGGCAGGAGGCCAAAGACTACATAATAAAGGTGACTGGGTTCAGCCCACACCAAACCCTCAGCTGCACTTTCCCGCTGAAGGACATCTGCATATTCACTTTCTCCACTAGGATTCCCACGAGCAAGTCAACCCACCTCCGGCACACCTGAGCATAGCTGCCTAGTCCTGGAGGCTAGTAGACTGAAAACACTCACTAGTGACTGCAGGTGAAAAGCACTGGACTGAGCTACAACAGTCCCACCCATACCCTGGGGAGGAACGACCACAGAACAGGTCAGAACAAGGCCAATATGCTCCCTATGGACTACCCAGAGGGGCGTACCACAGCAGTGCAGCTCTTGCACACCCCTCTGAAGCTACAGCAGCACCTCCCACACAAAGACAACAGAGGCACAGGTGTGATTCTAAAACTCCCAAAGCCACTTAAAAAAAGACAAACAAAAGGTGAAATTAACCCTTAGCATTGTTTTCTTAAACTCAATATATCTATCATCTCTAAACATTTCCAAGTGGGAACAGTTTATCTTTTTCATACTAGCATCCTCAAAACCAGGTGTTCTGCGGCAACTACCACACACCTGAATTCAGACTAGTTCCATTTCACTTGCTCTCTGGTGCGTGACTCGTGGCTACCACAATAATCGGCTCCAGAGATTCATCATGACCGTTGTTGAAGAAATACAAAGGCCACAAAATCTGCTACTGTACACTGATTCTCAAGACCCACCAAAGAGCAAATAACATATGTGGATTGTAAGGCCACCAAGCCCAAGAAGAAGACTTTCTAACTGCAAACCAACCATGAAGAGAGCTGGAGATGTTTCTACCCTTGAAATCTACAGCTGCAAAACGCGGTGTAAGTGCGTGTGCACCCCCAGAGCAAAACTACTGCTTAGGCTCTCCTCACTGAGTATGGAGTGAACTCCCAATTCTGCAGGATGTTTCCAGTCCAGGCAGATAGAAGCCTCATTTCCTCTCCCACTAGTCCCTTTCAGCCCCTCCTTGCCCATCAACCGCCAGGCAGGCAGCCCACGCTTCCACGCTCCAGCTGGGAGCCACAGGACATACCACGAACACAGGTGTTACAGGCTCTTAGGGACAGGCCAAGAGGCGGCACACTGAATGTGAGCAGTTCACACGGCATGAACTTCTAAACTGAGTCACCAGCGAAGTCCCCAAGAAGAGAGAGAGAGAGGGGAAAAAAAAAAAAAAAAAAAAAACAGCCAATCACACAATCCTAGAGTAATGAAATTTAGAAAATGAACTTTTGACCATTAAAGGGAATTTAATGGTCTTTATACTTAAAAGATTGGGGGTGGGAGGCACATCGCAGAGCCAACTTGGTAAGGAAATAAAGACCACAGATTTGGAAGTCAATAGCCTACATTAAAACACTAACCTAATCACTATTTATTTTCTAAGAACAAATGCTTTAATTCCTTTAAATATGCATCATCATCTAGAAAGAAGACTGTTCAATAGGTTATACTCCTAATAGAAAATATACAAAACAGTGAATTAGCACATTAAGATACTAACGTATCTAACTCCTGAGCTGAAGCCCCACTCTTTCCTGTCATTTATGTATGTATGAACCCAGTGCTTTAACAGCAATAAAAACAGGGCTCCTGGGACACAAACTACCTCTGCATCCTCAGCATTGGCAGAAACCAGGCAGTACAGTCCAGCTACCAAAGTCCGTCAGGGCACTAACTGCTGTCATCATGGCTCAGCCACCTGTCACCCTGTCTCTCCACCACAGGAAGTAGCTAACAGGATCAGTACAGCGGTGGAGCACACCACAGTGAGATCAGCCAGAGGGGAGCAGGAACTCAGCCTAGACACAGGGAGCGGAGGGCTTCCTGGGAGTGAGCAGCTGAGTCAGGTAGGGAGGCTAGTTAGCAGAGGGCAGGGTGTGAGCACGCTTGCGCAGACGGGACAGTGAGCAGAATCACTAGGACGAGAAGAGGCGGTGGGCGCACATGGAGAAGACACGGGGCATGGCACTTCACACAGGCAAGGAAGAGCCTGGACTGCAGCCTACGGGATGGGCACAACCTTGTCTTTGGAAATCAAAGAAGCAGCAAGAGGGAAGGTCGAAGCAGACCAGAGGCTGCGGGCCACTGCGTGACAGTGATCAGAAGAAATAAAAACTGCCTGAGGAAACCTCTCCATTTACCTCCAGGCCGTTTCTACAGGTACAAAGTAACCCGGAGAACAACACTCTGAAAAGAAGACTGCCATTGCAAGAAAACACTGACTGGGAATGCTGGTGTAAAACATCGTTTCTCGGAGAACCCATCCTAACATCACACTCCCAGAATCAAGAATGGAGCAGGCAGCCCAGTGTGGTATCAGGGGAAGGGTCGGTTCTGGAGTTACAGCACCGTACCATGAGCTAACGCCACAAGGATGCACAGGGTCCAGAGCTGAGGCCTGGCAAGTTCTCAGCCTACCCCTGGACCACTAAGTCTTCAGAAAGGCAGAGTCAAGCTTAGCAGTAACTATTCTCAAGTAATTGACTTCCTGGCAATTTTTAGGCTGGAAAAAAACATGGCTTCTGGAAAATCCACCACAAGAATAGTGAGAGCTAGAGCGAGAAGACAGTCTGACAGGACATGCCAGGAATGAAGTCCCAGGCCAGGACGTCATGAGGAAACCCTGCGGAAGTCCAACTCTAGACCTGTGGGAAAGAAAGCGCTGAAAAGACCGGGATTAGAAGCAGAATTGCAGGCCCTTCCAGAAAACAATCGCACTGCTAAGTTTTAAATCCTCTTGAGATTTTTCTATCCATGCTCTATAGCAGTGAGGTACTCTAAATAATTATATACTTCAGAAAAAGGAAAGCAATTCAGAGACCCAGAGAGCCTGGCTGCTGCTTGCAGGAGACAGTCTTTCGGTCCTCTGGGCACGTTAACTCACTCCCTTCCCTTCCACTTTAAGCTAATCAATTTCTCTCAAAAAAGGCTCAGTTCAGACACCTAAGACCGTACAGAGGGGACGGCTCCTGTTACACAAGCCTCATGGCTACAGTTCAGTCCCAAGGACCTACATGGAGGAAAGAGAGTAAAAAGAAACAACGTGGAGGTGCCCTCCGACCTCCAGATGCAACCATGGCATGCGCGCACGGGCACACACACACACACAGACATATACATATATATACACAATATATATACATACATACACACAGATATACACATATACATACACACACGTATACATGCATAGATATACACAGATAGACATACACACATACAGATACATATACACACATGCATACATATATACAGATACATACACATACACACACAAGTGCATGTACACAGATATATAAAAATGTGACGGCAGAGTCGGGGTGGAAGGGCCTCACTGTGTAGCTCTGGCTGCCCTGGAACATGCTGCGTAGATTAGGCTGGCCTCAAACTTACAGAGATCTACCTACCTCTGCCTCCCAAGTGCTGGGGTTAAAAGTGTGCACCGTCATGCCTAACATAATTAATATTTTAAAGGCTTAGTTCTTCATTACTTAGCCAGTTCCTGTCTCTACATCAGTCACAGATAAACAGGTCAACATGAACAAAGCCAAATGTCCGCATAGGATCACTCACCTTTCAAAATGAGTTAAAAACCTAAGGCAATACAAGAAACTTCAAAAAGGCTGAAGATTTAAGCAAAGCTGTTCTACTATGTCAGTGGTAGGAAAAAAAAATTGCTTTAACTCTCTGTGCAAAAAGGGATACAAGAAAGGTGGAAGATACACTAGAGCTGATGTCACCAAGAGTCCCTGCTCATTACCCTGGCAATGACATGGGTCAGATGCCTGTCCAGGACAACCGTTAGCTCTGGGTTCTTAAGGGGTGCAGTTTGTTGTGCGTCAAAGTGGGGGGTTTTGCGCCTCTCAAATACCTACTGAGCATGTTCCGTGTCTGGACCACGTGCTGACGATGCTAAGCTCTGCTCTCCAGCCCGGCATAGCACTTGTCCTGGCTCTGAGCTCAGAGCTGTTGCCCCGTGAGTGGGTCCAGGACAACCAGGGGTGAGCACACCCAAAGGCCTGGCAGTGGGCGCCAGGCTCCATGCACACTCTGGTCGCTAAGCGCCCTATGGTAACATGTACATGTACCCTTTACTGAGAGTTTTCTCTGCCACATGCTGTACCCTATCTACCACGGTGGATTCGCCCCTGCGCCTACCTGTCCACTGAGGGGGGCAGCGACAGTTGTAAGTATTGACTCCGTCCACACACACCCCTCCATTCTGACACTTGTGGTTAGGGCAGTCATCAATATTCCGCTCGCAGGTGCTCCCTTCAAAACCTGGCAAGAGAAGAAGAAAAGAAAATGAGAATTCACAAGCCACCGTGTGCTGCTTTCGCTCTCAGGACACCATCAAAGGACAGGACTGCTCCGTGACTTAGTGCATCCCCGCAGCTGCGCCACAAAGCCATGCTGCACGAGAAATGCCCAATCCTGGATTCCTTGGCCCTGAGCATGGCTGGATGCTCAAAATGACTCATTATGCCTCCTCGTGCCTTCATGGCTACCTCACAGTTACTGCTGTGACATAAAATCAGAAGAGACAAATGTGCACTTGGGACAACCATTAACTGGTTCCAAGCACCAAGGTATTGGATTTTCCCTAGCGCCTGTCTCGCCTCCTAAAAAGGACAGATCAATCAAAGAACAGTTAATTAATTAAATTTTAGTCCTTGGGTCTGCACACATAGCTTGATGGTAGAGTGCTTGTCTAGAATACACAGGTACTAGTTTCAAACCCCAGTGCCCCCCCCACACACACATGCGCACGTGGACAGCGAGAGGCAGGAGAAAGGGAAGGAGAAAACTAGGAATGAGAGGGAAGGAGGAAGGAGATAGGGAGAAAGAGAAAGTGGACATGTGTATGTGAGAATAGAAAAGGGAGGTGGATCAGCCAAGGGAAACAGAAGAAGGGACCCATTATTGCACATGTGGATTTTAAGAAGGAATGAAAATATTATTAAGACTTCAATTTTGCCTAACTCAAAAATAAAATATTAACAAACAAATAAATAGAAGAAAACAGAGTTGTCACAAGAATTTAAATCTCCATCTTTTTTTCCCCTTGGAGGATTCCAGAACTGGGTGGGTGGGAGGTCACAGGAGAGACAGTGAACTTGAGGTATGAAGGGCTGAGCCGAGTCACACCTGAGGCTGTTCAACGCGCAGCATTACACACTGTGAGTCAGCTTCAGGCGGCCAGTAAGGAGGCTGCATCCACCTGCCCAGCCTGCCCTTCTGGACTGGCAAGAGGCGCATCATGAATAAAGTCCTTGTAGACAGGACATGCTTTGGGAGAGGTGGCCCTGCAACTAAAATGGCCAGCCTTTTCCTGTTTTTCAGCCTTTTCCTGTTCTTCTCCATATGAAAGCTCCAATGCCGGCACTGCTTCTGTCTCCCCAATGTCCCCATGTTCTGAAAACCAACTCTAGAGCACTACACCTCACCCTAAGGCCTGTGGGGCGTCCCTCTGTCATTTTCACCCAGTGCCCCTCCTTCTGTCTGGGACGTAGCCTCTGAACTAATGCAGAGGAGCCTGGCCAGCTCTAAGAAGAGTCCATTGAAAGCACAGTGTGGCGGGACACTGGGATTCCCTCCACTCAGATTTCCTTATTCAAAACACTCACTGTGTGCTACCTCAGATGCCGGGGATCAGCAGAACCTCTGTTTATGGGACACAGACATCAATCACACCTTGCTCAGTTCATTCCTACAACAGCTACTATGGACTCCACATTCTATTTGCTGTGCTGGACCATGGCTGCTATCTGACTGACAGTCATATAAGTGAGTCTAAATTGAGTACCAAAAACACTACCCAGAAATCACCTTATAGAAGACAGAAATACTTTAAAGCAAGTGTGGGAACGACGGTGGAAACATACCCTTAGATTTTTGAAAATGAAAGTCTGACAAGTGGACCACTGCACAGAAGATGCTGAACTGCTTAAGCGCACTCCTGAGTACGATGAAGGGGGCTCCTGACTACAGCGCTACCACACAGCAGCTGACAGATGGAGCTTAGGGCCGTGTCCCTGACGTAGGGCTCTTCCCAAAGCCCTTCTTTAGGAAGGTTCAAGTCAGGGTTTTGGTGGTGGGCGAGGGCTGGCCTACCACTACCAGAACTTGTGTGGCCTGGTGATGCTTTAGAACTTGTGAAAGTCGTGGTCCTGGTTGGACATTTTTGTCAATTTGATACAAGCTAGAGCTATCTAGGAATATTATTCTTAATTGGGAAAATGTTTCCAAAAGACTGGCACATAAACAACTCTGTGGGGCATTTTCTTGGTTAATGATTTGATGTGGGGGAGTGATTTGATTTGGGAGTGTCAAATGTATAAAGATAGTCCTGGGGTGTATAAGAAAGCAGGCTGAGCGAGCCAGTGACAGCCCTCCTACACAGCCTCTGGCCCAGTGCCTGTCTTCAAGTTCCTGCCCTGACTTCCTTTGATGACAGATTGTGATGTAGAAGTATGAGCCAAATAAACCCTTTCCTCCCCAACTTGCATTTGGTGACGGTGTTTCGTCCCAGCAACAGAAACCCAAAGAAAATCATCCCCTCCCTGACTTTGTCTCTCATGATGAAGACTAAACAAGGCAGCGGGCTAGTGGCAACGCCTTGAAGCGCAGCGGCAAAGAACAGACACTGGCGCTCTGCCGTTGTACCAGCCAGTGTTACAACTCACTGCATTGGCCAATCGTGCAAACTAAGAAACAGAAACACTTCAACAAAAGCAGAGGAAGCAGGAAAGACAATGCCTCCACAGCTGATCATTTTCGGGATGGTGCTTCCTTAGCAATGGGTGAGCAGGGGGAAGGGAACAGGGAAGAGTTTGAATTCAGTTTGTTAGAAGCCAAGGCTCAGGGGTCAGATCCCTGTGTGCAGCTCCCTGGCTGGCCACAGCCACTGAGGAGGACCTAACACAGCACCTCCTCCTTCAGCCCTGTGGAGAGGAGACTCACAGGACCTAGCTCCAAATGTACATGAGTTCCACGTAAAGAACACTTGAATTAGGCAATCGGATGTCCACAAGTGCAAAGGTAAACTTGGTTGGACTCACGTGCACCTAAAAATGAATTTAAAAACATCTAAGAGGCCTAGATCAGCAGTCTCATACCTGTGGGTCACGACCCCTTTGGGGGTCAAAAAGACGCTTTTACAGGGATCATATATCAACTATCATGTATACGAGATATTTATGTTATAACTCATAACAGTAGCAAAATTACAGCTATGAAGTAACAATGAAAATAATTTTATGGTTGGGGGGGTCACCACAACATGAGGAACTGTATTAAAGGGTTTCAGCATTAGGAAAGTTGAGAACCGTTGCTTCTAGATGAAGGTGCTAAAATTATTTTTTAAGAAAGTACTGGAGGAATAGGAATGGATCTTTCTAACTTGAGCTAAGCAAAGCTTGCTTAACTCGGCCAAAAGCACAGGCAGCAAAAGAAAAGTCGACTCCCTCAGAACATCTGAGCAACAAGAGAAAGGGCAGCAGAGGGTCCTGCGAGCATAAATACAGTAAGATTTGTAGCTAGGGTATTTATATAGCATAATAAAAAGCACAAGTAACCCGATCACAAAACAATAAAGGCTCTCGGTAAGCAGTGAGCACAAGGGCCACCGCAGCCATCAGGGAGGCGCAGAGCAGAACAGGCAGAGGCCTGACTTCGCATCCATTGGGCTGTGGCGATCACAACACCAGATGTGCAAGTGCCAAGCCAGATGTGGTAGCTGGAATACTAGCTCGCTCCTGTGGGAGTGTAGAGCAGTGTGGCTGCTTTGCAATGCAGTGTGGGTCTGGCCATTTCTGCAAGGCTAGCGTTATCACGTGACTCAGCAACTCCACTCAGAGGTAGAGACCAACAGAAGGTGAAAACACAGACCAGCACAAAACATACTCAAGAGCACTCACAACAGAACATGGGAGTCAAAACACCAATCGTCTGAGAAATAAAATACAGCAAGCCTGTGCCAGGGAATAGTAGCTAGCAAGAAAGGGAAAGGCATGCCAACACATTCTATAGTGTTGGAGAACACCAAAGTCATGTTGAGTGAATGAGACCAGCTACAGCTGCCCACACGGCACACGTTTCCATCTATACAAAATGCCTATGATAGGCAAATAGAGTCACAAAGTCCATCAACAGTCACCAAGTGCAGAAGGGACAGCATGCAATAGTGGGTATGCTGTTCTTCTGGAGCATGGAAAAATCACGACATTGGTTGCGGAGATGTGACACATATCTGTAAGTCTACTAAGCAAGAGCCACTAAACTGTGCATTTATAAGGAGAAATTGTATGGCGTGTAAAATCCTATCTCAATACACCTGTTAGTCTAGGGAAGGCTCTTAAACATATGAGCTCACACTATTTTGCATCAAGGGGATTAGAGCATCCGCTAGGGCTCATCTCCTTTAAGCCTCTTATATTACAAATGCGGAAGCTGAGGGCCACTCAGGGTTGGCTGCGCCCACTAGCTCAGGACTGCATAGCAAGTGAGCAGCACCTGGGAGGGAACGCTACCCAGTGTTAGTCGGCATGCTTTGTGACCCTAGCCCTTCCCTTCAACAACCTGAAAAGTCAATCTTAGGTCAAACGTGCCCAGATCTGAGCAAAGGCAAGCCACATTCACTTCTCATGAGTAATGCTTTAAAAAAAAAACAAAAAACACAGATTCAGAGACAAATAATCATATTACACTAACTAAAGATCTAGAACTCTTTCTGAAAGGGCTAGCAGATTCTTGGAAGAAACTGTCTATCCAAAAGTAGGGGAAGGGACAATAAATTACAGCCATCGCTTCTTAAAAACGTTTCAGGTGTGGAGGAGGAGGTGGAGCAACACACTGCTCAGAGGTAGGTAGCGGGGCGTCAGGGTCACAGGGGTCTCACATAGTCGCACTAAAAAGAGTCCACTCCTGAAGGCCAACTCGCGTCCTTAAAAGACCAAAAGTAGAAAATTAAACTTAGAAGGCCCATTTTCAGAGTGTGCCTTTATGAAAGAAACTGTGGGCCACTCTGCTGAGCAGCACTCACAGAGAGGGACAGGCGGAAAGCCTTTGAAGTCCTCCCACGCAGGGAGCAGCTCTAGCAGCAGAGCTGGTGTCTTCCAGTCTTCAGGCCCTTTGTGTGAGGGTGGAAAGCAGTGAGGAGGAGAGGAGGAGAAGTCAAGACATGGCACCGGGGCTGGACTCGGAGTCCCAGGGATGTCCCGGGAAGCTGGGAGTGAGGAGCTGCACAGAAGCACGAGGAGCCCCATCTGTTTCCTGGAACGCAGTTTCCCAGAAGCGAAGCTGCGGGCATGATGAGAGCATGCAAGAGACCAGCACGTGCTCCTGAGTGTCAGCCTGCACCCTTACAAGGGAGAGGTTTCATTGACAGCAGTGGACAAACCAGATGGCATTCTGAGAAGTCACAGTCTAGAGAGATGGAGAAGAAAAGGCAAAAGGGCCAGTCCTCCGAGGACTGTCTATTACAATTGTGAACATCTCTTTGTTGGACAAGCTGGACCACTTTTGTGGTATGAATTCCTTCCTCATGGATTCTGCAATACTGCAGTCAACACAGTAACTACAGTGCTCTGTGCAGGGAAAAAGTGCACCTTACCCATATAAACATAATTGCTAACTTATGTGCTACCCTCCAACAGGCAGAGCTGAAAACATTCCAAAATCTTTTTTATCCAGTATTAGAGTGTCCACAGACAAAAGCAGCCAAACCTGAGATGCAGGATTCCAGACAGGAAATGACATCAGTAACACCTACCATCCTGATGTGATACTACACTCAGAGTCAGTCAGTCAGGAAGTATTTGTGCCCTGTTTTCAAGTGTTTGGGACAGTGACCAGTGAACAGAAATGAGGACCCTGACCTTCACAGTGCAGGGGAGCGACAGCAAGCTTGGAAAGGACAGACAATAAACAATAGGCACAATGAAGTAAATGACACAGTACAAATTATACAGTAAGAGTCTAAGTGTCAACAGAAAAAGAAAACAAAAATGTAGGCCAGGACCAGTAATTGAGGGGCTGGAGGGGCTGGCTACAATTTTAGAGTGGTCAGGGTACAGTTAGAAGTGCAAAGTCCCACAGGAAATAGCCATGCAGGGGGTGCAGGAGACCCTGACAATTGCTTTGTGTCCAGCTGACTTGGTTTCCCCACTGCGAAATAACAATTCTGTTACTCTGAGGGTGCTAATCACACAGAGATGGGGACTATTATCTTCGGCAGCATCCTAGTCTCTTGTACAGAGTGGGGCTAAGGAAAGGAGAGCTCGCGCTCTCGTTCTCTCTCTCTCTCTCTCTCTCTCTCTCTCTTTCTCTCTCTCTCTCTCTCTCTCCCTCCCTCCCTCCCTCTCTCCCTCTCTCCCCTTCCCTCTCTTCTCCCCCTCCCCCTCTCTCCCCTTCTCTTTCTCCCTCCCCCTTTTCTGTCTCTTCACCTGCATGGCTTCCCTGACCTCCTCCTGTGAGATCGGTGAACCCACCTGAGAGCTACCCCCAATAAACCTGCCTTTATATACTTTTTTTAAAAAAAAAGGAGAGCGAGAAGGGAACTACACTGAGGAAGAACTTTGAAAATCAAAGCCTCCGTGAAACCTGAGAGAACGCTTCCCAGACCTCACCCTGGTGGGCAGAGAGCAGAAAGTGCTCCACACTCCAGGAAGTGCTCCACACTCTGGAAAGCCTCCTTACTCACAGAGCTCTAAGTAACCTTCTACACACATGCCCAAGCTAGCCAGCTGCCTCAGATCATGTGATCCGGAAAGGCAAGCACTAGTCTCCTGAGCCACACTCTCCTCTCTGTGTGCCAAGCACTCAGTGGTTATGATGGGAGTGTCGTCTTTTCCTCATGAAATAAACTACTTTTAATTTTAATCCAAACTGCTCAGAAGTTTCAATGAGACATCAAACAATCCAGAGCGGCCCCGGAAGCAGATGAGCAGTGTGATGGCCACCTGGTCCACAGAGCTCCAGAAAGAGCCTACTGGGGCTCCAGGGCCCTGCCTCTGCACAATCAGCTGAGCAACCCTCAGTAGTAAATGACTTACTGTGCCAGACTTCAGTTACTTCACCTGAGAAAATTCGAAGGAAAAAAAAAAACATACCTATCTGCAAAGTATTAGAGATGTGTGCACACATGTGCACACACATGCACACATGCACACACATGCACAGCATGGAGCACAGCCAGCCCTCTCTACTCCAGCACTCCAGCCTTGGCAGCCCCACTGGCTGCGGAATCCCTGGTTATTTCCTTTCTCAAGGAGGAGCTGCTCTTCTCATTTGACGGGCCTTTCCTGGACACGCTCAGAATTCCCTGAGGTTCTTTATCATGCCCAGCGGATAACAGTGCAGAACAATGAGGGTGAATAATGACTTTCTCCCAGCTAAAGACTTCCTTTATTGACTTCTCTAGCTTCCTGTCAATATCTTGCTGCCAAATCAGCCTCCTGTTCTAGACAACTATTAAAAGAGATTTTCTTAAAACCGAAAATGGCATACGACACACAGCCATAAATCACACTAACTTCAATTATGCGTCGCTTGGACCATTACAACATTAGCTATTAGAATCTTTGCAATACTAAAATATTTACAAAGGCAGTTGTTTATATTTGTTTCTGTTTCTAGCTCCTAAAATGCAAACAAGTGTAAGTGCAAAGAAAGATATCTTAGTCATTCCTCCTTCAAGATAATGAGGCTGATAGCCATTCTTAATAAGCATTAATTTAGTATCTAGAACGATAGTGTTATCTATTCTTTATTGAAAGAGAAACTAAAGCTGTACGAGTAAATGTACTTCCTCATATCTTGGTTAAGTGGTTGGCTTGACTTAGGGTTCCAACAGTGTCTGAGGCTGCCTGCTGTTATCACGGCACAAAACAGTATCTGGAGCACAGCAGTTAGTCGATAAAGTTTTATCAAATAAAATCAACAAACTGGGTCTAAAGCAGTGCTTCTCAACCTGTGGGTCCCAACCCCTTTGGGGATCACATATCAGATCTCCTATACATCAGCTATTTACATTACGATCCATAACAGTAGCAAAATTACAGTTATGATGTAGCACTAAAGTAATTTTATGGTTTGGGGTCACCACAACATGAAGAGCTGTATTAAAAGGGTTGCAGCATTAGGAAGGTTGAGAACTGTTGCTCTGAGAGATGGTTTAGTGGTTAAGAGCACCTGCTGGTCTCGTTCAGTTCCCAGCACCCACACCATGGCTCACAACCATCCATGTCTCCAGTTCCTAGGAATACAATACCTTCTTCGGACCTCCTTGGGCACCAGGTACACAGGTGGTGCACAGACATACCTGCATCAAAACATTCTTAAACATTAAATAAATAAATAAAATGCTTCAAGTCAAAAATTACCACTTGGTTTTATACCAAAGATTGACCTATGACCTTTAACTTCCTAAAGAGGAGCCACACACAGCCATTATATGTGAGCCATGTTCTCAACACCAGAATCTAAAATTCCCACTCGAAGAATGGCTGAACAACTTCTTTTTGAGGCAATCCTGCTTATTTAGCACATTTTACACACACACACACACACACACACACACACACACACTCCCCATACAGAGTTTTCTTTCTTTTGTTTTTGTGCTAAGGGTATTTGTATAAAAACAGGACCTTTGTTGCTTAGTAATTCATCTGCTCCAGCTGCTTGTGCTCTGTTCCCAATCAAAATTCTTGGTTTTCAGCCTCCTCATCACTTTTATATGGAGTGAAGTGAACTGGCCAGGCCTGCTCCTTTCTCCCTCTAGGGAACACCAGGCTCTGGGCCCCCAGACATGACTCCTCTGTAGTTCAGCTTTGGGTTGTGTATACTCAGGGGTCCTGAGTGGCCAAGAGCATGGCCAAGTGCTGTGTCGATTAGTCTCTCTCACGATGCCAATCAGAGCTCCTCAGAAAACACCACTGGTTCACAGAGGAGCTTCTTTCAAAAGTCTGCAGCTTGACAGTAGGAAAAGCCACCCCTCATGTCAAGGTGGGAAGGACCACCCCCCATGTCAAGGTGGGAAGGGCCACCCCCCATGTCAAGGTGGGAAGGGTCACTTCCATGTCAAGGTGGGAAGGGCCACCCTCATGTCAAAGTGGGAAGGGTCACTCTCATGTGACGGTGGGAAGGGTCACCCCCTATGTCAATGTGGGAAGGGCCACCTCCATGTCAAGGTGGGAAGGCCACCCTCCATGTCAGGATGGAAAGGGCTACTGCTCCCCACAAGTCAAAGAGGGAAAGACATGAGAAGTAACTATTCTGTTGGGGGTAGAAGCATAAAGAAAGCTGATCCTCCAGTCTTGGTGTCACTCTAGTATACAGAGCTTTACTAAACACACACACACACACACACACCTTCCCAGTGTGTAGTTCTCACAGTGTTCCCCACTCCAGATCTGCCTGGCCCTGGCCCTTTCCTGGAGCTGTTTCTCCAAATGGGACAATAAAGAGTTCCCCAAGCACTCATCATCATAAACTCTTGACATGCTAAATTGCCCCCTGTGCTATTTATGAACCACGGTGCACCCATAACCCTCCCTCAGCAGCACCCACCCCACACAGAGCTCTCACTTCCCCTTTCCCTGCGTTAGGAAACTTCCTAAAGTAGGATCTGAGGCCCATGGACCCACCACCCTCATCCTGATGTCCCCATTCCCAAAAGCCGAGAGAGCTCCTTACCTGGAAGGCAGTTGCATTCAAAAGTGAAGTCGCCAGTCTGACGGCAGGTGCCTCCATTAACACAAGGCGAGGGCGCGCAGGGCACATAAGGGCTGTCACAGTGCTGACCTGTGAAGGCCTGGGGGCACTGGCATCGGTAGGAACCAGGAAGATTGAGGCAGGTGCCACCATGTTGGCAGCGTCCTGGCATGTCACACTCATTGATATCAGCATCACACTTCTGCCCTGTGAAGCCTGCAGGACATCTGCAGGAGAACTGGCTGGCCACAGACGTGCAGGTGCTTCCATTTGCACAGGGATGAGACAAGCAGGCATCTGTCCACTGGCACAGCTTCCCTACAGGAAGGGTAAGAGAGCTCAGAACCACCCATGGAGCGAGCCAGGCCCATGCTCCCTAGCTCCCTCTCTCCACCAGCAAGGGACAACTCACATGGAGACCCCTAGACTTTACAGTTTAGAGAACACATTGGTGTTGCCTCAACATCTTGAGACACAGGGTGGTTCTCTGAGGCCCTTAGGGGAGACTCAAAGGCTCAGTGGACAGGGCACAGAGATGAAGCCAGCCCTGCAGGACTCCATCAATGCTGTGGCACAGGGCCTGCATCTGCCTGCTCTCAGACCTCCCAGTCATTGCTGAAGCTGCTCTTCACCTAGGATGCCAGCTGGTGAGCTCCCCCTTAGACTGATAACTCTGATCAACAGTGGAGGCCTCCATCAGACCATCCTTGATGCCCACCCCCAAGTGTGCTGTCTCTTTCAACCATGCCAGCTACCACAGCAACAAGGCTGGGTCCCCACAGCAGGCTCTCAGTCATGGCTGCTGAATGAGAAAAAACATATTTTTCATACTATATTGATTTTACTTTACTTTATTTAAATAATGTTAATATTAATTATATAATATATTTTATATTAATTATCAATAATAAATATTTAATTAATTTGATTTTAGTATCAATTTAAGTTACTAAATTGAGCTCTTAAGAGACAGAAACAAGTCAATGCTACATTTTTCTTTAAACACAACAGATCCAGTCTAATTTTCTGAGTAGTGTTTTCATTTTGGCTTATAGATTTATAGAACTGTTCCTTTAGGGTTTCTGGAAGGAGCCAAAATCACAAATAAGTCTCTCTCTCTTTTTTTTTCCACCAAGTTGAGAGAAGAAGAGTTCAAGAAACCAGAAAAACCAGTCCTTGGGTGTCTAACCGAACCCTTCTAGGTACCTGGCCCTTCTTCTTTCTCCTCCTCTGCCCCTTACAACTCTCCAAATGCAGAGGAGACATGACTGCACAGCTTACAAATGAAGGAGTGGAATATAAAAAAGATTCGCAGTGCCTCAATATAGAAAATGTTTTAAAATATTGTTCTTGAATTATTTTCTTTCTATACTTCGGAAAGCATCTCACATATTTTATGTCCTCTTCATCACATTTTTAAACCTTCTATTTGCCTAAAATAGCTAACAGCCATCTATTAACAGAATTTTAATGTCCCCAAGACCTTCCCCATATTCTACCCGTATCATAATGCCAACGTGCAGTGGCACTGGGGACCTTGCTGCAGCAGTGTGAATGAGAATTATCCCTCACAGGCTCAAGTATCTGAATACTAGCTGGTGCTGCTGTTGGGGGGGGGTGGATGTCACAGACTCTTAGGCGGAAGAAGTGCACCCCTGAGGGCAGGCAGCACATCTGCAGCCTCACCCCACTTCACTCCGCTGCTTTGTTTCTGTGGTTGAAAACTTATCAGCAACTTTCTGATCTGGCGACCTGCTAGCATGCCGTCCTAGCGACTATGGCGCCTTCCTCTGGAACTATAAGCCAAAACAAACCCTTTCATCTCGAGGTAGCTTTGAGCGCGGTGTTTCCTCACTGTGGTGTGGTGAGGCGGAACAGCACACATGAGGGAGGGGTGAGGCACTGAGATCTAAGTGCGCAGTAAAGGTTGCTGCTGAGAATAGGAAAGCCCAGGCCCTGACGGCATCATTACCTGTAAAGCCGACTTGGCAGGTGCACTCGTAGGTGTCCCGGCTGAGCATGTGGCAGGTACCCCCATTCTGACAGAGGAGGGACACAAAGCAGGGGTGAGAGGTTGAGTACTGGCAGTCCTCCCCTGTGAACCCTGGAGCACATCGGCAGGTGGCTTTCCCCAGCATGGCCTGCATCACACAAGTACCCCCATTCTGACAGCGGTTTTTCTCACAGGGGTCTCGATGTTGACAATATTCTCCCAAGAAGCCCTCTGGACATCTGTATTTTAAAAAAGAAAAGAAAAAAAGAGTCCATGAAAAACACCTGATTTCTTGTGAGTGCAAAGACCAGCAAATGATGTGCTACATGCAAGAAAACATCCAAGCACAACTAGACGTCTGAAGGTATAGATTGCCAATTCCTTGACCACAGGAGACGGGCACTCAGAGAAGTCATTATATCCCCAAGCCCTCATGAGTCCTGGCAGCTAACGGAATATACTTGGTGTGAGATGCAGCAGGGTCTGCTCAGCAGATCAGCAGGACCTTCCTCAGAGGTAAAGTACGCCCACTGCACCTGTCCACACAGCACACGCTGCAGACGACTGTGCCCACCTGCCTCCTTCGTGTCCGCTACTGTCTCACTGTGATGAAGCAGTTGACCAGACTAAGACATCCCCATGATAACAAGTTCACTCTGCCCTCTAGACTTTCCAGCTTAACATGTATTCGTCATTTTGTGCTCCTTCTCACTGAGTACTGGGAAGTGCTAAAGTTATTCTGTGTCTGATCCGCACAAGGCTCTCTGGGTTACATTCTGGAAGCTGAGACTGAGATGGAGAAGGAAAAGAAGGTTGGGGGTCGGGGTGGGGGGGTTCAAAGAGGCATTTTAAATGTTGATGTATGAGCACATGAAAAACATGATGTACAGTTAAGCGTGCGCAGCATATCTAAGGTACTGCATAAATGACTGTGTATAGCAGGGAAGTAATTTCCAGACTAACATTCTAGCTGAGCATGATGACGCATATCTTCAATGCCAGGACTTGGGAGGGGAAAGAGAGGGCCGGATGTTCAAGGCCACCCTAAGCTACACACTGAGATCAAGGACAGGCGGGACTATATATATATAAGATCCTGTTTCAAACTAACTTTTCCCCATATTTTCCAAGTTAGAGCATTGAGAAATCACTCTTCTTAACTCCTAAGACACAGCCAGCCCAAACCGCACCTATCACTAAGAGCAATGCTCTCTCAACAGCATCGGAAAGGATGGGCGCTCTGACTCTCCATGGAAAAGTTGTTTAACTGAGACCACTGGCGACTGCAGAAAGAACACAGAGGCTTCACTTCTAACCATAAAGTTTGCTGTTTGGCTGGAGCCCCAGATACCTGACTGGCCTATTCGTTCATTTTACTTTTTGGAGGATACGAAAGTGATCTAGAAGTCTGTTCTGCTATTACCTCAAATGTGTTTAAGCCAAACTAACCCTCCTCCCTCAAATCCAGCGCCTGCGGTGTCTTCTCTAGTGCCCTGAAGCACTGAAGCCACGTCGAATTCCTTCCTGTCTCTGCCAAACATGCCCAGGGCACCTCTTAGCCACAAGGTTTTTGAGAAAATGAGGAAGGCAAGGTATCAGGGAGCTAAGACAACATGCTCAGAAGATTGCGCAGTAGCTCTGATGACTGGAGGAGAAAACAGTGGTGATGAAATCAGCCCAAACCTCCTAGCCCTTCCCAGAACTGTGCACAGGAAGTGTGTCAGGGGAGGAGCCCACAGGGCATGAGAGCTTCCTCATCAGTAGGTCACTCTCCAGACAAGCAGGGAGCAGAGTTCGCAGTGATGAAACCAACAGACAGCCGAAGCCGGTGAGGGCACTTCAGAAGGGAAGAGGGCTTGTCAAGAGGCCAGGTGGTGGGGCCGGAGTTATCCTCAGTGGTTAAGAGCATATCGTTCTTCCACAGGACCCATGTTTGGTTCCATGCACCCACCTCACGCAGCTCACTGCCTGACACTACAACTCCAGGAGAATCAGATGCCTCTGGCTTCCCTGCACTTACATGCACAGACCCACACACAGATACGCACAGACACATAATGAAAAATAAATTAGTTTTAAGAAGAGTCCAGGTGCTATAAGCTGGGCTGACTACTTGCTTCTCACACAGACACCTCAAAGAGTTAAGAAGGCTACTCACACTGTGGGATTGTGTGAGAACCAGGCAAACTCCAGTATGTGAGAGAGAAAAAAATGTGAGTATTTAAATGCTCAGCAAATGAAAACCATTTTTCTCTCCATGCTTGCTGAGGAAAATATGATGCCTTATCCAAATCACAGCTTGATTTGACAATAGACTTTTTTTGTTAAATAGAGGCCCCGAGAACACCAATGTGGCATGGCTAAAATTAACCCTGAGAGGGATTATTAAAAGCACTTGCAGCTTATTCAAGAAATGTGTTGTGGGAGATGCTAAGAAACTGCATCCAGTGTCCCATTCATGACAGCAGGCCTGCTGATCCTCCAGGGTGGGACCCTCTGAACCCGGGTGGGCTCTGCCCAGCTCTGCTCCTCAACAGTTACGCCACCCCTAGCGCTGCCATGTGGCATGGGCTGAGAAAATGCAAGCTCATTTAAATGTCAGCATCGTAAATATACAATGAAAACAAGGTTCCCAGGGAAACAAAACCAGACCAACATGAAAGTTTTAGGACCTCAAAGATGCATTTCTGAACTCTCTGTGTTTAGGGTTGTTCCCTACCAAGTACAGAAGATAAGTTTCAACTAAACAGATTGTGTTTGAGAAGCCAGCACCAGTGAAAAGGGGCAAGGACTGGCTTGGGGGCCTGGTATGGCCCATTTCTGTATGGCCTATAAACCATGAATGGTTCTTACATTTGCAGATGCCTGAAAACTTAAAAAATAATATCTTGTGGCACTTGGAAAATATATAATATTGAATTTCCATATCCGTAAATAGTCACACTGGAGCACTGCCATGCTTGCTCATTTGCAGATGGCCACGGCTGCCACAACAACTGAGTGGAATATTTGCAGTGAGACCACATGGCCCACAAAAATATTTAGTCTCTGGAACTTTGCAGCAATTTGCCAGCTCCTCGGCAGAGAAGACGTGGAGCCTATTAATAGCATCCAATATGCTTATTAGTCTGACATTAATGATGATGGAGGATATTCTACTAGTTTTGCACACAAAAAATATTAAGCTCATTCATTAGCTCTCAGAGCCGACACTTAGCAAATGCTGACTATGGGCCAGACATTTTTCTAGTAGTCATGGATACACATAGGTTAAGCATCCAAGGACCCAACCAATCATAGGTCAAAAATGTCCAGGTGGGGGCAGGCAGGCATCTATACCAGCGATGTTCAGCTGCCTGGCCTTCCCTATATATATAGCATGGCAGCTATTTACACAGCACTAACATTATATTGAGCTTGGTAATGTACAGATGGCTTAATGCAGGAGGATACACACAGGTTGAATAAAAAATACTATGTGACTCTATTTAAAGGCTCTGTGGGATTCCTAAAGCCAATCTGCAACTGATATCGAGGAACAACTGTGCTAGAAAATTCTCTGTGCTCGTAAATTTAAATTCTAGTAGATAACAAAAACAAAAAAGTGAAAGATACATTAGATGGAAGAAAAGGTAAATCAGGAAGGAATGCAGGGCTGGAGAGATGGCTCAGTAGTTAAGAGCACTGGCTGCTCTTGTGAGGACCTGGGTTCTGTCCAAGCACGTGCATGGTGGCTCATGTGCACCATAACTGCAGCTCCAGGGACCCAACACCATCTTCTGACCTCCATGGGCACTAGGCAGCTGGAGGCAGAGGCATAAGGCAAGAGAGAGTGGCCTTTCACTTAAATAAAAAACCTGAGGCAGGTGACTGAGGGAAAGTGCACCAGGAAGAGAGACAGGGAAAGGCCCTAAGGTCAGAAGCAGCCCTACCTTAGACCCTGTATTACCACGCCAAAGGGGGTAGGGAACAGAGACAGAAGTCAGGGCTATTGTCTGAGCAACACCTGGGATGACACACAGCAGAGTTAGGCCTCTAAAGCCCATAGACAGAAGCACATCTCTTCTTTATATGAAACTAGACCTACTGATTGCAGGACACCTGATTTCCGATTTAAAATGTCCTGGGCTTGCCATTACTCGGTCTTCACTTTTACCTTAAACTCTATGTAGGTCTCTGTAGGTCTCTTTAACTACCTTTCCACCTTGACCCACTTCCCTCCCTTCCCTCAAACCCATCTCTATTTACAAACAAGCCTGTCTGACTTACTGTGCACAACCTCGCCCTTTTCCATCCACTTCTCACTCTTTGCAGCATCACCACACGCACCTTCGGAGGGTGCGGATGGGTTGTCAGGCTTAGCTGAGACATCCGTCCGTCCGTTCCCACTGGAGGCTCTGTGGCCGCTCCCTGCACCGTCTGGCATGTGACCCTATGTCTCCCAGGCCTGGTGAAGTTAGTCTGCCTTTTACCTCATCCATTACGCTCACTTTCAATTCCAGTCTGGGCTACACTCACTGGTCTTCTCTCTCATATGCAGTTAGTGTTTGTCATTGTTACAATGACTTAAACATAACAGACTCCAAAAGGCACCACTCTGTCACCAGTTCAGCTTTCTAAGTCTGCCTACCTTGATATGCCCTGGCAATGACTTAAAGAGAAACAACGGGAAAAGATCATTTTCCCATGAAACGTTCAAGTCTTCCAATTTTCTAAGGATCCTTTTCATAATTTGAAGTCATTTTTATGTAATCCCTTTAAATTATATATAATTACCATGTTCTGACAAGCCTGGTTAACTGAATTCCTGTAATGCTTATCACTCACGTTCACAGTTTCTTTCTTGATAGAAGTTCTGATCATCTTTAAAGCCTCAGGCCAGACATCTTGTTGCTGGCTGTTTTCCCACCTCCACACATCTTTGACTAGCTGAATCTTTTTTTAAAAATATATTTTATTAATTTATTCATATTATACCTCAATTGTTATCCCATCCCTTGTATCTTCCCATTCCTCCCTCCATCCCATTTTCCTCTTTCTCCCCTCCCCTATGACTGTGACTGAGGGGAACCTCCTCCCCCTGTATATGCTCATAGGGTATCAAGTCTCTTCTTGGTAGCTTACTATCCTTCCTCTGAGTGCTGCCAGGCCTCTCCATCCAGGGAATGTGGTCAAATATGAGGCACCAGAGCTCGTGTGAAAGTCAGTCCCCACTCTCCACTCAACTGTGGAGAATGTCCTGTCCTTGGCTGTCCTGGACTCACTTTGTAGACCAGGCTGGCCTCGAACTCACAGCGATCCGCCTGCCTCTGCCTCCCGAGTGCTGAGATTAAAGGCGTGCGCCACCACGCCCGGCCACAAGTACTTCTAAAATATTCCTAAGAGGCAATGACCAGTCTCTGTTTGCATGCAAGATGCAGCAGCAGCAGCAGCATGACTGTAGTGAGTGTTCATGCCTTGCTGCTCGCACTACTGAGCCTATGCTCCAGAAGCAACCGGCTGGACTGCACATCTGGCTCATCGCTTGGGCACTGTATATTCTCAGGCATAGCAGTGGCCCTCTCTGTTGTAAGACAGATTCATGAGGTCTTTACAGCATCACAGCACTAAGAACACTGTGCAGCAAATGTAAATGCTGTGTATTTGTTATGTAAAATGACAAACTTGCTGCCTCAACAGCATTCAGTCTTTCCATTATGAGATATATCTTTCTTTAAAATTCTGACACACACACCACATACTCACTCATACATCACACACACCATACATATCATACACATACCCCAGTACCTGAAAGCATATGTTCATTGCAGCATGATTCATAATAGCTGATGGTAGAAATAGCCCAAATACCCATCATCTGATGAGTAGAGAAATAAAATCTATCCTATCCATGCAATAAAATATGATTTGGCAATGAAAAGGAATGGAGTCCTGACACATTCTACCACATAGAAGGGCCTTGGAAATACTATTCTAAGTAAAAGAAGCCAGAAGCAAACAGCCACAGATGGGATTCTGTTCTTATGAGATTCAGACCCAATGCAGATGCTTGCTGCCTGGTCCACACAGCTACGACTGTTACCTAGTCCTTAACAGTCCACTCACTGTTGATGACACAAAAGGTTTTACTGTTGGTTTCACACACATATAGTAGAACGGGGTAAAGGCAGGAAAGAGAGAAAAGTAGTAGAAAAGGCCCCATCTAAAAGGGCACCTACACAGCCCCTCCCCGGAGAGCCGGCAGGGCCTCGGAACAGGGACATGAAGGACGGTTCCCGTCTGTGTCTATGTGCAATGGCTGCAGCTCGGGCTGTCTCCCCAGTGATACAGGGTACAAACACTTCCCAAGTGAATAGCCACTCACCTAGAAAAAAGCCAAAAGCGACAAGCAGCTTTATCAGCTTCAAAATGGCTGAAGTCTGAGGAGGAAATAAAGCTCTTTTCCAACTAAACACCAGTGTTTGCTCACCCCATTTTCCCCACCAAATCTTCCAGGAGCAAGGGGGAGCCCAAATTGTACTCAGGCTGTACTACTGCAGGTCTTTTTGATTTTGTGTTTGGGGGTTTTATTTTCTTTTTGGTGAGGATCTGGCCAGTAAAAACAACAACAGAGCAAAATCCCCATCACACACACACACACACACACACACACACACACACACACACACACAC
>OU015753.1:53609340-53622767 GCA_907169655.1 Acomys percivali | reverse complement strand
AGAAGAAGAAGAAGAAGAAGAAGAAGAAGAAGAAGAAGAAGAAGAAGGGGAAGGGGAAGAAGGGGGAAGGGGGGTTGAAAAGGGAAAGGGAAGGTTTGGAAGGGACAGCCCCACTTTATGTTCCCATAAATCTGACATAGTGCATTAGCCTTTACTATAATTATTTCTCTTCCCCAATAGACAAGAATAATTCTCTACTATACCCCATGTGCCAAACACAGTGACCAGCATATGGAAGTCATTCAACTGCTCGGCGCTCACATTCTTAACAGACGCCAAAGGGCACGAGGCAAGGGTCCACATAGCCTTTACACCATTAAGGCTCCAGACTTCAATTACACTGGGAGTTTGGGAACCACTGGGTTGAGCTATTTACCTAGAGGATTTTTAAGCTAATTAAGATTCTTGATCCACAGAGTACCTACCCCCTTAACCTTCATAAACCCAAGGCTATTCAAAGCCGCCCAACCTCATATGGAATAGATTTCTTTAAATCACGTTTTCCTAAATATGAAGTCATGCAGCTCTCATGGGGAAACACGTATGTCTTCTGCACAAAAACCCACTGACTCTCACATACAGCCGATACTGGCAGTGCCTGTGGAGGAGGCTCCGCCACACCATTGTGCGTGGAAGCAGGCACCAGCCAGCACCAGCTCCACTTCCGGAGTTGGGCGAGGCTTACCTATACACCTCTCAAGACCCTTTTAAGAGCAAATGTGACTATTGAAATCATCACTGTCATAACAGCCGCCCCTCAAAACTTGTCCACACTAGGGATAACTTTTGTGGCTTTTAATCAACTGACATTTACTACTTTGATAGTAATGAGAACAATTATTTGCCAAAGAAAACTGTGTGGTTTTCACTTCTTTGAATTATGTACCTTGTTAATTTAGTAGAGACCCTGGCCGTAATCCAGCGCAGGGCATTTCAGCTGAGAAACTGGCACCAACCAAGAGCTGACACCAGAGGGTATGATTCCCTGCTGTGCTCTCAGCTCAGCTGCTTCGAGAACTTTATCTGCTTGTTAAAACAGCACACAGCAAAAGCAGTGGCTCTCCTGGCATCTGCCATTTCTCCTGGGAAAACAGGAAGCTTTCCGCTGGCTTTTAGGCACTGAAGTGGGTTGGCACACATTTGTCCTCACAAGAAACCTATGTTTGGATCATTAGCTTAGGGACCATCAGTGGTGGTATTTTAAATAAGCACATAAAGTGACATGGAACTGCCAGCTTGACGCTTGACCTATATATAACATGGGCCATCTAGCATTTTAAGAAAGTCGGCTGATGCTAGGTGAGGGCAGGACAGCATTCATATCATAAAGGCCAAAATGCTTACAGTTTAGATGAACTTTTGTTTTCTACAAATAAGGCCACTTCTGCTGGAGATAAAAGGTTGGTGGAGCACTCAATTCCTATGTGTGAGGCCCTGGGCTTAACACCCAAGACCACAGCAAAAGGAGAAGAAGGAGGAAAATAAAACTGGCCAGTTTAGTAGTAGTTATTATGGGGCTGGAGAGAGGCTCACAAGTTAAGAGCATTGACTGCTCTTCCAAAAGTCATTGAGTTCAATCCCCAGCCACCACATAGTCGCTCACAACCGTATACAATGAATCTGGTGTCCTCTCTGTCATGTAAGTGTACCTGCAGGCAGAATATTGTATACATGATAAATAAATCTTTAAAAAAAATTTTTTTAAAGAAGTAGTTATTATGAAGTATGTTTAATTTCAGAAAGACAACCCAATGGTCTAAGGAGTATCACTGTTGGCTGCAACAGCCTCTGCATAAATGAAAACCAATCAAAGGCTGGGAGTATACTTTAGGGGTAGAGAGCATTTGCCAACTCCAAGACTCCAGACTGGATGCCAACACCAAGACAAACAAGCAAACAAACAATCACCTAAGATAATCAAAACAATGGGTGCCTGCCCATAATTATGGTGTCTAACCCTAATGTGGCATCTGTCTACCACACTCATCTTAAAAACAGGACCAGATCTAATGCTGGGGGGAAATCAATTATTGGGAGTAAAAAGTATCTGAGACATTACAGTGCTTTGTGGTCTTTCATACTAGAAAAACTAGACATCCAATAGGCATGCTGAGCGCATCACCCAAGTTCACCCAAAGCAAAGACATGACAGAAGACATTTTAGGGATGGCGCAGCAGACCCCAAGAGCCCAAGTGGTCCAGCCTGGATCTGTGCTTCCAGATACAGGTGTAACAACTGTAAACAAGGCTAGTCTTCGGCAGAAACTGTAACATGACACAGCTCATGTTCTGCACCGTCTCTGGAGAAGTGCTTCATTGACTAGACTGAGTCAGGGCAAAGCCAGTACCTGCATTCTCCTCAGCACTCCACTCACACACTGCCCTGTGGCAGTCAATCAAGATGGCGCTAGGGGACATTTTGAGGACACAGTGCATGCACAAGGCCATGCATGTATGTATACAAACACACAATGCAAGACTGTCATACACACAAATATGTATGTAAATGTACTTAGTTGTGCATGTCTAACAATTAGGAGTGTGTTCCCTATCTGAATGAATATTAAACTTTAATGAGCACATGATTTTTAAAATGTCCTGCCTAGGGCTTCAGGACAGCCACAGATCTTTCTGGCTAAGTTGCTTCCACAGCCCATTCCTCTAGACCAGCCTTGACTCAGCTGCTAGACATGTAATCTTGAAGAAGCCACTTTACCTGTCTCATCCTCAGTCTTCCTTGTAGTAAGAAGAGGATGCTTGGCTCTGGACAGCTGGCTCAGTGGTTGGGAACACTTGCTGCTCATGCAGAGGACCAGAATTCAGTTCCCAGAACCCATCTGGCAGCTCACAGCCCTCTGTAACTCTGGCAGCAGGGAATCCGATGCCCTCTTCTGACCTTTTAGGAGCCCCAAGCATGCATGTGGAATGTAGCACATTAAGACATGCAGGCCAAGCGCTGACACATAACATAAAAATAAATACACCTTTTCTAAAAGTAAGATGCTTGACCAAACAGTCTCCAGCAGTCACTTTAAAGCTGTATGGTTCCCGTCTGTTCTGGTCACAGCCCTGCAATTCCAGGGACACACGCCTCACCAAGAACTACAAATAATCTCCACACTGTTTGCATTCACCAAACTTAAAAAGTAAAACACCTACTCTTTCAAATTGCTCCACAGAAACCCAAGTGTTTGTTTCTTTTTATGTCCTGTTTCCATGATTATACATGTGTTTACTCACATTAGTTCCTTAAGGGTTGCTACCATGAGGGGGGAAAAAAAAAGGCTGGATGTCCACTTTGTTTAATGGGGTCAAGCGTAAATAGTTCAATCCCTGATCTATACTCTAGTCAGTTGTGTATTACAGAGTAACACATTCTGCCTCGGCCCGGGCTGTGCACCCTAAGGTCCCTTTAACTTCCTCCTCAATACTGACAATGAACTCCTTCAGCTCTCCTACCCTAGGCTGCAAGGACGCCAAGTCTCACTTCATGGGCTAGAATCCACCCCATGTTCTACTTCTTTTCACACCCCTCCTGGTGCCTGACCATCCCTGCAGTGGCCACACCCCTCCTGCTGCCTGACCATCCATCTCTGCAATGGCCATGCATGGTTATGGAAGTGAACTGCTGCTCAGGGCTCACTCTGAGTGAAACCCACACAGGAAGTACAAGGAGGCAAAGGCCACACAAAAGGGAAATTGCTAACAATAAGGACACAAGAAGAAGCCCAGAGCCCAAAGGACCTCTCTGTGTCCTTTTCCATGCCTTAACATCTTCCTCCCAAACCCCAGGCCAGCACAGCAGCCTGTTTTCTTCAGCATAGAAATGACAGACCTTTCTTGCCTTCAGGTAAGCTACACAAGGCATTTGAATGGCCAATGTGTGGTTGAGCAACAGTGGTCTGGGAAGAGAACACTACATTTAACCCCACAGGGACACAACTATTAGGTAAATTTATGTAGGTCTTTTCTCCAGGACTTACTGGCAGGCACTCCTTTCAAGTGTAAAGACCCTCCTCCTGCTCACTAGAAGAAGCCAGGTGTGGTGGCACACGCCTTTAATCCCAGCACTGGGAGACGGAGGCAGGTAGATCTTTGTGAGTTCAAATCCAGCTTAGTCTACACAACAAGTTTCAGGCAGGGCTATGGAGAGAGACCCTGTCTCCAAAACAAAACCACACCAACATCAATTTAGAAGGATTATGCAAATAAATCTCATCGCTGAGCTGTGCTATAGAGGCATCTTATGAACTCTGACAGTGCCAGCCTTTGCCTGGAAGGAAATGAGTCACCTTTTCATTAGTAACCAAGTGCTGTCCGGTTTTAAAGACTGACCCAGACGTTCAGAGCATGCGTTTCGGCAACATGAGACGGAGAGTCAGAGACTACGAATATTATAGACAAATGGGACGATGGCAGAAAAAGTAGAGTCAAGGAGGTTCCTCGGGTACTGCTCACAATGACTAAGGTTTCAAAAGGGCAAGCTGCCCAGGGAAGAAATTCCTCAAGGAGATGTGCCTGACTTACACAAGAACAAGGGTTTCACAATCTTAAAGGGCTAGGACGTTAAATGACTAAGGCACAGCCAAGGTCGAGGCAAGAATATCATAACCGCTGTCAAATGTTTTCCACACGGAGCAGACAGCCTGCTTTATTCTGGATAATTGAGGGTTCGGGTATGTACTATATAATTAGAGGAAACAAGCAGTAAAGGGCATGAGCTAATTTAGGGCAACCAAAGACTTGGCTAACAGATACTCACTCCGGATCCCTAAATGAATTGAACCTGGCCGATGGGATGCTGGGCAGGAGAGATGTGACTGTGAGGACCTGAATTCTCAGCTAAGAGAGCGAACTGTGCAGCCTGTGGAAACCACCCATAGTCACTGCCTCTGTTTTTGCATCACTCCCTCTATCCAAACCCATTCTTTTTCTTGGCTTATGAGATTCGTGGAGTCTGAGTTTCTTGCGTAATACGGCCACAAGCCTACCAGGCTACTCTGTCTGGCAAGACAATGAGTCAGCAGCAAGCCAGAAAGTCCAAAGGAAGGACAGTCACTGCTGTTGGCGGCCTTCTCTTCCTGTGCACAGGCCCTTTCCCCAAGCTCTCATGCTGGGCATTCCATCACCATCCATTCATGCTAACAGGTGCTCAAGGAATGTTTGTCCAAAGCACTTAGCTGTCACTTGAAACCAGACTGATCCACATACCGGTTCAGTAAAACATTACATGGACTAGAATTTAAACAGAAAGAAAGCACCCGAGACAGAGACTTATGTAGGGCTCTCCTGGTCTGTTCACACTACCCAGCACAGAAAGACCTGAGACATCTCTGGCTTCCTTATCCATGGTACTTACACCCAGGGCGTGTGTGGAGGCAATACCTCTGAGCCCTTGCCATTCCACAGGGGATACAGGGTGTTCATAGTTGACAAAACATTCTGTAGTTGCCCTGTGTGGCAGAAATACTGAAAAGGATGAACAGCCAGGCAGAGAAACCACCTCTGTGGAACAGGAGACTGAAATTAAGGGTTCCAAGTACCACTTAGACTCCAAGCCATGTTCTCCTGAACTTTCTCTCGTACAGGCGCGGGATGTGGGGCAGGAGGTAGCAGATGCTTTAGTCATTGAGCAATGCCACCGGTCACCGCTGCCCTTGCCTTTGCATCTCTTTCCTAAAGTCCTCTTCATAAGACCATGTGGACTCTTTCTGAGCATGTTGAACAGAAACTATGGCATCAGGATCGTTCCTGGCCAAGGATCTCAGAGGGATGACTGCCTCTTCAGGAAGGCCACTCAACAATGGATAAATAACATCTAGAAACTGTAGCAACACTGAAGAGGAATGCTGTTTTATCTTACATTGGGTTAGATGTAAAATAAAGCTCAAATTACATAAATATGGAAACAACACATTCTCCTAATACATGTACATGCGCGTGCACACTCATGCACGGATATGCACGCATGCAACAAGGGGAGGCCCAGACACCCAGCTGCATTCCTGGGAATTCTGACTCCTGAGCACTGAGGAAAAGGCTCCATCATGCCCACATACTTATACTATTTTATCAAAGTAAGCTTGGAAATCTCTGCATAATTACACTGTTATCCAATTCTGATTAAGGGCAGATATAGGCAAAGCTAAAATGAAGAATTTAATTAAGCTTCTCTAGAGAGAGAAATATTTCTCTTTCTGCTGCCCAGGGAGAGGGTGTTGGGGGGAGGGGAGGTTCCTCCATGAACTGATGGTGCTGACAAGCTGCAACCAACAATGAGCAACGTCACACAGGATTATAGTTTACCTGGAGCCCCTGTTCCAAGAAGCTGAGCTAAACTCCAACCTATTAATGCCAGCTTTGTGAGCCAGAATTAATTGATTTAACTTATTGGCAGCTACCCAAGACAGTCAGAGATTCAGGCAAAGCCTATGAATGGTCTTCATCAAACAACATTTATGGTTTCAGCTGAAAGCCTAAAGAGGACCTGGAAAGAGCACAGGGACTGTGTTACCAGGCTCTGGTGGTCCAGACTCCCATGTGGGAGACTCTTCAAACACACACAGCTTAAAGGAGCCTGAAAGGTCAGTGTGAATAAGCCTGGCTTCGGAATGGCACTGTTAGACACGGCAAAGCCCTGAGGGACACACATATGTGCATGGGTAACTTACTATGTGGCCAGTGAGCGCTGTGTTTAACACGTGATTTTGTGCTGGCAGCAACACCTCAGAAGCCAGTGGGTTTCACCTGTCTGTGTCACAGCTGCATAAAGGTGCTCTGGGCCTGCTCGCCTTCAATCAGGAAATGGAGAAGTTTCAGGTTTTTTTTTTTTTTTTTAATTTAATTTTCTCTACTGAAAAGCACATTAACAAACATTTTCCATGCCTCACGTCACTGCCTTTTTCTTATGTTTCGTCTACATAATGACAAAAGGCACTAGCGGAGGCTGAGCCATGCAACCTCAGCCAGCTCTCAGTCAGGAGTACGTGGCTAAGTGAGATACTCAGACCACCTCATACCACTGTTTCTACTTTCAAGTCAGGAACTAAGGGGCCAGCAGGAAGGCGCAGCAGATGAAGGGGCTTGCTGCCAAGCCTGACAACCTGAGTTCAAACCCTAGAAGCCACATGATGGGAACGAACTGACTCCTGCGAGCTGTCCTCTGACCTCCATGCACATGCCATGGTAGACACACAAAAATAAGTAAGTAAGTAAATAAATAAATCTTAGTGAATAAAATAAGATATTTAATCATATTCTAGAAGTCATGTATTTTCAAATGTTTCACACTTCCTTTTTGAGGGGGCTCGTTTGAGTTTTCACTTTACTATGCAATTTGGTCCCATTTTATTGATAGGTAAACTGAGACACAAAATGACAGCACATTTGCCAAAAGGCCATCTTGAGTCCATTAAAAGAAAAGTTTTAAGATCTTGAGCAAATTATTTATACTCTCTGAGCATCCATATACTGACTGAGAAAGCAAGAATGTAACGTTGTGTATTTCATATAAACAGCTTAACTGTTCTAGACCTTAACTTGGTCTAGAACAAGAGTCAGCGAGCACTGTGGCCATTACATTGCCAAAGATCTGCCTTCTAGCAGGAAGGAGGCTCAAACCTAAGTCTATCTGGCCCCAAGATCTATGTTCTGTGCATGTTGCCAGGCAGGACTCTTCCAAGACTTAATCCGCTCACAAGTGCCAGGCTACACCACCCGAGAGCCGGAGGCAAAGGCAGTAATCAGTATCGCTGATCTCCTTAGTTAGAATGGTGGGATTTTTTTGCATTAATTTTGATACAAGGTACGGCTGGTCTGGATGACTGAGTTTGAGCCCCACTCAGTCCCCTCAGCGGAGCCCCAGTTCCGCTGGTCACTGCTGCGCACCCGATCAGTTATTTCCCACCTGACTTCCCAACAGCCCTGTAGGGCTCACACTGAGCTGCCTCAAGTCATCCGGCCCAGTGAACTGGTAACAGCTGCAAAGACGCATAAAGTAACATAGCAGTATCAGTTAACAGCAACCGCAGCCCCAGACTTGCGGGTACCTGTGCTGCTGCCTATGGGACACACAGGCAGACTGCAATGTGTCTCTTTTTTTAAGATTGTGTTTATTTTTACTCTGTGTCTGGGTGTTTTGCCTCTATGTAAATCTGTATGTCATCTGCATGCCTGGTGACCTATGAGGCCAGAGAGGGCTTCAGATCTGGAGTTAGAGATGGTTGTGAGCCACCATGCGGGTGATGGGAACCAGACCTGAGTCCTCTGCAAGAGCAGCAGCAAGTACTTTTAAAGCTGGGCCATCTCTCACTCTGCACAATAAGTAACTCTTGAGTTAATCATTCTTAAGCACACTCTAAGAAAAAGCGGGGGTGGGGGTGGGCCAACTCTACCCTGTGAAAGGTTTTTAATGAGCCAAGGATATCACTCTTTGCTTATTGTTTAAAAGATGCTAAAAAGAGGTTGTAGGGGGAAAAAATGAAGAGACTAGGGAAGTATGGCTGGCTCTGTTGCCGCTAACAAGAAGGAACCAGGCTACAGGTCCAGCTTGGCAGAAAAGCAAGCATGTGGTTGGCCAGTGGACAGTCCCCTCCCCGACTCTGCTCTTCAGCTCCCCTCACAACAGGACAGGCACTAAGGCCTAATGCTGAGTCAGCCAAACTTCGCAACACACCCTTCTGAGACCACCACGGAGGCATAAACACTGGGGATATAGCCTCCGTAGCGTGCTGAGTTCTGAGGGAGTCCAGTTCCTCTGATCTCTGCTATGATACCTAAATGTGTTAAGAGGACAATGAAGGCAACGGGCCCAGTTTTCTTGGATGGATTTCAGATGCCTGGACCACCAACATCACTCCTAATCCTGGCAAAGAAAATACTTAGTTGCTAATGTTTATTGCAGCTAGCAGACAAGGTTTGGATAAAATGTGACATAAGCTTGTAGTTTAGAACATTCTGCATTCATCACAATGCACTTTAAAATGTAACTTTTAGATACAAACTAGAGGTTTCCAGGAGAAAGCACCCACTCACAGGAACCTCTGCAACTGTGCAGCTTTATATGACTTTTCCTTCTTTTCCCTCACCCAGGACAGGTGATGGTGAAGGACCCTAGCAGCGCCAGTTTGCATCCTTAAGAACAACAGCAACATCATCTTGTTCATACGAATTATACGCTCAGGATGAGATTAAAGGCTCTGGAGGACACTACACGGGAAATGGGACTTGAGAGGGGAAGGAAGCGAAGCCTTAGAAGCCCACACTCAGCCGCTTCCCCTCTTCAGGCTGCCATCTCCAGCCCAGGCAGCATACATACAGAAAAGAGCAAGCACTCCAAGCACTCGGTGGATGTCTTTCTAACAGAGCACAAGGCAGGAGCTACGGGGACAAATGGAATTTGAAAGGCAAAACCCTGGAAAAGATGGCAACCTGGAAGGAGGAACGCAAAGTATGGCCACAACTCTGTGGATCCTTCAATGGTTTCTGACTGCACAAAAGTAAGATGAGAAAACAAGACCCAAGAGAGAGTTGGATGGCTGCGAAGACTGAACAGGCACTCCCTCTCCAAGTCCTGTCAGCATAGAGGGGCTAGATAAAAAACATCCCAGGCTTGGTCAGCCCCTCATACTTCCCAATGGTCCCCTGAAGGGTCACATCTTGGAGATGGGGGCCATATTCCAGAACTAGGGGTGAACAGAAGCAGAGCTATCTAACAAAGCCTGAAGCCGAGCCTGATCAGGATCCAAGTGATTGTTCAGGAACGGACCACACCCACTACTGCACCCCTAGTCACTTAAGGCAGAGTGTGAAGGTAAGCAAAACTGTGCCCACAGTCAAGACAAGGAGCGGCCGAGAGAAGCAGAACCCGGGCAACCCAGCCATTCCAGCCAACAGATGAGGAGGGCTTCAACACCGCCGACAGATGCATCCTTACAGTAAACACAGCGAGCTGGGTAACTCATGACCTCACCTACACCAGCATCCTAGGGAACATGAGCTGCCCATGGTTTTTAATCAAAACGGGATTTGAGGTGGTTTTTACTTGAAAGGCTGGAACAAACAACTCGAAAGTGATTAATTACATCCAAACTTAATTATATATTTACACCTCCCAGTAGGACGGGGAGAGAATAAAATGTCTTAACTTTCAGTAGTGAACAGACTTTATTAAGAGCTGACAGCAGCTATTTAGCAGCAGTAATTGAGTTTTATGCAAGATTGCACAGGTTCCCCTTGCCTGGCATCGCAATCTGACAGGGTCCTTGGGCTCCTCACAGTGGGGGTTGGGGGTAACAGTTGAGCTGTGCACAAAACCCACCTCTGAAAGTACTTACCCTCATCTGTCAGTGTGATCTTATCACGGGTTTCTAGCATGTCTATAAACAATCATTAGGTTTTAGCTGAGCCAGCAGCATAATGGCAACCTTAGCAGGCTCGGGGATACCTTCCACTCTCAACCATCTTCCTCCCAATTCCCACCCTACCCCCTACAAAAGGAACTTGGCTTCAGCTCAGTTTCCTTAATCCACTAAGAAACCCCAGGAATAAAAGGCGATCACATGCCCTGAGTGCTACTGTAATTTTCATAACCCTCTAAGTGTTGGAATACTTACTTACTATTTTGTGAAAATATTTACTGAACAAACTGGGCCGCTTTGTTTCCTAGGTGATGGGGTGGTGAGTGGGTGCTGAGAAGTGTGTGAGCACACCCCATTTTTACTTAAAAGGGTGCTGAAGAGTTCAGAGAGGTTAGGGGAGCAGGTGTTCAGCCTCTGCTGTGGTTCCCATTCCCCTGTGTTCACTCACGTTAACTGGTCTCTCTTGAGGACACTAAGGTACATTTTTATGATGTAAGCAGTCCTTTTCCAGTCTTCCTGCTGCTCTCCCAAAAGGGATGGCTCTGCCAATTTTCTCCCTAACTCCTCCTTTTCCAAACTTCCTTCCTTTGCAGTAGGGTTGAAAGATTATCTGAGGGACTCCCCCAGAACTCTAACAAGTCTATTCGATCAACAACCAGCAGGTATTCAGGGGAGGAGGGCAAGGAAGCCAGAAATTAGACTGTCTTTCTCAGACAGGGTCTCACTGTGTGTCCCTGGCTGGCCCGAAACTCACTAGGCACACCAGGTTGACTTTGAACCCATGAAGATCATCCTTATTTTTCCTCCCAAATGCTAGGGCTAAAGCTGTTCACTACACCTAGTCCCAGGCTGGCTCTACTTCTAACATGCACATCATTGTAAAGGGTTTCTTTCTCCAAAGCTGGGGGCAGCCATGCCTCCCTGGCTATGCTTCTACTCTGAGGCTTGCAACTGTTGAAACTGCCTCTTCCTAAAAGGGAACTTTATTTTCTGTCCTCTCCAGTGCTCAGAAACTCTTCTCCCTGAAACCTCCTATCAGACAGACGTGGGCCAGCATTTATAACCTATGTGAAACTCGCCCTGCATAAGTCATTAAGTCCAATTCTATCCAACTAGCGTGCCTCTCTAGCAGGCCAATGTTACACAAAGCAAATACAACGCCCAGGGAGGAAAGGCAGCCGTGTTAAGATAAATAGATAAGCAGCTCGGAAGTGGTGTCACAGGCTGAGTGAGCTCTGTGTGTGTGGACCTTTTACTCAAGGAGCCTGTGTGGCTGCTCCCTTCCAATGGAAACTTACTCCACAGAGGCAGGAGGCGGCTGGTAAGGAGCAGCTAAGGAAACTGACAAGGCATATGGAGAAGTATGGAAGCTACGGAATTTGCAAAGCCCCGCCCCCAGGGTTAGGAAAATAGCTGCTGGGGAGAGCAGGCCCACCTCCAGGGAGCTGCCTGCGCTGCCTGTGAGCTGTGTGAATTCTGCAGGAAGCGCCAGGAAGAAGCTTTCTTGACGCTGTCACCATGCTGGTGTGGGCTTTTCAATGCGGCTGCTGCCTGCCTTGCAGGTGCCTGTGCTCCAATAAGGAACTCCAATGAGCTCACTGAGCTGAACTTAGGTGGCATCAGCTGTTCTGTTTTCAGCACCCTACCTGAGGTAAACAGGTGTCTGTTTACATTACTCTAGAACAGGGATTCTCAACCTGTGGGTCATGACCCCTTTGGGGTCAAACAACCCTTCCAAAGGAGTCACCTAAGGCCATCAGAAAACACAGATATTTATATTAAGATTTGTAACAGGAGCAAACAGTTATGAAGTAGCAAGGAAAAGGATTTTAAGGTTGGAGATCACCACGACATGAGGGTCGCAGCACCAGGAAGGCTGAGAAACACCGCTCTGGAAGAAGGCACACAACAGAACTCATTGCTCTACAATCCCTGCATACCAGGCACACTGCTAGGTATTAGCTATGCAAAAATGCACAAAGCCAGGGCTTCACAATCTACTGAGAAAAGACTCAACAGGCGATCACACTGCGCCCACTGAGACCATCAGAGAGCTGAATATTAGAACAGAGTGAGCTGCCACACAGACACTGAAAAGACAAACAGGACTGCTGTGTCAGGCTGGGGTATTCAACTTCCTCCCTTAGCATCTTCCATGAAGAGGAGAATGTACCACAAGGCTGTGTTTTCCTAGCTACAAACCAAGTGAGTAGCCATAATCAGTTATATAAAATCTTTCATTTCCAATGTTATCTTAACTCCAATCCAAACAAACTATTGTTAAATTTTACTGTCAACACAGCTTAGAATATTTTCACTTTGTTGAAGAAAATAGTTTCTGACTTGGGAATGAAATCTTAGGACATTAAAGAATTTATATCCTAAGGTCAGAATCAAGTCTCTTTGGGGGCGGGGGGAGGTCACAATGATACAAGAAAAAAGAAAAGCAATTTCCTATTACCAAATTTTATTTCTCTAGTATAAAGAGAATGGATAGACCTTACTACCAAAACATAGTTGGTGGTAGCACAATCTTTAATGGCAGCACTCAAGAGGCAGGCAAGAGGATCTTTTGAGTTTTCAGTTTGAGCCATCCTGGTCTACAGAGCAAATTCTAGAACAGCTAAGGCTACAAAGAAAAACCCTGGGGAGGGGGCAGGGGGCGGGACATGTTGCTTGGTTTGATACAACATGACTTTAATCCAAGGACTGTGAGAAGCAGAGGCAGATGTAGCTCTGTTAGTTCAAGACCAGCCTGGTCTAAAAAGGGAGTCTGAGGCCAGCCAAGGCTACAGAGTAGACCCTAACTCAAAAATAAATACATAAAAGAAATGAAAAGAGACTGTGTGAAATTTCTCAATCAAAAACATCAGATAAGACTATATGGCTGGGAAAACAAAGTGTTCTTGAATCAAGAGGTTCCTCAAGTTCCCAGGTCCATCCCTTCCCCTCCTGTGTCCTACCCACAGGCCCCCCCCTCCCCCCCCCCCCCGGCCCCCCCCTCCTCCATCCCACAGGCCCCCCCCTCCTCCATCCCACAGGCCCACCCCTCCTCCATCCCACAGGCCC
>OU015753.1:53595800-53608940 GCA_907169655.1 Acomys percivali | reverse complement strand
CTTTAGACTTTTAACTGACTCGTCACTGGTTGGCTCCTCCAATCACAGAAGCCCAGGTGTTCATTGTACAGTCTCCTCTCGCATGGCCTTAGCTCGCTCTCCCTGTGTGGCAGTCACATGTCTCAGTGACAGTGAGATCACCAAAGCTGTACCAACCGTAACAGGCCATGATCCTTTTAGGATTTAGACACTTCAGAAAAGAATGTAAGAATTGATTGTTGACTACTTAAGACTTGAGTGGACAGTGGCTGGCCACATTAAGGAGTTGCTCAGTTTCAGGTGAAGCTTTAGTGAAAACAGACCACTTCAGTAAGAAGTCAGAAGCGTCAACATCTAATGACAGGACCCAGAAAAAAGCAGAAACAAAATCCATGGAGGAACAAACACATCATAATCTTTCATTTCAAGGACTCATAAAAAATAAATAAATAAATAAAAAACAGGGAGAAGCTGGATGGTGGTGGCGCAGGCCTTTCATCCCAGCACTTAGGAGGCAGAGGCAGGAAGATCACTGTAAGTTCGAGGCCAACCTGGTCTAAAAGTGAGTCCAGGACAGCCAGGGCTACACAGAGAAACCCTGTCTCAAAAAACCAAAAAGAAACAAATATTTAAAAATAAATAAAATGCAGGGAGAAGACAGTGACTAGAGACTATAGGAGACAGACTAAAATAAACAAAGCAGAGACCAGTTTTACATTGACACAAAAACAAAAGCTCTCAAGTCTTGTTCCCCTAAGCCCCTGGAGAGACAAGGAGAAGACTGCCTTCCACTCGAGGCTCCTCAAAGCAGACTATGTGTGTGGGGGGTGGGGGGTGAGGAGCCACAGACTCACTGACTTCAGCCGGGCGAGGACGAAGTCTACTCAGCTCCACACTCAATGCTTAGCTTTTAGAATTGGAATTATCATCACCAAATCAACATCAAGACTCCTAAGGACTACTAGAAAGGCAAGACAGAACCTAATCTAAGAACCAAGAGGGCTCATAAACCCCTCAGAGGTAGTCAGTCGCCCAGTGCTCTACATACTGGAGCTAACTCAGCCTGGACCACAACCCCGGGAAGTGCTTCGCTTCTTCACACACTATCTCATCACGGCAGTCAGGCAGGGAGCCAGGCACAGAAGGACTTCAGGGACCAAGCCCAGAGACTATGCTCTCAACTACAGAGACAAGCTAACTGCCCACTGGAAAGTGAGGGCCGGAGAGGTCACGTGGTTTCCTCATGCGGCATCAGATCCTATCTGGTGGCAGCACTGAGCCTGAGAGCCAGACCTTGCATCTCTGGACTCTGGAAGAGGGACATCTCACCCACGTCCCACTTCCCTGTAAGGCAGGAGAGCTGCCTCTTCCCACACTGATAAGCTCCCTGCAGCTCCTATAATTAAAACACTTAATGTCAGGTTGTTCCCTCTGTACCGAGTTCTCAGACTAAGGTTTTCATTCTCTTTAGACACTTTTATTAGTTCCAGTGAGGACCTTCGGGCTCTTCTCTATTTGCTTTCTCCTCTTTCTCCTCTTTCAAAATGGAAAACATCTCGGGACAGGACTACCTCGCAGGCACAGGGACGTTTCAGTCCTGCCCCTTGCAAGATTTCCAATGAGTAAAAGCCATCGTGAGTCCCAGTTCTGCCTCCTGTACCTGGCTATAAACTGCAGGCAAGGAGCAACCACATCGGGCTCCATCCCCTACCTGTGAACTGTAACAGTTACCATGGTCACCTGCCCCCTTCTAGGGTAGGTTAACCACCCTAGGAGTCTCCTGCGGCCCAGCAGTGAGAGGCCCTAGATAGAGGGGCTGGGGAGATGGTTCAGTTGTCGGAGCACGCGCTGTGCAAGCACAAGGACCTGAGCAGGCCTGGCCCTGTACACCTGTGACTCAACTTGAAGAGGGGTGGAGGTGGATCCCAAGAGCTTACCAGGCAAACCCCCAAAAGAAAGTGTTCAGCTCAGATCAAGACCCTGTCTCAAGGCAGTAAGGGAAAAGGAAGCAGAGGAAGACCTCAGGAGCTCTTTTGTCTGTGACCCTGACATGTACACACAGGGTCACTCACTTTCACACTCATGTGTTCGTACCATACACACAACACAAACATTACACTACACACAAGGTAATAATGTATTAAAAAAATACACCAAGTTTTTAAAAGTACATAAAAATATGCAGTATACAAGGAGACATTGTCCAGGAGGGCATAAGGACCTAGCTACCCATGACTCGGCCATGGGCATGGGGGGAAAAAAAAAAATCACAGCCGGTTCCTGTTAAGTATCCTGGCAAATCATTACAGTGACAGGCTCATAGAATACAAACAACCCAAAGTCAATATGTGGCAATCAATCCAGCAAACAACTTTACAGCCTTGCCTTAGAGAACCAATCCAACTCACTGACCAAAAAAAAAAAAAAGAGGCAGGCCCCTCGGGCTAATAATTAATGCCACTTGGCTGGTTTGTGGGACTCTGCTACCTTGAACCTTTAACATTTCCTCAGCCACAGTTTTCCCACTTCAGAATGCATCAGAGGCACCTGTTAAGTGAGTACGTGGCCTGGCTCGCCAGCCCCGGTGAGTCCCAGGTGATGCTCAGGAGGTGTAAGGTTTGAGGCGCCCCACAGTGAGGGCAGAACCAATGCACTAAGATACGGGTGTCCCATCTAAGAAGCCTCCAAACTCCTTTAATCCAAGCACCAAGGAATCTGGATAATCCAGGTAGTAGCAGTTTTGAGACTCGTGACTTTATTCTAAGCGAACACTGTAATTATGTGTCATAAAAAAAAAAAAAAAAAAATCAAAGCTTTGGTAAACCAGACCTCTACAGGAGAGATTGGGAGAGATCATACCTCAAGACTTACTTTACAGGTGAACATTTCAGTTTAGCAACTTAAATGCAAATATGAAGACAGCGCACGTGTGTCAGAAAGCGAAGCGTTCGAGCAAATGGAAGATAGGCCAGAGCCAGACTCCAGCCCAACTTTTCTTCTTAAGCTGCATGCAGTAGCAGGGTAAGATGAACCTGTCATACTGTGTCCGTGTTTCTGTCCATGCACCCCACCAAAAAAGCAAAAACAAACAAAACAAGGTGGACAGTGGGACACAAAACTTAGAACCCAGATTTTAGCAAACCACCCCACCCCCGCCCCCTGGTGTTTTGAGACAGGGTCTCACTGTAGCTCTGGCTGCCCTGGAACTCCCTCTGTAGAGCAGGCTGGCCTGGAAGCAAAGGCGTGCGCCTGCCACCCATGGCTGGCTAAGATCCGCTTTCTAATACTCAGAACACAGCGCATCTACCAGGTAGGCACATGCACGCCCTGATGTCAGGGATACTGTGCTCTCACAGACGCTGCTTCCTTTAGGGGAAAAGAGATAACAACAAAGGAAAAGACTTTAGACAGTGATATACTCTAGGAAAAAAAAACAAAACCCAGAAGCACAAAGCATTCACAAAGTGTTCAGGCAGTGGTAAGAAAGGCCCACCTGAGTGGAGCACGGACGCAGGCCGAGGAACTGACATACATTGGGGGATTGGGATAAGAATTAAACAGTAGTCACAGGAAAAGGGCATGGAGGCCAGGATGGGCTAAGTCATCCAAGGGCAGTCAGGCCACAGCTGCCACTTCAGTGCAGGGGAACTGACTGCACTGTTTAAGCCCATCGACTTCAAAGGAAAATGGCACAATTTAATAAAGAGTGTGATATCAATACATGGGATTAATCCCTCTCAGTTGCCATCACCAGCACTCTAATAAAACAAACAAGCCACGCAGAGCTTACTGCTCTCCTTTTAAAAAGGTAATAAAAAGAAATGAGTCACTAAATGTACAACCAGACCGAAAGGGCCACTCCACCTACGACGGCCTCTCGCCCAGCACTGCGTGGAGATCAGCCATGGTCTCTGGCCACACCGTCCTCTCAGCCTACAGGGAAGGGACCGCTAGAACAGAGAGTGGCCTTGCAAAGGACTCTAGGGAAAATACAAACAGCAGAAATTGCTTTTCTTAGTTTCCTTCGTAAACCTTCTTGATACCCACTATCAAAATCTCTACAAAGAACTAAGAAAACAGGACAGATGCTCACTACCACTCAGTTCAGGCGAGGTTCGTGTTTATTCACGTTTATTATATGCCACTGGATACAAACACTGCCAACAAGACAAGCGTCGCCGATCCTCACCAGGTCCAATGCACCAGGAATTTATCTTTGTAAGGACAGACTAAAGGTATCCAGACTTGATGGCTTCCTCACCACAGTCTTCTTTGCAGAGCCTCCCGGGCCGTGCCAGCTATGCATCACGGGGCTTAAAAGCCTCTCTTTGTTTTAAAAATCTCTAACATGAGTAATTAAGTCTGGTACCCCAGACGGTGTAATCTGAGCAGTCTTCAGTGTGCTTCACTCGTTGCTCTGACAAGTGACGGTTTAAATTGGCATTACTTGTTGCTTTGTAGCCTCTTCAAATAAGCCTCTGTCTGCTGTGCGCCTCACACGATTCCTTTCATACCGTGCTCCCTCTGCCTGCACTACCCACACCCACTGCTTGCTCCCTCAGACCAGACGACATTTTAATGCCCTGAACGGCTGCAGATCCTAAAGTATGTGCACAAGAGGGACACGGGGTGCTTCTTTTTTCCCCCTTCAACGTTTATGCAAATTTCAAGTAGCTGAATTTGAGAGATGAAGTCTGGGTTGCTGGCTGGGGCTCGGTTGTGTCCCTCGGTTGCTTCTGGCACAGGGCCCCTGGAAAGAGTGCTGTCAAGTGAGCACGACACTGTTTTCTAAAATGACTGCTTGCATTACTACCCAAAATAGGAGAATTCAGGGCAGACAGAGACGCCAGGGATTTGCAATGATTCTCACAGCACCCTTCAATTTCAAACAACAAAGCTTCCACTTCATTTTTTATTCATTATTTTGGGGGGGGAGCAGGGTGAAAGGAGGGGGAATCAGCCATTTTAAAAAAATGCAAACAAACAGAAGTGTGGAAGTTTTGAGTCCCAAGTGTCACATTGAAACAGAAGTAAAGTGGGAGTATCTGTCTTCCTCCTGGAATCAGGCTTGATTAAAAGGAGAGGAAGAAAGTGGTGAGGGAGACACTGATTTTTGTTTTCCCAACAATATGTCAAGGATCTCTGCGTTCTTAACACCCATTACCCAGGAAAAAATGTTTCCTACCTACATTAAGCGCATCTCTAACCTGCACAGGACAGCTATAGGGTCCCAGTCCCCGTTGGTTTCCCAAAACTGAAACCTCCTGTGCTTTAGGAAAAGAAGGAGGAGGAAGAAGAAGAGGAGGAGGAGGAGGAGGAGGAAGAGGAGGAGGAGGAGGAGGAGGAGGAGGAGGAAGAGGAGGAGGAGGAAGAGGAGGGGAAGCAGCGGCAGCGGCAGCAGCAACAGTGTTTTGCTGTATCCCAGACTGGCCCCGAACTCCTGGGCGATCCTCTTAACTGTCTGTCTCTCAGGTGCTGGAATTACAGGTGAGTCACCAGCCAGGCATTTAGAATTTTCACCTTATAAATCCATTTCTATGAAATATTAATCCTTGATTCTAAAATCTGAAAAATCTGCTGGGTGTGGTGGCACTCGCCTCTAATCCCAGCACTCAGGAGGCAGAGGCAGGTGGATCACTGTGAGTTCGAGGCCAGCCTGAGCTACAATGCAAGTCTAGGACAGCCACGGCTACACAGGGAAACCTTGTCTCAAAAAAACGAAAAAAAAAAAAACAAAAACAAAATCTGAAATTTTATCCTAACTCATAATATTGAATTCCTGGTGGTGGGAGTAGGGGGGGACGACAAAATTCATCAACGTGCTGTGTCACACTGGAGTTTACTATGCAACATGTTTTTTTCTTTTTCCTTTTTCTCTTATCAAAACTATAGGAAAAAAATAAATCTCAATTGCAAGCTGAAGCAAATGAGCTCAAGTAGGTAAGTTCTACCCTCGCATCTTGGAGATTCCACCATATACGGCGCACGGCTCGGAAGCTTGCAGAAGGACCAGGACGTGGCCCTCTCGCTCCAGACAATGCACTGCAATGATTCCCCTTCCTCCTCCTCCTCCTCCTCTTCTTCCTCCTCCTCCAGCTTACTAATTCCTACTTGCATTCTGAGTCAGGAAAGACAGCCGTCTTTAACAAGGTGACACCATCTGCCCATTTGCTTTGATGCTGCGTCCACTGCAGCTTGGGCAGCTGTATCATGCTCTTACCCTCATTTCTAAGAAGGTTCTCGAAAAGCCGGCAAAGAAGCCTCATCTCCATGTGCCTGGACCATGGAAGATGGGTACTCACTATGACATTCAACAAACTAAACACCTAAGGCAAAAACCTATTAGCAGACAACCAGCTTGTATATTTAAAATGTTCAAAAGCTTCAGTTGTGCTGAGAAGGAAAACACCCAGATGAAACTATAATACAATTTTATTTTTGTCAGGATAAAAAGTAAAATCAAGAACATAAGTTGAGAAAGCACATTTCTAGTCTCTGCAGAACCAAAACACCTTTCAAACTTCCTGTCTTAAAATATGCACGAGTTGGAGCTGGAGAGATGGAATCCTAGCCGTGTGCACACACCACTCTTCCTAGCACCCACAGCAAAAGGCTCACTACCACCTGCAACCCAGCAACAGGGGAACAGATGGCGCCCTCTTCTGGCTTTGGTGAACACATGCATTCACATGTGTATACACACACACACACACACACACACTCAATTAAGTCTTTTTTAAAAAGTAAAATTTGTTCGGGTGTGCCAATATTGCCTCTGACCCAATTGCCTGTGCACCTTAAAGCCATGTGTGTCAGGGACGGGACACTGACTGGAAACGTTGAACAGAAACAAAATAATCTACAACTAACCAGCAAATGAAAAAAGGAAAAATAAAAATTTTTAAAGTGGACAAACAAAAAAGCCTTAACAGTAAAACCTCCAGGAAATTCAAGAAAAGGTGCATGCTTGCCCTCGCAGTGACCACTCCACTGACCAGTAAGCACCAGCTTACTGTCCCAAGAAGGCCCGGTGTGTTTCCTCAGCATAGATATCCACCCTGGGAAGAAAATGACACTCCGCAAAACAGACACAAGGTTCGCAAGCCCACAAAGTTCAGTTCTGAAGCCTCAGGCAGAGGAAGAAGTGCCATCCCCAGAGTCTAAAGCATCAGGAGCTCAGGAGCCCAGCCTGAGCCGGCACTGGCATCCTCTATCTGATCTGCTGTACTAGCTGTGTCTATCCTCTTATCAAGGCACATTCTGCCTACCACCAACTTCCTGCACTTTCAGCAAGCCCTCACTATTATAAAGGTTTAAAATAACAAAAAACAAAAAACTATTTTGTTAAGTACAACTTAAAAATTTTAAAACCCATAATTTTAAACAGAAGGTACTTAAGTACCTTTACTGGAAAGAAATTATAAATATATATAATTTTCTTGCTACCCTCCCTGCAAAAGAAGCAAATGTCCTTTTGGCTTAAATTTCTCAGAGTGCTTTTAAACAGAGAAGACAAGGCCTAGTGTTTGTTCATCTAGAGGTAGACTTCAAAGAAGTCTAAGACACAATGTTATATTAAAAAGGGGAAAAAACCCTGTGATTACTAAATGCTATTGTAAAATACTGTGGCAAGTTCCCAAAACCAAGCAGGGAAAATCCAGAGCTGAGTCTCAGATTTCCTCAGCAGCCTCCATCCTCATGGTCTTTGCACCCTTGTGTGGTGAGAACCGAGGCTGCTCACGGGAGCCGGGGCAGGCAACAGTCACCAGAATATCACAGCTGACGTGCAAATGGTGACTAGGCCATCAGGGGAGGGCAGAGTCCAGCCGTGTGTTCTGAAGTGTACACATCTGCACAGGGTGGCATCTACACCATTATATGGGTCACAGACGCTCTATACCTACAGCCCTAAGCAAACCCCACTCACTCAAGCACAGTAATCAGCCCAGCATTCCTGCACGAGTCGCTGGGAACTGTCTAAATCCAAGAGCCTCAAAGGGTCCTAAATCCCTGGTCTGCATCTGATACTCGAAGTCAGCACAGAGACATGCAGTGAGGATGGGCCTGCGCATCACACTTAGAGCCCAAACCCGGGGCCAGAGGGAGCCAGAGGGAAAATATGCGCTAGCCGGTAGATGTGAAGAGGACACATGGGACAACCATTTGTCTAACTTCTCAGTTTCTTTATTCATTTCGTTTGTTTCCTCACAGAAACTTAATTCATACCTGGCATGAGCAACAGGAAGGCAGGCACAGCTGCTGACAGCCATTGATCCCCGTGGCCAGGGCGCCTGTGCCAAACCCCAGTCCTCCAACTAAGTCAACTCAGAAACCCAAAGGGCTATGGAGCCCTTGATAAGGTTCTCCTCAATGCTAGAGAGGCCAAGGGATGACTCTGTGCCACCTTCAGGCTGGCGGTCTCAGGAAGGCCATCAGTGACACTGCGAACTCTAAAATAATAATTTTAAATGAGGGTAATTTTCTGTATGAGGTGCGACCTCACTCCATCCCCCACTCATCGTGAACAAGTCCTAAATCCCCCAATGGATCTGAAAGGGTGAGTGCCCTGGCCTACCCCCATTCCAACTTCCTTTCTGCCATCCCTCCTGTCTGGAGCCTAGGAGAGTTCCAAGACAGTGTGGGTTCTAGAACAAAAGCAATACAAGCCCTTTCTGCTCCACCTAGGTCAGCCCCGCTGTGAGGACAGGCCCACAGTCAACGCTTGGGAAACGACTGCCAAGCTGAACTGCCCAAGGAAGGGAGAGACCAGTAATGTTCTATCTCCCACCAAGAGAATGAGAAACAAGACCTTAATTTCCCACAGAGCACAAGGGAAATCTGCAAAATGACAGTTTATTACGGCCATTTACAAAGGACACGGATTGCTGAGTAGAGGCCATACTTTAATCCTTTTTGTTTATCACTCTTAAAATGCTCTCCTCAATAACAATCCATTTGGGGACATGGGAATGAGATGCCTGCTGAACAAGAGGGATTACAGAGGGGTTTACCCATCACATCACTCCGTGCCCAGTGGGGTGGGAACGGCCTTCCCACCATCACCTCATCCCATTACCAGGGCCAAAGCCTTTGGAAAAACCGGTCTTGGTGCAAGGAAGCCTGGGTTCAAGGAAAGGGACAAAGGCGTCACAGTGAGGTTTGGTGTACTGCTGCAGAGGAAACAACTCCCCCTCCCCAACACACGATTACCTCACCGAAAATATTAAACTTAGGGTATTGTAATCACTTTGGCTACCGGCCTGAATATGTCTCCATGGAAAGTCTCAAATACTCTAGGCTTTATATTTGATTGGTAGATAGGTAGATAGATAGATTATACATACATACATACATACATACATACATACATACATATATACATACATACATACCCTGAAGACATATAACAGACCAAGTATCTAGCTCCTGCCTGCCCATGTAATGTGATCTGCCTTTTGAACTGCTGAATTTATAATTTATGCAAGATCTTGATTTTGAGCTTCAGCACAGCTCACAACAACCCCAAACCTGCTACCGGTGACCTCACAGAGGAACCCTGAGGACGTGAAGTTCAGAAATTAGCTAGCCACATCCCAAGCCATATAGCTAGTGAGTCAAAGGCACCCCCTCCAAACACAGATGAAGTTGGCATTGACTGAGCACCAACGAGCAACACAGGCCACAGACAACACTCTACAGGACATATGTAAGACTCACAGCCCAGCTCCTCCTCGGGGACAGGGACTCTTGTGGATCTCTACCTCAGCCCCTCCACTCAGGTCTAATAAATATTTGAAGGCCAAGAAGTAAACCAGAGAGTTGGTAGGTAATGCCTCTCCATGTGAGATGGCTGATAACACACAAGACCAACTGTCCCAAGACAGTGCTGTAATAAAGTCCCCTCACAGGCCTTGATCTTTAATCCCTACAACTCTTTAAGGTGTGAAAAATGACATTAACACCATTTTTCAAAAGAGGAAACAACTTAAGACTTAAGGGACTTGCCTATAGCCATACAGATGAAGACTCCAAGCCAGGGCTAGAATGCAGGGTTTTGGGGGCGGGGAGGTGTTCTGTTTTGTTTTTGTTTTTTAATCTACTGATCCTGCATTAGGTACAAAAGAAAAGAAAAGAGAGAGCCCTGCACACTTGCATAATGTACATCTGTGGCTACAAGAGTCTCATCAAATAGACAGCCAGGCACACATAAGCTATGCAGATGAAAGGCATTTATGGTAAAGATCACAAGCTCATGGGAGCAGGACTGAGTGCCTAGAACAGGAGGCGGCCAGGGTTGTGCTGCAGACCCACCCTTGACCCAAGAAGTGGCACACATTCTTGACCGTCACCCACCTCTCCCCCAACAAGAGAACCCCACTTTGGGAAGCACATCCATCCTGGCAAACTAAAAAAAAAAGAACAAGTTACTTTTGGGGGCCGAAAGGAGCAGGGGAGAGGCCGAAATTGTTGGTTCTCCCTAAGAAGAGATAAAATAATAATAAGACTACAGATAGACATCATTTCTTCTCAGGAGCAGAACCACATCAAAGACGAGAGCATGCAGCAGTCAGCACTGGGACCCCAGGAATGGCCGCCCAGAGTTTACTCTTCCAAATGGGGAGCCCGTCTGTTAACGGTAAGCAGCCCTCATCAATGGACCAAAGAATCTGTAATGAAAACAGTTAAGATATAAATACCTCCAAAAGAAGAAACACATCTGCACACGAAGCTAATGAAAACTGAGCCACTCAACAGGAAAAGCGTGGCCTGCTACTAGAGGACGCGGGTAATGACTCATGTGGTAAACCAAATGCCATAGGGGGCCGGGTATTTTCTTCATCTGCTCAGCTTCTGGCTACCTTCTCAAAGCCAGACATACACTACCCTGACACAGGCCCAAGGAACCTTAGCTCATTCTTTCCACAAAGCCCACACCCCCAGACTCTTGTCTTCCAAACAAAGTATAAAGTCCATTATCACATTTTGGTACATTGTCCCAAAACTGCCACCTTGTTTCATATGTATGCTATTTAAAAACTGTACAAAATAGGGGCTGAGGAGATTTCTCAGTAGTTAAGACTGCTGGCTGCTCTTCCAGAGGACCCAAATTTGATTCCCAGTACCCGCATGGTGGCTCACAACCATCTGTAACTCCCATGACCCCCTTTTGGGGCCTCTAAAGGCACACCATGCATGTGGTACACAAACACACATGCAAGCAAAACACATGTACACATAAATCGTTTTTAAAACTTTACTAAATAATAAAAAGGGGCTAGAGAGATGGCTTGGTAGTTCAGAGCACTGGTTGTTCTTCCAGAAGACACAGGTTCAAATCCCAGCACCCAGACAGCAGCTCACAACCCTCTGTAACTCCAGTTCGAGGAGATCTGACGCCACCTTTTGGCCTCTGTGGGTACTACACTGCATATACATGGTGCACAGATACACATGCAGGCAAAACACTGGTACACAGAAAGTTTCTTTAATGAAAAAAAAATTGATAAAGAGATGTTAAAAACAGATTACTTTTCTGCTTTCTTAGTGGGATTTTTAAAGATATTTTTTCTTTTGTGTATATGTCTGGATGTAGCTTTGGACACATGAGTACTGGTGCCCACAGAAGCCAGAAAATGGCATCGATCCCCTGGAGCTAGAGTTCCAGGAAGTTACAGGAGCCAGATGTAGTTGCTTAGACCTGAAGTTCTGGTCCTCTGTAAGAGCTCATGACCAAGTAACTATCTCTCCAGCCCTTTATGGCATTTTTCAGGGTATGGCACACCATGTAGCAACCCAGGGTTCAGATTGGTAGATGAATTAAAAGGAAACATTAAAGTATAGTACCTTCATTTAAAAAACAAAACAACAACGACGAAACACTCTTTAAATGTTCTACTAAATTCAAGAAACCCAATGACAAAAATCTGAGGGAAATCAAAACTTTTGAAAAACATCAGACACAAAAGAGGAGGGGGCTGAGATCCGGAAGAAAAGCAAACAGGCAGCGTCTGATTGAGCATCCAAGCCCCATGTCTGAACAACAGCTGTCTTTACTCAGCTGGAGGAAAACCACAGGACTGGGGATGCCTCACTCAATGTACCGTCCTAGGCTAGAGCGACAGTGCTGACTCACCCTCGGCAGGACACTCGGTTTAACTCGTTTTTCCAGTGCCATTAATAAGCAAAACAGCTCCAACTCCAAGACAGTGGCATGTCCACAGCCGAAAGTCTGCATACTCTGAGTCTGTCTGCTTCTACCTTAAATGGCACCCAGTATTATTCCTGTTTTATCACAAAAATGGAAATTCTTCCAAGAACCCAAGTAATCTCCTGTTGCACCTGATCAGCTGCTGCCTTAGCTGACCCCCACAGTCCTGACCTTCCACACTGACAAGCAGCCCTCTGTCGATTTTTCTCCTGTTTGCTCAACTCTGGTCCTGCAAAAAGGCCCACGAGTCCACAGCTCCTGCTCGGAGCCTTTAGTTACAGATGGTGCAACATCCATTTTATTACCCTGCCACTTCTCACTTACTCTCAAGTAGGCAGATTTCTTTTCCTCCACAAACATTTATCAAGCTCTAATTCTAGCTGATGAGAAGGGAGGAGGACCTAGCCACCAAGCACCCACCCAGCCCACTGCAGCGAGAGCTGTTAGTTCTCCTTTTCCAAAATCAAAACCAGTACACATTCTATCCTCATCTTTTCCACTCTAGCAACGTAGCCTTTTAACTCCAACACTGATTCACAAGAGCCGCTTTGCAGAGACACAGGGAGCAGAAGATAATCTGTTTAACGAAAGAGCCAACAGCTTTGGCAGTGAACTCTTCAATTTACATTCTGGATCAGTGGTCTGCAAAATGAGAACTGTGTATCCTAGAAGTGGGGGAGGTGTAAGACCCTCCACTGGGGTGCTGGAGGAAACATTAGAACAGTCCAAAAATGCATGATTAAGCTTTACTAAGAGTGTACAGGAGGGGGAGGGGAGACCGCAGGCTACTGCTATACACTCCTATGATTTATAAATACATATTTACTTGAGAGAAACCAATGCTCAAAACCTTGTTTTTCTTGGGGCATACTGTTTTCAAGTTTGAAGGTACCTGCCTTACCCCCCCCTCCACCCAGCAGGCCTTCAGAGTACACCACAGGCCAGGAGCGTGC
>OU015753.1:53576576-53588550 GCA_907169655.1 Acomys percivali | reverse complement strand
TTTAACTAACTCTAGTCAGGGCAGGTTGAAACTGGGCAGCTTTAACTAACTCTGGTCAGGGCAGGCTGGAACTGGGTAGCTTTAACTAACTCTAGTCAGGGAAGGCTGGAACTGGGTAGCTTTAACTAACTCTGGTCAGGGCAAATTGGAACTGGCCAGTTTTAGTAGCAGGCTGTGTTGATTGTTGAGAGACTAAAGCATTCTAATCATTTTACACATCTCTTTTTGAAGGACACAGTAAGACTACAAACTGCACAGTCCAGAGAGAGCTATTTGTAACAACAACAACAAAAAGCCTGGCAGAAAACATTTCTGGACACAAATAGACTGCCATTTTCAATCTTTCTAAACTTCTTATTACAAAAAAAAAAAAAAAAAAAAAAAAAAGCTATACATATTCTTTCTAGTGAAGAATTTCTTCGGAAGGGGTCAAGAAATAACAGCAACTTTTTTGTCATGACTAGCAATATAAATACTTCCTTCCTAGTTAGGAAAAGATTTAGAAGGACCTAGAATTCTCCCAAATGCAAGTGGGTAGTTAACTATTAATAATTTCCATAATATTATGCAGCATTCATTAAGAACTAAAATACTGCCATGAAGAATGAAGTGTCAATTCAGCATACACATTATTAAACACATAGCTAGGTCATCCGCCAGCCTACAGGATTCCACCAGACCGCCCTAGAGTTGGGAGTTGGCTTTCCAGTCAGGTTAGTCGGGCTCAGTCGCAGCTCTGAGCCACTGGCTGGGAGGGTGACATGCATGGCCATTCCTTGGCCTTTCTGTGAACAGGAGTCATAATGCTTACTCCAAGGACCAAAAGAAGTGAATACTGTCTTCCCAGGCATCTGTCACCTCATAAACCCTCAGAACATTGGAAGTGACTGAAGTCACATACACTCCATGAGAACAGAGGTTTCTCTCTGTTTGGTTTACTTTCTTAACAAGGAGACATGTCTTGGATCAGCTTTCCTGAAGGCACTGCAGCTTCTCCACAGTGCCCCATATGTGCCCCTCCCTTTAGTACAGTTTTCTCAAAAATCAGCTTCAACTGCCTTTTCAGAAAGATCCTAATTATAGGAGACATATTTTAAGTATTTTAAGTTTGATATCTGAGTTATCACGAACACACTTAACATTTTCTGTCGACTTACTTAGCAGTAATTATAAATATCCCAGATGGTAAAAGGAAGCCTTTCATACTCCCACGATGGAAAAACAAAGTCTTAAAAATAATTATAGAGGGAGCAGAAGGGAGTGGCAGGTAGAAGGTGGCTTACAAAATCTGCAAAGTAGAATCTGGAATTTTTTTTTCCCTTAAAACGAAACAAAACAAACAAACTGACAACCATTCGTCCAAGGCTGCCAAGACTCGAGATAAGCAAGCTGTCATGGGAAGCAACTGTTAAAGTACATCTGAGACAGCAGCTTCCGAGTCCCGGCTGCTGCAGCTCGGAATCATCAGTCACACTAGGCCCACTGGGTTACCCTCGTCATGACAAGGAAGTCTAAAGGAGCAAGCAGGGGTCCCCGGGATACATGTTCTCTACTCAGGGACAGCCTCAAGATGGCTGCACCTCTGCCCTCCCCAACCCTCCAACTCCTTCACTGCTGTTGGCTCTGAAATTAACCCTCAGACCTCAAAACCCAGATAGCCAACACACTGACACACCTCTGAGGAACAAGCACTGAGGAAAAACAAAAAGGAACATGTGACCAAATATCAGGAGCATGATTTCTGGCCCTGGCCCTGGCCCTTGCCTGGCTCCCTTTGGCAGCCACTCTGTTTCTATAGGCTTCGGTTTCCCCATCCCTAAATCTAGGTGTGGAATAGAAGGGTAACTCCCAGCCCGAGATTTCTAAACTTCCAATAGCCTCTGAGGTTATAGTGAGGGATGTGGGATATTTGTACTATTTTATAATGTCTAACAGAGATAATGAATTGAGTATCCTAGCTATAATGGTATTCCTCACTGTGGTACTGAACGGCAATATACACAATGTCTCCAAGCTGGAATTATACCCCATAGCGGGAAGAGGCTTGAACGTGATGCTCTTCGACACTTTCCAAGTCAGAAGAAGCCACAGAACAGCCCCGACTTGTGACATCAAAGAAGTCCCTGGCTCTTCACCAGGGACTTGCAGTCACTCACTCCCACTCAGATCACAGGACATGGATACCCACTCACTCCGAGGCAATGAATGGATGGGCCATGCTGTGCCCTAAAGGAACACCACTGCCACACTCACTTTGTTCCAGACACTGCCCTGTGACTCAGTCTTATTTAACATTCACAACAAACCCCAAATCACACACGGCCACTATCCTCATTGCACAGGCAGCAAAATGAAGGCACAAAGAACTTAGGAAACCTACCCAAAGACAAGAGCTGGGAAGCTGGGAGCCACACGTGTGAGTGTCTCCACCTTCTACTCACAAAGCCGACAATTCCTCTCAAAGGTTCTACACACATGGGAATGTCCCAAGGAGAGCCACGGTCTGCGTGCTTCTGAGAGCAGCCCTCCAGAGACCTCAGAGCTGAGACCCACGTTGGTCTAATGGGGACTCCTGCCAGTCTCCCTGAATTGGATTTGCCTGTTGTGGTTAGGTGGTATGGTGGAGGCAGCAGAGAGGAGGCCAGGGCCACAGCTGCACCTGTCAGCTGACATTCATCCATTGACCAGAAGACACAAAGGGTTCCTAAAAGGTTGGCTCTTCAAAAAAAAATTATTCTGTGACTTGATGTTTAGTTATTCATCTCATAAAATATGTGTGCAATGTCTTTATACACAGAAGAATATTGGGATCAGAGGTATTTCTAAATCTAAACTAATTCAATTACTAATTGCAATACCTTGAGCCTCAGTTTCCCCGTCCCTCCCTCTCTCTTCCAGGGAAGCTATAAAGTAGAGTAGCTACAGAGGTCCTGGTGGGGCTCGGAATGAACCTGACGCCTCCCTGACTGGCTCTCACTAGCATTCTGGAATCCAAACTCCTTAACCTACAATGCAGTTAAAGACTGTCTAGCCCAAAGGACAATGAGGAAACACACACAGGCCTATAGGGAGGATGCCTACACAGTGAAAGCCCAACAGACTTTTTTTTTTTTTTAGGAAAACAAAACAAAACAAAACCCTAACATTAAAATAACAATCAAGATGTGAGTTTAAGTGCCTGCCCTGACCTAGGAATGAACAACAGAAAGCCACCTGAGTCCTTGGAGGCTCTGTCTCACCAAGGTTTTGTGGGGATTAAAGAAACACCTGCTGTGAGCCTTTCTCTGAACTACCACAGGGCTGTATTGATGTTGGAGGTTGTTTGACTTTATAAAAATAATGTTTATGTTAATTGTATTTGCTGGCCATTCCATTACTAGCTCAGGTTTTAAATGGAAAAACTGAGGCAGAGTACTGTTAGGCCACAGCGGGGTGGCTCCAAACACTGGGCGAGGCAAAGGGTAGGCCAAAATAAATCCAGGCCAGGACAGAGCCGAAACCGAACACATCTTAAAGGGGAAAGCTGGGAACACCTACCCAGCAGCCTCGGCAAGGCCCAGCCCCACCTGCTGGCTGAGCACTGGCCGAGGAACGAGGCATCAGAATCCTCCACTTCCTCCCAAAACAGACTGGACTTCAGGGTGAGAACGAATTTCACTATCAAATCTCTTTGCCCATCCATAAAGTAATTATGTGGTAAGAGCACAAAAACAAAGACCAGTTGTCACAAATTAGAGTCCCAGCCTGGCTGGCATTCTCCTAACTACCTCATTAAAAGGGGGGAGGAGGGGGGGCTCGGCGGAATAAGAAAGAAAGAAAGAAAAAGAAAAAAAGTTGTAGTCCTTCAGAGAGTTTCCGTCTTTGGTTGGTCAGAAATGTCCTCATCCCCCAGGTCTCCTCATGCTAAATATGGTAATTGCAGGCAAACAGCCAGCCCAGTAAATTCCAGTGATACTTAAGCATTCATACAGCCTGAAATTACTCCGCGCCAGACACTTGAGACCAGCAAGGCTTCAGCCCAGAGCTGTTCAGCCGGAGCACTCCATGTCCAAAGCAGTGGGGTGTCTTAAGAACATGCAAGCTTGCAAAAAGCAATCTACCCTTCTTTATTGCAACATTCTTCGGCAACTACAAGTGATCACTTACCCGCTGTGCACACAGCTCTGCACCAGGGCAGCCGCGGGAGGCTGGAAGGAGAAATGGAGGAAACAGGTGGTGTCCACAGGGTGCCAAAACAACAGGTTGCTTCAGCCCATTCTATCCCACAACTAATCAATTTGGTGAGGGTAGAGGGAAGGGAATCTTAGTCATCCTGTTGTCTGCCTGAACTGACTGCCCTGACCACTGTCCAGGCTTACCAGTTAGGTCCAAGTGTCAGAATTAGCAGTGAGTGGCAGACGAGATACCTTTCAGAGTGTCATATGCTCCAAATATTTGGACAGTCAGAAAGACAGGACAGTAGTGGAGTAACATACTATTTGCCTCCAAGGTCTTCTTAAAAACCTGGCATTGGAGTAAATATATGTTCTCTTGGCGCATACAACTAACAACATGCTGTTATATAATAAAGTAAGATCCAAATTTAAAGCGCCAAGCCAAGGAATGGTAGTAATGCCACCTCTAGGAAGATGGAGGTGAAAGGATCCAGAGTTCAAGCTAGCCTCCACTTTGTAGTGAGTTCGAAGCTAGCCAGGGCTGAATGAGACTCTGTCTCAAAAATCAGAACTAAACAACAATACCAAAAATGTATCTTAAAAATTGCCAAAAATAATTGCCAAGGTCAGGCATGACTGCCACACATCTTTAATCCCAGCAAAGCCAAGGCATAGCTCTGAGCTCTAGGCTAATCAGGGCTACACACTAAGACTCTTGTCTCAAAAAGTAAAAATATAAAAGGTTGACCAAGCCCTTTAGAATTTAAAGATGAAAAACAATTAACTTATAAAAGGAAAATTACGTATACCAAATTTGGTACTGTGTACACCTTTTGTTTTATGTATTTGGGTCTTTGTGTTGCACCGAGGGAGGGAGGGACAGATACAGTAAGCGGGAGCAAGGTTGGTTTGGCCAGCTGGCCTTGGTGCTAGGCATGCTAGGCATGTGTTCCACCACACCATACCCCAAGACCTTTGTACTGTAACCTGCCAGGCATCTTGTCACATTTCTAAAGCAGATAAAAGACCATCATCCTTAATACTGAGAGAGCTTTTTCAGTTCAGATCTATGGAAAATATTCATGAGTAAAAGACAGTTGAGTAAACAAACAAACAGAAAGGAAGAAAAGGCATTATAAATGCTCACTGAGATTTTTTTTTTCAGCTGCACTGCTCTAATGGGAAAGGCAACAGGAGATGAGGTAGGACTTACCATCTGCCAGGTAGTTAAGAATTATTAAGTGAGACCTAGTGCTGGCAACAGCCGGGAGCACCACAGCTGCATGCTCTGCTAAGGCACAAACGACAGCATCAAACTACGGAGAGCAATACAGTAACCTGGTTTTGTTGTTGTTTGGGGTTTTGTTTTTTGTTTTTTTGTTTTTTTGGGTTTTTTGGGTTGGTTTTTTTGGGAGGTTTTGTTGTTGTTGTTTTTCTTTTTTCTTTTTTTTCCAAGACAAAGTTTCTCTATGTAGCCTTGGCTGTTCTGGACTCACTTTGTAGACCAGGCTGGCCTCAAACTAACAGTGTGATCTGCCTGCCTCTTACCTCCCAAGTGCTGGGATTAAAGGCCTGTGACACCGCGGCCAGACACCGCGGCCAGCTAGAAGCCATATTCTTAAAGGCTATTTACATACAGGGAGGAAATGTCCATACTATTTTTAGTGGTACAGGAGATGATACACATGGTATACTCACTTATAATTGGACACTAGGCCAACAGGGATGTCCCCTGAAAGTCTTCACTTAGCAGGAGATTGGGATAGATCCTGGGACTTCTTAGTGGGACTCCAGGTGAGAGAGGTATGGGAGAATTGAGAAATAGAAAGATCCAGAGGGTCCTAGAAACCTACAAGAAAACCATCAAGGCTGGTGGATCTGGACCCAGGGGGGTCTGCTCAAACTACTGTACCAACCAAGGACAATGCATGCAGTAAACCTAGAAGACCTATCCAGATCTAGCCAATGGACACCACATTCTCCACAGTTGTGTGGAGAGTGGAGACTGACTCTGACATGAACTCTGATGCCTTCTATTTGACCACTTCCCCTTGGTAGGAAGGCCTGGTAGCACTCAGAGGAAGGGTAAGCAGGCTACCAGGATGAGATCTGATAGGCTGTGGTCATGTGGTGGGGAAGGAGGTTCCCTTCTGTCACAGACCTAGGGGAGGGGAATAGGGTGAAAAAGGAAGGGAGGGGGGAACAAGAAGATACAAGCGAGGGGATAACAATTAAGATAAAATCTGAATTAATTACGTAAATTTTAAAAAACTATGTGTGTTAAAATTCCAATTAAACTTTTCTAATAGACACTCAAAATGGGCAAAGTACTGTAAACCATCAAAATGTCAACCACAAGTTTGGCTTAGAGATGATGTGCTTATTAGAGATGTTAGTTTTCTCTCACTTTTTAGATACTCTCTGAGATACTGTCTGAGATATAGACACTGCTGGAATCTCAAACAACAAAGCTTCTTCCTGTGTGCAGATGATTCTTGTCCATGCATGCGAGGGGAGAGGATAGATCCAACCAAATTTGCAGCCAAAGGAGAGAGGTCAGAACACAGGAGCCTACTCTTTAGAGTATTATTTAATCAGCGGACTCAGACTTAAGACAACACTTTAAACAGAAAATCGCTTGTGTGGTGAATGTATAGAACTTTTAAAATGTATAGTAGAGTAGCTTTTAAATGTCCAATAGCTTATAAAAACTTAATTATAGAAGAGTAGAAGAAAAAGAAAAGACATAACAAAGTACATACCTGAATACCAAAACAGTAACAGTAGTGTGATGGTATTTTTCTGATTGCTCTCAAACCTAGAGAGTTCTAAATGTAACGACTTTTAAAATCACATACACACACAAAATCTTGTAAAGGTGCCAGGGAAAATCAACACAGTATAAATATGAGTTAATTATGTGTAAACATAAGGAATAATTTTGTTGCTATGTAAACCTACCTGAGCGAAACTGTTACAATGTTTGTTTTTAGTTACAACCATTTTCCTTAAAGGCTAGGAAGTGTGTGGTAAGAACTGTAAGTGGTTACTTGCTTTACTTTGGGAGGATAGGGTGTCTTCCTATGCTGCCTTGGTTGCACTGTCCTTACAATAATCCTCCTGCCTCAGCCTCCAGCATGTTAGAATTAGGTAAGCACCACCCTGCTCAGTCCTTGCTGGCTTTAAATAGTAACATAATGACAAAAACATGGCTTAGGCACACCATATGGGCTTTTTCCTTTAAATCCTCATAAAGATTTGGACCTGTCTTAAATGTTGCAAGAAAGTAAATATCTTTAATGTGTCCCAATTAAAGAAGAGGCAGGGAATATAAACAGCCGCCATGTTCACTGCAAAGAAAAACAAATATAAAAATGAACAAGCAAGATAGCATGTCCTCAAACCTCAGCGAGACTTGCAGTTTTCCACACAAATGGGTCTGAGAGCAGAGGAGCCACAAGGCTCCCGGCAGCTCAGCACTTCCCTCCTGTAGGAGTGAACCCACCACCTGAGTAGTGGGCATTCCACTACTCTTACTGGGACACTGAGGGAGTCTGCCAACAGACAAGCTTTCTGGGGCTAGGAAGATGACTGGGAATGCTTGTGACCTAAACACTATCCAGAATCTTCTCACAGAGAGGAAGGGGAGGGAGGGAAGGGAGGGGAACACAAAATGAAAGGCAGCAAACCACACAATTTAGACATACACCTGTCGAGGCAAAGGGCGGTATACTTTAGAATACAGCCACAGCTGTGTGTTCAACACCTTACCTGGCAAGCAAAGTTGTATTTAAAGGGGTGCTATTTGTTAAGTGAAGACATATTATTAAGGAGACAATATCTGACTCCAATCAAAATATTCTCATCATGTTTTCCTTACCTCACAAAACACACATACTTTCTTCATATGAATAAACATGTCTATGACTGGGAGAGTTACTCTTACCCCAGAAACAGGTTCTGCAACACCACACACCCAACCTGTCTTTGTGTGGCAATGACTCCATCCTGGCATGATGTTTGTCTGATATAGTCAAAGAAGCCAGAGTTACCACTCAGTTGCCAGCAACCTATAGAAGGAGATGACTTGGAGACCAGAACCTTCCCTAGGCTGCAGTCCACTGGAAGATGGACCCAGGCCCTCCGCACCCGGCTGGAAGACATCCGCTCAGCCATGGGCACTGGCCTATAGTTCCACAGGGCCGAAAAACAGTGAAATGACCACCCCTGCAATCCCCAAGACCTTTCTAAAGGCTCCTGGTACTACATGAATGAGGAGCTGGAAGAACGGGGTTTTGCTAGGACAAGTAAAACAGGATGAGGGCTATGTCAGTGTGAGTAATCAACGCCACCTGCAGCAGTGACTCTGGGTGTGTCCACACCACACACTCCACATGCCTGTGCCGAGCGAGAAGCCCTTTCAGCCACGGCCGCTGAGAACTGGGTCTTCCAAGGTAGACAGTCTCCACCCTACTGTGTCCTGTCGCAAGCTGGTCACACAGGGCTGAGGACACGGCGCTCTCTCACCACAAACCCACTAATAGCCACCACAACGTGTGCCAATTTTATATTCACACTCCCTGCCAGACAAGGGGGTCTTTGTCTTCTTCCCAAGTTAAGTCTTTTTTTCCCCCCTATGTTACAACAGAGAAAAGAAAATAGCAGACTGTGCCGAATAGCAAAGAAACCCCTGCCCCCGAGTCGGGGGGAGCTGGGGCCACTGTTCTCTAGTTAGTAGCCCTGAAGTGTCCTCCCCGGGAGCCCCACTGCTCTTAGTCACCCAGACTGCAGTAAACTGCTTTCAGTGAGTGCAGATAAACAACTAGATGGCCTTTGTGCTGCTCATCATGTCCCCATCTGTCTCATCTCAGCGATGGTATCAGTGCTGGGCCGGGATCCTAACTTCCACTCTGGGTACCATTCCCCCACACTGCTTGCCGCAAGATGCCAAGGGAAACACAAATGAAGCCCGATGACACATCTAAGCCCCTAACACGGCACCAATCTTAGAGCCCATGCCATCAGAGGGCTGTAAGCCCTTGGCCCCCCTGAACTGCAGGCTAATTCCATGGCTGAGCTGGCGCCTGTACTCTTCCAGCCAACCTGGGTCCCTCTTGCAGTGCCCTGGCCCCCCAGTTCCCAGAGGCCTACCCAGGGCAGTTTCTGGACTTCAAGTCAGTTCCCTTCTACAGCTGTTGGCAACTGAGCAGTAACTCCGAGTTCTTTGAATACCTTGGCCAAACACAACAATTAAAAAAAAAAAAATGAATACCAGCACTGATTTGCTCACTCCAGCTCTCACAACTCCCCTTGCTCAGTTTCACTCTTGTTTTGCAGGCCATAATATTAGCCGCCATATAGGTAATAAAACCTTCAAATGGGAAAGGGGGAAGGATGACAGCAAACCTGCCACTGCCAAGGAACACTGTGCAGCCTGACCTACCACAGGCCGAGGACGTACGACTGCTTCTAAAAAGCCACTTCCTTCTTCCCATCAAAGGCAGTAATAGGAAGTGCCATGGTTCCTACAGAATGTTCTGGTCACGGGCCTTCAACACTCCCATGAGTGTCCTTTCCCCTCCGTGTGTCAGAATATTCCAACCCTCCCCAATGTGTACCGCCACCACAGTGACGGCTTGCTCCTCTCTCTAACCCCAGCACCTGGGAAGCTGCAAGTTCAAGGCTGGCCTGGAATACACAGTGAGATCCAGGCCAATATGGGCTAAAGAATAAGACCCTCTCTCAAGAAAAACAAAAACAAAAACTGGATGCCTAGAATGAGCTGTCTTTTTTGCTCTTTATGCTGATGCGCTCAAGGGAAACCGCTGCCACCAGCTACGTATTCACAGGTTAACAAGACAGATATCCTCTAAGGAAGCGCTCAATCACAAGGGCTACAGGCAATGCTGCGCCTGTAAAAGTCTGTGCATTCCGGGATCTGTGACACCGAGGGAGGGAGGGAGACCGCCTCCAAAGACGTGCATTATACACACATCAGTCCTAAAGCATGCAATATTCAACTTTACTAGCTTTATGGGGATAGCAGAGCGACATCCTCCTTTTCAAGCTATCACTGCAGAAGGTACAACTGTATTTGTGTGTGTGTGTGTGTGTGTGTGTGTGCGCGCGCCCATGGAAGCCAGAAATAGGCATCGGATCCCACTGGAACTGGAGTTACAGGCAGTTCTGAGGCATCTGGCACAGGTGCTAGGAACCTGACTCGTGACTCATGTCCTCTGGAAGAGCAGCAAGCACTCATGACCTCTGACCTGTCTCTTCAGCCCCATCTACCTTATTTTTTGAAGGATCTCTCAGTAAACCTAGAGTTCACTATTTCAGCTGGACTGACTGGCTGATAAAACTCCCATGATCCTCCTGTCTCTGCTTCCTCCCACCCCCACCCACCACAGCTTTGGTCCAAACTCGGGTCCTCTTTGCTTGCGCACCAGGTACTCAAGCCCCTAATTTGACAACTGCTTGAACAAATGAATTCTCAGACACAACTCCAGACCCACTGAGTCAGACTGTCCTGAACAATCATGTGTTCTTTTCATAAGAGGAGCCAGGGAAAGTGCTGGACAAATTCTTTCCTCCCCGATGGGCCTATCTGGGAAGGAAAGTATAAACACGCAGCACTAAGGCAGTTTACCTGAATAGCCGTCCCAGACAGACGAGCATCAGTGCTTTCCTGTCACCTCAGGGAAGGGTACACAGCCACCCCTTTTAGACCTCTGTCACCCACACAAAGCTCGGGACTCTGAGTGACAAAACCCAGAGATGCCGCCAAGGAGTGGAAGCCACAAGAGGGGATCACCACGCTGCACTTAAGAATCAGAGGAGTCAAAGAATGGCTGCCCCCCATCTTGACTGTCCTTCGCCAGGTCAAAAGAGATCAGCTCTAGCGTGGGATAAACAGAAGCACAATCAACAAGGGGGGAGACTTGACCCGCCCCTTAAGTAAAAAGGGGGGTTAGCACAAAGCCAGGTGCAATGTGATGGTGTATGCTGTAGGCCAACACTCCAGAAGTTGTTATGGGGGGGGGGGGGAGGCAGGAACCAAGAGTTCAAAACCAGCCCTGTCTCACCCCAAAGGCACCAGGTAGCCTAAGTCTGCAGACACGCTGCGCTTTCAGCTGATGCTCTGTCTTTAAGGAGAAGGTGTGGAGACATCTGACCCACCTGCTGCTCTCCCAGAGAAGCCAACCAAGCCACAGGTGCTCAACTAAAACGTTCAGCCCAGGTGGCTCTGCACACTGGGCACACGCGCTAGGACTGTAGGACAGAAAAGGGTAGCGTGTGGAAGAGCACCTCTCTCAGGGAGTAGGATCTGTGTCAGAGACCAAGCACAGGTGGCTGTCTCATTTATTCATCACGTCTTAGCCTTTGTGTGGGAGGAAAGGATATTTTGTTGGTGGTTTGTTCAATTTGGTGTGGTAGTGACATTCCAGAAAAACAGATATACTACTAAAATACAGTGCTATTAGTCTGGTACAGAGTGGCAACAACAAATTTAAGATGAAAATACTCAAAAATATAAAAAACAAACCTAACTCCAAAGAAAAATGTACTACTCCAAAATGATCCCAAGCTGTCCCCCAAATGAATGACTTCTCTGTTAAGATAAATCTGAATGAGACTGCAGTGTGTGCTGCCCTGTGGCTGCAATACAGGGAGCAGGAGAAGATGAGGTAAGAATGGGTACCACCTCTCCACTGCCCCATGAGACTCCAAACTCAAAAAGCCCTTTTCAACAGCAGAAGTGATGGGAGGAAAAGAGAGAGAGAGAGAGAGAGAGAGAGAGAGAGAGAGAGAGAGAGAGA
>OU015753.1:53545669-53576566 GCA_907169655.1 Acomys percivali | reverse complement strand
AGAGAGAGAGAGAGAGAGAGAGAGAGAGAGAGAGAGAGAGAGAGAGAGAGAACGCCACACACAGTCAAAATGGCAGGTTAAATAAAACATCTGGGAAAGGAAAAATGTTGGCTTTTCCCCAGATGTAAGGTAACCGAAGACTCTTGCACACGCCATTTAAAAGCCACGCAAGAGGACCATGGTGGTCTACGATTAAAAAGGCCCTGAAAGTCACTTGTCCAAGTAAGCAAGTCTTTACAGGATGCCACTGCGATGCCAAGGCATCGTGCCCGGCAGCAGAGTGGAGGGAAACATTAGAAGGACACACACATAAATGCAAAGGCACAACTCTCGCCCTCAGCACACACTAACAACAAGCACTCCAGGCTGTGTTTCTGTGCACATAAGTCCTTGTGCACGAGATGGAAGCAGTATGGACGGTGAACAAGGCCCTAGACCTGAGGCCTTGAAGAAGGAAATTCTAGTCACAACTCTGTAACCGGCCCTGTGATCAGTGACAAAGTCCATGAGAAACCAGACTACCAAAACATAGGCTCCCCTGCAAGGTCACCAAATCAATTAATAACAGGCCTGGAGGCGACTTCTGGTCTTCTGGCTCCCAGCTTAGTGGCCTGTCCAAAATACTACACGTACACTGGACTGATGCAGAGGGAAAGTGCAGGACGGAGAAAGGTTTTGGTTTCTAGTCATTTGGAAAGAAAGGGAAGACAGGAGCAAGAAAACCCATCAAGTGCAGGAGAGAGAACAGATCAATCTGAGACATCCAGACAGAGTTATCAAGAAAGGAAACAATTACATACGGATTGTAAGCATAAGACTACATTCCCGTTCAAATCATGCCTTAGAGGGTTTTAATTTTATATATATGTATATATGCACATATGCATGCATATGGGCATACATACACACACATACACACACACAAAAATTTCTGGAAAAATCTATTTTTAAAAATCCAAAAATTGGGGCTAGAGAGATGGCTCAGAGGTTAAGAGCACTGGGTGCTCTTCCAGAGGTCCTGAGTTCAATTCCCAGCACCCACATAGTGGCTTACAACCATCTATAATGAGATCTGGTGCCCTTTTCTGGTGGGGAGGCACACGTGCAGGCAGAACATTGTACACATAATAATAAATAGATCTTTAAAAAAAATAAAAAATAAAAATCCAAAAATTGTATGTGTGTATATTTGAAGAAGAATTTGTGACAGAGAGGGGGGACAGTGTGTGATGTCACTCAAACACAAGCCTTTTAAAACAGGCAGTTGTGTTGTGGCCAAGAAGGAACAAATTATAGTCTACAGCTTTTGTGTTAGCGATTTCTGAATTCCTTGAGAGTCAGAAGGGTTAATCACTGGTTAAAGCTAGGTTCAATGTGGAAATCATCAAAGTCTAAAAGAGGTGATCTCATATACCTCTTGAAGGCAGATACAGTGGGACTGATCCGTGACTGCCCCACCAGGTCACTGTGTCAGAATCATTTATAAGCCTTTCTTTTTAATTACAGGTTCTCGGGCCTACTGTGTGGGAATGCCAGGGCACTGAGAGCAAGAACCCTCCAGTGGCTCTGCCGTAGCTCGGTCAGAGGGTCGCCAGGAATGGCAGAGAGTGGGAACCAGATCAATGCAAATTTTGTGGGCAAAATAAAATTTCTGTGGGTATGATATTTTTAAAATGTATTGTCAGGTTTCTCTCAAGCATCCAAGCATATCCCACTGCATTCAGACATTCTGTGTCCTGTGACCTAAAATCAGGGACAAGCCAGGTGAGCTGAGGTTGCTTCTCTGAGTAACAAAAACCCAGGGAGGAGGCAGCAAAGAGACACAAACCAAATACTGCTAAGTATTGTTCAAACGTCACAGAGCAAGAGCTCCTGTAGCCAATTGCTCGCCCCTCCCTCCAAGAAAGAAAAATGGGAAATAGGTATAGGGTAAATTTCATCTCCACCCGAAAGAAAAAAACCTTACTCTCTCAGTAAGGAGTCAACTAAGAAAGTGTCTAGGTAACAGTAAAGCCAGGGAGTCACTCCCACTGCAGAGCAAAAAGAAAACCAGAAGTAAGGGGTGGTTGGAGAGCACTGTCCAGACAGCCAGACAGATGGGTTGACAGCTCCTTGCCTTAGGAACCAGTGATGTTTAAATTAACAACTGGCCAGAAGCCAAACATGAGAACACTCAAAAGTTAGGGAGGGTTATAATTGGTGCCTTGGCCAAACACATCATAGTAGATTAGGAAGATACCCTGCTAGGCTCTGGGAAGACTTAAGATTTGCTCTTTAATCTCTTTTATGACAATAGTTTTGCATCTAAGGAACACCTGTCCAAAACCCCAAATACTTAAATCCTATTATTTGAGCCAACTGGACTAACCCTCAGTTTGACACCCTGCCCCAGTGATAATCAGTGACAGCAATGGCACACATGAACAGAAGAAGGACATCAGTTCACTGCACTGGGGGCTCAACAAGGAAGGAAAACTCAGGTACCAGCGTCATCCCATTTCTGTCACCAGTGTTAGCACTTACGTTTATAAATCACTTTAAAGCCCTATTTATTAGTCCTGCAATACTCAAAAAAAAACATATGTTAGCGTTTTAATCATATTTCATGAGGGAAGAGACACAGATCATGAAGACTAAAGTTATTTACTAAATAAAACAAGTCATGGCGGGCCAAATATTATCATCCTCAGAAGAAGGAAAAAAAAATCACATTAATTACACACCTAAATCTACACTTAGGGCTGACAGCTTCACTCAAAGAAAAAGGGCAAGACAAAAATGCCGTCGCTGAGTTTTAGTCCAAAGTTTTGGAAACCGCTCAACCTCACACAACCTCAATATAAGACACTTGAACTTCCCAAAAAGTTTCTGGCTAGTGCTGAACAACCCAGCACTGTTTGCAGGTGATAAATAATCAAGCCCTCCTCAGAGCATCTGCGATCGGCATGTCAGCTGCCTGTCTCAATGAACAAAGACTGTATTTTTCTGAAACTTGTCCTTTCTCTGAAGAAAAAAAAAAATGTACTAGGTTTTGATTTTGGGGGCGGGGGTAATTTAACTCTTCTTGAGCAAAGGGGACTCTTTCCAGTTCAACAAACATGTACAAGATACACCCCCAATGGAAATACAGGCTAACACGGTGCCCCTACCCTGAAAGGACTTTTCTGAGCATCTTTTAAGCGCTACTGGTTTAATATACATTCTTCTAATTAATCCTATTAGCTGGGTAATTTCACCCCCATTTTATTGGTGCGTTAATACAGAAGATTTGAATCCAGGATTACAAAGCTGGGCTCCAAAGCCCAAGTTCTTTCCATACAACATTCCAAAGAGACGTAAAAGCTAAAGATGTGGGTGGGGTGGGTAAAGTATGATTCGATTTCCTTTCCTGGCTCCCACTGTGATATCGAGGCTGTACGGAATATTCAACCATAACGAGCCCTTCTAAGCAAGCATTTTGGATCAACCAACGTCTCCACTTTTCCTAGCCTGCCCCTGCCCCACCCCCAACGGTGCCAAAAGAGTAACAAGCTGCTGCCAGGTTGGAGGAGTTGGGGATCGTCACACCACATTCCTGGGGCTGGACGCACACTGGAACCGCAGCAGAGCTCCGCGCCTCGGAAAGAATAACAGCAGTTGAGATTTTCAATCATGTGGCTCAGCACGCTGCCACACCAGTTCCCCCACTGCTGCCTCCACCTCTCCGGGACCTGAGCCCCACGCCCAACTCCTCCTCAGGACGGACCGATCAGGGTGTCAAAAGCGGGGCGCTCCAGCAAGCCCTCCGGGCCACACTCGCACCTCGGCCCGCGAGCTGCTCGCCCGGGACCCCCGCAAACGCGGAACCGGAGACTCTATGCTACGCCGAGACTCCAGGCCCGGACCGGGCAGCTCAGAAGAGGCAGCCCCCGGAGCGCAGAGGCAGAGGGATGGTCTCGCAGGCGCCCGGTACTCACCGTGCGCGGGGGCCGCGCCGCACAGCCAGAGCCACAGCAGCGCCCGCAGCGCGGCGGGACGCAGAGCGGGCATCTCGGAGGCCGCCGCCAGCGCAGATCCGCATGGGAAGCGGGTTCCAACCAGGAGCCCCGCTCTCTCGCTCTCTCCCTCACTCGCGTGCGCTTCCCTGCCCCCGCCGCTCGCCAAGTCCCGGAGCTCCCGCTGCGCCGCCCCTCCACTCCGCGCAGCCAGGCCGCCTCCCGAAGTTTGGCTGAAAGTTTCTGGTTGCGCGGCGCGGCCGGCGGCTCGCGTGTCCTTCCGCCTCGGCCTCCTCCCACCTCCTCCCCACCGGGCTCCGCCCCCGTCGCCGCCGCCGCGCCGCCGCGCGCCCAGGGGTTTCCCGCAGAAAGAAGCGCCGGCCGGCTGCGCGCGGAGGGATCTGAGAGAGCAGCGCCCGGCCCGCCCGGCTGAGCTCAGAGAAGGGGCGGTTGAAGCGCCCAACGTCAAACGCTGGGGGTTGCTGGAATCCTGAACTTGTAGGGAAAGACAGACCTCATGCCCTAAACACCAACACACTCCTTGGCTGGTTACAGTAATGAGGGAGAGCAGAAGCGGGGCTGTCAAAAGAAGACGGGGGAAAAGGTGCCAAAGTCCACTAAAGAGGACATTCCTTGAGATGCTCTGGACATGCGTTTGTTCGTTCGTTCATTCATCCATCCATCTTTAGTTCATTTAGTGAATTTCGTGTAGCAAGGTGCTTGGGACACTGGAATCATCCACCCTAGGGGTTAGGAGAAGTTAGGGGAGGCTTCCAAGGGACAGGTATCGTGAGAGCAGGAGCTTGAAACGCCAGTTAAAGGTGTAGAAAATGGTAAGAAGAGCCAGGAATACTCTTTGTAACCCATTAATAGCTTCGCGTTGAGAGTAACCTAAATGCCCCACCCTTGGAGATCAGATGAATAATGCATAATTATAAGTGAAGTGCAATACAATAATTGAAAATACCATCTTTATATCCGTCAACCTTAAAACCAAAATGATGCTGAAAACACAAACTGCAGAGGGAGACTCCTAAGAGTACCATTTACATATAATTTTTTCAAACAACACTAAACATTTCTTATGAGTGTTGTGTACATGGTTCTTAAAAGACAGAAAAAGGCCATTAGCCTAAAAGTGGTTAATTTCAAAATGAGAGAGTAGAAGGTGTGATCTGCTCTGGCTATAAATGGGTTTATAGAATAGATAAAATTAACAATCACAATGAATTGCATGAGCCACACAGGACTGTTTCTATTCCTGTCTTAAAGACACTGGGAAGGCTTTGTGGCCAAGGACCATGGCCTCCAACACCAGCTTCTGTCGCATAGTAGATGGTGAACTTGAATGCATACCACTTAGCATGGGTATGAACATTAAAACTGCATTTTAACAAGTGCTTTAGGGGATAAGGGTGCTTGCTGTGCAAACACAAAGAACTGAGTTCAAATCCCAAACACTCACGTTAAAAGCCGGGTTTGGCTATGCACATGCCTGAAACAGCTATAGGGGGTAGAGTTAAAAGAATCTCTGGGTCTTACTGGCTGGTAGGCTAGTTCCAGGTTCAGTAAGAGAGACACCCCACAGACACACCTTCCCAAGGGACTAAGGTGATAGAGCCAGATATATGATGTCCTCTGACTTCCACACACATACACCATACACACATACATCATAACACACACACACACACTCCATATACCACACTCATACACTCATACAATACACCACATACATACATACATACATACATACATACATACATACATACATACATTACTTCAGGAGAGATAAGCAAGTATTTACTATTATTGCAAACAGTCATATTGGGATCCTAGAAGCTCTTTTCAAAAATAGCATAATTGAGGCCTAGAGAGAAGGCTCAATGGTTTAAGAGCACTTGTTGCTCTTGTAGAGGACCTGGGTTCAATCCCCCAGCACCCACATCCCCTATGGTGGTTCACAACTGTCCATAACTCTAGTTCCAGAAGATCTAGTCCCTCTCCTGGGCTTCATAGGCACCAGGCATGCACATAGTGTGCAGACATACATGCAGGCAAAGCTCCCAGACAGATAAAATAAAATTTAATTTAAATTTAAAAAGAGCATGGCTAGTAAAAATCACTATGCAACCTCTGCTTGTGCCATGTGTTTAAAGAAAAATAACTAACTTTTGTCGGTTGACCCACAGTTTCACTGGTCTGGTCATTTACTCACTTAAGAGAGTAAACAGTGAGTTGCTGTGTATAATTTTTATAAGTTGACCCGCAAAGATCAGATTTGTCACAACCAAAGTATGCAAAGGATGAGTAAAGGCACTCACTCATCTCTGAAGGGCAGCAGATGTGTTCCTCAGGGAACGGCTTTAAGAAAGTAACTCTTGCTGGGCGGTGGTGGCACACACTTTTATTCCCAGTACTTGGGAAGCAGAGGAAGGCAGCTCACTGTGAGTTTGAGGCCAACCTGGTCTACAAAGCGAGTCCAGGACAGTCAAGGCTACACAGAGAAACTCTGTCTCAAACTCTCCCCCCCTCCAAAAAAAAAGAAGAAAAAAGAAAAAGAAAGTAACTCTCAGGCCTGGGGAACCATTCTCCAGGCTAAATGCCTGCCTTGCAAGCACAAGGACATGGGCTTGCTCTCCCCTCCCTTAAAAAGCAGAGGGTTAGGGAAAGTGGCTTAGTGGTTAAGAGCACAGTCTGCTCTTCCAACAGACCAGAGTTTGGTTCCCAGCACCCGTGTCAAATGGCTCACAACTTCATAGAACTTTAGTTCCAGGGGATCTAACACTTCTGGTCTCATGGGCACCCACACATATGTGCACAATCCATATATATATTTACATTATATAAATATATTTATTAAAAACTAAATCTTTTTTTAAAAAGCCAAGCATGATGGCAAGTGCTTCTAATCCCAGCATTAGGAAAGCAGAGATAGGATGGGCAGGGAGCTTGTTGGCAGCCAATCCAGCAGAACTGATGAGCTCTGGGCCAATGAGAGACCCTATCTCAATAAAAGAGGAGGATGGCATACCTGATAATGCCACCTAAGGTTATCTTTTGGCCTCTACACACATACATACATACATATGCATGCATACCTGCAGATACATGCACACCTATTTGCGCGCGCGCTCGCGCACACACACACACACACACACACACACACACACACATTTAAAAAATAGAAAGTATTACATGATGGGTAACTTCTGTTGAACTGTTGGGATGTTAAACTTATTGCATATGTTCCAATAAGCACTAGATAAATAATGCATAAATATCATAAATGAAAGAAGGAATTAAAAAGGGACAGGTAAGCTGTGCAAGCCTGTAATCCCAGCAGCAGGGGAGGCAGAGGTAAATGGATCTCTGTGAGTTTGAGGCCAGCCCAGTCTACAAAGTGAGTCTAGTATAGCCAGAGCTACACAGAGAAACACTGTCTTGAAAAAAACAAAAAACAAAATAAACAAAAAATGGGAGGGGGGCAAGGAAAAAGGATTATAATCAAATCAAGAGTGTTAAAGGTTCAGCCTGGAAATAGTCAGGGAAAGCTTCAGGAAAAAGCTAATAAATAAACAAGAATCAGAGATCAGTCAGATGAAGAAATAGCCAGTGGAGTGATCAGGGACTTCTTGCATTTAGAGGCTTACATCTTTAGCAGGGGCAGGGCAGGGTGTGGATTCTGGAAAGATGGGTGGGGCTTCTGGGACCAGCAACTGCTTAAAGTAGCACCAAGGAATCAGAAATGACCTCACTACCTTGGGGCAGGAAGACACTATTCCCAGATAAAGGCCAGCAAAAGGAAGGGAAAGGTGGCTTGATAGAGGAGATAAGTAGGCAAGAAGTCCCCATAGCTCGAAGGGGAAATTGTTCAGGACCTACAGCAGCTGTCTGCCTCTGGGAGAGCTGGGTGTAACCTGGCTGACTCAGGGGCATGGCCTAGCACTCTTGCAACTGGCCTCTTCCCTGGGTGAAACCTAACTGTCACTGTCTGTGTCTCTTTTCCGCCTGCCAGGGTAGCATCTCAAACCCGAGGGATCACTCTTCTCTTGAGCACAGGGCTCCTAACCAAAGCAAATCCTCCTTCAAGGAGAGTTTGACAGGGACACAAGGGGAGGTGGAGTGCGGGGGGGGGGAGGGGCACCCTGCAACCAGTCAGAGCAGCTGGACTGGTACAAAGAACCCCACAAGCTTTCATCCAATGGCTTTGGCTTCACTTAAAACTTAAAATATATAGATATGCCTGTTTGTTTGTTTGTTTTGTTTTGTTTTTAGGTTTTACAAAACAGGGTTTCTCTGTATAGCCTTGACTGTCCTGGACTCATTTTGTAGACCAGGCTGGCCTTCAGCTCACAGAGACTGGCCTGCCTCTGCCTCCCAAGTGCTGGGATTACAGGCATGTGCCACCACGCCTGGCTTAGATATATGCCCTTTTAAATTAAAACCCATGCATAGAATTTCCTCTGAAAGTAAGAAGAGAAGTGAATGTTTGCTCTACAGTCTGTCCTCTCAGAACCAATAGGTTATAAAACCCCATTTTGGTCCTGGTTTCTGAGACATTTATATACAGAAGCACACCATAATAAATGACAGGGGAGGGGGGGCTGTTGTGTTTCGATCTAGTTTTGTTTTATTCAGTTTGGTTTGGTTTGGTTTGGGTTTTTCTTCTGAGGCAGGTTAGCAGTAAACCTGCTGTGGCTCTGACAATGGCTTTGAACTCTACTTGCCTCCCTCTACCTTCCAAGTGCTAGGATTACAAATGTACCACCACAGCCAGCTAAACACATTTTCTTTTCCTCCAGAAGCCATTGAGCCCATGTGTATGTCTGTGTATGAGTGTGGGGTGTGTGTGTCTCTATATTTTTAAACAAATGTGGGGGAAGTGGAATATATGTCAGGAGCAGATGTGAGACTGTGTTTTTGGAGAGTCGGGGGCAGAATCAGTCAGATAGTCTACACCCTGAAATAGTCTTACCAGTACCAAACCTGAGCTGACCTATACTGCATACCTCACCATCTCACACAGGGATCTAAGGACATGGGATGAGATGTTAGTGGAAACAGGAATTATAGGTGAGATTTCGTTTAATAATGCTTTCTGTTTGGAAAGTGCTTCAGACGTTCCCTGAACACTTTAAGGTGTATTATCTCTCGATCCTCAAAGCAGCCGTGGGAAATAGGCAGACTAGTCATTATTATTGCTGTTTCTCAGATGGAAAGAAAAAAGAAGAAGATAAAGTGTCTTGCCCAAGGTCAAATAAGTAATTAATGACAGAGCTAAGACGAAATGCCCACTTACTCAGTTTCATTGCACGGGGCACAACAGCGCAGGTATTTTTCATGGTGGGGGTTGATTCGGGGAACCATAGGCGCAGGGCACCAGCGTCTTGCCACCTTTGCATTGGCATAGAGCAAGCTGACCTGCTGCAACTGGGAAGTCTAAACAGGTAAGCGCATTCATTCTTCTGTTTATTTTGAAGCCGTTTTGAGAGCGCACACTCTGCAGACCGTGTCCTTGACTCTGTGGCAATAGACATATAAATACGCTCCAGCCTCCCCCCCCCACTCTATGGAGATCAGAGACTAACATCGCAGCTGCAGCGGAAAGAAAGCTGGGGGAGTCTGGGAACATAGACTGCTGAGATTAACTTCATGGCCATGTGTGTCTCAAGTCCTCATCCTGAACAACATGAACCAAGACAGCCAGCACAGCCAATCGGAAGCAATTTGAAGACAGCAGCCATCTCCTATTTATGTCTTCTTGAGGTTTGCAGCCACACAGAAAGGATTTCTCCACCCTCAACAAAGTCCTCAGTAAACACCCTTGTTCTCCAGGCCTGTAATCCAGGGAGGCTGAGGCAGGAGGCTCAAAGTTCAAAGAAAGTTCAATTATGGCATGAGGTAGGAGGCAAAACCCATCTTAAAAACAGCCATGAAACAAAGCCAAAACAGTCCACATTTGGAATGTTCTGTGCAATTGCTAAACAAATGACAGGTTCCAGGAGGCAAGATGTAACCTCCAGATTCAAATTGGCTGTCAATCACACCAATCAATCAGCCAATCAGGCCCCGCTCTGAATATAGACCCAACTAACTGCCCTGCTTTAATGAAACTATAAATAGTATAAGCCGCTGTAATTTAGGCATCTTGGTGTATTTTTTTTTCCATTTTACAAACTTAAGTATCTCAAGTCAGTATTAAAGAAAAGAATTTTGAAGGTGTCTTTAAGAGGACCTCTCTCACACAGGTATGTGCTGTATGACAAAAAAGTGGCTCCTTTAAGCCTTCACTAGAGGTCCTGTGCTGTTCAAGAGGGGAGGGAAATCAACATGTTAGCATAGGGATGCTCGCAAGAACACTAGTGATACTGAAAAAGCAATACACTTCCTAAGTAGATCCCCACATTTCCTAAGGATAAAACACAAATGTACAGAAACGGCTGGCCTGTATGTGCCAAGACAGTTCACCAATTCAAGAACATCGTAAACCCACAACTGTGTAATTATCAAACCACAATATTATTGGATGAGTCTCAGTGCTTCGGTCATGGAAATGGTTATGCAACTTCAAATACTTATGGAACGTTGTGGCGTTCGTTCACAGAGACAATCCCATCGTCCCTACCCATTGCCTTCCATTTTACCTTCATGGGTAGCCGAGTAATTCTTGGGTAGTGAGGACCACGCTCTCAGACAGTGTCTACCTGAAATGTGGAACATCGTCGCACGGCGTGGGAGCGGACCCACACCTGCATCTTCTGAAGCAGAATTATTACACAGAATTCCAAAGTGAGTAACGAAGTATGAGAGTGGAGGCACCAAAAGTAATGAGGGGGAATCCCTTTTATAAAAGCGAGCATTAAAAATCTCCTTCTGAGTAAGTAATTCATCAGGAGATAATTATTGGCTGGCAACAGGTATTTATAATGGAAGCGAACACAGCCTTAACGACAGAGGTACCTCTGAAAACACCCTAATTAAAAAGGGAAAGAGTAATTTTATAGGAAAGTACAAATCAGTGGTGTGTACATCTGCTAATGTATGCAAAGAGACAGGGGTGGTAATTGCTGCACCCACATGGGTATCTGCTGCTCAAGATAATGGGCTTATAAACATGCAATTGGAATTTCTAATAAATCCATGGGTACCCCAGTCTTTTTGGTGAATGTGGGGTTGAGCATTCAGTTGGACTTTGGCAGGTGAGGGTGTTGGCACTTGAATACCCTGGATATCAGTTTGGCTTCGCTTTTAATCATTGTGCTCTTGTGGCAACACTGAGGCATGGCTCCTCTCTTGCTGAGGTCCCTGGTCCGACCATGTTCCCTTCAAGCCTGCATATGTCTTTTCCTCTCATAACACATACTGGAAGTTGAAGCAGACATCAAAAAAGCAAATCGTGGCAAGACAGAGAATGTTTCTCACATTCAGATCTATGTCTGAGACCAGGAACGTGTAACCAGCGAGCAGAAGAGCTCCGAGGAAGAACCACACCTCTGTGCAAGACAGACTTACCTGATGTGAACTGCGTCCTTCTCTCTGCCCTTCAAGGGCTGGCATTAGGAAACCAGCTTTCCAGTTTCAAAAAAAGAAAGAATGAAAGAAAGAAAGAAAGAAAGAAAGAAAGAAAGAAAGAAAGAAAGAAAGAGAAAGAAAGAAAAACATGGAAAAGATAGTATTATTCCTTAGTCATCTACCCTCTTTGGGTTTGGGGGAGAAAAGGGAAGTAAGAAAAGTTGAGAAGAAACACAGAACGAAAGAACAGGAAGGTGAACGGCAGCTCTGGGGCAGCATGCACCTGCTCAGATGTGGGGACGTAACATGAAGAGGAGCAAAAGGAGAACCAACATGGGGTTCCCCCTTACACATCCCCATTCCCCTCCCAAGGGGACCACAGCAACATCCCAGCACTGAGGCAGGCTGGCTTCAGGCCACCTCCCTGAGTTCAAAGTAACTGCAGTCTAAAGTGGCCACACCCCCCCTTGTGAAGATTCATAGATTTTAGCATAACAACATTAAAGACACAGGCAGCCAGGGTTGATGCAGTGCGAAGAGTGCCACACTAAATACTTTACTTGGTTGTCATGGGTAACACACCAACCAGCTTACTTCACAGAGAAGTAGCCGACCTGTCCCCTCAGCCTTGAGCCATTCTCAATCCAATGCTCTTAAAGGGATAGTTTACCCCTTGCTACTCCTCAGCCCCTGACAGCTTCGCCCTCCTGCATGTAGCGAGCAGGTACCATGTAAAAGTAATTTTAAAAGAGAGACGGACGAGGCAGTTCCTATTCCTGAGTAGCTTCTAGTTACTTGGGAGGATGGGCAGCGCATCCCAAACAACCCCAGCAAAACTAAAAGAGGTGTCATTTTGGAAATGTATGCAGAAAAAGATCCAAAGGAGAGTGTACCTCCTCAGGAGGTGACATCAAACAGTGATCTTGATGTTCGCAAGTAGACACGTACATATACTGAGTCAGAGGCCGCCCAGCTAAGAAGGGAGGACCTGTTATGTGACACTTTCCTCTCGTTCTGCAGGGAAACTCACTAAGCAGAAAGGCAAACTTAAAATAGCTTCAGGAAGTCCCTGAAACTGACCAGATTCACTATGCCCTTCCCTGACAGAATAAACAGTAAAAGCTGAGAGCCTGTCACAAAGGCAGCAAAGGCAGGGCTGGAGAGGTGGCTCAGTGGTTAAGAGCACTGACTGCTCTTTGAGAGGTCATGAGTTCAATTCCCAGCAAGCACATGGTGGCTCTCAACCATCCACAATGAGATATGGTGCCCTCTTCTGGCCTGCAGGTGTATATGCAAGCAGAACACTGTATACATAGTAAATAAAAAAAATTTTTTTTAAAAGGTAGCAAAGACAAGCTGCAAAGAAGACTCTCAGACCAGATCATCTGCCTGGCAGAAGCAGAAAGCATCTGATGTGCCTGGATAAGTAACTTTAGAGCAACTGAAGCATCTGAAAAGGATGCTTTCCAACCTGTTGAGCTGCCTTTAAGGCTGTGCTGTGTACAGCTTCAGGTTCCTTGATTTGTGGGCTGTCACCTGTCCTGGGGTGGGCTTCGGTGATACAGCTGGCTATCTTTGAGACATTCCTGCTCCTGTATGTAACCCCTCGCCCACATTTCTCTAAGAATCCCCAATAAAACTCATTGGTTTGCCAAGTTGGACTTTATTTTTTTATTTTTATTTTATTTATTTTATTAATTTATTCTTGTTACATCTCTATGGTTATCCCATCCCTTGTATCCTCCCATTCTCCTCTCCCTCCCATTTTCCCCTTATTCCCCTCCCCTATGACTGTTCCTGAGAGGATTACCTCCCCCTGTATATGCTCATAGGGTATCAAGTCTCTTCTCGGTGACCTGCTGTCCTTCCTCTGAGTGCTACTAGGTCTCCCCCTCTAGGGGACATAGTCAAATGTGAGGCACCAGAGTACATGAGAAAGTCATATCCCACTCTCCACTTAAGTGTGGAGACTGTCCTGTCCATTGGCTAGATCTGGGTAGGGGTTTAAATTTTACCACCTGTATTGTCCTTGGCTAGTGCCTTAGTTTGAGCAGGACCCCTTGGCCCAAATCTGCCTATCATAATGTTCTACTTGTAGGAATATACCCAGAAGATGCACCAGCACACAACAAGAAAATTTGCTCAACCATGTTCATAGCAGCCTTATTCATAATAGCCAGATCATGGAAACAGACTAAATGTCCCTCAGTAGAAGAATGGATAAAGAAACTGTGGTACATATACACTATGGAATACTACTCAGCTATTAAAAACAGGAATTCCCAAAATTTGTGGATAAATGGATTGAGCTAGAAATGATCATAATGAGTGAGTTAACCCAGAAGCAGAAAGACTCAAATGGTATATACTCACTTATATCTGCATACTAGCCCAATGGGCATGTCCCATGAAAGCCTTCCCTTACCAGGAAACTGGGACAGAGGGGAGGACATCCTATTGGGACTCTAGATGAGAGAACCATGTGAGAATAGCAATGTAGAAGGATCCAGTGGGTCCTAGAAACCAAGTTGGACTTTAGCAGTGTCTTTATTTTGGTCGGTCATGGGTTCCCTATCCGGGGTGAGTAGATGTGTGTGTTGTGTCTCATATGAGCAGATCCCATTGGTTTTAAGAATTTGATCCCTCAATCAGGCGGTAGTGGCACATGCCTTTAATCCCAGCACTCGAGAGGCAGAGGCAGGCGGATCGCTGTAAGTTCGAGGCCAGCCTGATCTACAAAGTTAGTCCAGGACAGCCAAGGCTACACAGAGAAACCTTGTCTCAGAAAAAAAAAAAAGAAAGAAAAAGAATTGGGTCCCTCATAAAGAATACAAAGAGAGCCAGACATAGTAGCACATGCCTTTAATCCCAGCACTCAGGGAGGCAGAGGCAGGAGGATTTCTGTGAGTTTGAGGCCAGCCTGTTCTATAGGGTGAGTTTCATGAAAGGGGAGCCAGAGAGAGTGGCACACGCCTGTAATCCAAGCACACAAGGGGAAAGAGGCAGGCAGATCTCTGTGAGTTCGAGGCCAGCATGGTCTACAAACTGAGTCCAGGACAGCCAAGGCTACACAGAGAAACCCTATCTTGAAAACAAAACAAAAACAACAAACAACAAACAAAAAAAACAAAAACAAAAACAAAAAAACAAAAAAGAATACAGGAGGGAGAGATACAGATTTGCCTAGACCAGTGGTTTTCAACCTTCAATATATGTCGGGATCACTAGAAGACATATGAGAACCACTAGTCAGAGTGCTTTGTGACCCAGGTCATTTGCAATTCATCTAGTGCTGGGTGGGGAAGCGGGTGGTGCTGCTGGTGTTGCTGGCCTGGAACCTTCGGCTATTTCCATTCTGTTGAAATTATTTAAATGAAATGACTTCTAAGCATCACCAGACTTCCAACTGCCAAATGCAACAGATACCCAAGCCTTAGCCTTCCTGGCCTCTTAACATCCTCACCCCTTCATAGCACCAACACCCTCACTGAACCCAATATCCCCCATGTTCCAGTCTCACATGTGGTTCCATGGGACTCTTCAAACAGTAGTGTGTTTTATGACTCCAAACTTAGAACCCCCCACCCCCACTGGTTCATGCCCCAACTCCATGGTCCGGCATAGCAGCCCCTTGAATGGTCTCATTCATTCCTTTTTGCTGCTGTCCTATACCACACAAACTGTGTTCTCATGCCATCAAATTACCAGGAACCCCCTAGTCAGGCTGTGGATTTACCTTCTGACTTGTCTGTATGTCCTTTATTTGCCCAGGATGCCTTTCTTTCTTCCCCTCCCTGCCTCTCGTGTGGAATCCTGGCTCAGGGGATAGTCTAACAGTCTAGGAAGCCTTCCTTAGCCTCATGGCTCCCTTCCTGAGCCCCTTCCCCCCACAGCTGCCTTCCACATGCTATTTGACATTTGACAATGATACCACCACACTGGGATTTACATACATCTACACTCTTTCTTCTTATTGTTTCTCTCATGGAAAACTCATATTGGTCTATTGAATGAATGTTAGGAACCTAGTGCGTACTCAGTACAGGGTGATTTGAGTAGGTACTCCAGCCTACCCACTGGACGGAAGGCAGATGGGAAGAAGAAGCCATAAATCAAAACTTGGCTACAAGCAAGAGTCAGTCTGCCACTTCGTAGCCACCCAGCACCAGGACTGAAAGGTAGAGCCACAGCTTTTGGCTTCCTATGACTCTCTCTTTCTTTGATGACACAGTGGCTTGTCAGCTCTGTGGACTGAGCAGGTGATTATGTGGCTTGATTTCTTGCTTTGGCAAAATACTTGCAGGGACAGTTACCCAGAGCTAAGAAGCCACATGTGTGGAGATTGGATGGAAAACACGCTGGTAGCCTGGTTTGGTGGGTACACTCCAACAGGCAGCTCTCATACTCTACCACTGAAGGAGTGCCAGGACACTCTCTGCCTAGAGGAAGAACAAATCCTGTCCACTGCCTTTTCCCTTACTCTCCCTCTCTCTCACCTCCCTCCTTGCCTTACCTGTGCCTATGCTGACTTCTGTACTGGCCAGATACTGCAGAGACCAAAGGAACTTGAGCTACTATGTGGCTGGCAATACCATGAGGTTGGAAAGCACAGTTAACCAACGAGCAGCCTTATGTTTTCTGACTTTTCTACAGAGCGACCCCTAAGTGCTAGATATTTCAAATACATAATCTCATCATGTTCTTTCAGAGAGATATCTCTCAACAAATACAGAGGGATGTGCAGAAGTCAAATAGCTTGTTCAAGGTCTCCAAGCCAACACAGAGTAGAAGTGAGGCTTGGGCTTCTATTGCAATTACTCTACAGCTTGTCTATTTTCTATTATTCAAAACATCTTAGGGAAGAGAGAGGAATGAAAGTTGCAAAATCAATCAGTGTGTTAGCAAGGATTGAAATCCATGTGTCCTGGCTTCCAGCACAGCCCATAAATACGCAGTCCATTGAAAGACTGTGATTGGACTGGATGGATGTGTTTAATGTTGTAAGAACCTATAAGACTTTAAAATGCTGTCAGAATGTGCAAATGACGTGAAAGAACTATCTAATGAGTCTCCAACTGTTCTTGTCTCTACACTCCTGTAGCCATGGCTCCTCTCAATTGGATCTTTCTGGGTCAAGATAATTCCCTGGGCCTTAAAGTCAAATATTCACATGTAATTTAGATCTTTCCTAAGAATAATGCTTTTAAATCTTCCTTCTTCCTTGTCGTCACTCTAGAGTGCCAGAAAGGAAAAAATAAAGTTGTGTCTACATATCCAGCTATTTAAGAAAATATAAATGTTCATTTCTAAAACCATGCCAGAGTCACTAAAACAATTATTTTTTTCTAATCTACCTGGCACCTAAAAAGTAGACTCTCTTGACTATTTCTCTGTTCAGCTTCTAGTCTTGGCACCCTGAGTACACAGAGCTGAAGATAGCATCCACCGTAGAGTTAAACACACAAGAGTGGATGATAAACTCAACATAAAGCTGAAAGCGAGCCAGGCAGCGGTGGCACACGCCTTTAATCACAGCACTTGGGAGGCAGAGGCAGAGGCAGGAGGATTGCTGTGAGTTCGAGGCCAGCCTGGTATACAAAGTGAGTCCAGGACAGTCAAGGCTACACAGAGAAACCCTGTCTCGAAAAAGCAACAACAAAAACGCTGAATGCAAGCACGATTTACTACGGATAAGCTGCCAAGACTTGGCTATAGGTTCTAAGTGGACACTGTGGCTCATTCATCTTGCCCCTTCTGTTTTGCAACCCAACATTATCCAAGCTTCAGCACTCAGGGAGTGTGAGCAGGAGACTAGGAGAGAAAGAAATGAGAGGAGTTAACTATAGAAGATGAACCCACAAGCCAGGCATTGTGGCTCATGCCTGTAATGCCAGCATGCAAGGAGGCAGAGGCAGGTGGATCTCTGTGAGTTCGAGGCCAGCCTGGTCTAAAAAGCAAGTCCAGTACAGCCAGGGCTACACAGAGAAACCTTGTCTTGGAAAAAAGAAGAAGGAGGAGGAAGAAGAGGAAGAGGAGGAAGAGGAGGAGGAGGCAGTAAACAACAACCACCTCCCATACCGTGGGCGATATATCTGAATGGACTTGAAGGATTCAAAAGTCAAAGAAGTCACAGCTGGAGGAATGAGCAGATGCAAAGGATGCTTGGGCTTCCTTGGAAGTGGCTTGTCCATTACGTTGTCCTAGCCTCAGCTAAGGAAGGTCTAGCGTCTGTCATTCAAAGATATCACGTTTCCCTGAGATTGTTCCCACTTCTATAATTTTCTTGCCTCTCTTTTCAAAAGTAGGTTAAGGACGTTCAGGTTTCCCTTAAGCGTGGTAATGAGTTAGTCACGATGACGACTGCATCATTTAAATTGCCCAACCCGTTGAAAGGATGCCATGAGAGAAGCTTTCATAAACACAGTCTGGGCACTGTTTCTCTTGTCTTGTGTTGCAGTTGTGGAGGAGGAGTTAGCTGCAGGTGGGTAGCCCTCATAAAAGCTGCAGAAGCGAGGGAGGAGGGGGCGGCCCCCACCCCCACCCTGCTGCCTGGACCAACAATGTAGCTAGGATGGCTTCATGCCTGAGGCGAGGGGACTGCCGAACACGGAAGCCAGCCTGGGTTAAGGCTGCCAAAACCAAAAGAAAAAAGAAAAGAGGTAGAGGAGGAAAAGAAGAAAGAGGAGGAACAAACACTGGTGTTCCCCCAGCGGGAAACAGGACCGCTGAGGTTAAACTAAAGGGCAGCTCACTGCACCCAAGGGCTCACGGTCACTCGCATCTCTCCCCAAGCTGCTTTTCACTCACCTAATCCAACATGGCTGCCCCTCCCTCCTATGCTCTTCTTGCATCTTGAACCGCTACCTCCTCGCATCACAGTGTTTGTCGTCTCTCTTTATTGCGCCTCTAAGAAAGCTTTTTAGACTTTTTTTCCCTCTCATCCATGAAATTTTAGTACTACTTTGTGGTCTTTGATTTTGTATGTCAACAGGAGTGAGCAAAGGATTTCCCAGAAAGCTGGTAACACACTGGCTTAAGGTGTGTCTGTGTCTCTGGCACAGGACAACAGTAGCTGTGGTGCTCTCAGATCTCACCCACCAGCATCATCAGAGACAGTGAAGACTCCAGTAAAACACCTAGGCTGGCACACATGCTTCCCCCACCCTTGGGTGGCTCTTGGGCCTCTGAGATGGACGGGGATATAAGGGCTACTCAGTCTATGTGAACACGTGTCTATATCAACTCGATACAATTTTTCAACTAATTTTTTTTTTTATTCCTCAAGAGCCATCCTCATTCCTGTTGGGAATTTCTCGCATATCTGATCTCTGTGGTCTACAATACTGCCCATGCAGATGATAGGCAAAATTCTTAGCGGGGCCAAAAATCCAACAGAATGGCAGACATGGGAGTTTCTGTATGTAAGACTTTGTGAGGGTCAGGACAGACAGCTGGCCATACAGCTTAGCCAGGCAGATCAGGAGTTAAATATGTGGCTGAAGGCAGTGTTAATGGAAACCCGAAGAGCCAAGGCCAAGGCTGGCAGAGAATATCCATGCGCTGGATCGAAGAACCGCTTTACCCAAAGAAATACTATCATTCAAAAAAACATCCCATAGAAGAGAAATTGCTCAGTTCTGAAGCCAGACTTTAGAACTTTATTTCTGATGCTAAAGAGCTTGGACAGCTGGAGTGTGCTCTATAATTAAAATCTCAACTTTTTTTTTTTTTCTGAGACAGGGTTTCTCTGTGTAGCCTTGGCTGTCCTGGACTCCTGGACTCACTTTATAGACCAGATTGGTCTCGAACTCACAGAGATCCGCCTGCCTCTGCCTCCCAAGTGCTGGTATTAAAGGCGTGCTCCACCATGCCTGGCTAAAGTCTCTGCTTATTAAAGGGGAAGCATGTCATTTTAGATCCTGCTTTCCCAGGACTTTGAACTAAGCCTTCCACCCCAGCACACAGGTGGTTCAAGTCAGCATCACCAGGCACGCAAGCAGAGTGAACTTGGGTGAGCTCTGCTTTTCCTTTTATTCCAGTAATTTATTTTAAAACAGGCTGGGTAGTGGTGGCCCACGCCTTTAGTCCCAGCACTCGGGAGGCAGAGGCAGGTGGATCGTTGTGAGTTCCAGGCCAGCCTGGTCTACAAAGCAAGTTCAGAACAGCCAAGGCTACACAGAGAAACCCTATATGGAAAAACTAATAAATAAATAAATACAGAAGTGGGGGACCTACCCAAAGCTATGCTTCCTGCAATCCCTAGGATTGCTTACTGGTCAGACCAAGTGGGTTTTCTTGCTGCTTGGCCAATGCCAAGACTCAGTGCATTTGGAGCCCTTCATTCTCATCTTTGGCTTCTTTCTGTTGCCCTCCATACTCCTCTATGTATAAGCTCAGCCACATCTAATAAACAATGTTGAGCACTTACCGTATGTCTGGCACTGCCTTAAACAAGCTAAGATCAAATACAATGTAACAAAGCAAAACACCGTGTAAAGTGTGTAATGTAGACATATACAGGATACCTCTGTGACTCAAATGAGGAAGTGATTGGTTCTGCCTTGAGAAGATCACAAAAGGTACATAAGAGGGAACCCCCCACTCCACCCCCACCCCGAGATAGAGTTTAGCAGTGTAGCCCTGACTGTCCTGGACTCACTCCGTAGACCAGGCTGGCCTTAAACTCACAGAGATCCACCTGCCTCTGCCTCCCAAGTGCTGAGATTAAAGGCGTGCACAACTTCTACCCAGCTAGGGGGAAACATTTTTATTGGTAGCTCTTATATATTTTATCTTATGTTTGTTTGTTTGTTTATTTAAGTTTTTGAGACAAGGTCTCACCATGTAGCCCTGGTTAGCCTAGAACTCCCTATGTAGACCAGGCTGGCCACAAACTCATAGAGATGCACCTGCCTCTGCCACCTTCATGCCTCACTAAAGGCCTGTGCTACCACATAAGGTCATATCACAGCTTTCATCATTAACTAAATCTTCATGCCCATAACATGAAAATGGATCATCAGTTCATGCTTAGTGTAAGTCCTGTAACTAACTAGCTATGGGTGGTGGTGGTGGTGGTGGTGGTGGTGGTGGTGGTGGTGGTGATAAAATTGGCTCACACTTAGTGTAAGTCCTGTAACAAACTAACTATTGGGGAGGGTGAAGACAAATAAGCCGTCCCTCAGGAAACTAGGGCACAGCAGAGAAACCAGATACGTTTTAAAAGCCAACACGCATGGCAAGCCGACCATGGTGGCATGCGTGTGACAGCTCTGAGGAGGAGGATCCCGAGAGAACATTCGCTACTAAGCGAAAGTGTCCCAGCTGAGCTGTAGACCAGTTGGAGTTAGATGTTTGGGCACTGGCATCCCAAACGAGTCCCTACTCTAAATCTGTAAATGTGAGGTCACCTGGCAGTGGGTACCTTTCAGGTGTGACAAATTCAAGGAAGATTGGAACCTTATACTACTCACACGGGGCCTGATGGGGTCTTCTGTGTTTAAAAAAGAATGCATGAATGTGAAAGAATGAGATGTGAAGTGGAAACAGGGCAGAGCTGTACCATCATTAAAAGAGAAAAGAAAAGAAAAGAAAAGAAAAGAAAAGAAAAGAAAAGAAAAGAAAAGAAGAGGAAAAGTGTGGGCAATCTCTCGGCAGGGCAGAGAAAATGGCAAGCAGCAGGTTTTCTCTGTGAGTCCTGAAGGGCGGATGGCTCTGCTGACGCCTGAGCTTCAGTTCCCTCAGCTCTCACTTCATGCTTCTAGTCACCAAAGAATAAAACGTTCAATTACTTTTGAGCCACTGATGTCGTGGTAATCCATAACAGCAGCGGTGAAAATCTCACACAGATGGCCGGGCCAGCAGGAGGACATGGTGGGCATAAAGAGTGACAGAGGCCAAGGCACAGGGGCACGGGGGTGGGGTGGGGGTGGGGGGGAGAGCATGGCACACCCCTGGGTGACTCCAGGAGCACTATGAGGGAGCTGTGTAACAAGCTGCCAGGAGCGGTCATAGATGCAGCTGAGGCATTGCTTCCGGTTAGAGGTGAAACAGAACCATTTCATGGTCTCAAACAGAAAAGCAAAACTACTACATATTCAGTTTTGAGCGAAAGAGAATGGGGAAGAGCCTGGGGCGGGGTGACTATTTAGGAAGTGATTGCAAAAGTCCTGTGAGAGGGAGACAATGTGAGCAAAGAAAAAGCCAGAAGAAGGAGACTTGGGAACCGAAGGGCAACAGAATATTGGGGACAAGGAAAAAGAAAAGTCAAGTGTGACCCCGAATTTCTGGTTGGGCATTTAGATGACCTTGCTGCCCAACTGAATGGAGAAAAGAAGAGATTTCCCCAAAACACATCTGGGATCCGTGTGTTTGCCTGTTTGTGACAAGGACCTTGCTGTGTCATTTAGGATGGCCCAGAACATATGCACACCATGCATCGGGCTCCCAAGTGCTGGTGTTATAAGTGAACAGCATTATTCTCAGCTGGATGTGCACCGTTTCTGTTTCTACACTCCCGGGGTCGAGCAATTCCAGCAGCCTTTGAGGAGACCCTTTTAAACCTCCTGGCCTTTCGAAGGTCCTCACCTTTCCTGCCCTCACTGCCGTTTCTACACTGCAGGTAGAACAGCTCACTCGCTACGCACAGATACCATTTACTGCTTACAGTTTGCAAGGTGCTGGAAGACTCTGGAGCTGCTATCAGAAAGAAGAAAACAATGACAAAAGCAACTAGCTGAAATTTAATCTAGATCGTCCCGGGTAACCTGGGGGCTGTTCCTTCTTCTGTAAGGGCATCCAGTTTCTTTTTACTTTATATGTACAGCTTTGGGCGTGTCGTCAGGCTCCCTGTCAACTTCCTCATCCCAGATTAGCAATAAGAACTCTCAAGTTACAAGTGTGAACTAAAGCACTATGGCTTAAACTATCTACAGGGCTTAAATTATATATATATATAAATATATATATATATAATTCAAACTTAGTAAGTATCCTCTTGCACAGGACTTGTGCATGTGTCATACCACACATGACTCATATGTGAATTTCACAACACTCAAAGGAGCCCACACCTAGTTCAGTGACATAAGCCCCTAGCGCTTGTCTGACACAATATCTTGGTTTATGCTCTAAAGTTTCTTAACACTTAGTCTCGTGTTTTGAATCCTCACACTTACTCTCTTGCTAGAATAGTTTTAAGGAAATTGGAGTGATAGATGCCTATACATCTACGTGCGCGCGCGTGCGCGCGCACACACACACACACACACAGTGTGTGTGTTTTGGGTTTGTTTTGTTTTTCCTAGCCCACTAAAGATTATATTGGCCCTGGTAGTTGATATTGCCCCTGTAAACAGACCTTGGGCTATGTGCAGGCGGAGGAATGTTTGACAGGTTATCTGTATTTTAAAGACTGAATACTTCCTGTTCTGTCTTTTTCTGTTTTTCCTCCAGGGTAGACCAGAGCACTTCCTGTTCTCTCTTCCATTTCTTTCATCAGCTAATCCCTTAACCTCATCTCGGCTCACACAAATGAAGATTAAGATTAATGTGAGACTCTCAGACTCTCGGTTCTTTTTTTTTTTTTTTTTAAAGATGCTGAATTCTTTATCAAGTTCTTTCAGAAGAGTCAGTCCGGCCATCTCTGTTTTGCCAGCCCTAATTAGATGAAGCTTCTGAGCATAAATCATAGTTTCAATTCAACCTCAGGCTGTGTGCTGGATGGATGAAGAGAGAAGGAGCCATTGTCTCTGGTTCTCTGGCTAACCCCAGGGTTGCCCTGTGCTGGACTTCCTCCAGGCCCCAGGGAGTGCCCTCCCAGCCTGATCGTATAGCTCTTCCAGGACATTGCTTCATCCCTCAATCACCAGCATCCAGCAGACCTCTGTGAACAAGTCCTTTTCTGTGGCTTCCACAGATCCAAATGGAATTTTCCTCATGTATTTCATATCAGGACAACACTATTTATGTAAACACTCAAGATAAACTCTTGGAGTAACCTTTGACCCCTCGTTTCCCATCATGTCTCATCTTCAGCCAGTTGGTACTCACTAGCCCATCACCACTGTGCTTCTATCTCCTCCTGCTCGTTCTCTGCATCTCCACTGCCTCTGCTCAGGCCTTCATCCCTTCTCCCTGGACCATGCTTAGTCATCTGGCTCTTACGGCAGCAAGGTCTTACCTGGATGCAGCTGCCTGCCTTCCAGACTCGAGAACCCAGGTACACCAGTGCTCAGTCCCTCACAGGCTGTGCCAGCGTTCAGAGACAATATTGTTCACCTTCAAAACGTTTCCTCTCCCATAACATGGACTAACCTGACCTGTATCCATAGTCACTCCCACTTGAGCAATAACATCAGTGAAAAAAATCACCAAAATACAAGGCTCTTGGGTACTTCAACATTTCCCAAACATGCCATGGTTCCTCCAAACTTCCTTCTTCTGCTGCATCCCAACCTTTGGGACACGCCATTCTTGTAATCAACCCCTGTCCTCCACCCTCAATGAACACCTGCTGTTGCCCACCTTGACCAGTGTGCACGCTTCGGGCATGACTCCTAAGCTGCCCCATGTAAAGCATGTGTGCAACCTTTTTCAGCGCCATCTAAACGCAGCAAGCCAGGCACTGAGTCACAGTCTAGGTGTACAATAAATGACCCTGGCATCAATCAAAGGTCTTACATTTGGTTGGTAGAGAAAGATGGAAGTGTAAATAGCAGCTGCGTGTATGTATTTTAAAGCGGTCAGTGTTGCTGGGAAAGTGCGACAGTTGCTGGCCAGAGAGGTCAGAACACACTGGAGAATAAAACAGGAAGGAGAGGGTCAATCCAGCTTTCAAGAGGACACAAGGAGATACAAGACTACAAAGGACACAGCCTTCCTAGAGGGTGACAGAGGAGGCCATGACGGACAGGCAACGGCATGAGCAAAGGCCCTGTGGAGTGACACAATGCTACGCCAGGAAAAAGCAGCTCGTGGCCAGGTCTTGGGCATCAGCACAGACAAGAAGGTGGCGAGAGGGTTTCGCTTTGTAGGCCTCACAGAGCCACGGCTGGGCTTTAAGCCAGTGCCCGAAGAGGGCCATCAGGGTTTTTAGGGAAATCAGTTTTTGCCAGTGCTGCACAGAGCTCAACGGCCTCTTGAGGCATGGTGTTCACATGTACTTTCTCTTCTGGGTTCTTGAAGCTCCCTGGTGTCACATGCTGTGTGGCTTTCATTTCTAACTCCCCAGCTTTTGACATGCACAATCGCCGATCAGTGGCAGGCAGGCCTTGTGCTATTGGTGCAGGAACGTGAGTTTGAATGAGGAGAGGGTGCTCCAGGCTGTGCCTCCCTCAGCGCCCTCCCCCACCCCCGACCATGTGCTCTCTCTCTCTCTCTCTCTCTCTCTCTCTCTCTCTCTCTCTCTCTCCCAGACGTCAGGGAGTCACTCTGTACTTCTGTTTCTTCATCTTTAAAATGGTGACCCGTACAAAATCATCTTTCAGTTCTCTTTTGCTCTAACATTCTGTGATTATATAAGGGAGCTTCCCTATTTTTTTTTTTTTTTTTGAAAGTTTGCAGTCAATATTCGGCAATACAGATCACCATTAAGAGAGGTGTCAAGAAATTAATGTACCATGAAGTACAGGTTGAAAAAAAAAACATTGCAGAAACCCGAGGTTCTGAACCTCTGAGTTGAGACCCCCTCTGGGGACTGGATCAGCCCTTTCAAAGGGGTCACCTAAGACCACAGGAGAACACAGATCTTTACAGTATGACTCATAACAGTAGCAAGATCACAGTTATGAAGGAGCAACGAAATAATTTTATGGCTGGGGGGTCACCACAGCATGAGGAACTGTGTTCAAGGGTCACAGTGTTAGGAAGGTTGAGAACCACTGACATCAACTAGCTCTGGAATGGCGGGCAATCACCCTGGCTAATCAAACAGCACAGGATGGCCTCTTCCTGCTGTAGGACCAAGAGCTGTGTCCTCGGAGGTTTCTTCCTTTTCACAGGGAACAAACAGGACTTTGATTCCTGTCACCATGTGGCCATAAGTAGTGAGGCTCCTACATTCTGAGCACACCAGGGGCCTGAGAGAATCCCAGTGGTTGTGGTCACCTGAACTTAGTTCTTTCTTTACCAGCTCTGCAGAGTATAGAAAGCTACATCAGCCTCTCCAGGAGGCAGTCAGAGGTTTGGTTGTTTTTTGGTTTTTGTTTTGTTTTTTGAGCTGTAATTGCAAATTGTAAATTGTAGACTATGCTCTGATATTACTAAGTCATTGGCATGCTACTAGCCTGACCACCAGAGTATAAAATTCCACATCAATACTAACACTGTGGCCAAAAAGAGGCAAATATTTTCCTTAACTTTTGAGCTATTGGCATATATGTATGTAAGTGTGTGTGTGTGTGTGTGTGTGTGTGTGTGTGTGTGTGTGTGTGTGGTTGTTCTTGATGCCTCTCTTCTTCTTCAGACAGAGTTTCTCTGTGCAGCACTGGCTGTCCTGAAATTCATCCTGTAGACCAGGCTGGTCTCAAACTCAGAGAGATCTGTCTGTCTCTACCTCTCAAATGCTGGGACTAAAGGTGTGCACCACCACTACCTGGCTTGGCTTTTATATTAATGAGACCCTCTCTTTTGTGCATAGGGTGGCCCCCTTGACAGAGTGCTTGCCAAGGCCTGGCTTCCAGCTGCAGCAGCACGGCGCAAATCAGGTATGACCACACACACCTGTGATACCAGTGCTCGGCGTGAAGGGTCTGAAAGGTAAGGCCAGCCTCATTTATGTGTTGAGTTTAAGGACAGCTTGCCCTGTGTGAGACCCTGTCTCAAGAACTAAAGAAGAATCTGGAGAGATGGATCAGTGTTTCGGAGCCATTGCTGCTCTTGTAGAGGACCAGAGTTTAGTTCATGGGGTGGTGCCAGTTCAGGACGAGTGCCACTGTGTCACAGAATGCTCAGAGGCTCATGGGGTGGTGCCAGCTCTGGACAAGTGCCACTGTGTCATAGAATGCTCAGAGGCTCTAAACTTCTTAACTCTGAAGATGAAATTCCCTGTTGGCCACTGCCACATCCGACTGGTGTTTTATGGAATACTGGGTGCTTCATATAGGAACTGAAGGGGTGAACGTGTTAAACCATTCAACCTATGACTGGTGATGTTTTCCTGTCATTTTAAGAGTCTAAATATGGGGTGGGAGGGCAGATGTGTTAAAAAAAAAACTTGTACAATTCTAAAATATCACAATTAATGTGAGCTGGTTTCCCATTAAAAAAATTAAAAAATAAAGAAAACCAGCACCAACGAAACTGGCATTCTTTTCTGATTTTCATAGCCATATGTGTGTGCCTACAGTATATCACACACCACACCACACCACACCACACACACACACACACACACACACACACACACACAAGAAAAATGTTTCTTTTGGGTTTTTTGCTTGTTTTATTTTCTGGACAGAATCTCATTATGTATCCCTGGCTGTCCTGGAACTCACTCTATAGACCAGGCTGGCCTTGAACTCACAGAGATCCACCTGCTTCTGCCTCTTGAGCACAGGGATTACAGCACCATCACACTTAGCAAAAATGAAAAATACCTTTAAGGTTTTTTCCCACTGATAGACAATTTATTTGTTTTTCGGATATGGCCCTACTATGTAGCCAGGCTAGCCTGGAACTTAACATGTAGCTCAAAACTGCTGCCCTCTTGGCTTAACCTGAACAGTGCTAAGATCACAGGCATGTGCCACCATGCCCACCGTGGCATCGGTTACCTGTTTTCCACAGATAGTTTTTAATTTTTTAAAAAAAATCCTTACTATATTTCTTCATCATGATTGATCTCCATTGACGTTGGGATAAAATTATTTACATTCAATTTACTAGAGAGTTTTCTTTCCAACTTTTCAAGGGTCATGACCTGCTGGGTTATTCTGAAGAAAGACTACTCGCTCATGCATCTAATTGTCTAATTTCTTCACATGAGATCTATATTTACTCAAAAAATTATGAAGAAAAGTCTCCACTGGACCATGTTTTCATAACAAACTATGCCCCTGGGTTTCTTTTGACTGAAAAACAAAGCTGCTAATTTTGTGCCAGGGTATAATTCTCTAGAATGGTTTGCAAGCCAGCCACAGTCATCTGGAGAAGCTTCAAATGGGATGGACTTCCTTTACATCAAGAGGGGGGGGGGTGGGAGGGAAGGCCACAGCAGGAGAAGGATCCAGTGACACCTGTGACACCGCCACCCCTCGACATTCCTCCCTGCCACCCCCTCAGCGCCATACCTCTCCCTCTCAGGCTGAGTGGAGCTGGTCAGGCTGTGACACAGTAACCCCTCGGGCTCTGGCTTAGCTGGGCCTCTGCTCTGTTTCAGAGGCTTCTCTTGATTTGGAGAGTAAGCCAATGGTGAGTTTGGCTATAGAATATCACCTAAATAAACAAATGGAGTTATGGTGGGGTCTTTCATCCTTTTGGCATCCTGGCCTGGAGAAAAGGGTGGATCCTGGCTGCTACATAAGCAGCTCTCGTTCAGAGCACCCAGTTCCAAAACCTACAACAAAATTTTAACCAAACACACTGTCTGAATATGAGTTTAGCTTCTCCGTGATCTCATAAGGAAAACCAAAAGAATATTCTCAGGAAAACTCTCCACATACAGGCTGACCCGATCCTTTATGCTCCTTTCCACATCACCAAAGGCCAAAGGTTACATGCCTTGTGCAAAAACTAATAGAGCTCTGTTGATAGAGTGCTTGCCTAGTGTGCATGAAACCTCAGGTGCAGTCCCAGCACCATCCAAGCCGAGCATGGTCGCAAAAAATCATAACAAGGAAAGTGGGAGTTACTCTTCCCATTTTTAGGCCCAGCAGAAGTGGGGTAAAATAGCCAAAGAGTTACTAAAAGGCTGTAAGAGCATCACAGATAAGAAATTTTGTGCGTGCGTGTGTGTATGTGTGTGTGTGTGTGTGTGTATGTGTGTGTGCGCGAGCGTGCGTGCGTGCGTGCGTGCGTGCGCCGTGTCATTTGTTTGTTTTTTTGTTTGTATGAAACAAGGTCTCGTATAACCCAGGCTGGCCGCAAACTCACTATAAAGAGAAACTGCCCTTGAACTTTCTATCCTGTCTCTTCCCTCCCTAGTGCTAGGATTATAGGCATGTACCACCATGCCCTGTTAATAATCTCAGTGTTCTAGTCACTTCTTTTGTGTGATCTTCCTCTAGTGATATTGATTGTGAAAAGTCCTTGGAAGAATAAAGGGAATTGTGAACTGATTTTTAAAAATAACAGGAAAAGGAAAGAAACCATTTTGATACTTAGGAAGGTTCTGGTGGCCACGCATCAGTGTGGACGACTAGTGGCACTGGCTGCACACTGCCTTTGCACTACGGCAATTCACACACGTTCCTTGGGCTGGAGGCACTTACGACCCTTGAGGGGACCCAAGTTTTAACACCAGTACTGGTGTCAGGCAGCTCACAACCACTTGTTACCCCAGCTCCAGGGCATCTGATGTGCTCCTGTGGGTGCTGCTGGCACCTGTACATGTAGACACACAAGTATAATAATAGTAATATTTTAATTTAAAAAAACCCTAAGTTTCTGAATGAGGAGCCATCCATCGTTAGAAACGTAGCTCTGCTTCTCTTTTGTTCTTGAAAGGCTGCTATACAAACAACTGCAGCTTCTGGGGGGGAAAGGAGCAGAAAATGACGGATCATTTTTAAAACTACACTTGTCAGTTTTAGAAACAAACCTAACAAGTTCCAGTGGCAATGCATAATCATCCAATAGCGGGGTGCCAGACACGTAAACAGACCTAAGTACTGTCTTAGCAAACCATTGCTCTGAGACCATAGGGGGAGTGGGGGGGGGAGGGGAGGGGAGAGAGGGAGGGGGGAAGGGGTAGAGCCTGCAGCCAGTGCCCTGCCTGACTGCCTGGGTGCAAAGCCTGATTTCTTACCTAAACACTCTTAGACAATCTGTGGCCTCGGTTTCCTCCCCTGAAAAATGGAAACAGTGAAGACACCTGCTTCATAGACTTGGTTGAACAAGGAACGAGTTAATGCAATACAAAATGTCTGGCATACAGGAAACAGTGCTGCCCTGGCTGTCCTGGAATCACTCTGTAGACCAGGCTGGCCGGCCTTGAACTCACGGCCTTGAACTCACAGAGATCCACCTGCCCCTGCCTCCTGAGTGCTGGGATTAAAGGCGTGCGCCACCTCTACCACCCAGCCACTTTGAGATTCTTGCAGCAGTGAGAGTCTCTGCGTTCTTAATGGACGCAGGACCGAGACAAATGGAGGGGGCAGATCTGGAAAACTTTTAAGTGGTTCCTAAAATCTCCTATCTCCTGGAATCCACATAGTTTACGTTAAGGCAGAAGTTGACATTTTTCTCAACTAGAAACAGTGCTTGTCATCAATATAGGCAAATTTGGTTTTGTTTAAAGGTGATTTTTTTTCTTCCTTCTTCAGCTCCCTTTCATTCTCCTATTCTTTCTACTAGTGTAACATATGTTTCTACTATAATAAATGGATTTTTTAAAAAAAGAATAAATGCATTTGTCCTCAAAGGCACTGAGGAGAGCTGCTTGTGATTGACTCTTAACTACCCTAAAGTGTGACTAAGAAAACACTTTCCCGATGACAATGCTCCTTAGAAGACTCAATCCATTGCAGCAAGTCCAGGGCCCAGGACTGGTGGGTACATCCACCCTGCTTCCTGGCTTCACTTTGAGTAACAGAGAGGAATCTGTTTGCCAACTAGAATAGGAGTGATCTGCAACCCTGCTTGTTCTGGGTCAGTGGGGCACTCACCCTGACCTAGAAAGGAAATGCATTTCTGAGTTAGCTGCTTGCTAAGCATTGCATCGTAGAAGGCTAGGGATGCAATCCTCCGTGCAGACTCTGCTGCCTGCCTGAGCCCACCCCTGAGATGGTGCCAAGTGCCTTCCCTACTGTGACTCTGTGATTATGTGATAATGGGTCATGCTCTTCCCTTACCCACTGCCCTTCTCCTGAGTGACCTGAAATGTGCTGCTAAAGTCAAGTTAATTTGGACACACTGTTACTTTGAGAGCTGAGAATCAAGTCTCTGCATCACTCCATACCATAACTGTATTTCTAGGAAATATCTATAAAACAGAGAATTTATCAAGTATAGATGATGCTAAGTTGAGAATAGAAAATAACCACAACAAGCTGGGAAGATGGCTCAGTTAGTTAAATACTTACCTTATAAATATGGGGACCCCAGCCTGATGCCCAGCACCTAAGTATAAGACTTTGAGCTATGATGCCCACCTCTAACCCCAGCCCTGGAAAAACAGGGGCAGGAAGATCTCTGGGGCCGACAAGCCAGCCCAGTCTAGCTGAATCAACAAGCTTCAGGCTCAGTGGCA
>OU015753.1:53499892-53538339 GCA_907169655.1 Acomys percivali | reverse complement strand
GTGTGTGTGTGTGTGTGTGTGTGTGTGTGTGTGTGTGTGTGTGTGTGTACATGTGTATCTTCCTTGGGGACTCTCCACCTCATTTTCAAAAGAAGACACCTTAAATGTGGCTTGCTGTCTAGGCTCAGGGAATGCCAGAGTAGGCCCACAGAACCACGTGTCTTAGCCTCCAAGCCCTGGAAGTGTGTGTGCCACCACACCCAGCTTTGTGTGTGGCTGCTGGGGCTTCAGCCTGGGCCCTCCTGCTTCGACAGCACTTTACCAGATGAGCCTTCTTCCAGCCCAGGATACCGTCCCTAACATTCAGTTGGCTGCTTTACAACTTCAACAGCTCTTGCCACTTGGCTCTGAGAAGGGTCCAGTGCTGCTCAAATGTTGTCTTCCAGGCTAAGGGTGGGCCACTGTCCAGCATCCACTTCCAACTCTCTTGGTTGGAAGGAGAAGTATTGATTACAAAGGCGTCCTCTTGCCCCATATATAAATCTTGAAAGTCCACTGAGTGCTAACCCTGACAACAGGTACTGTGAAGTTTGACAGAGTGTGGCCAGCATCTTGGGATGGCAAAGCCAGAAAATCCTTTGCCAGCAATTTGCATCCTCTACAGAATAAAGACAGCAGCCACCACCTGAGACCATAATCCCTCTTTTCCGGGTTCCAGAGAATCAGCTGTCGCTAGAACTGTGTGCACTAAGACATGTGCCACAACTTACTTCCTCAAGGCAGAAGCAGGCACTGACTTACCTGAATTAGGGTGGGGCGCGTGACTGTGTTTTCTAAACTGGAAGGAGAGTGCAGGACTACACACAGGTACACACAGGTCAAGAGCCCAAAAGCAGGTCATCAGGACGGAAGAGCAAATACCCAATCAGGTATGTCAAAATCAAGACAGAGTTCAAAAGGTTTCGGCAAGCAAAGGGCTGGCATTGCCAAAGAAGTCCATTTCTTTATAGAGCTCAGGCTGGGTATATGAAGGGTGGTGGGTACAGATGTTTCCTTGCAGGTAGAGATGGTGGTGAGGGCTGGACCCGACCCCACTGGATGCTTTGCTTTGGAAGTGCTCTGCTCTCCCAGGCACTCTGTGTTGTCTCTCTCTACGCTTGACTCGTGAGATTCATATCACTAGCGTCTTCTTACGGCTTCTGTTTTATTCCATCTCTTCTTCCTAGTCTTTACATGCTCGCGTTCTTTAGGATCATGCCCTTGACTCCGTTCTCCACTTCTTTCTGCCAGTGTTGCCTGGGTGTTTTCATTTGTTACCTTAGTCTCAACCATGAGATTGTTTTAAAATGTGGCTCGTGGAAACAAAACACTTGGATCCTGTGATGGTTTTGAGAAATGTCTCCCATAGGCTCTAGTATTGGAACACTTAGTCTCACAGGTGGTGGCGCTGTTTGGGGAGATGGCGCAGCCTCGCTGGAGGGATTGTGTCACTGGACGCCGGCTTTGAGAATGCCTTGTCTCACTTCCGGTTCATCCTCTGGGTCCTGATATGATCTCTCAGCTTCCTGCCCTGGCCGCCTGCTGCCATGATGGCTTCCTGCCGTTATGGACTCTCCCTGTGGTACCATGATCACTAGAGAGCTCTTCCATAAAACGCTTTTGGTGGTTGTTAGTTTATGACAGCAACAGCAAAGTAACTAATACGGATCACTTATACAACGTCTTAATTGTTGAGACTTAGGCCAATTTTTATTTTGTATTTTTAAATTTTCTCAGGGATTCATTTCTCAGTTACTGAGTCAGGCTAAATAGTACCATCTAGCAGATTGGGCTGCTGTGAGAATTAAATGGGAAAACATAACAGTCATTTTGCACAGTATCTAACACGTACTAAGTACTCAATAACACACCCCAAGAAGCTGCTGGTACTATTGAAATGCATTTGGTCGATGCAGCTCAGTGACCTCTCTGGAGACTTATTTCTCTATATAGCTGCCCCTTGTCTTCTACAGGGATGTTCCAAAGGCAAGTACGCACAGGGACAGAGCCCCAAAAGCAGGCCCCGGAGACTGAGAAGCAAAGACTTGCTCAACCAGGTCAAAATCAAGGCCAAGTTCAAAGAGTATGAGCCGGCAACAGGTTGCTTAAAAAAAATGGGCATATCCCTTCTCCGCCTAAACCTCCCTTTCTTTTCTATTCCTAAGCTTGGTTGTTGACGTCATTGGTCATCAGCACCCCCTGGGGAATCTGAGACATGATCCGTAGCTCCCGTCTTTGCCTTGACAATGCCACTCGCTGTGTTCCTCATTGTGAACCATCATTAGATTTTGAGATTTTCACCTCTTTATCCTCTCCATTTTGCCCCACACCTTGATGAAAGCCTTCTGAACACATGTGTATTCATGCAAAGCCAAATCTGGGGCAGTTCATGCACTTTAGTGGCAAAGGCACACTCCCTCCCATAGCAGCTTCTATTATTGTATAGAACTTTTGCTGCCTCAGCATATGGGGCCCATAGAAGAAATTGATAGCTGCTGCGGCCACCGGTTTGCATCGGCTGACAGAGCATAAGCACATGCGGTGCATCCCAGTTCTGAGAAGAACCTTTGAGAGCTATTGATGCTGGCCCATCATCCCTGGTTCACTTGCTGTAATAGCATCGTGACCCAAACAGGACAGCAACCACTCCATGATGTGCAAAACACAAACAGAAGATGCATATGTTTGCTGGTTATATGTGGGGATTGTTACTACATCACGCCCTATGTTAAAGGGATTCAACTCCTACAGCATCACGGATCAAGTCTTTGAGCTTATGAATGATATCGTGTGAAATCAGCGAGCCACTGCTGAACATGATTTGTGCGTCATGCACGCAGGAGGCACTACGATTGCCCTATGGCCAAAGCTCTGTTTTGCAGAGTAAAATTGTACAGTTTTGGAAATACAAGTTTCCGGAAGAAGCCAAGAGGAAAGGACTCCTGACATGGGTTTGGTGTGTACACAAGCAGAAAACAACACAAGAGCCGCCTGAACTGAAAGGCATGTGGAACCATAGCATTGCATGCTGAGAGGAAATGGCATTGCCATGAGTTTATGTGTGACCTACTTTACCATATCGGAAGACATGTCAGCAATTCGGGAGTTGGTAACATAACTTGACAGAGAAAATGGCTTCAATTTTCTAATTCTACCACAAGTCTCAACTCCATCTGACCACATTTCTTCTGCTTGGCACCAGCAGTGGCCACAATAACAATATAGCTTGAACAGTGTTAATTTATCAATAGATTTTAAGCAGGGTGCTATTTTTCATTCTATGCGACCAATTTGGATAGCACATTTCAACCTTAAAGTACATTCGATTCAATTTTTAATACACAATATTAAATCATGTTCTATACAGCATCATGTAAGTATTTTTTATTCAATCTTAAATACTCAATTTTAGGTCGGTTTCTATATCGCATCATGTTGATATTTTGTGAGGGACCGTCCTGGGCCCTGGGGAGTGTTGAGTGGCAGCTATGTTACGATCTGAGAGGTCAGTCTTTCCGTTAAATATCTCCAGTCATTGGTAAAGTTACCAGGGTGAATTGTCGTGGTAGGAAATCAGCAACTACGGCAGAACAAGCTGGAGGTGATTGTGAGAAGGCCCTTTGAGTTGCTAACTCATTTGTTACTTTACTTGTGAATCGAACCAAGCCTGTTCCAATTCTCCATAACATCTGTGGGTTGTTTTCAGAGTCCGTCTCGCATGGAGGCTGACCGCTGCACTCTGGTACCAGACAGCAGGAGTTGGGCTCTGACTGACACTTGTTTGCTGTGTACCTTGAGAAGAATTTCTTCACTTGGCTGTCATTGTTTTCTGGACAATGGCAGCTTATGTGAAATAACACAGAGTTGTGAGAGTTCAGTGAGTTGATGCATGCAAGGTGCTCTGATCCTGGAGTAGAAAAACAATAGATGTTTGTTGGCATACCTACCCCTTACACCTCCCTGCAAGTTAGGCAACGTGCTCCCCTTACACCTCCCTGCAAATTAGGCAACCTCGCTCTCCGGTTCATATGCATTGGAAGCAAATATTTTGAGAAACCAAGAGCCAAATAATACAACTGCTAAGTCATTTGGAAGTCAAATCCCAAAGCCTGGAGCGGTTCCCATTGCACCCCGGGTGGGGGCGGGTGGAAGACAGGTTAAGCCTAGGAGAACAGCTCTCTTTCAGAGATCTAAATGGGGCCTGGATCCACTTGGCTCATGTGCTTCCATAGGATAGTGGAAAGCCCAGGTGAACAGAGGTAAAAACACGACCTTTACCCCTGACTAGCTGTGCAAATCTGGGCAAGTCTCTCCAACATCCTGAGGCTGTTTAGTCATCTGCAGAATGGACACACACACACACACACACACACACAGAGCCACCTGCCGATCTTCACAGAGGATGGTCACATAGTCATGTGAGAAAGTGTATGCAGGGGAGAGCCGGAGAAATGCAAAGCGTTTAGCAGAGGCCAGGTGAGGAAGGTGTCCGCTCCTCCGTTAGAAGCTTTTAGAAGGCACAGCAAGACCTCTTGCTTCCTAGGTCATGTCTTGCTTTTCCTACAGAAGTGAGTGTGCATACAGTCCCCACATAGCTGTTCCATGGCCCTTGGTCAGCTGAAGCTTGGGGCACAAGGGAGGCTCTCAACCATGAGGGTGGGCGTGCTGCCTGGGTTCAGGGTGGACGCTCTGGGAGGAGACCCTGACTTGAAGACAGCAGCTGCTGCTTATCTGGAGCTAGTCAGCAGCCTAGACAGATGAGGCGTCCATGGTGACCTTCCTGCCTCAGTGAGTGTGGGAACCGGGGGCTTCCCAGGGTGAGGGAGTGGGAACATAAACAACGTGGCTCCAGCGCGAGGGCATCTTGTCCTCCCTCAGCACTGCCCTATCCAGGAGGAAGCACACAACAGATGGTCCAGGCCATGCTGTGTAGCTCTGCAGATGGAAGAGAGCCTGACTCTGGGGGTGGAGGGATGGGGTGAGTTCAGAGTCCTCCTTCAGTGGTGGACACTTCCTGACAGAAGGGGGCAGAGGCAGAAACAGGTCATCCTGGTGGAACCCTTCCTCCTCAGGCTCCTTAAGAGCGCACTCTCTCCCCTGTCATGCTGCCCAGTCCCTGGAAAGAGCAGGGCCTCCATGTCTCTTCCTTGATCAGGACAGCAACAAAAGCACTCTTGGGGGCAATGGCTAAAGGCTCAGCCACTGAAGAAGGTCTGTCATAGCAAAAGGCTGTCAGGATGCACCTGTGATCAGTACGTGCTGCCCGCACAGGGCTTCTCCAGACTGCTTGAGAGGCCACTGCTTCTGCATCTCCCCGGCGCCAGCTTTCTCCTACAGCTCAGCTTCGAGTGTTCTCAAACAAAATGGTAGTGCGTTTCCCCATGTGTTTAGGTGATTTCCCACCTTTTCTTTAAACATCTTCCTCTCCATTTTAGTTTATTTTTTTATTTTTATTTTTGTTGTTGTTGTTAGTGGTGGTAGTGGTGGTTGGTTGGTTTTGGTTTTGGTTTTTGGAGACAGGGTTTTTCTGTTGTAGCCTTGGCTGTCCTGGACTCGCTCTGTAGACCAGACTGGTCTGGAACTCACAGAGATCAGCCTGCCTCTGCCTCCTGAGTGCTGGGATTACAGGCCTGTGCCAACACCACACCCAGCTCCTCTCCATTTTTAGAGTCAGCCAGAGCCGCCTCTGCATGCAACAGATGCGCTCACTGCGTGCCTTAAAAGGAGCAGGGGATGCAGCAGTCAGCAAGCATGGTCGAGTGGGTGACTCTGGAGCACTTGTGCTCTAGCTGGGAGGACAGGCTAGAACTGGGGTGAACAGTCTCTGAGGGGGTGCCACAGTGCTTGTCAGTGAGTGCAGGTGGAGCTCAGGGACCCATTGTACTAGAAGGAGAACTGTTGGGTTTGAAAGCAACAGGTGGAGACTGGAGAATGGAAGGCACAGGGGAAGAGATATATGCCCTGTGAAGGCGCCGAGGGCGGGCAGGGCATTTGAGGAAGCAGCTTGTGGTGCAGGCCTGGGCCTCGCCCTCTCCCCTGAGCTCTGCTGTGGCTAGATACTTCTGCCTACTCACCCACCATAAAACCTGTCACATAGATTCTTCCTTTGAGGCTCTTCCTTTGTCCTTCTGTGATTTCAGTCTCAAGGGACGGTTTCCTAAAATGGGTCTGAAGTGTGAAAAACAGAGGTGCTCAGCTAAGTCCCAGTGCCCCGTGCAGCCATCAGCGAGGAACTCGGCTCTCAGGTCTGCGGTTCTCTAGAAGTAATGCGATTAATAATTATGCTAATAGTAACGCGTGACGAATGATTACTGGAAAGCCTGTAAGTGTTCTTCGTTGTTTATTACAACTAATTCTCATACACCTCATGAGGAAGGTCATCTTTCCTCTGATTCTCGTCAAAGGTTTCTAAGAGTCACACTCACTGTGGATGTGCTTTGTAACATTACGGTAGAGGAAATACCTAAACAATATCATCACAATTTTCAGTGAGTATCTTTTTTTTAAAAAAGATTTATTGTTTATTATTATGTATACAGAGCTCTGCCTGCATGTAATCTGCAGGCCAGAGGAGGTTATCAGATCACATTATAGGTGATTGTTGGCCACCATGTGGTTGCTGGGAATTGAACTCATGACCTCTGGAAGAACAGCAAGTGCTCTTAACCACTGAGCTATCTCTCCAGCCACATTTTAGTGAGTATCTTTAATGAGCTCATTGCTCAGCGTCCCAGTGGTTATGGGGTACACATGGTTAAGGAATCTCAATATCATTTGCTCGTCTCCTGAATGAATGAACACAGAGAAACAGCAAGAATGAAACATCTTGTCATCCACAAACTGAATAAATGGCCTGCTGGACCAAAATATGAAACTGAAGCCTCCATAAACGTGACCCAAGCTTACAAAGATGACAGGCTGATGGCACCGCTGCCTGGAGTGAAGGTTTAGAGTCAGCGGATGAGGAAACACTGAGGTCTAACTCATTGTCCGCTCAGGGGAGGGCCTACTTATGCTTACAACATGGTCAGCGTTGGAGCTGAACCCACAAGGCTCTAAAGCAGTGGTTCTCAACTTGTGAGTCATGACTTCTTTGGGGCTTGAGCCACCCTCTCAGGGGTCACCTAAGATGATTGAAAAACACAAATATAGGCTGGGCACGGTGGCACACACCTTTAATTCTAGCACTCAGGAGACAGAGGCAGGCAAATCACTGTAAGTTCGAGGCCAGCCTGGTCTACAAAGAAAGTCTAGGACAGCCAAGGCTACACAGAGAAACCCTGTCACAAAAAAACAAAAAACAAAAAAAGAAAAAGAAACAGAAAAGAAAACCACAAATATTTGTATTATGATTCACAACAGCATCAAAATTAGCTAATATGAAGTAGCAGTGAAAATAATTCTATGGTTGGGGTCACCACGCATGAAGACCGCATAAAGGGTGACCGCACTTGGAAGGTTGAGAGCCGTTGCTCTAAAGCTCTTGTTACTCTCGCTAGTAAATGCGTCCACAGTTTCTGTCATTTTATCAGAGCATTTCTTTCATCCCAAAGTCTAATTCTGGGGTGCTATTACACATGATACAATAATGATATGCTCTTAAATTGTCAACTTCTAAAAATATATATTGGTATACCACACTAGCATAAGCATGCAAGCACACATGTGATGATGTGTGCGGATGTTGGCCTGCGTGTGAGCGCACCTTCTTACACTTCACATTCCTCTTGGCAAGAAGTGACACGTGTGGGAGAGCTGACTGGGAGAGCTGACAGCGAGAGCGGAGGAGGAGATGAAAGGCGACTGTGGTTTCATGCTCATCGATGACAGGGACGCAATGGCTAAGCTGAACAGGCAGAGCTCCGCACGAGCATTCCTCAGGATGACACTCCTCCCCTCTGAGTGACTGGGACAAACATCTGCCTGAAATCTTTCAAAAGGCTCTGAACTTCAGTGACTGCTTTTCCCTCACATATTAGGTAGTTTGGCCTAGGCGTTAAGCTGTAGTCTGGACTCAGAACAGCCGGGTGTCATTCAACAGCCGACTGAAGCTGTGTGAGTCACAGCATCTCAGACCTCTACGTCTCCGTCTGTAAACAAGCGGGCTAAGTGCATGTCTCCGGCGGCTTGACACGCCTTGCACTCAGTGTTTACTAAGTTGCCATTTGATGCTATTCCATAGGTGACAAAACACATCTTCAGAGAAGGCAACTCTCTAGGGCCCCAGCTAGTTCCTGGCAGTGCTGAAGAGCAGCCAGGCATCAGTCTGGGTCAGACTCACATGCCCACAGAGAGCCTGGAGTAACATTCAGGCCTCAAGTGGTTTCCTCTCGTAGGCCCTCTTTAATTTCTCTGCCATATTTGCACATTTTGTAAGTTCAGAACACCAATGAAAAGATTTATGTCGAAGCTTCTGGAAAATTAGATATGGGATGACCCCAGTAGACCCAAACGGGGGGAGGAGGGAGGCCTGCTTCCTCACACCCACTTCAGTTGTGGACAGGAGGGCTATTTACTTTGTGGGTTGATGTGATAGGATCATAATCCCATGTTGGCACTGCTCGACCCTGTCACTTCCCTGCCACCACGGGTGTGTGCTCAGGCTGTGTAAACTCTGAGAAGTTACGCAAACCCAGGAGCGGTCTGTGCTTTTCATGCCTCTGCCATATCAGCTGTCTCCACGTTTTCTTATTTCACCCCCTCCAGCATTAGGGAACTAGTGATAAATACATTTTCAACTCTTTTCTGCAGCTCTTATTCTGGAAACAGTGGCAATGCAGATAAAATAGGAGCAGGGAGACCAGGAAGCGACAGCTGTTAACCATGGGGTCCTCAGGCCTGCAGGCTCAGACCTTATCTCTAAGTGAAAAGAGGAATCGCAGATTTATGGAGTGCCTATTCTGCTAAGTGCCCTCAATCATATCATTTTGTTTTATAAACAAGAACCCTGCTAGATAGGAACGCTTATCTGTAGTGTACAAATGGGATGATAGATGACCACATCAGCTATATATGCCCAGACCTCAACAGCGCTAAAGAAGAATTTGAGATGGAATTTGAATTGAGGACCACGTAATTCCAAGTTGTAAGTGTGAACTGGTCATGCATTCATTCTGTCACGCATCAGGCTCAGCGTGTACGCAGAAGCCCATAGAAGATTAACCACAGCCTGACTCACTAATTAATTTTCTCGCCATCGATTGAGATAAAATACTTACCTCCATCTGAAATGCTTTTCTAACTAAAAGGAAACACATTCCAAGATGTACTTCTTGTGTCTTGACCCAGGAACTTAGTATTGAATTAATTTTCAGTTATTTAACGGTGATAACTGGTAGGCCAACAGTCGTACACATAGATATTGTGGTGGTTTGAATAAAAATTGCTGCCAAGTCTATCAATGGTGGCCCACGCCTTTAATCCTAGTACTTGTGAGGCAGAGGCAAGCAGATCTTTGTGAGTTCAAAGCCAGCCTGGTCTACAGAGTGAGTTCCAGGACAGTCAAGACTACAAAGAGAAACCTTGTCTCAAAAAATAAACAAACAAAAAACCCAAAACAACAACAACAAAAAACCAGAATAAACAAAGAAAAATGGCTGCCATAGGCTCATTGACTTGAATGCTTAGTCATCAGGGAGGGACACTATTTGAAAAGCATTAGAAGGATTAGGAGGTGCGGCCTTGGAGTACATGTGGCCTTGTTGGGGGAAGTGTGTCACTAGGGGTATGCTTTGAGGTTTCAGAAGCCCATGCCAAGCCTAGCCCCCACCTCCACCCATCCTCTCTCTGCCTTCATATCAGGATGTAGCTCTCAGCTACTGCTCCAGCCTCTTGCCCCACCCCCACCCCCACCGCCCCATGATAGTGGATTAAGCCTCTGGAACTCTAAGCAAGCCCTGAATAAATGCTTTCTTGTATGAGTTGCCTTGGTCATGGTGTCTCTTCACAGCAGTGGAACAGTGACTAAGATAGATATATTTTAGAGATTCTAACCCCCACAGGACCAGAGAATAGAAGGAGAAACACAGACCCTGGGTGTACAAGCTGCTCACTTAGCTATGGAGCTTGGCCTTTTCCCCCTGATTCTCCCTTGCCTCTGAAATAGCAATCAAACATGGTGGTGGTAGATGATGCCCAGAGTGCTCTTCAGGGGCTGAGGAGATGGTTCACTGAGAGTGTGTACATAAGTCCCAAGTTCAGTTCCCAGCACCCACTTGGGAAGCTCATGACGGCCTGCAACTCCAGCTACAGTGGGATCTGGTGCCCTCTTCTGGTGCCCAAGAGGACCTACACTCACATGTGCATATACTTCTACACATATGCAAATACTTAGAAGTAATAAGTATATTCTTTTTTTTAAAGATTTATTTTATTTATATGAATGCTCTATCTGCAGGTACCAGAAGAGGGCATCAGATCACATTATAGGTGGTTGTGAGCCACCATGTGGTTGCTGGGAATTGAACTCAGGACCTCTGGAAGAGCAGACTGTGCTCTTAACTGTTGAGCCATCTCTCCAGCCCCAATAAGTATATTCTTAAAGAGTGCTCTTGGAAGGCACTCGTTTAACCAAACCAGGCTCTCCTGAAGTGGCCAACAGGAGCTGGCGAGTGAAAACCAGGCCCAGGTCGGAGAGGTCTCAGCACATCTAAGGCTGAGACAAATGTATTGCAACCAGAAACAGAATATAATGGCAGTTGCCAGGAAGAATAGAATTATAGTTTCCAAGTTACAGTGATATTTGCAAGCTATACAGGGTCCACAAGATTAATGTCTAAGACTAATTGTCCAGAGGCAGGCATGGTGGCACATGCCTTTAATCCCAGCACTCCGGATGCAGGGGCAGGTGGATCGCTGTGAGTTCAAGGCCAGCCTGGTCTACAAAGTGAGTCCAGGACAGCCAGGGCTACACAGAGAAACCCTGTCTCGAAACAACCAAAAGGAAAAGACCCTAACCTGACAAACCGATGACCCGAGCCTCTCAAGGTAGCTAGGGCAGGCTAACTCCGCGATGTCGCACACCTCGTCTGCTGTTTAGAATCAACTTCCAGTTAGATGGTTAGGAACAGTGATGCCCAACAGGCCCGAATCCCAGATAACACTTTCTCTTGGATCCACAATGGTAGTTCCTCTCCCGTGTTCTTACATAGAGTCATTTCCTAGGTGGGAGACCTAAGATGAATCCCAGCAGTTTCACTCCTGAACCTGGTGCCATAGCCTTCCGCCGCCTTGGTGGGATGGGGGGTGGAGATGGCAAGGGAGGAGGCGGTAATACATCTTTGGATAAGAATTCCTCTTCTTGATTCCTAACGTGTCTCTGTGAGGCCTCAGCTGTTAGCTATCCCTGGTAAAGAGAAGAAAACCAGACTTCTTACCCATTACTGGTGACTAGGGCATCCTGATACATAAGAGGCCCACGAGAGAAAGCAGAGGACTCAAGGATGCTGCAGAGACTGCTGGCTGTGGGGTCAACTTGACTCAGACGAGGTGTGGATAGGAAAAAATGAAAAATGGCTTTGTTGTCTAGTGAGTAAGGCGAGTTTAAAGTCTAGAGGGACTAGTGTTCTGCACATGAGTAAGAAAGGAAATATTCCTCTTTTTTCTTTATTCTTCTCTCATCTAATATATCCCAAGAGCAGCCCCCCACAGCCCCCCAGCTCCCTTCTCCCCCAAATCCACTGCTTTTTTGTTTCCCTTCAGAAAAGAGCAGGCCTCCCAGTGGTACATATGGCATAACAGTAAGACCATACCACCCTGAGCATGTCTGATCTGGGAAACATTCTTTTTTTAAAATTTTAATTATTATGTATACAGTATGCATCCGATCACATTATAGATGGTTGTGAGCCACCATGTGGTGCTGGGAATTGAACTCAGGACCTCTGCAAGAGCAGTCAGTGCTCTTAACCACTGAGCCATCTCTCCAGCCCCCTGGGAAACATTCTTAAATAAAGCAAGAACGTGGGAAACATTTGCAGGAGAAAGTTGAAACAAAATTTAAACGTGCAGAGATTACCGAGGCAGATGATGAAGACCTATGATCCCAACTACTCAAAAGGCTGAGGCAGGAGGATGGCAATTTCAAGGCTTTCTTAGGCTACAGAAAGAATTCAGGGATAGCTTTAACAAATTAGTGAGACTTGTCTCAAGTAAAAAGCCAAAACAAGTCCCACACAGTAGGTCAGCTGTCTGGTGCTCAGTGAGCACATGTGAAGCCTGGGGTTCAATTCCGTGGGATTCCCAGAAAAAAACAAAACAAAACAAAACAAAAACAAAAACAAAAACAAAAACCCAGAAAGTTTTTTTAATTATTTATTTATTTATATATTTTTATGTGCATTGATGTTTTGCCTGCATGCATGTCCATGTGAAGGTGTCAGATCCCCTGCAACTGTAGTGACAGACAGTTGTGAGCTGTCATGTGGGTGTTGGGAATTGAACCCCTGTCCTTTGGAAGAGCTGCTGGTGCTCTTAGCCACTGAGCCATCTCTCCAGCTCCCTCCAGCCCCGCCAAATGTTTTAAAGCAGAGTTGTTTTGTGTTTTGTTGTTGTTGTTGTTGTCTTTTTGGGGGGTAATAATGGCAGACAAACACTCAGCTCTCACCTCAGCGCTTTAGATTTATTGTTTTATTCAGTCTTCACAAGCTCATGAGGTGTATGTTAGCATTTGCCTCATTCAATGGACTAGGAACCTGACATGCACACCCACCATTTCTGCAAGGCCACACAGCATCTAAGTGGCAAAGAGTGAGAATGTGGAGCCAGCACCAGTCTGTTCTAATGTTTACTTCCTTAAGTATGTGCCAGGCAAAGGGTTTAGTCTGACCCCAGGATTTCTGAAGAGCCTTGGGCAAAAGTGGGGGAGGGGGAAAAGGGCCAGTTACACCCTACAGTTGTCAATAGTAGCATTATTTACTTTTGAACTAATGTGGTGCAGCCTTTAATCCTGTATTTGCACACACACACACTTTGCTCATAAAATACAAACCTGTATACACTGTCTATGTTGTAGCATTCATGTGCTTGGATCCAGCTTGCCACCAGAGCTCCAGGGCCTGCCTTGCTCTTACTTCTTGCCACTAACATGGCCGCCACGAGGCTTTCCTGAGAGGAAATGAACAGCCCATGTGTTTCACAGATGGTGAAAGTCATGCAGAGGTCAATGACTTGGAGCAAGGTCGCAGACCAAGTTAACCACATTTGGCTCAAATCGGGATCAATAACGACTGTGTGTCCCGGCTCATCCTTAGCCCGGCCCATCTATCCCAGTCCCGGGCCACATTCCAAGCTGGGTCATCTGGTGCGTGCTGCCTGGCTGAAAAACTCCCCTGTGGTTTTGCTCACATCTGGTGTTTTTCACTTCTCTTTCTGACACGTGCTTTGATCCCATTGCTGCTACAGCAAAAAGATGCCCACGGCTCCAAGCAACACCGCGAATTCAGTGAGAGGTGAACCGTGGGCCTCCCAACAGTACTCCTCAAAACAAACAGAATCACAGTTGCAGCAAGCCACACTTGAAGGATGCTGGAAACTGACAAACTTAGTACCTCTATGCAGGCATCCATAGGCCTCTGCCCTTACAGTGCCTGGTCCCTGCCCAGCTCATGACAGCCCAGCATGCCTGAGGTCTTCCTCCTACTGTTCTTCCTTTTGGTGAGTCTTGGCCTGGGCGATGGGTGGTTTTGTGCCTTCTTAAGGGTTCCCGCATCATATCGCACACAGGATGAGTGATGTACGAGCTTACATCCACATAACCTTATCAACAACAGACTTTCCCAGTTCATTTCTTTTAGCGAATTTTCTTACTCACTTTGTCCCTTCCCTCATTGTAATATGTCTCTTCCTTAGTTACAAAAGTGTTTTCTTTATTACATTAATATTTTAAGGTAAATAGCCATGTATGGCAGTGCACTCTTGTAACTTCCCACCTGCGACCTCATGAGGCTCAGGCAGCAGGTTATGAGTTTGAGGCCAACCTGGGCTTCACAGTGAGATGCTCTCTCGAAAACCAAAACCAAAACAAACAAAACCTCTCAAATGTATTTAAATTAAAAAAAAAAAAAAAAGAACATGAAGAGTCCATTAAAAAAAAAAAAACAAACAACAAAAAAAAAACCAACCCACAACGCTTCTGCCTTACCAGACCATTATTAATTTTGTTTCTGCCAATCTCATTTTCCTTGTTGTTTTTTTTTTTGCCCACTTATTTACTTTCACACAATGAGAATTATAATTTGTACGCAGTTTTCGTGCCCTGTTCTGTTGGTTACCTAATGGTATAAATGCTTCTTGGTGCTGTGGTTTGGGTTTGGCCCCAGTGTCTCCCAAGCCTTCGTGTGTGGAAATTAAACTCTGCTGTGATGCACTAAGGAGGAAGAAACTTAATCCAACTGTGGGGTTCAGAGGTGTGGCTTTGGGGAAGGAGTAACATGAGGTAGGTGGAGCCCCCCGTTGCTGACTCTTGGTGGCTTTATAAAAGGGGGGAGGAGCTGGAGAGATGGCTGCATACTGCTCTTGCAGAGGACCCAAGCACCCATATTCCATGGCTCACAACTGCCTGATGTACAAGCAGTAATGCACACACACACACACACACACACACACTCACACATGCATACACATAATTAAAAACAATCTTTAAAATGTTTGGATAAATGAAGAGAGAGAGAGAGAGGCCAGACACACACCCATGTACCCTTGTCTCTTCCCACATGACAACCAGTGCCAACCTGGGGCTCTGCAAGCAATGGCATCACTAGGTGCACCCTCAAACTCAAACCTCTGGATCCACATGCTAAAATAAACCTCCCTTCTTTAGAACTCCCCCAAGTCTTTGGTGTTGGCTGATGAGGGACAGAAAGCACCCCAATACACCCAAGAGGGCAGGGACAGTGAGTGGGAGAAGGGCAGTAGAGATTTCCACAAAGTAGTGGGTTGTGAATAGGTCTCCTCGGGACACACCTCTTCTTTGAGTTGCTGTACCTTAGAACGAAGCCAGGGAAAGACAGGGGCGCATCGAGGGGCGGCGACACAGCCCACACATAAACAGAAGGTCGCAGACATTCAACCTTCCCTTTGGTAGCATCTCCCAAAGAGACCTCAGAAAAGAATGGCTTGCCATAGACACAGCGCTCCTTGGGAAAGAACAGCTGCCCATGCATGCGCTGTGGGAAATGATAGGAAGTTATGTTGCTTCCTGCAGTTCCCAGAGCCTTTCCCGAGTGAAATGAGGAAGCGGAGCATCCTTCCTGCTGGTGTGGACTGTTTGCACGCCCGGCTGTGTTTTCTACTTTTTCCTGGCTCTTCTTTCCCTCTCATTTGTCCCACCTCAATCTCATGTCCCAGTTGGGCTACAGAGTCCTTCTTCAGCCAACCTTCCTCTAGTTAAACTTGTAACCAGAGTCTCTTGCTTTCCCTTGTTGAGTTTCCAAAGCCAGGATGCCACACCAGTTCTCCTCCTGGGCCGTGTCTGCACAATGGGCCTCAGCACACAGGCCAGCACTGGGGAGCACCCACATGCCCTGTTCTGCAGCCCCAGGAAAGCTAAAGGATGGAGAGGAAGATGCAGGCTACTGCATCCTGCAGTGCTTCTTTGGAACTGCTCTGCCTCCCACAGGGAAACCAGCTGATCTACTAGACACTGCACACTTAAAAAAAAAAGATTTATTTATTTATTATTATATATACAGTGCTCTGCTTGCATGTACATCTGCAGGCAGAGGAGGACATCAGACCACATTATAGATGGTTGTATGCCACCATGTGGTTGCTGGGAATTGAACTCAAGTCCTCTGGAAGAGCAGACAGTGCTCTTAACCGCTGAGCCATCTCTCCAGCCCCACACTGCTCACTTTTAATCTTCCCAGGAAATGGGGAATATCTCGGAAACTAGACCATCTATTCTTCAGTGACAGGTGATGAACTGAGGACTGTGGCTTATGCCCTAACACATTCATAGAGATGTGACATCATAAGATAAACCAAATGTGCTAAGCAAAGGACAAGGTGATACTGCTTGTTACTCACCTTCCCAAAGGCTAACTGCTAAGCCAGGGATGTCATCTCCTGCCTGGAATCCCAGCACTTGGGAGGTTGAGGCAGGATGGTCAATCCAAGTTCAAAACCAGCTAAGTTTATATAATGTGTTCCAGGTTAGCCTGGGCCACTGTATGAGACCTGATCTAAAAGATAGATAGATAGATAGATAGATAGATAGATAGATAGATAGATAGACAGACAGACAGATAGATCATTATTAATTTTTTCCTTGTGTTTGAGGTAGTTTGGGAGGTTGTTTTGTTTTCTGCTGGGGTCGAAACAGATGACCTTGCACATCTGGGCAAGCACTGAGCTGTATCTTTAGCTATCTCTCTCTCTTCTCTCTCTCTCTTCCCCCACTCCATAATGTGAGGCCTCTTTACTTTGTACATTTGGGGTCATAACCTTTCTTTTAGTTCCCTAGAGCTTCCTCTATGAGGCACCACAGCTGAGTGGGTGAGACAGCAGGACTCAGGGCTGAGGCTAGCACTCTGAGACCACGGTGCTGCAGACCTCCTCGGGACCTTCGGGGTTCCTGGTTTCTGTCGCGTCACCTTGCGCTCTGTCTCCATCATCACACCGTGTTCTTTCTCCCTACGCATATGTGTGAGTCTCCACTGGGCAGTCTCATTATAAGACAACAGTGGTAACAGACAAGGCGCCCACCCTCCTTCACCATGACCTTGTAATTGTAATAATCTAACTGCTACGGTCCTATTGCTCAGTGCTGAAGCATTATGAGGCATTAGGCACGTGGATTGCGTGGTGAGGAGGGAACACAGTGCAGCTCTATGCATCTTTCTGCTTTTTGCTTACAAACGTATTTGGTACATTTTGTAAGATGTGTGCATTTGTGTTGGGCAAACAAACTAAAATATGCATATGAGAGAAGAAGAGAAGGCCTGAGTAAGGAGCAGTGCGATGGGGGGAGATACACAGGCTGGGGGGCGGGAGGGTGGAGAATGAGGCACAGCAGGCAGGGAAGCTGTTAGAACTAAGGGAGAGACCACACACACGTGCACACACACACACACACACACACACACACACACACACATCTTCTTCCTTCACACGAAAGGGTTCTTTAGAAACCTGCTACAGGGGAAGTTGTGGGGTAGCCTAGTCTTCACCATGACCCCAGTTCCTCAGCCACGGGGGCCGTTAGCAAGCTTGGAACATTTACACAATGGTTGCTGGCAGGGGCTGCAGAGAAGCCATGGAAAGTGTAAAGGAAATAAGTGTAACCACTCACGCTTTGGAAGGTGAGTGTGTCGAATTTATCAACCGAGAATCACTATAATGCAAAACTAAGAGTCATATGCTGGGTATGGTCACACATACCTTTAATCTCAGCCCTGGGGGAGGCAGAGGCAGGTGAGTCGTTGTGAAATTGAGGCCAACCTAGTCTACATAGTGAGTTCTTGACTAGTCAGGCCTATATAAAAAAGGCAGGTCCTGTCTAAAAAAAGAAACAAGAAAAGAAAAAGAGGCAAATACATTTTTAAATGCCAGCTCTGAGCGTTTTTTTTTTTTTTTTAATAAAGATTTCATTTTTCAGAGAAGTTTAAAGTTCACAGAAAAACTGATCAGAAAACGTAAAGATTCACCATGGGACCCCTGCCTCCTTCCCTGTCAGCAGAGAGGTGTGTCTGTAGTGAAAGAACCCCCACAGCATCCCAAGTCCAGAGTGTGCCTTGAGGTTAGCTTTCCGTGGGGCACAGTATGTGGAGTGGGACAGATGTCTAATGACACGTAGCCAACGTTAGAATCTCCGGGTGGTTTCACTCCCCTAAAAGTCACCCGTGTTCTTCCTATTCCTCTTCCCTCAACCTGCTTCCTTCAGACCCACTGTGTTAGTTACTTTTGGAATCCAGCGGCCGAAACAGCCGCTAAAAGCAAGTCCGTGGAGGAAAGGTTTCCTACGCCTCACGGTTCCAGAGGGTTTTCATCCACACAGCGAGAAAGGCATGGCAGCGGAAACAGCTCTGCCTGTGGTGCTAGGAGGGAGAGGCAGAGGCTCCTTATAGCCAGAGAGCAGGGATGGAGCTGGAGGTGTGTGTTTGTGTGGTGTACATGTTCATGTGTGTGTAAACATGTACACACATGTGCACATGCATGTGAGGGGGACATTGGGTGTCTTCCTTGATCACTCTCCACCTTACTTTTTGATATGGAAGTTTCTCTCTGAATCTGAAGCTCCTTAATTCAGGTGGGCTGACTGGCCAATGAGCTTCAGGCACCTGCCTGTCTCCCCTCAGCCACTGGACACAGTTCTATCTAATGGGTGCTGGGGAGCCGAACTCTGGCACTCCTCAGCGCCAGGTATAACCTTTGAGGGGCTGTCCCTGGCAACCTACTTCCAGTAGCCAGAGCCCTTCTTCTAAGGGGTCCACAGCTTATAAAAGAGGCCTCCAATCTGGGTCCAAGCCCAGAACATGGGCTGTGAGGTGCATTCTGGAGTCAACCTCAGTGTATCAGCGATCCGTTCACCGGCCCCACAGGTTTGGTGTTTGCAGAGAGCCATAGACTTGGAATCACTTAGTGCAAGCCTTTCCGGCTGCCTTCCGCCAGTGACAGCCGTGTAGGTAAGAGTGCTCAGTAACCTTCCAAGGCTTGGTAGACACTCATACTCGTTTTCCCGTGAGATCTTGGGCATGTTGCTTGGTCTCCGAGAGACTCCGTTTCCTCCTGTGTAAGGCAGTGAGTGGATGCTCGACATCAAGTGCCTGGCATGAAAAAGGCGCTGTGTGCTTTGATTATTCAAGAAATATGCTTTACCTCTGGTTTCAAGGGCTGTTAGATGCTCTGTATACAATGTAAATATAACCCACAGGGGTCCTGTCCTCATGGAATACATAATTTGAAGACAAAGGTAGCTATTTACATAAGAAAAACAAGCCCATACAATGAAATCTTATTATTTTAATCCATATAAATAAAGAAAAAAACTTTCAAAAATAGAAAGTAAAGAATAGACTAGTCGGGGACAGGGAGGGAAATAAGGCACTTGGTGAGAGCCGCGTTGAGGAAGTGACACGAAGCTGAGACCTGAAAGTTGAGTTGGGTTGGGGAGCTAAGCAGATGGAGGCCTTTAGAGGGCGTGGTGCGGGGGCGGCGGGGGAAGTGATCCAGGTAAAGGGAACAGGTCCTGAGGCAGCAGAGTTCAGCGCGCTGCAGGAACTGAAACACCACTGTCACTAGAGAGTGTGAGCAGGGGCAACGTTGCCTGATGCTGGAGCCACAGGCAGATGGGGGCGGGGCCCGGGACTCAGGGGCACCTGATTTATTAGAGAGGGAAAGAGTTAGGCAAAGAATAAGACAGGACGTAGAAAATGGGGGCCAGGCATGGTGGAGGGAGAGAGATGGGAGCCAGCCAAGGGGAGTTGACAAGGATGGGAACCTAGCAGATTTCAGTCATTTAGCAAGACAGCTATCTCTCCCCACCCCTTCGTCTTTACCTCCCAGGCTGGTGGAGAATTCCCAGTGGTCCCGCTCAGCCTCCCTAGTGTTGGCATATACCACTGGGCCAAGTAGTCTCCTCTGACACCTCTGAGACAGCAGTAGGCTCGGGGCCACAGCCAGAGGAAAAGCCATATATAGACTTTTAAAGATCTAACAGTCCAAATTTCCCAGTTGCTTGTACATTTCCTTTTGCCCTCACAGGAGACAGAAAGGCACCAGCTTGTGAGGCCGCAGGACCAATGGAACAAGAGAGTTTCATCCACCCACCCACGTTCCTCATTAGCTGGGAACAGAGTACATTTTCCATCCAACCTCCTCCTTTTTTTCATGAAGAAGAGACAGATAGGTCGTTCATTTATACCACAGTTTAGCATGTCCACACTTTATAAAACAAAATAGTTGCTCCTTATTACTTACCCGTCACCCCGAAGCGCCCCCTCCAAGTCTCTCAACCCCAGAAAAGTGACCTCTCACGGCTTTACCTAACTCTGCTTGCTGTAACTACCATACCTTGAAATAGCGGCTTCCCTGTCTTCTCTATTGACTTTTACTGCAGAAGGTGGGGATTGAACTCCCACCCTGCCCATCATCCATGACATGTGTTTCCTGCCCTTAAACACCCACATCACTTTAGCATAATGCTCAGTATTTATATCACTATGGGGGGAGGGGGATGTACCAGTCCCGCCTAAGTGATGAATCCATTCTGATCATATATTGTCTCCTCAAAAATATTTTGCTCTCTCTGGCATCAACTGTCTCACCTTTGTATGCCTTGCAATTATGTGCACATGTCACTGACAACCCATACTCTCCCCAAGCTGTTTAAGCAACTTGGTATTCTATCGATTGGAAAGAGTTGCTCTTGGTCGAGAGCCTTCTGGTGCCCCCCCCCAACCCACCCTCTCCTCACCCTCCCACCCCCACCCCCCCACCCCCGTTCCAGACTCATTGATCCCCAGGCCTGCTAGCCAGCTATCAAGCTGGGATGTCTCTTTACCACATCCTGGGGATTTCCTTCACTCTGTGTTGAGCACCCTGATTCCCTCCCACCTCTTCCTCTTTCTTGATTTACTCCATTGTTTTGGGGAAAAACACCCTCTTCACTGGTGGGTTCCTGAGAGAGAAAGCAGAGGGGGTAGACACTGCCCTGAGGACATGTGGGCCCTGGCCTGGTTCACTTGGCAATTACCATATCAGTGTTTTCTAAATTCCCAGCTCACACATCTTTTTGTCTGGTCCTTTTTTTTCCCCCCTAGCCACTGAAGGTTCATTCAGGAAGTGTTGCATAATTAGTACCCTTATCTGTGGCCAAACAGATAAAACAAATACTTTCCTCGGCTCCAAAGGCGATAAGTTCGAAGCGCAGTATGTACTGTGTACGTGTGCATGCTTTTGTGTGTGTGTGCGTGTGTGTGTCTTGCAGGGGATGGAGTTGTGCTGATGGTGGTGGCCATGTATTTAAGCCTGCATGCATCTGTGGAGACCAGAGGTTGAGGTCAGGTGTCTCCCTCCACTGCTCTCCACCTTATCTTTCAGAGAGCTCTGCCTGAATCTGGGGCTACTTGTTCCAGCTTGACCAGGTGGCCAGGATCTGTCTGCCTCCTCCCTCTCCTCCAGTGTGGGGCTTGAGGCACTGTGACCGCAGTCAGCTTTACATGGGCTCTGGTGCACTGAACTCAGAGCCGCATTCTTACACAAGAGGCACTTTACCTACTGATTCTTCCTCCAAGACCTGAGGCCTATTTTCTAGGGTCCTCACAGAATTCCCAATGAAGCCAACACCGAAGATGGTTCCAGCCCTTGTCCATCCCATACACTGGCTTCCTTGTCTCGCTTCACCTTGACGGATATTTACTGAGGTACTCTCCAGAATGCACCGCTTTTGCCCCATTGCCCGTCTCTAATCTTTTTGCCTTGTTACTTCCCACATGGGAGTGCTTTGCTTCGGCTATCATGTCCTCATTCCTAAAATCTTGGGGTTTTTGTTGTTGTTGTTCTATAAAAGTTCATTAGAAGGAATCCAACAATAAATTTTGCATTTTTGTTCTGTGTATATTTATAGATCTTTCTAAGGATATCAGTAACTTGGTTTTCTTTGATAAAGATGCCACTGTTTCCAAATAATCTTTAGGGTATTATTTTCTGCAAGAGTCTCCAAGAAAGCTTTGCTAAATGCAGGATGGCTGTCGGTGTGTGTCAGTGCTATAATGTAGTTGTAGCGAAGAAGGAGAAGGCGGGGTCTCCAGTCAGAGTCTGTGGTGGTTCGAATGAGGATGTGCCCCATATGCTCAGACACTTGGACCCTGTTGGTGGAACTATTTGGTAAGGATCTAGGGGTGTGGCCTTGCTGGAGAGGGTGTTTCACTAGGCGCATACTTTGAGGCTTCAAAGGACGCCCTCACGCTATTCCCAGTGTCTCTTCCTCTGTCTCATGGTTGTGTTTCAAGATGTGAGCTCTCAGTTACTGCAGCCATGTGCCTAAGCCACGGTAACCGTGGACCCACCCTCTGAAATCCTTAGTCCTAAATTAAATGCTTTCTTTTATAAATTGCAATAGAAAAGTAACTAAGAGTCTCTAGGTAATTTTTATGTAGTTTCTTTTCAGTGTCTTCAGGGTGTTGCCATATTTGGTTTCTCTATATTTTTGCTCTTCTGCTAGAAGAAAAACTTTTAGTCCTCGGAGCCTGCACGGAAGGCATCATCCACCACCAGGCAACAGCTAGAGGATGCAGCTCTGGGGTCTCATTGCTTCCTGAGGTAACTTTCAATTCACCTTGCTTTAGCTGTAACCTCATCCATATCCCCCAGCACTTAGTCCACAAACTGTCTAGCATCTGGGGTTAATAAAAGGTATAGTGGCTACTGTAGTGTCCTCAGACACAGATCTAGCACTCAGCCTGCTCTCGGCCCAGTTACCACTCACACATCAAATTTTCAGCTTTTAAAATGACCTCTCACTGAAGTAGTAACTAATGCCTCTAATCCTGGCACTTCGAAGGCAGAGGCAGGAGAATCATAAGTGTATTACAAGCCTGGGTGTGTCAGTTTGAATGAGAATGGCCCCCACAGGCTGATCTATTTGAATGCTTAGTTCCAGTTGGTGGAACTGTTAGGGAAGGATTAGGAGGCGTGGCCTTGTTGGAGGAGGTGTGTTAGTGGGGATGGTCTTTGAGGTTCCCAGTCTCTCTTTCTTTCTATCTGCTGCCTGGAGATCAGGATGTAAATCTCTCAGAAACTGCTCCAGCACCATGCCCACTGTTACGACCATCAGCTGACCCCCCTGAAATTGTAAGCAAGCCTCCAGTTAAATACTTTCTATTTTTAAAGAGGCATCTTGGTCGTGGTGTCTCTTCAAAGCAATATACCAGTAACTAAGACAAACAACACAAACAATTCAATCCAAAAACAAAGGCAACATACAGATAATACATAAATACAATGTGTTGTTTTTCTTTGCATGTTTTGTTTGTCTTTGTAAGCTTGTCCTACAAGGTGCTAATTTGTTTAAATAGGCGCAAAGAGATCCTGGAAACACCCTAAAGAAACCAGTCACAGTGTTTACACACGGACAGGAAGGAAGTGCCAATGGAAACAGGCAGGAGGAAAAGTCTTGGTCTGTGGTCGTCTTTCCCCTTTCTTTTCTCTCTTTTCCATGGCTTTAATAGCATGAGAGTGATGTGCTTAACCAAAGTATTAAGTTTTGGTTGAGTTCCAGGAAGAAGTGGTACACAGTATGCTTGTTCAATCCCCTGCCCTTAACCAGAAGTATCAAGTGTTGGTTTTCTGTAACTGCAACAATGAGAGGTTTCTCAACTAAAAACCCTCTTAAACTAATAGAGAGCAATGAGCCAAAGTACGTTAAAAGAGTTTTGGCAAGACAAAGAAGAAAAACAAAATAAAACAAACAAGGCTAGAAGATCAAAAAAAAAGTTAGGAAAAATATTGGCATGAAATAAGATGGACTGAAATATGGTCTTCTTATAAGGCAACTTGAAAACATGTTAAAAATCCAACAGAAAATTGTGATGAAAATAAAAAATGTGGATTAAAAATTACAAGTGGCATTTGGATATAATTTAAATAATAAAAATCAAAACTTCAAAATTACAAAAATCTGGTGATCTAGGTGATGAGGTGATGGAATCTAAAATTGTTTGTTGCTGTTGTTGTTGTTGCTTTTTTGTTTTTGTTTTGTTTTGTTTTGTTTTGTTTTTTTAGACAAAACAGCCTTGGCTGGCCTGGAACTCACAGCAATCTGACTGCCTCAGTCACCTGAGTGCTGGGATCAAAGGTGTGTGCCACCATGTCTAGCCTCTAAAACATTTTTAATGGGCTCAAAGACTGCAATGCAGTTTTGCACTGTCAAAATTAAGAAGTTTTTACTCTTTAACCAAAATAAGTCCTCTATGAAAAATTTATCCTATGAATTCACTCACACTGGACCTTATGGAAGGCCTTCAAGGAACTCTTTTAAGCATAGCTTGTAGTGCCAAAAAGTATAAACCACTCAACCATTCATAGTAGCAGATTGGCTGCACAAATTTTACTATACTCATGGAAAGATATGAACAGGCATTGAAAAGAAAAAAGCAACCAACTTTATACTCATGTAATTATTTCTAATGTGTATTTTTAAGTTTGAAAGAAAGACATGATATGAAAGTGCTTGTAACCCTATCTGAAAATGTCACTGGGACCCTATTAGATTGCACAATTGATACATATTAATTTTAAAAACTTATCGAAAAACTATGTATGGAATGACACTATGTATGTGCATGGTGACTTCTGTATTGTTTTTCTTAAGACTACAGATATGTTTATATATACACAGACTATCTCTGGAGCAATGCAAGGACAATTTAACACATTCTCTGTGATCAATAAATGTAGCATAAATGGATTCAAGAACAGACATCACATCATCATCTTAATACTGAAAAAGGCTTTTGGCAAAATCCAACATCCCTTTTATGATAAAAGCCCTGAATATACTAGGAGCAGAGGAACATATCTCAACAAGAAATGACGCCATTTAGCCATATGTGGCAAATGTAAAGCCAATATTATGATGAAAAATTCAGAGCACTTTAGTAAAATCATGAAGAAAAAAAGGATATGTGCTTTCTCTACTTTTTTTGTGGGGTGTGTTGAGACAGGGTTTCTCTTGTGTAGCTTGGCTGTCGCTTTGTAAACTGGGCTGGCCTTGAACTCAGAGATCTGCCTGCCTTTACCTTCTAAGTTCTGGGATTAAAGGCGTGTGCCACTGTAAGATTCTAGATGGCCTGAACTCAGCAGTGTCAAGGAAATAGTGTTTCATTATTAGCTAAGGAAATGGAGATTTTAGCTGAGGAAATATAAAATTACAGGTGCCCTGCACTCAGCTCCCATGACAATAGCATTGTCAGCCGAACAAGCTGCAGGCTGATAACAAGAACGAACAAAGCTGTAGCGAACTAAGGAGCGCAAGTTAGAAATTCTCGCTAGCCCCCATCTCAATCCTGCTCCTGGAAATTACTGCTCTTATCTCACCCTACTTAGAATTTACCACCCTAGACCCCCTATGGTTAGTCTAGCACTCTTTAACTAACCATTGTCACTGAGTTTTACTTTTTGTAGAAGATATTTAAACCCTGAGTTTCTGTAGGACGGGGTCTTTCCCATCTCCCTGGAGTATGGCAGACCCCAACATGTCAGATTAATAAATTCCTTTGCTTTTGCATTGACTCTGGACCCTGTCTCTCAGTTGGGCTTCCAGGGATAAACTCAGACAACCTGAGTTTAACACCAACTTGTCCAGCTTTACTTTTTTTCTTTTTTAAATATTTACTTCTTTAAAGTTTTAAAACTTTTCTGTGTCTGTGTCTCTGTGTGGATCTGTTCACCCAAGGAAGCTGGAAGAAGGAGTTGGAGTCCCCTGGGTCACAGGAACTTACGAGCTACGATGTGGTGCTGGGAAAGAGCAACAGGTGATTTTAACTGCTGAGCCATCTCTCCAGTCCCTTGATTTTTCAACTCTTACTCAATATGATACTTAGCTAGAACAATAAGACAAGAAAAGAAAACAGAAGGGGAACAAACAAGAAAAGGAGAAGTCAACGTATCCCTTTTAGCAGATGATATGATTCTATATACATAAGAGACCACCTAAGACTCTAGCAAAAATAAATAAATAAACACTTTCTTCTAAGTGTCAGGATACAAAATCAACACATGACAGTCAGTAGCTCCACCTGCTCTGGTAGCACACATTTTTAATCCCAGAATTGGAAATGAAGAGGATCTCGGTGAGTTCCAGGTCTGCCAAGAGCATCTTGGTGGGAGCCTGTCTTAGGAAAGCAAGCAAGCAGGGAAGGGAGGAAGAGAGAGAGGGAGAAAGGGAGGAAGGAAGGAAGGAAGGAAGGAAAGAAGGAAGGAAGGAAGGAAGGAAGGAAAGAAGGAAGGAGGCTTCTTATATACCAATGACAAATACTCTGAGAAAGAAAAGAAAGAGCTTGGGGAAATAACCCCACTCACAACTGTCTAAAACAAACAAACAAAACAAAACAGTAACTTGGAAGAAACTCAAGCAAGGAGGTGAAAGGTCTCAGCAATTCAACAGTCAGTGGGATCGAGTGGGAGAGAGTAAACAGAGCCATGTGGTTTTGACAAAGACGCCTGCAAAAACCATGCCTCTTAAATACAGTTCTGCGGAACTGGGCTATCCACATGTCGAAGACTCAAACTAGATCCCTATAGCCCTACACAGCAATCAAGTCCAGATGGATAAAGTGCCGCAATATAAGATCCAGAACTCTGAAAATGTTAGAGGAAAAGGTGGGGAAAATAACCTTCAGGATATGGAGTAGGTAGAGGCTTTCTGACTGGGACTCCAGTGGCTCAGGAAATAATCCCAAGATTGTTGAAGGAAGCCTCCTGAGTTAAAACTTGCACATAGCTGAGGAGAGAATCAGTCAGGAAAAAGAACAGCCTTCAGAATGGGAGGGAATCCTTGCTAGCTGTATGTCTGACAAGGATTAATTTCCAGAAAACATGAAAACAAGAAATCAAACAACTCTGTCAACAAATGGGCTAATGAAAAGGAGGACAGATAGCTCTCAAACGAGAAAATACAGATGGCCAATAGACATCTGTGAATGCTCAACTTCACTAGCCATCAGAGAAATGCAAATTAAAACCACGTTTCAAGTCCACCCCATCCCAGTCAGAATGTCAGTTATTAGGAAAACAAAATAACAACAAACGTTGTAAGGATATAAACAAAGAGGAAGTCTTGTATATCGCTGGTGGGAATGTGAACTGGTCCAACTACCATGGAAGTTTGTCAAAAAACCAAAAACAAATCTAGATTATGCACTCAATGCGCCACTCATGGGTGCTTATCCTGAGAACTTCAGTGCTTTGACATGTTCTGTAGAAACGCTTGCATGGTGTTAGTTATAGAGTCAGCCTCAGTTCCAACATTGGAGGAAGAAATAAGCAGATAAGGAAGACTTGATATCCATATACACAGAAATTTTCCCAGCCATGAAGGACAAAGTTGTGCCTCTTGCAGGAAAGTTAATGCAACTGGAGATAATCACATTAAGTGAATTTAATCTGTCTTGGAAAAACAAGTAAGTGCTTCCCAGGTTTTATGTGGACACATAACATCATATATGTCTATATGACATGAAAGTAGAGTTAGAAAGGTGGGAGAAAGGGGAGAAGGGGCCTGCGGGGAATGTGCTTAAATTACAGTGAATACTTGTATGAAAACACCCTTATGTAGCCAATACTAGGAACAATGAATGTATATACACTGAAAGAAATACAGTTGTGTGGAGGTCATAAGAACTAGTAACGTATACCTTCTAAATAAGGCATCTAGGAAGATGAGGGGTCAAGAAAGGGAATGGAATATATACTTTTCCTTAAATATATTTATTTTCTACTTAAAAAAAAAAAGTACATGTTTGAACCAGGAGCAATGGAGCATGCCTTTAACCCCAGTGCTCTGGAGGCAGAGATAGGTGGATCTCCATAAGTTTGAGCCAGCCTGGCATACAAAATGAGGTCCAGGACAGCCAGGGCTGTTATACTGAAAAACCCTATTTCAGAAAAAAAAAAAGTCCATGTTCTTTTAAAAATAATGAATGTGAGCTGGATGCGCTGGTACATACCTGCAATCCCAGCACTTGGGGAGGCAGAGGCAGGTGGATCCCTGAGTTTGAAGTCAGCAGGGTCTACAAGAGTCCAGGTCAGGACAGCCAAGGCTACACAGAGACATCCTGTCTTGAAAAACCAAACCATCCCCCATCCCCCACCCCCCACCCAAAAAAAGAGTATGTCAGTCAGAGGGTTTTTGCTGCAAGAAACCAAAACAACTCTGGGTAGCTGAAGCCAAGAGAGAGTTTATTAGAAGATATGAGTAGTGTGGATGGCAGACTTGGGTTGAAAAGCAAAATAGGCACAACAGCAGTGCTGGCTGCTGGTCTCTGATGCTCAAGCCACCACTAGTGTAGCACTGGGAGCCATGTGCACATGACAGCTCCCGCAACACTCTGGAACAAATCTAGCACTCTTTGCTATTGAGGTTATGAGCTCCTTAGCCAAAATCCAGCACAGATCCTTATGCCTCTTCATAGCTGCAAGGGAGGCAGGAAATAAAGATTTGAATTTTCAGCTTCTAAGGTGGAAGGTTGTATGTGTCTCTCATCAGGGCTCATAAAGAGGATAATGCCACAAATGCAGAAAATTTAAATAAACAGTAGAGGGAGGAAGGGAGGGGGAGAAGGAGGGAGGGGGAAAGGAGAAGGGGGGAAAGGGAGAGATTTTCATCACCTTTCACTTTCTTTGGGGCAAGTATGAAACTACTACCTTGCTTCCATATGACTTGTCTGCTTTTCGATGTGGGTCTTTTGCATGGAGTGTCACTCCCAGAGTCACTGGACTTTAAAGTGGAAAGGTTTCTATGGATCATTTAGTTCAGTGCTGGGGAAATTCCAGTTACCCACGGTAACTTAATGAAACTTTCAGATGATGTGAGCAGGTGCCCCCATGTAGCCCTGGTCTGAACAGAGTCTCTGGGCCTTAGCAGCCTTTAGCAGAGAAGGTTGTTTCCAGTAGAGCTGCCTTCTAAAGACGCTGGTACCGCTTATTAAACAGATTATCAAGTATTTGTATATGACTTTAATGTTTAGTTTAAACACACTTATTTTTAGTTACTACAATTTAAATTTAAATACACTTATTTTTAGTTACTACAATTGTTTATTAAAAGCAAAAATAAACCACCAACAACAACAACAAACCCTATACACAATAGAATTTAAAGAGGCCGGAGAGATGACTTCACAGCTAAAAACACTTGTTGCTCTTCCAGAGGACCAAAGTTTGATTGCCAGAGCCCACACAGTAGCGCACAACCATTTATAAATCCATCCCAGGGGATCTTACGCCCTTTTCTGGCCTCCACAGGCACCAGATACGCAAGTGGTGCATAGACATACAGACAGACATATATACATAAAATAAATACATTTAAAGGTTTACTTTAAAATATAGTGGGTTCCTTTCTGATATTTTACATGCACACACACATGCACACACACACACACACACACACACACGCGTGCGCACACACACACACACTATATATATATACACACACACACACACACACACATTTTTGTTTGTAGATATCTGTATGATATGTGTATACTATTTCATTATTTGTTCATCCTCAACATATATTATGGACGCAACTGACATTTGAAGTGGTTGCATGTCCCCCAGCCCTAGCTATTGGTGGGGTCCAGAGGCACCACACCCTGAGGAGGCTGTCATGAGCCATGGAGGTTTGATGGCAATATGACATTTTAGCCCATCCATCCTCATCATAAAGTCAAGATGTTAGTTGTTTTCATGAGAGAAATGCCTTCACCAATACTCAGGACTGCGTCAGGACATGTAGAAGCCCCCCCAAAACCACCTAGTCCCACTTTATGTGCAGGAGGAGAACTGTTGTCTTGGGGTAAAAGGGGAATAGCTGGGGACTTGCCCAAAGTCACCCAACCAGGACAGTAACAGAGAAGAGTTTTATTTCCCAGGACCTGACTCACTGAGTGCTTCCTGCCACTCTAAGGGGGAACTGGAGCCCAGCGTCATTTAAAGGCCCTGACAGGAGCCCTGGTTCTTCGCGGCAAGGAGCTGTGCGCAGGCGTCGTGGTACCCATGCTCGAGTCCTTCAGCTGCGCATGCGTCGTACCCATGATTCCCTCAGGGTTTCCCTTTTGCCTTTGCCTAGTGTGCGCCTTCCCATCTACATTAACTACTGCTTAGGGGACACATGTCGTGCCTGTGTCCACCTTCCTCTCCTTGGCAACATGCACTTTTTTTTAAATAAAGATTTATTTATTTATTTATTTATTTATTTATTTATTTATTTATTACTATGTACACAGTGTTCTGCCTGCATGTACATCTGCATGTCAGAAGAGGGCATCAGATCTCATTATAGATGGTTGTGAGCCACCATGTGGTTGCTGGGAATTGAACTCAGGACCTCTGGAAGAGCAGTCAGTGCCCTTAAGCTCTGAGCCATCTCCCCAGCCCCCGCAACATGCACTTTTACACTTCTTAAACAGCTGTATTATCTGGCCAGGTCTTGGCAAAATATAGTGCCAGATGGATGGCACAAGGAAGGGGAAAACAGTCAGTTCTCTTATGTGTCAAATTCCTTTAACCAGGGAACTAGCCTTAGTGTTAGCAGAGGGTGGGAGAGTGGGACCAGGGGAATACAGCTGGGACGAGACACACGCCCAGCCCACAGGAGCTTGCTTTCCAAGGGTTAGCTACAAACACCCTGTTAGCACAAAACCCAAGGACTGTGTGTGCCTGTCACTGCACACGACTATATTCGCATTGCTATGCTTAGTGTTGATAACGCTGAACCTCCCTACTCTGGATTTCAAAATAAATAGGAGTAAGCCTTCAGCATTCCCTCCCACTGCCTCGGGTCATCATTTGGGGTACCTTCCTTTGGAGCTTACTGTCCCTAGGGGAATCCAATAAGAACCTCAAAAGTGTAGCCCCAGATAGTGAAGAAGGTTCAAATATCAAGGTAAGCATCAAGAAAGTAGGAAACAGTCCCAGAGAAAATGAAGACAGCATTTCTGAGTATCACAGACCTATCCTGGGGACCAGACAGTATCCTTTGTTCTCTGGCAGAGATTAGCGGCAGCCTTAATGCCCTAGTATCTGATTAGCTGTTGCTGCTTGGTTTACTTTAAAAAAGGAAAAAGAAAAAAAGCTGTGCATGAAAAGCGACCTCACCCCTGAGGCATTCATTTCCTGCCCCCCAGCATGTGTGGGCTTAACAAAGAACCCACTCTTGTCTGACTGTGGCCCAGAGCCGCCCTGTGTGTCCACGTGCAGTGGTGATGCAGTCAAGGCCCCTGGTGTAGAATTGAAAGAGTTCCAACTGTCTTCCTGGTCCTTACATAGCCATCATCCTTGAACTTCTTAGCTGAATTTCTCATCTGGGAGGGGACAATAATCATCCCAGGACTATTAGCAATGTCTAATGTCTCTGTGCTGAGTGCACCATGTGGGTCCCCTCACACAGTTACCAAGATGATACTTGTTAATAAAAAGTATCAGATTCATTTCAGTATTTAGTTTCATTTTTTTATTAAGACTATTTGACAAATACTGTAACTTAAAATTCAGTACCAGAAGTGCAGAAAATATTGATAAGCCATTAAATCCTGCCGTGGATAAAGCTACTGGACCATGCATTTAGAAAAGCTGTGGTACACACCTTTAGTCCCAGCGCTCGCTCGGGAGGTAGAGGCAGGAAGACCTCTGAGTTGGAGACCAGCCTGGTCTACAGAGTGAGTTCCAGGACAGCCAGGGCTACACAGAGAAGCCCTGTTTTGAAAAACAAAAACAAACAAACAAGAATGTATATATAAGAAAGTTTAACAATGTGAGGTCTGTTTTGCCATGGAAAGATCCTCATCACTCTCCTTTCTAACTGCCACTTCATCCAGCTCCTGCGAAATCGTTCCTAAGTTTAAACCCTTATCATTTATGAAGTATGACTTCATAAATTTGAATTTTTAATTTCCCTTTGAATCTGTATGAGCAAAGCGTAACAGGACACCATTACCATTGTTAGTTACCAGCATCTATGTCACCAGTTATCTGGTGACATTTAACTATTTCACTGCTCTGGGGAGTCTAAGAAGAAACCCAGCCCACGGCATCACTAGCACATCCCTGCTGCCATGACATCAGGTCACACTTCTTAATTGCTCATTTAAGAAAACAGCAGTGCTTGGAGAACAGGAACGATCCTATCCAGCAGGTGGTATTGTCACGGCGAGACAGTGAGCAGCGCAGCTAAGACTGGGTTGTTCCAGCCGCCACGGGTTGCAGTAGGAGCACTGCAAATGAACACACTCGGACAATGTTCCTTCGAGAGGTCATCGGTGCTCCCATTCCAAGAGAGGATTTTAAAATCATGATTGATCTGCTGTATCTCTTTTTACCCAAAGTAACCCTTTCATCTCAGAAGGAAATTCTTTTACAATCCTAATATCCACTGTCCAGAACTGTACATCTATCTATATTCCTAGTCAAACAGTGGCTTGTACGGGATTCATAATCTAAAGCCGTGCTTTGCCACATGGCATTTCCTGTGTGAGTATGTAAACTCCCAAATGGCAAATGGCTGTCGGTTTAGAGAATTTTTACTACAGACTGAGCCTGGGACCCGTAATGTTTTAACTTTGTTTTCAGGTTCTAATGTATTTCCTAATATGCTGAAGATGTGATTCAAGTCTAAACAGAAAATTCTTTTTTCTTTTCTTTTCTTCTTTTTTTTCTTCCCTGAGACAGGGCTTCTCTGTGTAGCCTTGGCTGTCCTGGACTTACTTTGTAGACCAGCCTAGCTTCAAACTCACAGTGATCCAGTTGCCTCTGCCTCCTGAGGGCTGGGATTAAAGGCATACACCACCATGCCTGGCGAAAATTCATTTCTATTTCTCATAGCTTAAAGGAAATTTATGTAAGCCTAGCAGGGTGGTGCATACCTATGATCCCAGCACTCAGGGAGGCAGAGTCGGATCTCCATAAGTTGGAAGCCAGACTGGTTTACAAAGTAAGTCCAGGATAGCCAAGGCTATGCAGAGAAATCCTGTCTAGAAAAGCAATAATAATAATAATAATAATAATAATAATAATAATAACAACAACAACAACAACAATGTAACATTGTTAGTGCACTTGTGTTTTGACTGCAATCCGTCAGAAGGCCAGGTGTGGAACTTCCCACTCTTGGCATCATGTTTGAACATGTGTGAGATTTTGTTTATTTATTTTTATTTTTTTGGTTTTTCAAGACAGGGTCTCTCTGTGTAGCCTTGGTTATCCTGGACTCACTTTGTAGACCAGGCTGGCCTCGAACTCACAGCGATCCGCCTGTCTCTGTCTCCCGAGTGCTGAGATTAAAGATGTGCAACACCATGTCCAGCTCTAAAATGTGAGATTTTGAAGCCGAATTTTCACATTAGGTGTGTTTCACCTGCGTGATAAATGTTCACTTACAATACCTGTCAGTACAAACCAATAAGCTTTTGTTTCCAAACCTAGCAGTTACCACAGTGGTGCGATCAGCACGAGATTCATGTGCACAGTGTAGGTCAGGTTTAATTGACTAAACAGCACTGTCACGGAATCCATCGAAACCAGAGCCCTTCCAACGCTACACATTTGCGGATGACTTTCCACGAGTTGCAGAGCCTGTGCACTCCTTCGATCCTTCTTCAGTCCTTTAGTTTTTGCAGTATTTTCTTGAGTTCTTTTCCTTCCTTTGCTCCTTGCCCCTTACTTCAATCTTATTAGCCAACTTCCTGGGCAATCCAACCTAGAGAAGAACTGTGGCTCCAGGCCAGGGTCCGCCTTCTGAGGAAGCCACGTGTGGCCCTGCAGCCCCACGCTGTGCTCCGCCCAAGCCTTCATGGCCAGCGCTTTGGGCTGCAGTAGAGATCTCTGATTTTTGCGTGGGACTGCCCAGGGTGCCAATCGCCGTTCAGAGGACCATTGGCTGATGGCTTTTTCTTTAGTTCCACCACACACTTCGGAGAGGCTTAAATTCTGGTTTGTGGCAGAGGCATTGCCCACAGGCCATGTATCTCAGGGACACCTCAGTCTTGCACCCTCACATTCCCATCTCACCCTCAAGAGTTCACTTCCATCCCCCAAAACCAAGGGCCTAGTCTCCAGGCCCAGGTGACACCAGAGGGGCAACTGGTGGCTCTTTGCTGCTATCCTCTCTCTGACTTTTCCTCCTCAGGAATCTTCCTTGCAGCGTCTAGCAGCGTCAGGCAGGGTCTGAGAGCTGGGGGCTGGGGAAGCTGGGTGGCCTGTCACAAGTCGTGGTCCCTGCTGGGCACCAGCACGTGCCGGGGACTCCTTCCTGCTAGTCTAATGGAGATCCTGTGCGGGCCAGTTTTGGGACAATGGAACACAAGCTAGAGTCACTGCAAAGGAGGGAACATTAACTGAGAAAATGCCTCCATAAGATCTGGCTGTAAATGTTAGAATTCTGCTTCAGTCTGCCTGTGATGTCATGTCATTGACTACCTGCCACGGGGGCGTGGCCCTGCCCAGGGCCATATAAAAGACAGATCCTCAAGGTGATCTCTCTCTAACACCTCCCTCCCTCCCTCCCTCTCTCTCTCTCTCTCTCTCTCTCTCTCTCTCTCTCTCTCTCTCTTTCTCTCTCTCTCCATTCTCTACCACTCTTTCTACTTTCTTTCTCTCTCCCTCTTCCCCTCTCTCTCTCTCTCTCTCTCTCTCTGGGGTACCACCATGCCCTCTTTCCTTCTCCCCCCATGTTCATTTAATAAACTCCTCTATAACATAACATCTGGCATCTTTTTTATATCTGGTACCTTTTTATATCTTATTACCTTCTATCTATCATTGCTTTAATTATTAAATATAACAGTAAGTAATTTTCTTAATGATTGGTGGGGGAGGGCCCAGCCCATTGTGGGTGGGGCCATCTTGGGCTGGTGGCCCTGGGTTCTATAAGAAAGCAGGCTGAGTGAGCCATGGGAGCAAGCCAGTGAGCATCACCCTCCATGGCCTCTGCATCAGCTCCTGCCTCCGGTTCCTGCCCTGTTTGAGTCCCTGTCCTGACTTCCTTCAGTGATGAACACTGATGTGGAAGTGTAAACTGAATAAACCTTTTGCTCCCCAAGTTGCTTTAGCCATGGTGTTTTATCACAGCTAAGTAACCCTGACTAAGACAAATAATATGACCCCATTTTACGGGTATGAAAACTAAGTCTTAGAGTAGATAATTTGCATGTACCGGTCTACATGCTGATTCCAGGGCTTGCTAGACTCTAAAGGCCGTTCCTCCTTCACTCAGCAGCTGCCCTCAGTGTTAGGATTCTGTTCAGTCTGCCTACTTGTGATGTCATCGCTTACCTGCCACAGGGGTGCGACCCTGCGCAGGGCCATATAAAAGGACAGACTTCCTTGTGTTCTCTCTGCCCCCTTGAACCCCTCCTCCTCCTTCTCTTCTCTCTCTACTCTCTTGTCCTTCCTCCCTCTCTCTCTCTCTCTGGGGTATCCCTCCCCCTTTCTTTCTCTTCCCATGCTCACTTAATAAACCTCATACAATATCTGTTGCCTGGCATCTTATTATCGTATCATTTTATTTTCTTTTTATTGATCATAACACTCAGAAGTAATGAGTGACCTGAACACCTTTTGTGAACAACTCGCGTGGAGTAAGACTTAGGTCTCTTGCTCAAGTCTAAATTCAAACTGTGTTTTCGAGACAGCTTGCAGGATCAACAGAATCAGAGCTGCTTAGAACAAGAAGGGGGCTGACGGGCCTGGAGACATGGACCCGAAGCAAAGAGCACTGTCTGCTTTCCCAGGTGACCCTGGTTCAATTCCCAGCATCCACATCATCTGCAATTTGTCTCAGGGAGTTAGACACTCTCTTCTTGCCTCCTTCGATAGCAGGTTCACATGTAGTACACAGACATACATGCAGGCAAAATACACGCAAAGGAAATAAAACTTTCAAAAAAGAAAACGTGTCAGGACATGGTAGTGTGTGCCTTTAACCCGAACATTTGGTTGGTAGAGGCAGGCAGATTTTTGTGAGTTCGAGGCCAGCCTGATCGATATAGTGAGTTGCAGGACAGCCACGACTATGTAGAAAGTCTCTGTCTCAATAGAAAAGTGGACAGAGAACTGCAAAGTTAACTCTCTTACTTCATTCTAGTTCGTTGGAACACTGCACAGGGACAAGTTCGGGGCCCCAAACTTCCTCTGGATTTGGGGGACCTCACTTAGCAGCAGTTACTCATCTCACGCGTTAGGTGAGCCTGAGAAGTGAGCCAGTTTCAGTGCCCACAGCGCTCAACCGCCAATCTCAACTCGCTACTCCGGGAAGAGGGCAGGGCAGGCATGCGCACACGCTGCTGTCCCGGGGTCAGCTAAGCTTACTTAGACAAGGCCTCATGGGGTATCAGAGGCAGTGAGTGGGGACTTCAGCCAGAGCCCTGGTGGGCTGGCCTGGGAATTGTAAAGAAACCCAGCAGAGAAGGTTTCTGTTGTGGTTGTTCGCTGTGTTTACTTTGGGCAATGCTGTCGTTTTTTTTTAAGTTGACCCTTCCCAGATGAGATCCTCAGTTTTCAGCTGAGTAAAGTCAGGGGCCATGCCACCAATGGGACATTTAAAAACTCTGTGGTCAGTTGCTGGGGAGAGCCCTGGGCAGCTGACACCCCTCCCCCCCCTCCTCGGAGAAGCAAATGGCGGGCTGCTAACCCGCTGACTGCAGCCACTGGCCTGTAAAGCAGACTTCCTAGGCTTTCTACCGCAGGGAAGAGGTTCCCCAAACTCCCTCCCAGCCACTCCCCATTGCGCCTAGACTCCCAGACACACCGGTGCCATTGCTACAGTTGAGAATTGCGGGCATCTACTTCTTGGCTTAAAGCTATAGATTCACACAGTTGATCCTAACTCAAAGGTGTGTGATATCTGCTTTTCTTTCATGGCTTAAGGTGAACAGCATCTGTGCAGCTATGCAGAAATTAAGGGGAAAAAAGGGAATGCTCATTTACTCCATGCCTTTAAAAATTCTCTAGTTTCTTTTGGTCCTCAAATACCAAAGAATAGAATCTTTTATGCCTAAGATTAGAAACATCTGGTCTGCATATCTGAGGAAGGCAGGATGCGGCTGGGTGGAATGGCTTGCCTTCCCGAATTATGGAATCATGAGTCTTAAAGGATTGAAAGTCACTGAATACAACCTCTTGATTTTAATAATATGGGAACAGGACAGAGAGGTGAGCCAGCACCCAGGTGGCCTTTGCCCTGCTCTGTGCTGTATGCACTCTATGCTCAGGGAGGACTTTCATACTAAATGGTAAGCTGTAAAATGCATGACCCCTGTGTTTGAGGCACCTACTTAATCCAGTTTTGCAGTCTCACCCAACAGATAGTCTTCAGAAGAGAAGACTGGCGCTCACACAGTGCCTACTATGTGCCAGGCAGCTGCGTGTTTTCCTCACCTCACCTTTACAACGGGAGCGTGAGGAGACATTGCTATGTATACTTCATGGATGATGAAGTTGAGAGGTTCTGTACAGCTGTCCAAGTTTGCCCAGCTAGAAAGTTGTAGCACGAGGACCGGAATCCACATTGCTCCTACTCCAGAGCTCCTGTGCACACCACACTTAATAGTCTACACTTCTCAACCTTCAAAACTGTGGCCCCATTTTCATAATTTTTACTTTTACAGTTATAGTCATTTAATAAGGATTTGCCAGGCACAGCTGAGATGATGATGTAGCTGTGAGCTTTTCTCCAGAATGCAGTTCCCTGGGGAAGCAGACAGTAAGTAACCCCTAAAATAAGTCCATGGGGTGAGAGAGGCCACTAAAAGAGTAAAGCAGGAGAAAGAGTAGGGAGTCCTGGGATCTGGGGCTGGGAAAGACAGATTCTGCAAAAGGATGCTTTCCGTGTAGTGTTAGAACAAAGATCTCAAGGTGCCTGAGAGAACGGACCAGTGGACATCTGCGAGGAGAGGCTGAAGTGAGTGAGCAAAGGGCGCACTTGAAGTCAGGGAAAAAGAAGACAGCCTGTGCAAGAAAGTGGGAGCACATGAGGTGGAAGGCCATGGAGGGCAGGTGGGGTAGGGTCTGCAAGGTAAGCCAGGGTAGGGTGAGCCATGGATGCACTGGAGCAGAACACAGACACATCCAAAGTTCCCAGAGATGCACTGGAGCAGAACACAGACACATCCAAAGTTCCCAGAGGACCAGCAAGTGTGCGAGCTGAGAGCAGAGGGCAAGGAAAAGCAGAAAGCCTGCTTGGGGGTCCTCTGTAGTTAACGAGGTGAGGATGTCGTTGACAGGGGCCCCAAGGAATGGATACGGATGTAATTCAAGGTCTATTTTCATCTTCTGCGAGAGTCCGGTTTTACTGTCCACAATTTTCACATGCCATGGTGTCATGAATTATGCTCCTGTTTCCACTCCCTGTTTTTGCATATCTTATTTCTTTGGGATAAATTAGCAGGGGTTGGATTACATCATCAAAGGATGTCATTTGTATGATTTAGCTACATTTTGCTATATTACATAGCAGGGTTAGAGATCCTTGGTCGTGTGTGTGTGTGTGTGTGTGTGTGTGTGTGAGAGAGAGAGAGAGATGAGAGACAGAGAGATGGGGGGGGGGGGAACTGATTGTGAATGGGGTCATTGGCTCCTGCCAGGGCCTCCTGTGGAGCTCAGGGGACAACTGTAGAATTGGATCTCTCCCCTTACCTCCTGTGCCAGCTCACCTCTGCAGCCCCTTCACTTTAAAAAGTCTAGAATGCTCTCCTATCCCAGCATCCATCTCTCTCTCTCTCTCTCTCTCTCTCTCTCTCTCTCTCTCTCTCTCT